>JASDDO010000004.1:122415274-123122012 GCA_030015575.1 Agapanthus africanus | reverse complement strand
ATCCGCGGCCGTTTTGGATCCTTAGTGCATGAAAATTCCTGAGCTGCATGATGTTGGCCTCATGGTATTTTTATGATATGTGGAATATCATAATTCTTTCTTGTTCATTGCCAGATCTCAAGTCTTGGAGTTGGCGTATTTTTATCAGCACTTTTGACAATTTTGGCTCTTCTCCTGCAATTTCCTACACAGATTTTCGAAACAAGTGTTGCGCTACACAAAGATGATGCGATGCCATGATAAACACTCAATTTCCCTCAAAATGTCGGTTTTAAAGTATAACACAGGTAATTTGGTATTTTGCGGCTGTTTTGCTAATATGTGCTATATTAATACCGAACACCTCTAGATGAGTGTAAATGGTAAGGAAATTGACGTTTTAAAAATGCAATATTTTCGACTGATCAAATTCCCCCAAACTAATTTTCGGTTGTCTCGAGCGAACTGTTTTATTGAAAAGAGAAGGATAAAATAAAGAAAGAGAAAAACTAACTAGCACACTTTCGTAGGCAGCACGATTGCACTGAGCACGTGCAACAAGCCTTTAAACCTCTAGGTGTCCCTAGTAGGAGGAGTGTTGTCTCTTGAGGGTTTTCAGCGGATTGCACCAAAAAAATCCAATAATAAAAGGAAGACCGTGAAAGTTACATTTAAAGTTAAGAATTGTAAAAGAAAGACTTTGAAAATTAGAGTTTTCAACTATACTAGCTTTTCGGTTGTCATGAGCCTTATGTTAATAGTCATGAAAAAATGTCAGAAATCACATCATCCCTCAATAAAACATCGTCTTTATTCTTCATTCCTATCTTTCTTCCAAACATCGATCATATAACCCTACGTGTGTGTAATAGACATCCCTACACTCGGAGAATTCAATTCAAGCTATCATCCTCTTTTCCATCTGCCTCAGTACTTTTTAATTAATGAATATTTAGATGAATTTGCTCACACACTTTCATGCGACCGTTGATACTTCTTGAGGTACTAACCGACCGATTACTCATGTGATTGCTTATACGGTGTTTTTTCCTCGTCTTGCACCACTTAAGGTTTAGTAGTGACTCCCATACCAGTTGGTCTAAGGCACTAGGTGATGAAGCACCCTCGCTATATTTTTTTATTGATGCATTGGCGATAACAAAACCAGTGTTCATTTTTCTCACCATTTTATATTTTCTTCATTTTTTTTAATATTTCCTTCATACTTTTGGCTTTTAGACAAGAGCATTTCAAGGTATCCTCTACTATCCCGAGCTTCAAGACGTGTGTAAGTGCGAATAGCAGGGTATCAACGTTCAAAATGTTTGGCTTCCAGAATATGAACTATTTTTCAGACTTATTTTTATCCTCAGTTTAGTGACTTCCTTCATCTTACTAACCCTTGGGACAACGGCTCATAACTACTTATTACTAGTTCGTATAAGAAAATTTCTAATTTTCTTGGTTTTCTTAAATTTTTTTAATGTTTTGGATGTAATTTTTCACTATCTAATCTTTTATTATCTTATTTATGTACAAAAAATATTTTTATTTTTTGAATTTCTTATAAATTTTTTATAGGTTTTCAAAATGTTTTGTGCTTATGCAAAGTATGATGCAAATGATGCGAAAAATAAGCACAAACCTCCCCCAAACTTGTTTTCAACAGTGTCCTCACTGTTGCCATCCGCTAAATCTTAAAAAAAACTGTAAGCCTGGGAGGAAATTTATTAATGGGGGCATAATATTTAAGTGAAGATCCTCCCCCAAACTTATTTTTGGCTCATCATTTTTGAGTAAAAAATTTCTTTTCAAGAGCCAGAAAACACTCCCTCAAACTTGAGTTAAGCCATGTTAATCTTTGAAAATCACATTAGGGGGTCAAGAATCACTGGTTGATGCCAACCTTTGCAAAGACCGAAAGTTAACACCAACCATTCGAAAAATTTATCAATGTAGTGCTCAGGTTGGTGGAAGAAGAAGTGGGGAAAGGGTAAGCGGTGGAATAGAATGTGTGTGCATCTCATTTTGGAGAGACGATGCAGTGTATGTGATGGATTACTCGCATTCTTTTTTCAGTCCAGAAAAGGGGTGGAGGTTCAATTTCATTGATTGGGAGATGATTCATCTCAACACCCGTGTCATTCAAAAATGCGAGTTCTTCAGCGAAGATTTCCTCAAAAGTCTCATCAATACCCCGAGGAATAATGTCATCACAATGTGCGGGGTGATCTTCAGACTCCAAAAACGGTTCATAATCAGTGTTAGTTGTTGACCCGGATAACTCGGTGGAAGAGTCCGTATGTGTATGATACATAGTAGGGTCAAACAACAGCGTATGAAAAGAGTCAAGATCAGTATCCTGAGGATCGTCAAATTCGCTGCTGTCGACATCCATTAAGTCGATAGAACAGACCTGAGTAGTAGGTTCGGAGGGTACACTTCCCAACTTGTAAATTTTCAGCTCTATTGACCTATTCCCGAAAGATATGGTCATAGAACCGTTACGACAGTTGATGATAGCATTGGAAGTGGCCAAAAAGGGGCGACCTAAAATCACCGGAATTTGATTCCGTGGGTTCGCTACAGGCTGTGTATCAATTACAATAAAGTCCACAAGGAATACAAATTCCCCGATTTTTATTAACACATCCTCCAGTTCACCCCTAGGTTTGGTGCTTGATCGGTCAGCCATCTGGAGAGTGCAATGGGCTGGTTTCAACTCTCCGATACCTAGTTGCTCGTAAACCGAGAAAGGAAGCAGGTTAACACTTATGCCAAGGTCAAGTAGAGCACGGTTAATGTGTTTTTCCCCGATAGAAATGGAAATAGTAGGATAGCCAGGATCCTTACCTTTCCTCGGCAATTGTTGGGGGAAAGCTGTGTCTACAGTCTTTGCATGAATATCTTCTTGGGCACTTGAGTCTTCCTCTTTCTAGTGCACAAGTCTTTAAGAACTTTCGCATAAGCGGGGACTTGTTGGATAGCATCTAGAAGAGGGATGTTGATGTTAACCGGTTTAAAGATTTCCGTGATCTTCTCCATTTGTGGACTCGGTTTGTTTCCCCTTAACCGATTCGGGTAAGGAGCTTGAGCAATAAGGTCGGGGTCCAACATTGGAGAAGATCGTGTGGGTGGAAACGATCTAAGAATAGGAGTGGGGATCATTTTCGGTGGACTAGAAGAGGTGGGCTGAGGTGTCGAGCCTTGGGGAAAACAGAGAATAGGCTCGGAAGAAGATGGTGGGGTAGAAGAACTGGGGTCAGAATTAGAAGTAGAAGTTGAAGGAAAAGTCTCAGCCGGGGTATCATTGATAGATTTTTCAGTATCATCAATCTCTTCCCCAACGTGATTGTCAAGCACTCTTCCAGATCTCAACGTGATTGCATTCACATGATGTGAATAGCCAGGATTGGGCCAAGGTTGAGCTGGAAGTTTCCCTTTCTCTCTTGCACTCATTTCAGCTTTTAATCATGCAATTTCTTCTTCCATCGATTTAATAGTCTCGCTTTGGGACGCAAAGTTTTTCTCGATTTTATCGAAGAAATGTTAGTTGTATGTATGCCCTAGAGGCCAGTATTGTACAGATGATGTATATTATATTGGATGCTTGGACATATAGAGAGAGGACTTTCTTGCTCGATATGATAGTATGCTATCTGGTTGCACTTTACTTTAACATGTATACTTGTCTCTTTATAGTGTCTTATAGTTACATGTTGGTAAAGCCCTTAGGATGTGTACTTGACTACCTGGACTATGATGCAGATCATACTAGTGGGGACATGGTAGTCCATAAGTACATCCTTCAAGGTCCCTAGTCGTGGGTGTATCGAGACAGGGCATCGATATACCAGTGTAGACTAGCGTATACGCTTCTCGACCCATGAGATGGGTGATGGATGATCCCATATCCATTGGTGTTTGACATCAGAGATGGTATACGGGTGCTCAGTGGAGACTGGGTACACTGGACAGACTCTCCGAGAACTCCCAGATGGTATTATACCTCACGTCAGATGGAAGTTCTCTGGTGACACTTGTGCAGGTTAGTCTGTAGACCCGAGATCGTCATTGAGTCTTGTGTGATTCCCACTGTGCTTTGATTTCCACCTTACCACGTCCATGAGGGCGTGCAAAACGGTGGTCTTTGGGTACAGTCCCGAGTCACATAGATGCATTGAGAGATAGGAAGGGGTTTCGTCTCTCCCGGTATTGGGGGTTGATGTTGCGCTGTGCTCGATTGGCCGTAACAGGAAAGTCCCTGGCCAGGGCTGATTTAGAGATTTACTGGTAAGTGTTACCAGTAGTTTCTCGACCCGTTATGAGCCTCACATCGGCACGACTTATCGGTTATTGGGGTCTGACATTTACCACCCCTAGACTTGATATGCGACATATCAGACGAGGAGATCGGACTGTACGGGAAGTGTTACCGGCAGGCTTTTACAGGAGTTGGAGCGGGCTTGCTTGCTGATCTTCTGATCGCTCAATACCCGGGTAGCCATTACGTCCAGCTAGTACCGCTGACGGCTTGTGGGTGCTTGATGTGATCATCACCTACTGCCGGCGTATTGACGAGTCTTTAGAGTCCTACATAGAGGTTTTACTGGCTCAGGCAAAACGAAATAGGAGCACGTATGTGATATGTGCATGACCGAGAATAATGCGTGTATGTGATACCGTATTCTATTCTCGGGACTTTATGTATCATTCGGTTATATATGATATAGCCGGGTTATCGAATCAAGTGTTGATTCGATAAGTCGATACATTGGATGTTAGTCGGTTATATGTGATATGACCGGATTATTAAGTCAAGTGTTGATTTAATAATTTATTGTATAATTGTATATTTGATATACTAGTTTACATTAACTAACACTTGTTCACTTTAGGTATTTTCTCACATGCATACTTGAATATATATATATATATATATATATATATACATATATATATATGTGTGATATATATATTAAAAGTGTTTTCTTTTGTATCATGGTTGATGATACACTAAACATGGGTGTGTAAGACATACACCATACTATATTAGATGGTGGTTAATATTTATTTAAGGTAATTACAAATTAGTGGTGCTTAGGTCATAAGCATGAAGCTTGTAGACGCTTGTGGATGCTTTGACAATGTCCACTAAATTTGTTTTACTTTAGATTTTTATTAACCTAACCATTTTCAATTAGCTATGGTTATGGCTCTACAAGAGTCAGTATATGATACTCACTCACCATGGTTAGCCTTCTCACTTGATCATTATGTTGGAGATAGTGCCCTCAAAGTCAATTATTGGATCGCAGGTACGTGATTGCAATGATTGAGGCAGGACCTATACCGATATGACAGTCTTGCTCGTGATGATAGTATGCTATCTGGTTTGTCTTTATCATCGTATATATGCTTTAGTTCGTTATTGCATAATGATAGAGCCCATAGGATTCATGCTTGACTACCAGCAGTATGATGGCGATCATATACGTGGGAGCTGGGGTCTGTAAGCACATCCTTAAAGTGTCCCAAGTCGTGGGAGTTTCGAGACAGGGCATCGATACTCCAGAGTAGACTAGTGTATACAGTCGAGACCCCGACGAGGGGCGGTGGACGGTCTCACAAGCCACTGGTGTCAGTTTGATCACCTAAGATGTATACAGGTGCTCATTGGTTTATGAGTACACCGGACAGGACTCGCCGGGAACCTGCTAATTGGTATTATACATATCGTCAGATAGCAGTTCCCTGGTGACATGTGTACAGGTTAGTTCATCGACCTGAGGTCATCATTTGTCTCGTGTGAATTCCCATTGTGCTTAGATTACTACCTTACCACGCTCAAAGGAGTTGTGCAAACAGGTTTTTGTTGGGTACAGTCCCGAGCCACATTGGAGGCAATTGAGCGGATCGGCAGGGGATTCGTCTCTACCGGTATTGGGGGTGAGATCGCGCTGTGTCTAGGAGAGCCATTACACAAAGCCCTCGGCCGAGGCAGGAGATTTACTGGTAGGTACTCCTGTAGTATCTCTGGGTGTTCTGGGCCACTCTCAGACACGACTTATACTGCTATTGGGGGTCTGACGTTACCAGCCCCTAGGCAGATATGCGATACTCATAGACGAACGGACCGGACTGTATGTATATTGTCACTGTTAGGCTCAGTAGGGTTTATGGATGAGTTCGCTCGCCAGCTTCCCTTCCAATCAATACATAGGCAAAATGTTACGTACAGCTTGTACCTCTGACGTGCTAGTGGTAATACCCAGTGCCAGTGTGTTGATGAGTCATTAGAGTCCACCACAGACACTTTCCAAGTTCAGGCGAAAAGTTGTAGAGGCCATATGGTATTATGGCAAGGTTCGGAAAATGCACGTGCTTTTTCGCACGTGTCATTTTTCGGGCAGATAATACTGGTAGGCTTTGGTTTAAGCCGGAACCCAGTATTATACTGTGTAGATATAATATCTTTGTCTCAGTTGCATTTGTATTCGGTCGTAATACAAATGCGGGTATGTTTATACCATTACGGGGTTATCCTGAAATTCGTTTCAGGATCACTTTTGGAAGTTGCCAGTTTTCAGTTTTCTATCAGCCGTGTTTAACATTCGGTTAAATACGGATTTATCTTTTCTTAAGATGAGTGTGGAAGCTTCTAGATGGTGACCAGGATGATGAGGTGGCATATGACTCATTTGTGCTTTAAATGTTCGTTAATGTTTTGATGACTAAGGGTGATGATTCATTAGTAACATTAATGTGTTCATACTTGGTGCTAAGATTTTTTTCTCTTGATTAGCTTTTCTTACACTCACCCACCTTGCTCCTACACTCACCCCCTCTTCCTATATGATGGCCGGCCCCCTCCCCTCCTCTTGACACACTCTCTCACTTGTTGATTTGGTTAAAAAGATTATGATAGATTCGGGTTCATGAAAATTACATAGCCTCATTTCTCATTTACCCGATTCAAATGGCAACTTCAATAACCGTTCGTCCACGGCTTTGGACGTAAGGAGACAAAGTGTTCTACTCATTCTCTACATCATCTTGGTCGTCTCTTTTAGCAAACTTGACGATCGAGTTGCCTCGGTTCAGAGGCGGGAGCCCGTTTAAAGATCCGTCGACGTGGTGCCACCTGGATGAGAAGATTGGAGATTCAGCAGATCAGAGCAGCCGCAACAAAGCGTGGGATGATGGTTGAAGACCGAAGGACTCGGATCGTTCGGTATAACATTCCTACCCACTTTGTAATTTGTTAGTTTAGCTTTAATGGCAGATCAGGGTTATAGTACGCGATAGCGCCAGTTGTAAAAAGTTTTTGTTCCGCATTTGGCATCTGTTAGACGGCCGGGGCGCTACCGTAGACTTACAGTGGTATCAGAGCCTCACCATTAAGCTATACTAACTTGTGCTAACGCGTTTAAAAGATCGATCGAACGGAATTTCCGAAATCACAATTTTCAAGTGCTTAAGTTTCTGTCGATTTTTAAAAGGGTCCAAAAATAATTTTACATATCACAGAAATCAAAGCAGGGTTTTCTGAGCTACCTGTAGAAAGTTGGTCACGTGACCCCACCAGACCACCGCGAATCCACGGTCAAACCTAGGGTTTGACCGCGCATCCGCGGCCAATCTGTGGGACCAGTGGTCCAAATTTCTGTAGTGGGTTCTTTTGTGGAATTTGTGGTTTTTGGTATAGTTCTTTTGGGCCCAGATTTTATTACTGTACAGCAGATGTACGTGGGGTCCACTTCGGGAAATTTTGTCGATCGAAATTTAAACGTGTTAGTTTACAGTACTTACTTTATATCTCCGACCGGGAATGTCATTTGAGCGGTAAACCGCGTCTAATTGCTATAGTTCTTTTAGACGGGTTTGCGAACGTGACATTCGCGTTGATGTTCTGTGTTGTTGCGGATTTGTCGTGGTGGATAGCAGTGTGCAATGATAGTGTAGTTTGGATTTATTTGTAAATTTGATATTGCGGGGTGAGCGTCCAACATGTGTAATGCCGTCACTGCCTGTTGTATAATATTCTTTTTGGGGCATGACCGGGTTGAGGTCGATGTACCCGTTGTACATATTTTTATTTCTGTACTAGGTTTATCCCGTGACGGAGTGCACGGATAGCCGGGTTCTGGAGGGCAACGGGTCCGTATATCATGGCTTTGAGAGGCAGAGGGACCTCACTTTAGAATTGGCAGACTATTCGCCGCACTCGTAGGGGGTACAGGTTGACCCAAGGAGGGGTGCTCAAGTTACCGGATTCCGTGAAGTGTCGGGTATTCCATTCACTATGTTGTGGGGACTACCTCGCTTCAGGTTTTGGCGGGTAACTTGCCACACCCGTAGGGGTCTAGGTTTCATTGCACAGGCTATCCACACGACCAGGGGAACGTCGGGTTTCAGCAGTGGCTCTGTGAAACCCGGGGATCCCAGATTGTCTGTATTGTTCTGTGATGCTTATTACTTTTCTGTAATGTTGCATATTATCATGCCTGGAGTGATTATTGTATATTGGTATATATACTATTAGATGTTGTATATGGTTTACACCCGCGCTAGTCCAGCCCCCGCTCTGTCGTTAGTTAAGTAACCTAACGGGTGATGACGGGACCCAGTGGCTAATGCGGATGGCATATACGTACATTTTATTTTCGTTCTTTTCTGGTGTGATTGATTGATGGGACTGCATTGATTCTTATCAATGCGAAGATAAAACAAACCTATATTTGATGTTGTTGGAACAAATTTTTAAAAAAAAGGTGTTATTACAAAGATGTTTCCTTTTGTTTTGCATGGTGATATTCAGTTAGAATATCCCGCACCTCATTCGACGAGGCAAGGGCCGAGATCCCTTCACCGGGAATGACCCCTTGGGCAGAAGTTTACGTCAGGGTAGTAACTTTACTATAGTCGATTACAAGTTGCTTTGCATCACGGTATTTAGTTAGAATATCCTGCACCTCATTCTACGAGGAAATAGCCGAGATCCCTTCACCGGGAGTGACCTCTTTAGCAAAGGTTTCCGTCACTATAATTTTATAAAAAACTATCAGGTTCCTTCAACGAGATCAAGTTCATTACATTAAAGGTTTTTCGCCAAAAACCAGCCGTAGCCCTCCGTCATTTCTTATGGATAGTCAGTAGTATTCAAGCTATGTTTGTTGGCCCTTAGTCAAGGCATAGTGTTTGGTAGCTGCTGGGTATTCATTTGTTGCATAGATAGATGCGTTGGTTTGGGACAGTCGTATTACTTTGTTGGCCCTTAGTCAAGAGTATGTACGGGTGGGTTCAAATCAACCTGGATAATGACGGGAAGAACTTGACATGTGACTTAAGATTTGTTGGCCCTTAGTCAAGGTCATAAGAGCATGAGGCAAAAATCATATCGGGAGTTTCAAACATACAGGAAACTTGCCAGGCATGCGCATACCTTCTGGAGTGTGATAACTTGAGTGGCTTCCATTAAGTTATCATGCGATGATAGTTGGATCTCGATTCTCACTGATGAGTTGGTTTACTCTTCGGGTGATCCCGACTAATTCTTCTTTCAGGTATGGAAAAAAATTTAAGATTACAGTGGGAGGTTTCCTGATTAGATAAAGTGATAACCATTCTGATCTAGGTTAGAGTGCATGCAGAGTGTTTCTTTTCTCTCTCTCCTTTTGGCAGCGACCTTTTACCGACCCTAGACTATGACTCAGTGACCAAGTAGACCGAACCTTCTTAAAATACTGGCCTTTGGATTGTCTGAGTTGCATAAGTCATTGCCGCTCCTTCTTTTACCCTTTGTATTTCTCAGAACACCCCGTATTACTACGGATATCCACTTCCATTGGATAGTTCCATCGTATGGTTATATACGAACTCGAAGGGACTTCTTCGAGGATGGATCCAGGTTCAGGAGAAATAGAATTAGTTTATTCAGTTGTCTTTTATTATCACCTTCTCTCTGTTGGAGATAGTGCCCTCAGAGTCAATTATTGGATCACAGGCATTTGATTGCAATGATTGAGGGATGACCTATCCCGGTAGGACAGTCTTACTCAAGATGATAGTATGCTATCTGGTTTACCTTTATCATCGTGTACTGCTTTAGGTGACCTTACAGGTCACTATTGCACGTTGATAGAGCCCCTAGGATTCTTTCTTGACTGCCAGCAGTATGAGGGCGATCATATACGTGGGAGCTGGTAGTCTATAAGCATATCCTTAAAAGGTCCTTAGTCGTTGGAGTTTCGAGACAGGGCATCGATACTCCAGAGTAGACTAGTGTATACAGTCGAGACCCCGAAGAGGGGCGGTGGCCGGTCTCACAAGCCACTGGTGTCAGTTGGATCACCTAAGATGTATACAGGTGCTCATTGGGTTATGAGTACACAGGACAGGACTCGCCGGGAATATGCTAGTTGGTCTTATATCTGACGTCAGAAAGCAGTTCCTTGGTGACATGTGTGCAGGTTAGTTCATCGACCTGAGGATTGTCATTTGTCTCGTGTGAGTTCCCACTGTACTTTGATTACTACCCTACCACGCTCAAAGGAGACGTGCAAACAGGTTTTAGTTGGGTACAGTCCCAAGCCACATGGAGGCAGTGAGCGGATCTTCAGGGGTTCGTCTCTCCTTGTATTGGGGGTGAGATCGCGTTGTGTCTAGGAGAGCCCTTACACGTAGTCCTTGGCCAAGGCAGGAGATTTACTGGTAGGTATTCCAGTAATATCTCAGGGTGTTCTGGGCTACACTCCGACACGACTTGTACCGCTTTTGGGGGTATGACTTTTACCAACCCCCTAGGCTCGCCATGCGATGCTCATAGACGAACGGACCGGACTGTACAGATATTGTCACTGACAGGCTCAGTAGGGTGTCAGGATGAGTTCGCTCATCGACGTCCCTTTTGGTCAATAGCTGGTAGCCCGTCACGTATGGCTAATACCTCTGACGTGCTAGTGGTTAAATCCACAGCCATAGTATTGACAAGTCTTTAGAGTCCCCCACATACAGTTACTCAAGTTTCGGGCGAAACGCTGTAGAGGCCGTATGGAGATATGGCAGGGTTCGATCAGATACGTGCGGTATTGCACGGATCAGGATCGGACGGTTAATACTAGCGGGCTTTGGTTTAAGCCGGATCCTAGTATAGTACAGTGTAGATTTTGTCTCATTGCATCTGTATTTCGGTCGGAATACAAATGCGGGTATGTATATACAGAAGCGGCGTTTTCCTGTAATTTATTACGGGATCAGTTTTTTGGAGTTGCCAGTTTGTTTTCCGTTTCAGCCATATTTCTTTGTATCTTTCATTGGCTGAAGATTGGTGGAGGATGGCTTATTTGCATTTGTGCTAATAAAAATTTGTGGAGGGTGTTATTTGCATCTTGTTGTTTCATGATGATTCTACCACCCTTGACTTTCCTTTGTTCATGATGGTTCATGATACCTTGACTTTGTGATGAGATGATGAGGTTGGTGGAGTGTTGGTTTTGTCTTGTGATCATTTCTTTACATCATTACCTTTTCTCTCTCTTGGATTATGAGAGACTCTCATTCTTTTGATACTCACTCACTCCCTCTCTCATATGCTCTCTCCTCTCATTCTCTCTTGCCAAGGCCGGCCATCATAGAGGGAGGGGCTGCCCATTATTTTGGTGTGGGAATTTTTGCTCTTTAGGTCCGTGCTAAAGCACGGGGAACCTACTTCAAAGTACCGGAACTGGCCTGGCCGAAAGATTGGCGAACTTGTAGAGTGTAATTAATCTCGGCTAGTCTTTCCTTTTAGGGTTTGAAGGAGGATTTGATAAAAACAGTGGGAGCCATCCTGATTAGATAAAATATATAACCAATCTAATCTTGCAAGAGTGCACGCAGAGTGTTTTCTTCTCTCTCTCTCTCCAGGTAGCGACCATGTCACGCCTTAATCAAGATAATAATATGGATGTGTTGACCGAACCCGCTTGCTATACTGAGCTGGGAAACGTTGGTCCTGCTCCAACTTATAATTGTTATAAGACAAAACAGGAATTAGAGGAATACCAGGATTCCCGTGCCGTCCAAACGAAGAAAGTGCATGCTGATGCATCTTCTTCTGGTATGTTCATTACAAAGAACTGTTTCTTAGTATCCTCTATATCCTGGGTATTAGATACCGGATCAGGATCCTATATATGTAATCTGTTACAAGGGCTACAGATAGGTAGAGAACTGAGAATGGGTGATAAATTTCATGAGATAGAAACGGTGCAAGTGTTGCAGCCAAGTCTGTTGATAGTTATCACCCTGTATTACTATTGATACTGAACGAATGTTATTAGATACCGAACCTGATATACAACATCATATCAGTCTCTTTTTATTAAAGAAGGATATAATTTTGTATTGTTGGATAATGTTTTGAACATTTCCTCTATCAAGAGTTGATCGGTTCAGGAACGTTATCTAAAAGCATAGACGTTCTAAATCAAACCACAGTTCTTAATGTACAGAACACACACAAGAGGAAGAGTTCAGAAATGAACGATTCCTTCTTGAGGTATTGTAGACTAGGTCATATCAATGTGACCCGACTAGATGAAGTTACATTTAGATGCATATTTAAATTAGTTTGAATTTACATCTTGTGAAACTTGCCAGTCATGTCACAAAGATAAGATGACCATAGCTCTATTTACTGTAAACAGAGAAAGAGTTGGTGAACTTTTGGGACTGATACATAGTGATGTATGTAGGTCCCCAGTCTACATATGCCAGGACTGGTTCTTTGTACTTCCTTACATTCACTGATGATCTCTCAAGATTCGAGCACATGTTCCTGTTGAAACACATGTCTGAAACTTTTGAGAAATTCAAAGAATGTAAGATAGAAGTAGAGAACCAAAACCGGGTATAAGTATTATGTCCTATGATGTAATCAAGGAGGAGAATACTTGAGCACGGAATTCCTGGATTATTCTAAAGGAGAATGAGATTCTCTCTCAGCAATACTCATCCGCATACACCACAGCACGTCGGTGTATCGGGGCGGAGCAATCACACCATATTTGATATGGTGCGCTCTATGATAAGTACTACTGAGTTTCCTTTTTTCCTTTTAGGGATTTGTGCACTTGAGAAGCTGCATACTTATTGAATTGGATTCCAATCAAATCAGTGCCTACCACTCCATATGAGATATGGTATGGGAGGAGACTATCTCTTAAGTAAGTTAAGATTTGGGATTGTCCGGCCTATGTCAAAAGCAAAATCCGGACAAGATCGAGGCAAGGTCGGTTCTGTAGAACTGGAAGGAGTTCCAGCTATACAAACTACAGCTGATGATTTGATGGAACCAAAGGATTCAATAGTCGCCGACGAACCTCAGCCTCTCCGCCAATCTAGCAGGGTTCCTTACCTGCCTGAGAGATACTTTGGTTTCTCGATGACAGTGGGAGACAGGATTGCATCATGAGATGATGACCCAACTAGTTTTGAGCAGGCCATCGAGAGTGAGGACTCTGTAAGAATGGCCGGATGCTTAGCGATCTGAGATGGAATCCATGTACACCAACAAAGTATGGACTTTGGCTGCTATATCTGAAGGGTTAAATCCCTATCAGGAAAAAGTATATCTTGAGAAGATTACTTGGTGTAGATGAAAAAGTTGAGACTTTCGAAGCTAGACTTGTTAAAGGTTTTCGTCATCGACCAGGCGTGGATAATGATGAAACCTTTTCCAGTGGCCGTGCTTAAGTCCATCCGGATCCTACTTGCCACGGCTACATACCATGACTACGATATCTGGCGGTTGGGTGTCATGACTGCTTTTCTAAATACTGATTTAGAAGAAAGCGTCTATAAGTACACAGCTAGAGGGCTTCGTAGACAGTGGGAGCAGCGGAAACGTGTGCAAGATGTTTTATGTGATAAAGCAGGCATCGCGGAGTTGGAACATCTATTTTGATGAGTTAGTCAAAGAGTTTGACATCATCAAAATGGTAGATGAACCTTGTATATACAAAAAGGTAGTAGAGAGTAAGGTGGTGATCCTCGTAGAGTACATGGATGACATACTCTTGATAGGGAAGGAGTTTCCTATGCTACGCTCGATCAATCTCCGCTTATCACAAGGATTCTCCAAATAGGATAAAGGTGATACCTCATAAATCCTGAGTTTTGGATCTATGAGATAGATCTAAATGGATGTTAGGATTCTCACTAAATGTAGTGAGATGGTATCAATCGATCCTGGGGAGAATCACAGGATTGCTTCCAGGGAGATAAGCACGACTGAATGTCAGTCGCAAGCATTGTCTTTACTCTCAGTGGAGGGACGGTATGTTGGAAGAGCTCCAAGCTAGATATCGTGGCAAACTAGACGATAAAAGCTGGTGACATCGCTATCAAAGATACTACCAAAGAGGAAGTTTGGGTGTATATTAGCTCATGAGATGAACTAGGTTCCTACCATTGTATGACAATGGAAGTGTGGTTTTGACCCAGGAACCCCGGTCCCATCAGTGACCTAAAAATATTCCAAGGCAGTATCACCTGATCATGGAGATAGTTGATCTCCAGGATGATCGAGGCAAGGAGAGCAGACTTAGAGGAAAACACGGCGAATCCACTCACAAAGGCCTTTTCCTAGAGAGAGACTATTATGGGAAGGTTGAGTATGAGATACTACAACCACTGCTACAGATGACCCTAGTGCAAGTGGGAGATTGTTAGTTATATGTATGCCCTAGAGGCCATTACTGTACATGAGATGTATATTGTAGTGGATGCTGGGACATATATAGGTAGGACTTTCTTGCTTGACATGATAGTACGCTAACTGGTTGCTTTTTATCTTAACATGTATACTTGTTGTCTCTCTATTACATGTTGATAAAGCCCTTAGGATGTGTACTCAACTTGTTGGACTATGATGCAGATCATACTAGTGGGGCCTGGGTAGTCCATGAGTACATCCTTCAATGTTCCTAGTCGTGAGAATATCGAGACGGGGCATCGATATTCCAGAGTAGACTAGCGTATATCTTCTCGACCCATGTGATAGGCGATGGATGATCCCATATCCATTGGTGTTTGACATCAGAGACGGTATGCGGGTGCTCAGTGGAGACTGGGTACACCGAACGGACTCGCCGAGAACTCCCAGATAGTATTATACCTCACGTCAAATGGCAGTTCTCTGGTGACACTGGTACAGCTTAGTCTGTTGACCCGAGATCTTCATAGAGTCTTGTGTGTCTCCCACTGTGCTTTGATTTCCACCCTACCATGGCTCTACTGAGTCGTGCAAACAGGTGGTTTTTGGGTACAGTCCCGATTCACATGGAGGCAATGAGCGATAGGAGGGGATTCGTCTCTCCCGGTATTAGAGGTTGATGTTGCGTTATGCGCGACTGGCCATAACTGGAAATCCCTGGCCAGGGTTGCACTGATTTACTGGTAAGTGTTATCAGTAGTTTCATGCTTGTTATGGACCTTACATCGGCATGAATTATCAAGCTGGTGGGGTCTGACGTTTACCACCCCTAGGCGAGATATGCGACATATCAGACGAACAGACCGGACTGTGCGGTAAGTGTTACTGATTGGATTCGCAGGAGTGTGAGCAGGCTTGCTCGTTGATCTTTTGATCGCTCAATACCCGGGTGGCCGTTACGTTTAGCAGACCGCTTGCGGCTTATGGGTGATTGATATGATCACCACCTACTGCCGGCGTATTGACGAGTCTTTAGAGTCCTACATAGAGGTTTCCTAACTCAAGCGAAACGAAATAGGAGAGCATATGAGATATGTGCGGGACCGAGAATAATACCAGTATATGATACTGTATTCTATTCTCGCGATTTGTATCATCAGTCGGTTATATGAGATATAGTCGGGTTACCGAATCAAGTGTTGATTCGATATATTGATACACTAGATATTAGTCGGTTATATGCGATATGACCGGATCGTTAAATCAAGTGTTGATTTAATGATTTAATGTATAATTATATATTTGATATATTACTTTACATTAACTAGTATTGGTTGACTTAAGATTGACTTTCTCACTTGTTGTGCACAAGTTGTATATGTGATATATGTTTGTGAACTAGTTTGCATCATGATTGATGATACATGCAAACATAGGTGGGTGGGTGACATACACCATGTTAATTATAATTTAGGTTTTTTATTTATCTTAATTATTCAAAATGGTGGCTTCTTTTGTCATGGCTTGAAGCTTCATGATGCTTGAAGCAACTTTGACAAAGTCCACTCATTTTGTCTTGATTAAGATATTCATTAACCAAACCATTATAATTAACTATGCTTTAGTCTCTACAAAGGTTAACTCACCCATGGTTGCATTATGATAGACTTCACTTGATTATTCTTTTAAAAATAATCCATTCTTATTCTTTCTTCTTCTTCTTCTTCAAGAAGAAGAAAAGCTTTCTAGATTTTATCAAGTGAAGAAATAGAGTGAGAAATCCAAATACAAAGTGAACCCACTTCCTATTTCATCATCCTCTACTACTTTCCATTTAGTTTAGGGTGTTATCTTTACAAAGTTCTTGACCTAGTGAAGATGGAGCTTGAGTTTGAGTCTCCTCGACGTAGATCATCTTCGGCCTCGAAGTCAACGACCTAGCCCGCTCATTTCTCCGAAGAAACCATCGCTAGAGTCCGGGATCCCGATGATCGCAGCGAAGGGACGTTAACACGGAGCTTTAGAAGTGAAGGACCGGATCTACAAAGGTTGTAATCCTTTTCACTTGTAGTTAAAATGTTTAACTTGCTAGTTTTCGCATAATCTCTAGTATACGATCTTGGTCAGGGTTGTTCGGCACGGCTATTTTTTTTTTGAATCGGGCAAGGTTGATGCCTTGTAGAACCTTGTTAGAGTGCCTAGGAACCCTACAGGCGGTGGCCGGTCTCACAAGCCATTGCTGTCAGTTGGTTCAACTAAGATGTATACAGGAGCTCATTGGGTTATGAGTACACCGGACGGACTCGCCGGGAACATGCTAGTTGGTATTATACCTGTCGTCAGATAGCAGCCCCCTGGTTGTAAGTCCATGTCACGCACCCCACGAACTTGCGGGGAGGCAAAATATATGAAAAACAATTATCAAAGTTTCGTAACACGGACTTGAGCGCATGAATCGTTTCTAAACCATTGCTAACAAACTACTGGAGGTTTAACTACTCGGATATGAAGTTATACCTCACATTACTTATCCTTCGGGTCTTCATCGCTATCCTCCACTCCTCGTGGGCTCCTTGGAACATCGTCACCTCAACGGCCTCCTCGAATCAAAGACGATCCACCTGAAAGTTCCTACACCAAGCTTAATCTAAAACTTGAGATAACTAGGTTGCTTAAAGTGCTAGTCTAAGCTACCTAGGGGATATAGAGTAAGGTTATAGATGTATTAGTCTATCTAATCCTTGATCTCAACACATGAGAGGGGAGGATTAGGGTTTCAAGAGAGGATGAGCTTGAGGAGAGAGAAGGTGAGCATGAGAATGAGAAGAAAAATGAACACACTAGAATATAACAACCATAACAATTAATCAAATAAATAATATATATGATTAATCATCATGGTTGATGCATTCATCTTGTGTGATTCATCATATGACTCATTAACTCATTAATGAATCATTTAACACAAAGGATGAATCACACAAATGAGTCATTAAGCAATTAATGCTCATGCCACCTTAACCCCTTAGTCACCAATCATCTAGAAGCTTCCCGGAAAATTACGAGAACGCCCCTCCAATCCGTGAAAACATGGAAAAACTTTAGACTGTATAAATCCAATAACCTGATACTAGAATCTGGCTTAAACCAAAGCCGGCTAGTAAAAACTGTCCGAAAAGTCGTACGTGCGTAAACATACGTACGCGTCCGAACCCTTGTCGTAAAACCATACGACCTCTATATCGTTTCACCTGGATCAGGGAAACTCTCTGTGTGGGACTCTAAAGACTCGACACTACACTGGCAGTGGGTTTAACCACAGATCGCAAGCGGCACTAGCTGTACGTAACGGTCCTGAGGTATATGTCGATAAGAAGGCCGATGAGGAAAACCATCCGAACCCCTACTGAGCCTGATATGACAATCTCCGTACAGTTCGGTCTGTTCGTCTAAAAATATCGCATATCAAGCCTAGGGGGCGGCAAGCGTCACTCCCCTAATAGTTGTATAAGTCGTGTCGGAGCGAAGCCCATTACACCCTGAGAAGCTACTGGAACCTACCAGTATATCTCGCTTGCCCTGGCCAGGGACTTTGCGTAATGGCTCTCTGACACAGCGTGATATCAACTCCCTATACCGGGAGAGACGAATCCTATCTAACCGTCACTGCCTCCAAGTGCTCGGGACTGCACCCAACTGATACCTGTTTGCACGACTCCTTTGAGCCATGGTAGGGTAGCAATCTAAGAACAGTGGGACACACTCGAGGCGAAGCAGGAGTGTCAAGTCTGCGGACTATGCTGTACTCATGTCACCTGGGAACTGATAACTGACGATGGGTATAATACCAACCAATCAGTTCCTCGGCGAGTCCTGTCCGGTGTACCCGTAACCTAACGAGCACCTGTATACTATCTCCAGTACGACGTACAGATGGCTGTGGGACAGACCATCTCCCCAACTGGGATGAGAAGCGTATACACTTAGTCTATTCGGGAATATCAATGCCCTATCTCGATAATCCAACGACCGGGGACCTGTATAGGATGTTGCTTATAGACTACCCAGCCCCCACCAGTGTGACTGCCATCACAACGCTGGTAATCAAGCAAAGATCTTATGGGCTCTACTAATATGTATAAGTGATACGTTACAAGAAACATATGCACATATTAAAGTAGACACAAACCAAGTAGCATACTACCATTTTTAGCAAGAATTTTATATACAACTGTGAATATCCCAAGCTTCCATTAAGTAATATACAACCTAGTATGATACAATAATGGCCCCTAGGGCATATACACTAACAATCTCCTACTTGCACTAGGGCCATGAGATGGCATATCGTAGATCTATCATCTCGAATAGCCTCTCGAACTGCGTCTGAGGAAGGGCCTTTGTGAATGGATCAGCAATGTTATTCTCCGTCTCTACTTTCTTCACCTCGATCTCCCGGCGGTCTACGATCTCCCTGCTCAGGTGATACCGCCTTAAGATGTGTCTGGACTTCTGATGGGACCTGGGTTCCTTCGCTAAAGCTATAGCGCCGTTGTTGTCACAATACAGAGGTATTGGACCAACACTGGTAGGAACCACCTGAAGTTCTGTTAGGAACTTCTTCATCCAGACTGCTTCTTTTGCGGCATCGCAAGCAGCTATGTACTCTGCTTCCATCGTTGAGTCAGCAACGGTCTCCTGTTTGGAACTCTTCCAACAGACCGCCCCTCCATTGAGGGTAAAGACATAACCCGACATGGATTTGGAGTCATCTTTGTCACTCTGGAAGCCGGAGTAGGCAAAGGCCTCCATCTGGAGGTCTTTTCCGTCATATGCCAAGAACATCTCCTTAGTCCTCCTCAGGTACTTGAGAATGTTCTTTACTGCTATCCAGTGCTTCTCCCCTGGGTTTGCTTGATACCGGCTTACTACGCTCAATGCGTATGCTACATCTGGTCTGGTACATAACATCGCATACATTATAGAGCCTACAGCAGAAGCGTAGGGTATAATCGACATGCAATCCCTTTCCAAATCAGTCTTGGGAGACATCTCTTTGGAGAGGGTGATTCCGTGACAAGCCGGTAGGTTACCGCGCTTAGAATCATCCATACTGAATCTCTTCACTATGGTGTCTATGTACCTGGACTGCGAAAGTCCCAACATCCTCTTTGATCTATCACGATAGATCCGGATCCCCAGAATGTAGGTGGCATCACCCAGGTCTTTCATGGAGAATTTATGTGACAAGAATCTTTTGACTCACTGTAACATAGGAATATCATTTCCTACTAGGAGAATGTCATCCACGTACAAGACGAGGAATACTACAGCTCTCCCTACAATCTTACTGTATATGCAAGGTTCATCTGGATTTTTGATGAAGTCGAATTCTTTGACAGCATCATCAAAACAGTTGTTCCAACTCCGCGATGCCTGCTTTAGTCCATAAATGGACTTAAGCAGCTTGCATACTTTACCGCCGCTCTCACTCTGAATGAATCCCTCTGGCTGATCCATATAGACGCTCTCTTCCAAATTACCATTTAGAAAGGCCGTCTTTACGTCCATCTGCCAGATTTCATAATCGTGGAAGGCAGCAATAGCAAGAAGGACCCGAATAGATTTAAGCATAGCCACTGGAGAAAAGGTTTCGTCATAGTCCAAACCAGGTCTTTGACGGAAACCCTTTGCAACAAGTCTAGCCTTATAGGTTTCAACCTGTCTATCTACACCAATCTTTTTTTTGAAGATCCATTTGCAACCAACGGGTTTTACCCCATCTGGAGCAATGTCCAAAGTCCATACTTTCTTAGTGTACATGGACTCCATTTCGGTCCGCATAGCATCCAGCCATTTTACTGAGTCACCGCTCTGAATGGCTTGCTGGAAGCTAGTAGGGTCATCTTCATCAATGACACAATCCTCTCTATCCCCATCTATTAGAAAACCGTAGTATCTTTCAGGTGGATGAGACGGCCTACTACTCCTGCGGAGTGGCGTCGGCATGTCCCTTTCTTCTGAAACCTCTGGTTCTACCATACTTTCAGTAATAGCTTGTGGTTCTGGAATTTCTTCCAGTTCTATTTCGCTCCCACTTGTTTCCTTTTATAAAAATTCAGTTTCCAAGAAGTGGGGATGCTGAGAAACAAAAACCTTTTGTTCCTCTGCGTAATAGAAAAGATACCCCGTGGAGTTCTTTGGGTATCCCGCAAATTTACACAGTACTGAGCGTGCCTCGAGCTTGTCCGTATGCTGCTTCTTTACAAAAGCTGGATATCCCCATGTCTTAAGATACTTAAGACAAGGTTTCTTCCCACTCCATATCTGATATGGTGTGGTAGGCACAGTCTTGGTTGGAACCTTGTTCAAAAGATATGCAGCTGTTTCTAGCGCATATCCCCAGAAAGATCGCGGCAACTCAGCATTACTCATCATGGAACGAACCATATCCAATAGGGTTCGATTCCTTCTTTCTGATACACCGTTGTGTTGTGGTGTGTAGAGGAGTAAGCTGAGAGAGAATTCCATTCTCTTTTAAGTAACCCAGGAACTCGGTACTTAAGTATTCACCACCTCGATCTGATCTCAGTGTCTTTATATTCTTGCCTGTTTATTTTTCCACTTCATTCCTGTATTCTTGGAATTTCTCAAAGGCCTCGGATTTATGCTTCATTAAGAAGACATATCCATACCTAGAGAAATCATCCGTTAAAGTAATGAAGTAGGAATAACCACCTCTCGCATGTGTAGACATTGAACCGTATACGTCACTGTGTATGAGTCCCAAGAGCTCGCTTGCTCTTACTCCGTATCCAGTGAATGGAGTCTTTGTCATCTTTCCTATGAGACAAGATTCACAAGTAGCATAAGATTGATATTCGAACGGATTCAAATATCCTTCTCTATGTAACTTAGTCAACCTTCTCTCATTGATGTGACCTAGTCTACAATGCCATAAGAAAGCCTGATTTATTTCTGGAGACTTTCTTTTAAGTGTGTTCTGGATATTGAAAACCTGAGCTTGACTTAATACGTATATACCGTCATTTAATGTACCGGACCCAATCAGAACTTGATTTAGGTGGATGTATACAACATCGCTTTCAAATGTAAAATTATATCCCTCTCTCGAAAGTGAGGATACTGATATGATATTACAAGTCATGCTAGGTACATACAGACAGTTACGTAAAATCAATATCTGCCCACTTGTCAAACCTAGGCGATATTCTCCCACGGATTCAGCGTCCACGCTCATTCCGTTTGCAACTCTGAGTGACCAATCACCTACTTTTATAACTCTACGGTTTCTCAAAGCATGTATTGAATTACAGATATGAGATCCTGCTCCGGTATCTAGTACCCAGGAAGTAGAGTTAATTGACAAACAGTTCTCAATAACAAATACACTTGAGGCTGAAGCCACAACATGCTTCGTATCCTGGTTACTGGCTTCTAAAGCCCTGCAATTTTTCTGCCTATGCCCAATCCCATAACAATAGGAACGTCCCTCTTTTACTATATCCAGTCCCGAAACTTTTGCCGTTCTCTTTCCTTCTGCTTCCCTGGTTTCCTTCAGGGTAGGAGGCAGAGACTGTAGAATCAAGTCAGTATCTGACTCGTTTCCCAACGCGGTCTCCAGGTCCTGGAGCTCATCAATACAGCTAGTCATTGTAAGGACGTTGTCCCCTACAGATGACCCGTCAGCCAACCTCGCTTGAATTAATTCGTTCGAGGTCTCATATCTTGCGATATGAGATTGCTCTCCATATAAATCTTTATGGAGAAAGCTGGAAACTTGGTCCATCTTCTCGTGCTGCTTCTGGTAAACACCATCAACTAAAGGTAACACGAGGCACTTAGCTTTCTCTTTATTTTTTCCCTTGTCTGACGGATATCCATATCCGCGACAGTGGAAACTGGACCTGGGACGGCAGGATCTTGAGTAGTAATAGGGTGGTCCAGCTTGTCATAGGCAATGGACATCTGGACAGACCTTTTCCGGTCATATAAGTCAGATTCAGTCAATTTGTTATCTAGATGTAACCTATGTGTGGTCACAAGGTCGCTGCAATTTTAAGAGAGAGAAGAAAATACTAATAGCATGATGCTCTTGCAAGTTTGGAGTGGTTTATTTTATCTAAACAGGATAGCTCCCATTGTTTCTCGAATCCCTCCTCAAACCATAAAAGAAGAATTAGCCAGGACTATTCTCACCGTACAATTCTTGCTTAACCGTTCAGCCAGGTCAGTGTCGATACTTCGAGGGAGGTTTTCCAACGCTTTCGCGAATTTCCTTAATTAAATAACCTCTTTTCTCTGGCGGCGTAACCCCGCTGACACCTTTCTAGGCACCTACTTGGTTTATAGCATTGATCGTTAAGTGACGAATCTCCTGATAAGTAGTATATACTCACAGTAGGATCAGGATCCAAAATATCATCGTATGATAATGTTGAAGGAATCCTACCAACATTCATCAAACTCCAAAATGGTATGCTCTTTCTGCAAATTTCAGTTTCTTTACAAATTCCCGATGTGGATTTTTGCCCCATGCTCTTATGACCTTGACGAAGGTCAACAAATCATAAGTCACAAGTCAAGTTCTACCCATCATTGTCCAGGTTAATTTGAACCCACCCGCACATACCCTTGACGAAGGTCAACAAGGTAATACGACTGTCCCAAACCAACGCATCTATCTATGCTACATATGAACATCCAACAGCTACCAATCACTATGCCTTGACGAAGGTCAACAAACATTGCTTGAATACTATTGAATATCCATATGAAATGATGGAGGGCTACGACTGGTTTTGGCAAAACCGTGAACGTAGTGAACTTGATGTAATCGAAGGAACCTGATACTTTTTAAAAGGAGTGGTTAAAGCTCCGCAATTAAAAATTCTGATCCTTTTAAAATAACCGAGTGGTTTCTTTTAAATTTGTTTCAACGATTGAACTTTGGTTTATTTTCTTTGCATTATAATAATGCGTCCCATCAATTATCCAATCATTGCAGAAAACAACGAAAATACCACGTCCTCTTATGCCATCTGCATTCGCCACGGGGTCCCGTCATCACTCGTTAGGTTACTTAACTAACAACAGAGCGGGGGCTGGGCTAGCACGGGTGTAAAACATAAGTGACGTCTAATAGCTATCATATATAGATATTGTACATTCGTCAGACGCAATAATAAGCATTCCAGATCACAGATGAACTTTATTGGATTTATTAGCAATCCGCATTTGGTTTGAGCCTGTAATAAAAGACGGATTACACAGTTGTGATGAATAGCCATTACCCCACCCTAGACCCCTACGGGTACGGCAAACTACCCGCCAAGTACCCGAAGTGAAGCGGTCTCCCTCAACAACGTGAGTAGGCCACTAAACACTTCGACGTACCCGGTAGTTTGTGTACCCCGCCTTGGGTCTATCCTAGGAGCAAAAAACAGAAAAAAGAAATAATACAACGGTGGCTACAACCGCAACCTGGATGTGCCACGCAAAAGAATATTACATCATATTACATTTATATTGAATGAATGAATATTGAACCCATCTCAAAACCCCGGCTAATCATCACAACAGTCCAATACAGTTCATATACACAAACAGTAAACATTACAGAAATGTGCAACCTCCTGCCAACCGACATACTAGTAGTTAGGGGAGGTTTACGAACACATTAAACATTACAGATAAAAACCCAATTAGAAAATATCTTAGAATATCGATCGATAACCATATTCCGTGTTTACCCCAAAAGCCAACCTGCACTGAAGTAACCTGGGTAAAAACAGAACATACAGGAAAACAAGAAACACCAAAATATGAATATTAGAGCAAATCCGAGTCAACTACGAGTTGACTCGGCGGCGGATCCGCGGCCAAAAGCACCATATGGCCGCGGATCCGCGGTCATTTTGTCGTGTTGTGATCTCGTATTTTCTCAGTATTCATATAATTCCGTGCTGTGAATTTTAAGGCATGTCAAATTATTTTTCAGACACTTTTAAAATTAACAGTAACATAGGGTTTTTGGTTTTTTGTTTTCGTGTTTCCCATCGATCGAACTTCTAATCAGTTGCTAACAAGCTAGTAATGGTTTAGTTGGCTATGATACCACTGTAAGTCAATGTCATGCACCCCACGAACTTGCGGGGAGGCGGAATATATGAAAAAAATTTATCAAAGCTTCGTAACACGGACTTGAGTGCATGAATCGTTTCTAAACCATTGCTAACAAACTACTAGAGGTTTAACTACTCGGATACGAAGTTATACCTCACGTTACTTGTCCTTCGGGTCTTCATCGCTGTCCTCCACTCCTCGTGGGCTCCTTGGAACATCGGCACCTCAACGGCCTCCTCGAATCAAAGACGATCCACCTGAAAGTTCCTACACCAAGCTTAATCTCAAACTTGAGATAACTAGGTTGCTTAAAGTGCTAGTCTAAGCTACCTAGGGGATATAGAGTAAGGTTATGGATGTATTAGTCTATCTAATCCTTGATCTCAACACATGAGAGGGGAGGATTAGGGTTTCAAGAGAGGATGAGCTTGAGGAGAGAGAAGGTGAGCATGAGAATGAGAAGAAAAATGAACTCACTAGAATATAACAACCATAAAAATTAATCAAATAAATAATATATATTATTAATCATCATGGTTGATGCATTCATCTTGTGTGATTCATCATATGACTCATTAACTCATTAATGAATCATTTAATACAAAGGATGAATCACACAAATGAGTCATTAAGCAATTAATGCTCAAGCCACCTTAACCCCTTAGTCACCAATCATCTAGAAGCTTCCCGGAAAATTACGAGAACGCCCTTCCAATCCGTTAAAACACGGAAAAACTTTAGACTGTATAAATCCAATAATCTGATACAAGAATCTGGCTTAAACCAAAGCCGGCTAGTAAAAACTGTCCGAAAAGTCGTACGTGCGTAAACACACGTACGCATCCGATCCCTTGTCGTAAAACCATACGACCTCTATATCGTTTCTCCTGGAGCAGGGAAACTCTCTGTGTGGGACTCTAAAGACTCGACACTACGCTGGCAATGGGTTTAACCACAGACCGCAAGCGGCACTAGCTGTACGTAACGGTCCACAGGTAGATGTCGATAAGAAGGCCGATGAGGAAAACCATCCAAACCCCTACTGAGCCTGATGTGACAATCTCCGTACAGTCCGGTCTGTTCTTCTAAGACTATCGCATATCAAGCTTAGGGGGCGGCAAGCATCAGTCCCCTAATAGCTGTATAAGTCGTGTCGGAGCGAAGCCCATTACACCCTGAGAAGCTACTGGAACCTACCAGAATTTCTCGCTTGACCTGACCAGGGACTTTTCGTAATGGCTCTCTGACACAGCGCGATATCAACTCCCTATACCGGGAGAGACGAATCCTATCTAACCGTCGC
Source organism: Agapanthus africanus (assembly GCA_030015575.1). Classification (NCBI taxonomy): domain Eukaryota; kingdom Viridiplantae; phylum Streptophyta; class Magnoliopsida; order Asparagales; family Amaryllidaceae; genus Agapanthus; species Agapanthus africanus. The sequence continues at coordinate 123,095,886 of JASDDO010000004.1, read as the reverse complement.
TGCCTCCAAGTGCTCGGGACTGCACCCAACTGCTACCTGTTTGCACGACTCCTTTGAGCCGTGGTAGGGTAGCAATCTAAGAACAGTGGGACACACTCGAGGCGAAGCAGCAGTGTCAAGTCTGCGGACTATGCTGTACTCATGTCACCTGGGAACTGATAACTGACGATGGGTATAATACCAACCAATCAGTTCCTCGGCGAGTCCTGTCCAGTTTACCCGTAACCTAACGAGCACCTGTATACTATCTCCAGTACGACGTAATGATGGTTGTGGGACAGACCATCTCCCCAACTGGGAAGAGAAGCGTATACACTTAGTCTACTCCGGAATATTGATGCCCTATCTCGATAATCCAACGCCCAGGGACCTGTATAGGATGTTGCTTATAGACTACCCAGCCCCCACTAATGTGACTGCCATCACAACGCTGGTAATCAAGCAAAGATCCTATGGGCTCTACTAATATGTATAAGTGATACGTTACAAGAAACATATGCACATATTAAAGTAGACACAAACCAAGTAGCATACTACCATTTTTAGCAAGACTGTTATATACAACTGTGAATATCCCAAGCTTCCATTAGGTAATATACAACCTAGTATGATACAATAATGGCCCCTAGGGTATATACACTAACACTGGTGACATGTGTACAGGTTAGTCTATCGACATGAGATCGTCATTTTTCTCGTGTGAGTTCCCACTGTGCTTTGACTACTACCCTACCAGGCTCAAAGGAGTCATGCAAATAGGTTTTAGTTGGGTACAGTCCTGAGCCACACGGAAGCAGTGAGTAGAACGGAAGGGGATTCGTCTGTCTCGGTATTGGGGGTGATATCGCGCTGTGTCTGGAGAGCCATTACATAACGTCCTTGGCCAAGGAAAGTGAGATTTACTGGTAGGTATTCCAGTAGTTTCTCAGGGTGTTCTGGGCTACACTCCGACACGACTTATACCACTTTTAGGGGTCTGACGTTTACCATCCCCTAGGCCCGATATGCGATACTCATAGACGAACGGACCGGACTGTACGGATATTGTCACTGTCCGGCTCAGTAGGGTTTCTCGGTGAGTTCGCTCGTCGGCCTCCCTTTCGCTCAATACCTGAGTAGCCGTTACGTATAGCTAGTGCCACTGACGTGCTTGTGGTTAAACTCACTGCCAGTGTATTGATGAGACTTTAGAGTCCCACACAGAGGGTTTCCTTAGTTCAGGCGAAACGTTGAAGAGGCCGTATGGTTTTATGGAAGGGTTCGATCATATACATGCACTCGTGCACGGATCATGATCGGATGGATCATACTAGTGGGCTTTGGTTTAAGCCAGATCCTAGTATTAAATTGGTTGGATTACTTTCGTCTCTTTTTATTCGTATTCAGTAGGAATACGGATGCGGGTATGTATATACGGATGAGGGGTATTCTTGTAATTCGTTACAAGATTTCTTTAGTTGATGCCATGTTCTTTTCTTGATTTAAACATTTAGATTAAATGTTTAATGTGGTGGAATTTATGACTCATTCTTGGCATGACATGGTTTTGTCATGGCTAAGATATTTTTGTGTGTAAGCGTAGATATTTTGTAAGTGTGTGAGTGTGTGAGGCTCATTAACACAACACAAAATATCAAAACACTCACTCACTCATGGGAGGGCAGCCATCATTATTTTTAGAGCCATCTCATTTTCATTTGCTAAGCTTGCTCACTTGATAGTTTCTTGAGCTCACAACTTCTACCATGGGCATCTTCTTCAACCTCCACTCTATCCCTCTCATGTGTTGAGAATCCTAGAGTGTATTGAGACAAAATAATCACACACTATCTCTACTTCATCTTGAGCACCTAGGTTAGCAAACTAGTTGTTCGAGTTGCTTCAGTTTGAAGCGGGAGCCCGTATTACTAATCCTCGAAGTGGTTCGTCTTCGACGAGAGAGACCGGAGAGCGAGCTTGTTCGGGGTCAGCCGCGAGGAGCTTGGCGCAGAGATTGAAGACCGAAGGACACGGATCGATCGGTATAATCTCTCCAAACTCTTTTACAGTATTCTAGTATAGGGTTAATGGAACGATCCGGGTTTTAGTGTTACGTTAACGCCGTTTTGAAAAGTTTTTTTTTTCCGCATTTGGCCCCGGATTGACGGCCGGGGTGCTACCGTAGCCTTACATGTGATACATTAAGTTTATGATGTCTAAGGTGGTTGCCGATTCCAATTGTTGTAGTTTCTCACTTTCTTTTCTGCGACCGTAAGTGTAATATGTGGTGTATCGCCGGTTTCGGTGCTATATGTCAACGACAATTGGGATACGCATATTTACTTACGTTGATGACATGTGATGTTATGTGTTGATGTGATATGTTATATTGGATCGTCGTGTTCTGAATAGCCGGGGGTTTTTATATGAGATGAGAGTTTTTCATTTTCATTCATGTAAAAACTTGTATGTAATATTCTTTAATTGGGACATTTCTGGGTTGAGGATAATATCACCATTGATGTATACTATTTACTTTTCCGCATTAGGATAGACCCAAGGTGGGGAGCACAAGTAACTGGGTTCTAGGGTCCAGTGGGAGACCATCTCGAGGAGTCGAGACCGGGTCTCCTCACTCTAGAATTGGTAGGGTTGTTTGTCGCTCTCATAGGGGTCTAGGGATTTGGGGTTGGCTATTCATCGCGACCGTGGAATCCGCGTTTTTTATTAGTTTAAATAAAACACGGAATTCCTAGTATATCCAATATTTCATATGTATTCTTCTGCTGCTGATATTTTTTGATGTGATCACTGTTAGTGTATATGACCTAGGGACCATTATTGTATCATACTAGATTGTATATTACTTAATGGAAGCTTGGGATATTCACACTTGTATTGACAGTCTTGCTAAACATAGTAGTATGCTACTTGGTTTTGTCTACTTTAATATGAGCATATGTTTCTTGTAACGTATCACTTATACATATTAGTAGAGCCCTTAGGATCTTTTCTTGATTACCAGCGTTGTGATGGCAGTCGCACTAGTGGGGGCTGGGTAGTCTATAAGCAACATCCTATACAGGTCCCTGGTCGTTGGATTATCGAGAAAGGGCATCGATATTCCGGAGTAGACTAGTGTGTACGCTTCTCATCCCAGTTGGGGAGATGGTTTGTCCCACAGCCATCAGTACGTCGTACTGGAGATAGTATACAGGTGCTCGTTGGGTTATGGGTACACCGGACATGACTCGCAGGGGAACTGTTGGTTGGTATTATACCCGTCGTCAGTTAACAGTTCCCAGGTGACATGAGTACAACATAGTCCATAGACTTGACACTGCTACTTCGCCTCGAGTGTGTCCCACTGTTCTTAGATTGCTACCCTACCACGGCTCAAAGGAGTCGTGCAAACAGGTAGCAGTTGGGTGCATTCCCGAGCACTTGGAGGCAGTGGTGGTTAGACAGGATTCGTCTCTCCCGGTATTGGGAGTTGGTATCGCGCTGTGTCAGAGAGCCATTACGCAAAGTCCCTGGGCAGGGCAAGCGAGATTTACTGGTAGGTTCTAGTAGTTTCTCAGGGTGTAATGGGCTACGCTCGAACACGACTTATACCGCTATTAGGGGACTGACGCTTGCCTCCCCCTAGGCTCGATATTCGATAGTCTTAGACGAACAGACCGGACTGTAAGGAGATTGTCACAACAGACTCGGTAGAAGTTCGAATGGGTTTCCTCATCGGCCTTCTTATCGACATCTACCTGGGGACCGTTACGTACAGCTAGTGTAGCTTGCGGTCTGTGGTTAAACCCACTGCCAGCGTAGTGTCGAGTCTTTAGAGTCCCACACAGAGAGTTTCCCTGCTCCAGGCGAAACGATATAGAGGTCGTATGGTTTTACGACAAGGGTTCGAACGCGTACGTGTGTTTACGCACGTACGACGTTCGGACAGTTTTTACTAGCCGTCTTTGGTTTAAGCCAGATTCTAGTATCGGGTTATTGGATTTATACAGTCTAAAGTTTTTCCGTGTTTTCACGGACTGGAGGGGCGTTCTCGTAATTTTCCGGGAAGCTTCTAGAAGCATGGTGACTTGGGGGTTAAGGTGGCATAAGCATTTATTGCTTAATGACTCATTTGTGTGATTCATCCATAGTATTAAATGATGCATTAATTAGTTAATGGGTCATATGATGAATCACATAAAGTGAATGAATCAACCATGATGATTAATCATTTATATTATTTATTTGATAAATTGTTATGGTTGTTATATTGTAATGAGTTCATTTTTCAATATCATTCTTATCATCACCTTCTCTCTCATCAAGCTCTCTCATTCTTGAAACCCTAACCCTAACCTCTCATGTGTTGAGATCAAGGGTTAGCTAGACTAATACATCCATAACCTCACTCTATATCCTCTAGGTAGCTTAGATTAGCACTTTGAGCAACCTAGTTATCTCAAGTTAGATATCAAGTTTGGAGTAGGAGCTCTCGGGTGGATCGTCTTTGGCTCGAGGAGGCCGTTGAGGTGCCGATGTTCCAAGGAGCCTACGAGAAGTGGAGGACAGCGATGAAGACCCGAAGGACAAGTAACGTGAGATATAATTTCGAATCCGAGTAGTTAAACCTTTTTTAGTAGGCTAGTAACGGTTTAGATACGATTCTTGCGCTCAAGTCCGTGTTACGAAGCTTTGATAATCGTTATTCATATATTCCGCCTCCCCGCAAGTTCGTGGGGTGCGTGACATGGACTTACAGTGATATCAGAGCCAACTAAACCATTACTAGCTTGTTAGCAACTAATTAGAAGTTCGATCGTCGGAAAACGCGAAAACAACACCCCGAACCCCCTATCAGTTTCTGTTAATTTTAAACGTGTCGAAAAAATTATTTGATATGCCTTAATATTCACAGCAGGGGAATATAAGAATTCTGGGAAAATACGATATTGCAACTCGGTTAGATGGCCGTGGATCCGCGGCAAGATAGTGCTTTTGGCAGCGGATCCGCCGCCGAGTCAACTCCGAGTTGACTCGGATTTGCTCAGTAATTCATATTTTTTGGTGTTTTGGTTTCCTGTATATTCTGTTTTTACCCAGGTTACTTCTGTGCTGGCTTGCTTTTGGGGTAGACACGGAAAGAGGTTGTCGATCGATGTTCTAACTTATTTGCTAATCGGGTTTTTATCTGTAATGTTTAATGTGTTCGTAAACCTCTCCTAACTGCTAGTATATCGGTTGGTAGGGGGTTGCACATTTCTGTAATAATTCTACTGTTTGTGTATATGAACTGTATTGGACTATTGTGATGATTAGCCGGGGTTTGAGATGGGTTATTATATTCATTCATTCGATGTAATTATAATATGTTGTAATATTTTTTTGCGGGGCACATCCAGGTTGCAGTTGTAGCCACCGTTGTATCATTTCATTTTTATTGTTTTTGCTCCTAGGATAGACCCAAGGTGGGGTACACAAACTACCGGGTACGTCGAAATGTTTAGTGGCCTACTCATGTTGTTGAGGGAGACCGCTTCACTTCGGGTACTTGGCGGGTAGTTTGTCGTACCCGTAGGGGTCTAGGGTGGGGTAATGGCTATTCATCACAACTGTGTAATCCGTCTTTTGTTGCAGGCTCAAAGCAAACGCGGATTGCTTGCATATCCAATAAAGTTCATCAGTGATCTGGAAAGCTTATTATTGCGTCTGACGAATGTACAATATCTATATATGATAGCTATTAGACGTCACTTATGTTTTACACCCGCGCTAGCCCAGCCCCCGCTCTGTCGTTAGTTAAGTAACCTAACGGGTGATGAAGGGACCAAGTGACGAATGCGGATGGCATAAGAGGACGTGTTATTTTCGTTGTTTTCTGCAATGATAGGATAAATGATGGGACGCATTATTATAATGCAAAGAAAATAAACCAAAGTTTAATCGTTGGAACAAATTTAAATGAAACCATTCGGTTATTTTAAAAGAGCAGAATTTTTTAATTACGGAGCTTTAACCACTCCTTTTAAAAAGTACCAGGTTCCTTCGATTATATCAAGTTCACTACGTTCACGGTTTTTCCAAAACCATTCGTAGCCCTCCGTCATTTCATTTGGGTATTCAGTAGTATTCAAGCTATTTATTTTTGGCCCTTAGTCAAGACATAGTGTTTGGTAGCTGCTGGGGTATTCATTTATTGCATAGATAGATGCGTTGGTTTGGGACAGTCGTATTACTTTTCTTGGCCCTTAGTCAAGAGTATATACGGGTGGGTTCAAATTAACCTGGATAATGACGGGTAGAACTTGACATGTGACATATGACATTTTTGGTCCTTAGTCAAAGTCATAAGAGCATGGGGCAAAAATCCATATCGGGAGTTTCTAAAGAAACTGAAATTTGCTAGTGTTGCATACCATTTGGAGTTTGATGAATGTTGGTACGATTCCTTTAACATTATCATACGATGATATTTGGATCCCGATCCTACTGTGGGTACATGCTACTTATCAGGAGATTCATCACTTAACGATCAATGTTATAAACCAAGTAGGTGTCGAGAAAGGTGTCAGTGGGGCTACGCCCCCAGAGAAAAGAGGTTATTTAATTAAGGAACTTCGCGAAAGCGTTGGAAAACCTCCCTCGAAGTATCGACACTAGCCTGGCTGAACGATTAAGCAAGTATTGTACGGTGAGAATAGTCCTGGTTAGTTCTTCCTTTTTGGTTTAAGGAGGGATTTGAGAAACAGTGGGAGCCATCCTGTTTAGATAAATTATAAACCAATCTAAACTTGCAAGAGCATCATGCTAAACTATTTTCTTCTCTTTCTCTCATTGCAGCAACCTTGTGACCACACATAGGTTACATCTAGATAACAATTTGACTGAATCTGACTTATATGACTGGCAAAGGTCTGTCCAGATGTCCATTGCCTATGACAAGCTGGACCACCCTATTACTACTCAAGATCCCGCCGTCCCAGGTCCAGTTTCCACCGTCACGGATATGAATATCCGTCACACAACGGAAAAGGAAAAAGCGAAAGCCAAGTGCCTCGTGTTAGCTTCAATTGATGGTGTATACCAGAAGCAGCACGAGAAGATGGACTTTGTTTCCATCTTTCTCCATAACAAAGATTTATATGGAGAGCAATCTCATGTCACAATATATGAAACCTTGAACGAATTAATTCAAGAAAGGTTGGCTTTCGGGTCATCTGTAGGGGACAACGTCCTTACAATGACTAGCTATATTGATGAGCTCAAAGACCTGGAGACCATATTGGAAAACAGGTCAGATACTGACTTGATTCTACAGTCTGCCATCTACCCTGAAGGAAACCAGGGAAGTAGAAGGATAGAGAAGGGCAAAAGTTTCAGGACTGGGAATAGTAAAAGAGGGACGTTCCTATTGTTATGGGATTGGGCATTGTCAGAAGGATTGCAGGGCTTTGAAAGCCAGTAGCCAGGATACGAAGCATGTTGTGGCTTCGGGCTCAAGTGTGTTTGTAATTGAGAACTGTTTGTCAATTAACTCTACTTCCTGGGTATTAGATACCGGAGCAGGATCTCATATCTGTAATTCATTACATGCTTTGAGAAACCGTAGAGTTATAAAGGTAGGTGATTGGTCTCTCACAGTTGCAAACGGAATGACTGTGAACGCTGAATCCGTGGGAGAATATCGCCTAGGTTTGATAAGTGGACATATATTGATTCTACGTAACTGTTTGTATGTACCTAGTATGACTTGTAATATCATATCAGTGTCCTCACTTTCGAGAGAGGGATATGATTTTACATTCGTAAGCGATGTAGTTAACATCCACCTAAATCAAGTTCTGATTGGGTCCGGTACATTAGATAACGGTATATATGTATTAAGTCAAGCTCAGGTTTTCAATGTCCAGAACACACTTAAAAGAAAGTCTCCAGAAATAAATCAGGATTTCTTATGGCATTGTAGACTAGGTCACATCAATGAGAGAAGGTTGACTAAGTTACATAGAGAAGGATATTTGAATCCGTTCGAATATCAATCTTATGCTACTTGTGAATCTTGTCTCAAAGGAAAGACGATAAAGATTCCGTTCACTGGACACGGAGTAAGAGCAAGAGAGCTCTTGGGACTCGTACACAGTGACGTGTGCGGTCCAATGTCTACATATGCGCGAGGTGGTTATTCCTACTTCATTACTTTTACGGATGATTTCTCTAGGTATGGATATGTCTTCTTAATGAAGCATAAATCCGAGGCCTTTGAGAAATTCCAAGAATACAAGAATGAAGTGGAAAAACAAACAGGCAAGAGTATAAAGACACTGAGATCTGATCGAGGTGGTGAATACTTAAGTGCCGAGTTCCTGGTTACTTAAAAGAGAATGGAATTCTCTCTCAGCTTACTCCTCCATACACACCACAACATAACGGTGTATCGGAAAGGAGGAATCGAACCCTATTGGATATGGTTCATTCCATGATGAATAACGCTGAGTTACCGCGATCATTCTGGGGATATGCACTAAAATCAGCTGCATATCTTTTGAACCAGGTTCCCACCAAGACTGTTCCTACCATACCATATCAGATGTGGAGTGGGAAGAAACCCTATCTTCAGTATCTGAAGATTTTGGGATGTCCGGCTTTTGTTAAACAGCAGCATGCGTACAAACTCAAGGTACGATCAGTACTATGTAAGTTTGTGGGATATCCAAAGAACTCCAGGGGGTATCTATTCTATTACGCAGAGGAACAAAAGGTTTTGTTTCTCGTAATACCCATTTTTTAGAATATCAGTTTTTAGAAAAGGAAACAAGTGGGAGCGAAATAGAACTGGAAGAAATTCCAGAACAACAAACTACTACTAAAAGTTTGGTAGAACCAGAAGTTCAAGAAGAACAGGACATTCCCGCACCCCTCCGCAGGAGTAGTAGGTCGTCTCATCCGCCTGAGAGATACTACGGTTTTCTCATAGATGGGGATAGAGAGGATTGCGTCATTGATGATGATGACCCTACTAGCTTCCAGCAAGCCATTCAGAGCGCCGACTCGGTAAAATGGCCGGATGCAATGAGGACCGAAATGGAGTCCATGTACACTAACAAAGTATGGACTTTGGACATTGCTCCAGATGGGGTAAAACCCGTAGGATGCAAATGGAACTTCAAAAAGAAGTTTGGTGTAGATAGATAGGTTGAAACCTATAAGGCTAGACTTGTTGCAAAGGGTTTCCGTCAAAGACCTGGTTTGGACTATGATGAAACCTTTTCTCCAGTAGCTATGCTCAAAACCATTCGGGTCCTTCTTGCTATTACAGCCTTCCACGATTATGAGATCTGGCAGACGGACGTAAAGACGGCCTTTCTAAATGGTAATTTAGAAGAGTGTGTCTATATGGATCAACCAGAGGGATTCATTCAGAGTGGAAGCATTGGTGAGTCCGAACGACATCACCAAAAACTCATAATGGCCGTAGCGCGTACGGAAAGCCGTCCTAGGAATGTCCTCCTGTCGAACCCGCAGCTGATGATAGCCCGATCGTAAGTCGATCCTCGAAAAGTATCATGCCCCCTGGAGCTGGTCGAACAAATCGTCGATACGCGGCAAGGGATATCTGTTCCGCACTGTCACCCTGTTCAGCTGGAGGTAGTCGATACACAGACGCAAACTGCCGTCCTTCTTCTTGACGAACAGGACTGGAGCACCCCAAGGAGAAACACTGGGTCGAATAAGTCCCTTATCCAGCAAATCTTGCAACTGACCCTTCAACTCTCGAAGTTCCGCCGGGGCCATCCGATAAGGCGGTATAGAAATAAGCCCCGTGCCAGGAACCAAATCAATACAGAAAGAAATGTCGCGCTCGGGCGGTAGCTCAGGAAGCTCGTCAGGGAACACATCAGGAAACTCGCTAACAACTGGAACCTGATCTAATGGAACCTCTGTAGCACTAGCATCACAAACATAAGCAAGAAATCCCTGACATCCCTTCCTCAAAAGCTGTCCAGCGCGAAAAGAAGAAATCACACTATGAGGGGCGGCACCACGGTCCCCCAACACAACAAAAACCGACTCGCCGGGAAAGCAGAATCTAACTGTCTTCTCACGGCAGTCCACAGAAGCATAGCACGTGGCTAACCAATCCATGCCCAAAATAACGTCGAAGTCCAACATCTCAAGAAGGATCAAGTCGACAGGCAACTCCCTCTCGCCAATATAGACGGTACAGGATCGGAACACGTGCCTAGCAAGAAACGACTCTCCCACAGGAGTGGTCACAACAAGCGGCTGATCAAGCAAACCGGACTCTCTACCCAAACTCGGCACAAAGTGTGTGGATACGTACGAGTGCGTGGATCCAGGATCGAACAACACGTGTGCATCAACAGAACATACTGAAAGGATACCTGAAACCACCGCATTGGACGCCTGTGCGTCCTGATGCGTCAAAGCAAAGACCACGCCTGTCCACCACCTGCGACTGACTGCCCTCTGCCTCGGTCATCTCGCCCTCTCTGAGCAACTCCTCCACGCCCACGACCTCTCTGAGTATGAGTCTGACACGGAACAACGGTAGGTACAACAGGCAACGCCCTCTGGGGTGGTGAAGGTGGTAAAGTAACATGCGGTGCTTCCGCCTCCCTCCGGTGTATCTCAGGACAATCTCTAACGAGGTGAAGTAGACTGCCGCATCTAAAACAACCCCGCGACGACTGCTGACTCTCCTGGGGATACGAACTAAACATCTGGCCTCGTCCCGAATCTCTGCTACTCCTCGTACCAGAACGATACCTGTCGCGGCGTCTGAATGACTGTCTCCGTGTGGATATACTAGTACGAACTCTCTTCGGCTCTGGAACTACCGAAGTCTCAGCAAGGCGCTCCTCGATTAATAGGGCTGCGTCTACAGCTGCTGCATAGGTCTCGTAGTGCTGCGCGCTGATCGCAAGGAACAGTGGTGTAAGCAAGCCTCGAACAAATCTCTTGACTCGCAACTCCTCGGTAGCCACTAAATACGGGGCATAAACTGCTAGCTCTGTAAACAGCACATCATACTCTGCCATTGTCATCTCTGGCGTCTGGTGCAAGGACTCAAATCTGCGTGCTCGGGCATCCCTAACACTCCGGGGAAGGAAACGGGCTAGAAATACTGTCACAAACTCCATCCAGGTCATAGGAGGAAGACCTGCCGCTCTGCCCTTCTCAACTGAATCGCACCATTTTTGCGCAAGTCCATCCAGGCGAAACCTCGCGAACTCAACCCATCTCGCATCTGCGCATCTGAGAGAACGACATATCTGGGCCATCCTATCAATGAAAGACTGTGGGTCCTCGGCTGTATCGGTGCCTGTGAAGACCGGAGGCTTCAGCCTCATGAACTCTGATAGCGATACTGTAATCACCTCCATGGCTGCAGGGGCAACTGGCTGTGCGGTAGGTACCATCGCGGTCTCTGTAACGGGTGGAGCTACCTCTGGTCGCTGCGCTCGAAGCGTCTCAACTAGCGATCCTATCATCTGGCGCATCTCCTGCATGCTGGATCCCACCGTCTGGTGTATCTCCTGCATACCAGCCCCTAGCGTGGCGATCTGATCTGTCACGGGAGGAACAACCTGCTCGGGAACAACGGGTACACTGCCCGGATCAGTCCTCGTCTCGGATGAGTCAACTCGAATCTCGGCCCTCGCAGCCGCTCACTGCGCCCTCGTAGTCTTTGGCGGCATAATGGCTGAAAGGTAAATAGGATTCGATAAGGATGTAGAAATCGAATCGCAAGAATGTATATACTCAAAAGGAATTTAAATCAATAAGTCCTAAGGTCGCTTTGGCGGAGTACCGTGTCATGAGTATGCCGTGGAACATACACACGCTACGCCACTCTGCTTCAGCTACCTACTCCATCATACCAAGGTCATCCTACACTCCGAAAGGTAAAACCTACGCTTTGATACCAACTTTGTCACGACCCGAATATTTCGACTCGTGACCGGCACTTAACCACGCTACGTCTACAGGCATAACGCGACTAAGTAAGCCGAACCCAGAAATCAAAACCATTTAAAAGTAGCGAGTGTTGAAAACATTTAATTAAGACATTTAGAAAACCTTAAACAATTCAATAAGTTCTTTTAAAGTTACGTTGTCATTTAAACAATTTTGGCAGCATTTCCTTTGTAAAAGTAACCCCGAAAATCGGGTATAAAACAAGATATAAGTAAAGATGAAATATAATGAAATGAAACATTCCCAAACGGGAGCAATCACGCCTAACGGCGGAAACCATCATCACAAGAGTAATATACGACGCCGTAGCGAAGAATAAGCAATAAGTAAACATCACAGGAATATAAACTGCATATAAAAACAGTCGGCTCCTACGAGCTCAATACCAGAATACAAAAAATACATCATCGTCCTCACACTGTCACTAAGTCCAATACATATATGGTAGATGGAGAATACTAGATACAAAAGGAGTAAAATAAAAGTAATCAGACACCACAACCCACCTAAAGCAAAACAGCTCCCGCACCAATTGTAGTGGTATCTGTAGCCAAAAGATGTAAAAGGCAGCCTGCCGCGACTACTCTGAAGGGCAACCTGCAAATACTGTAGCACAACGGGGGTGAGCTGCCAACTCGTGAATAGAGATAACATATAAAGATAATCGCGAGCATGCACGTATTGCGCTACTCTATCAAATGCCAGCAGATGATATCAATGCGTGATAAGCAGTATGTGCAATAATCATGCAAATGCTCTGTCAGGTAAAATAACTACAGGATGAGATACATGATAATCAATGCTCATCATGGGATAAACAACATCTACATGGAAATATCAACATGGAAAAATAATCGGTGCCCCAAACTGCATCCAAATCCCAAATAAACTCATGCGCCGGCACTCTCCTCGGCCCTCAAATCCTGTAAATCTCTGAGAATCATGAGTGCCCAACATTGGCACTCAAAATATCATAAAATACTCGTGTCCAGCATCGACACGCAAATCCTCATATATCGGGCTCCGTCAGTTCGGATCAGCCCACGGGCTCCGTCTGCGGTATCGGCCCTCGGCCCCGGCAGTACGGATCATCCCGCATCCATCTCTCGACTCTGGTCAGTATCCTCCGGATAACCGCCAGGTCCAACCAATCACCGGTAGGTACTCGCCACCCTGCCAGGCTCATCGTCTACTCCACGAAAAACATTTCTCGCCCCGGGGAACCATACCGGGTCCACCACGAACCCGCAAACGGATCATCCAACTCCTCGAATCGGGTTTTGTTCAGTCGATAAAACTGCACATTTGTAGTACATTTTTCCTACCATTTTTATATTAAAAAAGGACTTTATTATAATATATTATACATATGAGGGTTTATGTGTAAAAACATTATTTTCCATGTGTTAATATATTTAATTATCATTTGGTAGGAAAATGTATGCAAATAATATTATTGGTCTAATCCTAGTAGAACAAAGTCTACTAAAATCTTATATGAGTTGTTGTGCAGATTATTTCCAAGTTGTTATGAAGGATTTAACAAACAAATCAATTTGTTGAAGAATACTTTCCAAATTAAAGAGCAAACTTGGAGACTAAGTCTGGAAGCAACCGAGAAAATATTTTCAGATTCTGAAGATGCCTAGGAATGCCAAATGTCACCATCAGAGAGCCCAAGAGAAACGACAGAGAGATCCATACCATTGAGCGCGGATCCGCGGCCAAACCCACCCTGGGGCCGCGGATCCGCCGCAGTTTAAAGAGGACAGAATGCAAGATTTTGGGATATTTACAACTGCTGAATTTTACCAACTTCTGAACAAAAAGATTCTGGGTTTTCACTATATAAAGGCACCGAGGGCATCTTGGAAAAACTATCAAGCCGAAGAGATCACGAAGCTCCCGACGCTCACGCATCCAGGCTGGTCATCGACTGTTCGACTACCTCCCTAGGAAAGATCGAGAAGCAAATCAAGTTTTGTAATCATTTTCTATGGATTAAAAGTGTAGTTGCAAGAGTTGATTAATAAAGGTAGTTTTCTTTAATTGTTTGTTTTCTTTTACATTATGTTTTCCATCTCTTTCTTTTCATCTTCTTCTCCCAACATGCGCGAGTAATTCTCCGCTTGTTAGGGTTCGTAGGATTAGGGTAGGTTAATGGGGGATGAAAATATTTAAACCCTTTTTAAGTCCTATAAAGTTTAGGAACTTTATCAAAATAATCATTAACATCCTAATCGGGCGCGCTAGCAATTCCTTGCTAGTTCCGACCGCGATTAGTGATTAGATTAATGATTGTTTTGGTAAAGGCTAGATATGAACGGAGTTCCGTGTCGAGATAAGGGTTACGAGTGGGATTCCTTTTCCCTCCAGAAACCCTAATCTACACGCATCACCGTCGTTCTAGTTCTAAATCTATTAATGGATAAAAAGGGTAACTTTTAATTAATCTTCCATAACTACTAAATCCTAACGAACCCTACAAGCCCTATTATTATATTATTTAAATCTTTAAAATAATCTAGATCTATATTTAACATTCTTGTTGAAAGTAGATCTAGAAACTTTTCACAAAATTCTTTATTTCTCCTCTCTTTCTCAACACATCTAAAGTAAAAGTAAAAGATTCCACGTTTCCCAGAGGACAACCCGTACTCATCTCGGTCTAGCTACGCGCGACACCGTTATTGATTGCGGTTAACTAAACACAATTTTTCACATCAATCAAATGGCGCCGTTGCCGGGGATACGTGCGTAATTTTTTATTTTTACTATTTGTGTTGAATTCTTTGACGAGTCATATCATTATTAACACAAAACTGCAAATTGCATATTTAACGATTTGTGCGTGGATTTTTGCAAGGAGATCTGGAGTCACAGAATTAAGGGAAACAGGAAACAGGAAACAGAGACATTTTTAGAGATCCAGAGGAGCACAGAGGGACACAGAAAAAATTTCATCAAGCGATCCAACCACCTCGCGGCGGAAGCGCGGCACAAAGGGCTTACTGCGGCGGAAACGCGGCGGCTTGAAGAGGTTAGGGCTACGGAATTCTCTGGTAAGATTCTCAACTCCTTCTCTCTCTCCTCAAATCCAATAAAATCTATTTTCTGCAGGATTCTTTGCAGAATTGCGCCGCTCAAAAATCTTTTTGCAAAAGTTTTGTGATTGGTTTTGTGTTGCATATTTTAATACGGATTCTAAGGGGCAAAGACCAAATCAAGATTAGGTGGGGATTTCATCACCCTTCCTAAGCCCCACAAATCACAAACCGAGCATATAGCACAACCCTTCATTAATTTAAAAAATATCTAGACCAGACTCTAAGGACTGTCGAGCTCAATAGGAAAAAGACTAGTATAGGCATCGGCCGTTTATCCTAACTGACATTGCGGTGTCTAGGCTAGTGGTTTTTAATTAGGCCCACTGTAGTGGTGGTTCCTTCCCACTTACCTGGCCGTACTTGTCCGTGAAGAGGCGGTTTGAGGTCTATTTCTAGCCTTAGTTAGGAGTTGTCTAGAGACTGACCTAGGTAACCTTAGTTCTAGGGTTGCTTGTGCATCTTAGGGAGATTTGTCTTGAGTCCCAGTTTTTCAAAACAAGCCAATTTTAAATCACACACACGCTGCCACTTGCACTAAACTCGCTTAGTGCATGCTCGGCTGGACACGGGATCCTAGTGCCCGTCTTGTCCGCGTTCCTGTTATCGACACCGAAGTCGGTACTTCTTCATCTTCTTTTCCCCCACCACACACCACATCAACTGTGATGGACGGCACTCCATCAGAGTAT
Organism: Agapanthus africanus; assembly: GCA_030015575.1. Taxonomy (NCBI): domain Eukaryota; kingdom Viridiplantae; phylum Streptophyta; class Magnoliopsida; order Asparagales; family Amaryllidaceae; genus Agapanthus; species Agapanthus africanus. The sequence goes on along the minus strand of JASDDO010000004.1, from coordinate 123,080,111 downwards.
AACACCACGCTGCCACCGCCCGGAGGTGCGCAGAATCCACCGCGCATCTCTCTCCAAGAGAGATGCTATCCTATTCGTGGTCCCCTTCCTACTTGTCTATCTCTTCCACCACCTAACGGGGATAATTTCGAGATTAAACCCCACTACATCAATCTGCTGCCCAAATTTCACGGGCTTGAGTCGGAAGACGCGTACGTTTTCATCACCAAATTCGAAAACGTATGCGCAATGATGGGTACTTCACAATTGACTTTAGATGCTATGCGCTTACGTCTTCTCCTATTCACACTGTGCGACTTGGCAGAAAAATGGCTTTATAATACTGCCGCAGACTCTATCGCTAATTGGGATGAATTCGTCGTAGCATTTCTTAAGAAGTTTTACCCAAATCATAAGACTGCACATGTTAGGAGCGAGATTAACCAGTTCACCCAGCTTCCCAATGAACCATTTTGGAAGTGCTTTGAACGTTTCAAAGATCTGCTTGTCCAATGCCCCCATCACGGGATACAAAGATGGGATTTATGTCGGATTATTTATGAGGGCATTAATCCAGCGACAAAGCAGATGCTTGAAACAATGTGTCAATGCAATTTCATGTCTAAAGATGACGGTGAAGCATGGAAATATCTGGAAGATCTCGCTGAACACACGTTGCAGTGGGAAAGCGTAAGATCACCTTCAACTAAGGGAGGTATTCACCAACTCGATGTTTCCATCGCAGTAAAAGCCGAAATGGCAGCGATGCAGAAGAAACTCGATGCTATGGAGAACAAATTTTCATCATTCTCCCTAAATCAGGTTACGCTTCCTAAGACCGTTTGTGGTTGCTGTTCGGATCGTTCACACTTAACGGAAGAATGTCCTATGAATGCTTCGTTTCAAGCTGATGCTGCTTTTCAGCAGCGACCTAGAAACGACCCTTATTCTTCTACGTACAATCAAGGATGGAGGAATCATCCTAACTTTGCTTGGAATCAAAACCAACAAAGCAACTATCAAAGACCTCCTCCACAGCAACCACAACCACAGAATCAGCCCCCCTTTCAGTCACAGAATTTCCAAAATCCGGCCAACATTTCTACAACACAAGTGGCCGGTATTGACAACTCACTTGCACAAACTTTGGATATGTTCATGAAACAATCCATGCAAAATTCGGCTGATATGAGGTCTTCTATTGATGCCCTAACGAAAAACTCCTCCTCCCATGGTGAGAGTATTAAATCAATAGAAAACCAAATCGCACAGTTAAACGCCGCAATGAGTGCGAGAGAGAAAGGGAAACTCCCATCTCAACCCCTACCTAATCCTGGCCATTCACAAAGTCATAATGTGAATGCCGTCACTACGTTGAAATCAGGGAGAGTGCTGAACAACCAAGTGGGTGAGCAGGTTGATGATAGTGACACATTTGATACCCCTTCTTCTTCTTCTTCCCCTAACTCGTCTAGTCTCCCACCTTCATCCGAGCCTATTCTCCGTTTTCCCCAAGGCTCAAACATTTCACCAAATCTATCTAAGTCGATTCCCACTCCAATTTTGGGATCGAAGCCGTCGCCACAGTCTTCTCCACAAATGTTGGACCCAAAACTTATTGATCGTGCTCCATTTCCAAACCGATTAAGGGCCAACCGACCTAACCCGCAAATGGAGAAGATTGTGGAAATGTTTAAGCAAGTTAGCGTGAATATTCCTCTCCTAGATGCTATTCAACAAGTCCCATCTTATGCAAGAATCCTTAAAGACATGTGCACTAGGAAGAGAAAAACTCAAGTGCCTAAAAAGGTTTTCATGACGAGTAATGTTAGCACGGCTTTTACCCAACAAATACCAAAGAAACGTAAGGACCCCGGCTGTCCTACAATCTCTATTTCTATTGGGGGTAAAAATATAAATCGTGCTTTACTCGATCTAGGCGCTAGCGTCAACTTGCTTCCTTATTCAGTATACGAGCAGTTAGGAATTGGAGAATTAAAACCCGCCCATTGTACTCTCCAAATGGCTGATTGATCTATCACCAAACCTCGGGGCGAACTAGAGGATGTGTTAATTAAAGTCGGGGAATTCATATTTCTCGTGGACTTTATTGTTGTAGATACACAACCTGTGGCAAACCCACGCAATCAAATCCCGGTGATACTTGGTCGACCCTTCCTAGCAACTTCTAACGCTGTGATTAATTGTCGTAACGGTTCTATGAACTTATCCTTCGGGAAAATGACAATTGAGCTTAATATTTACAAGCTAGGAAGTCAGCCATCAGAACCTTCTGCTCATTTGCTGGATGTTTGTTCCATCCACGAGATAGCTCCCGAAAGCTGCATGGATGAAGAACTTTGCTTTGATGTTCTCGACAACACTAATGAGACATCGTTTGATCTTGCACCACTTCACAGTGAGGATACGTTCAATGAGTCCGACCTTGAGATTGAACCCGTTGACTCGTTGCAAAAGTCAGCAGCACTTTCCGAGTCAATATCTTATGCAAGTTTTGAACCACTTAAGGAGTTCTAATATCATTCCGTTACCCCTCCTTCTATTGTCTCTCCGCCAATTCTTGATCTCAAACCGCTACCTTCTCATCTTAAATATGCATATTTAGGAGAGAATGAGACTTTGCCAGTGATTATTTCCGCTTCTCTAGCCTTAGAGCAAGAGAATGAACTTTTGGCAGTGTTGAGATCGAATCGGGAAGCATTTGGTTGGACAATGGCCGACATCAAAGGGATTAGTCCCTTAATTGTTGAACATCACATACATCTGATGGATGAAGCCAAACCAACCCGAGACCCACAAAGACGGTTAAATCCCGTTATGAAGGAGGTGGTAAAGAAAGAAATCGTCAAGTGCCTTGATAGTAGAATAATTTACCCCATATCTGATAGTCAATGGGTAAGTCCAATTCATGTGGTCCCTAAAAAGTCTGGCATCACGGTCATCACTAACGAGGCTAATGAGTTAATCCAAACACGCACCCAAACTGGGTGGCGCGTATGTATCGACTACAGGAAACTCAATGCTGCGACGAGGAAAGATCACTTCCCTCTACCTTTCATTGACCAGATGTTGGAACGATTAGCGGGACACGAATTGTCACGACCCGAAAGTACGGAACGTGACTGGCACTTAGATTACGAGACGTCTAAAGGCGTACCGTAACCTAAGTCAGCCAAAGCCCAGAAATCTAACCTAAAATCAAAAGAGAGTGAAGGAAAACCTTTAATGAAAACTATTTTCAAATCAATTAAGTTGCAAAGAATCCCTTTTTAAAAACATCAAAAATTCCCAAAAATTTCGGCAGAGTCTCCCCTGTATTTTCTATCCCCCAAAATGGGTACAACAAGATAATACATATGAAATCATAAAAATGGCATCCCCAAGCGGGAGCTAGCTCTTCGCCCAAGGCGGATCACAACCACATGCAATATATAAGCAATACCAAGAAAAGAGCATAGAAGAAACCCAAAATATCAGAAAACGCAACGCCGGCTCAAGTGAGCTCGACCCAAAAGAAACCACAAATATACAAATCTCTCAGTCTCATCACTAGGTCGCATATACAATACAAGTGGTAGATGGAGAATACTAGATACAATGATAAAGCAAAAAGAAATAAAGTATACTCGCAACCCACCTACGGGCGATGTCGCGAGTCTGAGCAAAATGAGCTGATGATAAGATAGCCCGCCGCTACAAAGATGACGGGTCCGACCTGCAAGACACTGTGGCACAACGGGGGTGAGTTGCCAGCTCGTGAGTAAATATAACATCTAATAAGGCAATCGTAAGAATGCACGCAATGCGGAGCAACATGTATGTCCATATGCGATGTAATAACTCTAGTATGCATGCACATGTATGCAATATCTTTTCTAACTCTTTAAGTGTTTTAAATGTTAAAGTTACTGCATTCTTAACTTTTAGAAAACGAATGTCTGCATAATAGCTAAATATCATCAAGAAATCCTCAGAAAACCCGTGTCAAGCATCGACACCAAATAGGAATCATATCTGTCTCAATGTCGGGCTCCGTCAGTCCAGATCGGCCCATATCATAAACCTCACGACAACGGTCGGTATCCTCCGGATATCCGCCGCGCCAGACATCACCGGTAGGTAGTCTTCCCCTGCCAGGCTCATCGTCTACAACTCGATCTTCTTGCCCCGGGGTACCATACCGGGCCCACCATGTACCCGAGACGGTTCCTCCACTCCTCGAATCGGGTCTCGAAATCCATCAGAAAACATGAAAACTCATGGTGGACGACACATACATCACGAGAAAACCGCAACTCTGTTTTTAAAAATGATAAATATAAGCTTTTGTTAAATTCTTGCGGTTTTCCCCAAAAATCCAGAAATCACAGCAAAACTGAAATCCTCAAGAAAATCATAATGTCCATATGTTATATATATGACAAATATCTATGATATCAATGTGTATGATGTAAATTTTGGCTCTAGTTCTATGTAATTATGATGATGATGCGAGATATGTGCATGCAATGTAGTTTTATATATCAAGTATAAATGCAGGCGATGATATTAGGATAAACAGGTTCTATCGTGCACGTGACATGTCAATTACCAAAGGTGTGTGTGTCACCTGAATAGTACGCGTGCAATAGATGCCAATGGTAAGATGTTCGTGTCCTACGAAATTATATCGCATATGTATATATGAATGTCATATGAATGTCCATGCAATCTAGTATAGGGTTAGCTGTAAGGGTATGCAATGTACATAAATGGATAAGCTAGTTAACAATATAATTATTGCATAAAGTAGAGTAATCCTAACTAGGGGGGGCGCCTCGCGCCATCCAGACGATTCCCCCATAGATGAATATATCTACTCACCAGAAATCCCCGCTAATCTGATCCGGCCACCGCTTTGCCTTTTCGCGCCGTATCCGAAGTTTCCCCGACCGATCCTAGAATTGCATAACACAAAATATAAGGTTACAGATTTCTGAAATGATGCAACTCACACTATGAAAAGATCGACGCTCTCGAATTAATCACAACGTGCACTCGGTACGCGGAAAATACACGAAAATCGCTAAAACCTTAACTAAAATCGCCGTATCGGGGAAATCGATTAAACTACAACCCGACTAGACGAAACCCCGCGTTCGCGCATTCTAATAATCCTATACGAAGCTAATAATATTGCTAACCTAACGCAAATTGATCGCCTTCTATTTCTACAAAAAATCTAGCAAGCGATTTCTTTACCGATTTGTTACAAACATCGAAATTTATCGATTTAGTAAGCATACCAATACACAATTAACCACTCCAATCACCTAGATAACCATCCCTAACATAATCCAAGCATTATGCTACAAACCCTAATTTCTAAAATCAAAACCTTCACTTGATTTTTCCAAATCAAACATTTACTACAAAGCTAATATTTAGAATTGAAATTCTAGCACAATTAAACCTCAAGTAAGCAACTAGTTTAGGATTTTCACCTCTCAATCTTGAACCCTCACTTGATCAAGTCTCCAAGAAGCCTCCTTTCATCATGTTTTGAACTAATATGGGTTGAAGAGAGAATGGATTAGGTTTTTGGTTTGAATGGAGATGGAAATTTGTTGATTTTTGTGAATTTTTGCTATGAATTTGAAGCAAGAATGAAGTGAAGAAATGGGGAGAGCTGCTGTTGAGGCTCGGCCAGCAGTAGGAGGAGGGGGTTTGTGGATTTTTGGAGAAGTTTCTAGGTCTAAAACACCCCCATGTTATCATTTAATGCATTTCTTTTCAACATTTTACAAAAAAACCCTTATTTTACCTCATTTTTCATTAAATTTCCTTCCTTAAAACTAAAAGTTTGCAAGCCATGATATAATTTTATTAACACCATATTTTAGCTTATAAAGACTCCTAATTAAGAAATTTACCTAATTAAATTTGTATTTATCCCTAATTAAATGTATTTAAAAAGGCTTAAAATAATAAAAAAAATAATTAATTACGAAATTTTTTTTATTTAACTAGATAATTATAAGTGACATTTTAGTGACAAAATTATAGTAATATCTTATTTAAATTTTGTATAATTAGTTCTACAATGAAAAACACCTATTTTGACATTTTACGGAAAAAGCCGAAAAATTTGCCGATTACCGAAAAACTGCCTAAACGATTTTCGAAGGGTTACAATCTTCCCCCCTTAAAGAAATTCGGTCCCCGAATTTAGAATTTAACTACGCGTACCTTCAAAAAGATGGGGATATGTCTTCCTCATCTCGACCTCGGTCTCCCAGGTGACCTCCTCGCTGTTCGGGCCACGCCAAAGGACTTTGACAGACGGTATGACCTTCGACCTCAATTTCTTCACCTGCCGATCCAAGATGACCACCGGCTGCTCGGTGAAAGAAAGATCACGCTCTAACTGGATCGTCTGGTGCTGAATCACCTGGGAAGGATCATGAAGGTACTTGCGAAGCATCGAGACATGGAACACGGGGTGAACATCGGGGAAGCTGGGCGGAAGAGCTAACCGATAAGCGACCGGACCAACACGCTCTAGGATCTCGAAAGGACCAACATATCTAGGACTCAGTTTCCCTTTCCGCCCAAATCTCATCACACCCTTCATTGAAGAGACCTTCAGGAAAACATGATCGCCAACAGCGAACTCGAGTTGGCGACGACGCCTGTCAGCATAAGATTTCTGCCTGCTCTGTGCCGCTCTCATCCTATCTCGAATCAGCTGTATTTTCTCGGTCGTCTCCAGTACGATCTGAGGCCCCAAAACACTGCTCTCCCTGAGCTCTGTCCAGCATACAGGCGATCGACATCTCCTCCCATATAAAGCCTCGAAAGGTGCCATCTGAATCGTCTCCTGGAAGCTATTATTGTAGGAAAACTCGATCAAAGGCAAATGACGATCCCAGCTACCACCGAAATCTAAAACACAAGCTCTGAGCATGTCCTCAAGAGTCTGAATCGTACGCTCCGACTGACCGTCAGTCTGCGGATGAAAGGCTGTGCTAAAACTCAATCGGGTGCCCAAAGCTTCCTGGAGTTTCTGCCACAATCGGCTGGTAAACTGGGTGCCACGGTCGGACACGATGCAAATCGGAACGCCATGCAGTCGCACTATCTCATCAATATAAACCTGGGCGTACTGAGAAAATCCAAAAGTGGTCTTCACTGGGAGAAAGTGAGCCGCTTTCGTCAATCGATCAACAATCACCCAGATAGAGTCGTACCCTCGACTGGTCCTGGGTAGACCCACAACGAAGTCCATGGAGACCTGCTCCCACTTCCACTCAGGGATGGGCAAAGGCTGTAACTCGCCGGCTGGCCTCTGATGCTCAGCCTTGACTTGCTGACAAGTCAGGCATCTGGACACAAAGTCTGTAACGTCCTTCTTCATCCCGTCCCACCAGTAAACCTCTCTCAAATCATGATACATCTTGGTGGAACCTGGGTGAACACTGTATACGGATCTATGTGCCTCCTCGAGAATATCACGCCTCAGTCCCTCTGAATCTGGCACACACAGTCGAGTCCCAAATCGAAGCATCCCCTGATCATCAATCACGAACTCAGAAACTCTGCCCTGCCGAATCTGCTCAATAATCTCCAAGATACGGGCATCGCCGGACTGTGCCTCGCGAATACGGTCAAGTAACTGTGGGCGTGCTCTGAAATGGGCCAGCTGTCCCCCTATAGGAGTAAACTCGAACTGCACTCTGCTGTCACATAACGCCTGCCAATCCGCCGTCGACTGCATCTGTACTGCGCTCAAACAAGATAAGCTACCTCCGGGCCTCCTACTCAAAGCATCAGCCACCACATTCGCCTTGCCCGGATGGTATAAAATCTCGCAGTCATAATCCTTCACTAACTCCATCCAACGGCGCTGCCTCAGGTTCAAATCTCGCTGCTGGAAGATATATTTCAAACTTTTGTGGTCCGTGAATATCTGGCACGACTCACCGTATAGGTAATGTCTCCAGATCTTGAGTGCAAACACCACTGCAGCCATCTCTAAATCATGGGTGGGGTAGTTCTGCTCGTGTTTCCTCAGCTGCCGAGAAGCATATGCGATAACTCTGTCGTGCTGCATCAACACACATCCCAGCCCCACTCTAGAAGCATCACAATATACCACAAACCCGCCTGATCCTGAAGGCAATGCTAACACTGGAGCAGTAGTCAGACGAATCTTCAACTGCTGGAAGCTATCCTCACATGCCTGGGTCCAATCAAAAGGAACCCCCTTCCGGGTCAACCCGGTCAACGGTGCAGCAATGCAGGAGAAATCCTGGACAAAACGTCGATAATAGCCGGCCAGACCTAGAAAGCTACGAACCTCTGTAACTGATACCGGTCTAGGCCAACGCTGAACTGCCTCGATCTTCTTCGGGTCCACGCAAATACCATCTCTCGTCACCACATGACCCAAGAAGTCGACACTGTCTAACCAGAATGCGCACTTGGAAAATTTGGCGAACAGCTGATGCTCCCTCAAAGTCTGTAATGTGATACGTAAGTGCTGTTCATGCTCCTCCCGGCTCCGAGAATAAACCAAGATGTCGTCAATGAACACAATGATGAACTGATCGAGATACGGCCTGAATATACGGTTCATCAAATCCATAAATGCTGCCGGGGCATTGGTGAGCCCGAACGACATCACCAAGAACTCATAATGACCATATCGAGTACGAAAGGCGGTCTTCGGAATATCCTCCTTCCGAACCCGCAACTGGTGATAACCTGACCGTAAATCAACCTTCGAGAAGAACCCTGCACCCTGGAGCTGATCAAATAAGTCATCAATGCGGGGTAGGGGATACCTGTTCCGCACAGTAACCCGGTTCAGCTGACGATAATCAATGCATAAACGCATACTTCCGTCCTTCTTCTTAACAAACAGGACGGGAGCACCCCAAGGTGACACACTCGGTCGGATAAGCCCTTTGTCCAGCAAGTCCTGTAACTGATCCTTTAGCTCTCTCAGCTCTGCGGGGGCCATCCGATAAGGAGGTATAGAAATAGGCCCCGTGCCAGGGATCAAGTCAATACAGAACTCAATCTCGCGCTCTGGTGGCAGACCAGGCAGCTCGTCAGGGAATACATCAGGGAACTCTCTCACAACAGGGACCTGGTCCAACGGAACCTCTGTGGAGCTAGTATCACAAACATAAGCTAAGAATCCTTGACACCCTTTCCTTAAGAGCTGACCAGCGCGAAGAGAAGAAATCAAGCTGGGAAGGGTAGCACTACGATCTCCCTGAATAATAAGAATCGGCTCACCAGGAAAACTGAATCTGACTGCCTTTTCACGGCAGTCCACGGATGCATAACAGGTGGCTAGCCAGTCCATGCCAAGAAGAACGTCAAAGTCTAGCATATCGAGGAGAATCAAATCTACTGAGGAATCTCTCTCCCCGATACGAACGGAACACGATCGGTACACAAAACGGGCAACAAAAGACTCGCCTACCGGGGTAATAACGACAAGCGGCTGATCTAACGGAGAAGACTCTCGGCCCAACCTCGGTGCAAAATACGTGGAAACATAGGAATGTGTGGAGCCTGGATCAAATAATACCCGTGCATCAAAGGAACATACTGGGAGAGTACCTGTCACGACGGCATTGGATGCCTGTGCATCCTGAGGAGTCAATGCGAACACTCGGGCCTGTCCACCACTAATAGCTGGCTGTCCTCTGCTTCTACCTCGGCCTCTGCCTCTGCCTCTGTCGCCTCGTCCTCTCTGAACCGGACCGCCACGCCCATGGCCTCTAGAAGCATCTGGCTGGCGTGAAGCATCATCAGGAGTAGGAAGTAAAGCTCTCTGAGAAGGTGGTGAGGGTGGTAAGGTCACATGCGGGACTGTCGCCGCGCCCGGACGCCCCATGGTACAGTCTCTGATACGGTGGTACTGACTCCCGCACCGAAAACATCCTGGAGACGACTGCTGGGTCTGTGGATATGAACCAAATAACTGACCTCGTCTCAATCCTCTGCCTCCGCCATCTCCCGGAAAGAATCTGTCACGACGTCTGCCAATCTGCCGCTGAGCTGGCGTATCAGTACGGATCCTCTTCGGCCCAGAAACGACCGGAGTCTCTGCAATACGCTCCTCCAATAGTAAGGCTGCATCCATCGCGGCTGCGTATGTGTCAAAATGCTGGGTGCCGATGGCAAGGAATAGCTGTGTATCAAGCCCTCGTACAAACCTCTTTATTCTCTTCTCTTCTGTGTCGACTAGGTACGGAGCATATCGAGACAACTGGGTAAACTGTATATCATACTCCGACACTGTCATCCCAGGAGTCTTGCGCAAAGAATCAAAACTACGGGCTCGAGCATCTCGGACACTCTCCGGAAGAAAACGGGCAAGAAATGCAGATGTAAACTCATCCCAGGTCATAGAAGGCAGACCTGCAGCTCGGCCTCTCTCTACTGAGTCGTACCATGTCTGGGCAAGACCCTCCAGACGAAAACTCGCAAACTCCACCAATCTATCCTCAGAACACCTCAACGAACGGCCTATCCGTGCCATCTTATCGAGAAATGTCTGTGGGTCCTCTGTCGCATCTGTACCGGTAAAAGCCGGAGGTCTCAATCTCATGAACTCCTGTAGTGAAACAGGGATAGTCTCCGTAGTAGCAGCAGGAGTGACCATCTGTGCAGCAGGTACGATCGTGGTCTGTGCGGTGGAAGGAACGTCCTCGGATCTCTGTGCCCGGCTGGACTCAACTAAAGATCCCATCATCTGCCGCAACTCTTGCATGCCGGCCTCTAATCTGGCAATACGGTCAGGATGAGGCGGATCAGTAGGACCCTGAGGGGTAGGTGTATCCTCCCGCTCGATCCTCGCCTCAGACGAGCCCGCTCGAATCTCATCCCTAGCGGCAGCCCACTGAGCTCTCGTAGTCTTTGGCGGCATCGAAGCTGGAATAAGAAACAGGACCGATAAGGACATTGCAATTGAATCAAGGAATGCAAGGAATCAAGAAAAGAAATACAAGCAATTATGTCCTAAGGTTACTTAGGCGGAGTACCGTATCGTAAGTATGCCGCGGATCATACCCACGCTACGCCACTCTGCTTAAGTCACCTACTCCATCTACCAAGGTCGTCCTACACTCAGAAAGGTAAAACCTACGCTCTGATACCAACTTTGTCACGACCCGAAAGTACGGAACGTGACTGGCACTTAGATTACGAGACGTCTAAAGGCGTACCGTAACCTAAGTCAGCCAAAGCCCAGAAATCTAACCTAAAATCAAAAGAGAGTGAAGAAAAACCTTTAATGAAAACTATTTTCAAATCAATTAAGTTGCAAAGAATCCCTTTTTAAAAACATCAAAAATTCCCAAAAATTTCGGCAGAGTCTCCCCTGTATTTTCTATCCCCCAAAATGGGTACAACAAGATAATACATATGAAATCATAAAAATGGCATCCCCAAGCGGGAGCTAGCTCTTCGCCCAAGGCGGATCACAACCACATGCAATATATAAGCAATACCAAGAAAAGAGCATAGAAGAAACCCAAAATATCAGAAAACGCAACGCCGGCTCAAGTGAGCTCGACCCAAAAGAAACCACAAATATACAAATCTCTCAGTCTCATCACTAGGTCGCATATACAATACAAGTGGTAGATGGAGAATACTAGATACAATGATAAAGCAAAAAGAAATAAAGTATACTCGCAACCCACCTACGGGCGATGTCGCGAGTCTGAGCAAAATGAGCTGATGATAAGATAGCCCGCCGCTACAAAGATGACGGGTCCGACCTGCAAGACACTGTGGCACAACGGGGGTGAGTTGCCAGCTCGTGAGTAAATATAACATCTAATAAGGCAATCGTAAGAATGCACGCAATGCGGAGCAACATGTATGTCCATATGCGATGTAATAACTCTAGTATGCATGCATATGTATGCAATATCTTTTCTAACTCTTTAAGTGTTTTAAATGTTAAAGTTACTGCATTCTTAACTTTTAGAAAACGAATGTCTGCATAATAGCTAAATATCATCAAGAAATCCTCAGAAAACCCGTGTCAAGCATCGACACCAAATAGGAATCATATCTGTCTCAATGTCGGGCTCCGTCAGTCCAGATCGGCCCATATCATAAACCTCACGACAACGGTCGGTATCCTCCGGATATCCGCCGCGCCAGACATCACCGGTAGGTAGTCTTCCCCTGCCAGGCTCATCGTCTACAACTCGATCTTCTTGCCCCGGGGTACCATACCGGGCCCACCATGTACCCGAGACGGTTCCTCCACTCCTCGAATCGGGTCTCGAAATCCATCAGAAAACATGAAAACTCATGGTGGACGACACATACATCACGAGAAAACCGCAACTCTGTTTTTAAAAATGATAAATATAAGCTTTTGTTAAATTCTTGCGGTTTTCCCCAAAAATCCAGAAATCACAGCAAAACTGAAATCCTCAAGAAAATCATAATGTCCATATGTTATATATATGACAAATATCTATGATATCAATGTGTATGATGTAAATTTTGGCTCTAGTTCTATGTAATTATGATGATGATGCGAGATATGTGCATGCAATGTAGTTTTATATATCAAGTATAAATGCAGGCGATGATATTAGGATAAACAGGTTCTATCGTGCACGTGACATGTCAATTACCAAAGGTGTGTGTGTCACCTGAATAGTACGCGTGCAATAGATGCCAATGGTAAGATGTTCGTGTCCTACGAAATTATATCGCATATGTATATATGAATGTCATATGAATGTCCATGCAATCTAGTATAGGGTTAGCTGTAAGGGTATGCAATGTACATAAATGGATAAGCTAGTTAACAATATAATTATTGCATAAAGTAGAGTAATCCTAACTAGGGGGAGGCGCCTCGCGCCATCCAGACGATTCCCCCATAGATGAATATATCTACTCACCAGAAATCCCCGCTAATCTGATCCGGCCACCGCTTTGCCTTTTCGCGCCGTATCCGAAGTTTCCCCGACCGATCCTAGAATTGCATAACACAAAATATAAGGTTACAGATTTCTGAAATGATGCAACTCACACTATGAAAAGATCGACGCTCTCGAATTAATCACAACGTGCACTCGGTACGCGGAAAATACACGAAAATCGCTAAAACCTTAACTAAAATCGCCGTATCGGGGAAATCGATTAAACTACAACCCGACTAGACGAAACCCCGCGTTCGCGCATTCTAATAATCCTATACGAAGCTAATAATATTGCTAACCTAACGCAAATTGATCGCCTTCTATTTCTACAAAAAATCTAGCAAGCGATTTCTTTACCGATTTGTTACAAACATCGAAATTTATCGATTTAGTAAGCATACCAATACACAATTAACCACTCCAATCACCTAGATAACCATCCCTAACATAATCCAAGCATTATGCTACAAACCCTAATTTCTAAAATCAAAACCTTCACTTGATTTTTCCAAATCAAACATTTACTACAAAGCTAATATTTAGAATTGAAATTCTAGCACAATTAAACCTCAAGTAAGCAACTAGTTTAGGATTTTCACCTCTCAATCTTGAACCCTCACTTGATCAAGTCTCCAAGAAGCCTCCTTTCATCATGTTTTGAACTAATATGGGTTGAAGAGAGAATGGATTAGGTTTTTGGTTTGAATGGAGATGGAAATTTGTTGATTTTTGTGAATTTTTGCTATGAATTTGAAGCAAGAATGAAGTGAAGAAATGGGGAGAGCTGCTGTTGAGGCTCGGCCAGCAGTAGGAGGAGGGGGTTTGTGGATTTTTGGAGAAGTTTCTAGGTCTAAAACACCCCCATGTTATCATTTAATGCATTTCTTTTCAACATTTTACAAAAAAACCCTTATTTTACCTCATTTTTCATTAAATTTCCTTCCTTAAAACTAAAAGTTTGCAAGCCATGATATAATTTTATTAACACCATATTTTAGCTTATAAAGACTCCTAATTAAGAAATTTACCTAATTAAATTTGTATTTATCCCTAATTAAATGTATTTAAAAAGGCATAAAATAATAAAAAAATAATTAATTACGAAAAAAAATTTATTTAACTAGATAATTATAAGTGACATTTTAGTGACAAAATTATAGTAATATCTTATTTAAATTTTGTATAATTAGTTCTACAATGAAAAACACCTATTTTGACTTTTTACGGAAAAAGCCGAAAAATTTGCCGATTACCGAAAAACTGCCTAAACGATTTTCGAAGGGTTACACGAATACTACTGTTTCTTGGACGGATACTCTGGTTACAACCAGGTCCCCATCGCAGAAAAGGATCAAGATAAAACCACTTTTACTTGTCCTTTCGGAACTTTTGCTTATAGACGCATGCCCTTTGGGTTATGCAACGCTCCCGCTACATTTCAGCGGTGCATGATGGGGATATTTTCAGATATGGTGGAAAATTGTCTAGAAATTTTTATGGACGATTTCTCCATTTTTGGGGACTCCTTTGAGGACTGCCTTCGTAATCTTGACGCTGTTCTTACCCGCTGTAAGGATAAGAACTTGACTTTGAATTGGGAAAAATGCCATTTTATGGTTCAAGAAGGTATTGTACTTGGACATATAATTTCACATAAAAGCAATGAGGTCGACAGAGCTAAAATAGATGTCTCTCAAAACCTCCCTCATCCCAATTGCGTCAAAGATATACGATCCTTCCTTGGTCATGCATGATTTTATAGGAGATTTATTAAAGACTTTAGCAAAATTGCTAGACCCTTAACCCTTCTATTGGCCAAGGACACTACTTTTCACTTCAATTCGGATTGTGAGGCTGCTTTTGAATCACTTAAAAAATCACTCACTACAGCCCCCGTTCTATCATCTCCGGATTGGAACCACCCGTTCGAGCTTATGTGTGACGCATCAGATTTTGCTATTGGTGCTGTCTTGGGACAGCATATTGATAAGATGCCACATGTAATTTACTATGCAAGTAGGACCTTGAATGATGCACAAATAAATTACACAACTACCGAGAAAGAACTCTTAGCAGTTGTATTTTCATTAGAGAAATTCAGGCCCTACTTGATTGGCTCGCCTATTGTGGTTTACACAGATCACTCCGCCCTACGACATCTTTTAACGAAGAAGGAGTCAAAGGCCAGGCTAATACGTTGGATCCTATTGTTACAAGAATTTGATCTTGTTATCAAAGACAAGAGTGGATGTGAAAACGTAGTAGCCGACCATCTTTCACGCATCACTTCTTCGCCAACTGTGACCGTGCCGATAAATGACTCATTTCCCGACGAACAGCTCTTGAATGTATCCTACGAACCTTGGTTCGTGGATATCGTGAACTATCTTGCGACGGGACTTATACCTAGCGATTGGTCGAAACAAGACAAACTTCGGTTTTTATCCCAAGTAAAATATTTTTACTGGGATGAACCATATATATTCAAGTATTGTTCCGATCAAATCATTCGCAGGTGTGTCCCTAACGATGAATTCAAGAGCGTGTTATCATTTTGTCATGATCAGGCATGCGGCGGTCTGCAATGTGGATTTTATTGGCCAACATTATTTAAAGATGCATTTGAACATTGCAAAACTTGTCCGCGATGTCAGCATTTGGGTCGGATTTCACGAAGGAACGAGATGCCGCTCCAACCTATATTGGTTGTGGAAATATTTGATGTTTGGGGTATTGATTTTATGGGCCCTTTTCCCAACTCCTTTGGGAATCTATATATCTTGTTAGCGGTTGATTATGTCTCGAAGTGGGTGGAAGCTATACCGTGTCACACTAATGACAACAAAGTTGTCATTAAGTTCCTTAAAGAAAATATCTTCTCCCGATTCGGACACCCTCGCGCTATCATTAGCGACAACGGGACACATTTCTGCAATAGGTCTTTCGAGGCCTTGATGCGGAAATATTCAATCACTCACAAGCTTTCTACGCCCTATCATCCCCAAACAAGCGGGCAGGCTGAGATCTCAAATAGGCAGATCAAGCAGATTTTGGAGAAGACGATTTCTAAGAACCGTAAAGATTGGTCAACCAAATTGACGGATGCTCTTTGGGCATTCCGCACCGCTTATAAGACCGATCTTGGTATGTCTCCATACCGCCTTGTGTTTGGGAAGGCATGCCACCTCCCTGTCGAGATTGAACATAAGGCAATGTGGGCTATTAAAGAGCTTAATTTTGATCTTGATCATGCAGGCAGCTATCGGAAGCTGCAATTGAATGAGCTAAGCGAACTCCGCGATGAAGCTTACGATAATGCGGTGATAGTAAAGAAGAGGACTAAAGTGTTCCACGATAAAAATCTTTCTAGAAAAACCTTCACATCGGGGCAACAAGTCCTTCTTTATGATTCACGTCTCCATCTTCATCCGGGTAAGCTTAAATCTCGTTGGAAAGGACCTTTTGTGGTGCGGTATGTACACCCGCACGGGGCGGTTGAAGTCGAAAATTTGAAAAACGGTTCGATTTTTAAAGTAAATGGGCATAGATTAAAACCGTATTTTTCTGCTGACCCCGCGGAGGAGCTCCTGTTTTTACAGGAGCCGCTTTATCAAAACTAAATTTCCTCCGCCTCACCTCCATATTTTGATAACTTTTTCACATTTTAAGAATGGAGGTGAGTGAAAAATGATTTGATTGAATATCTGTGCGTGTCAAAGAATAAGTTTGGGGGAATTTATCATTTAACTATTATTTTACCCCTTGTATCTCTCCCTTAGTATACAGGTCCATGTTCTCAAAAGGCTACATCAGTGAGGACACTGCTGAAAACAGGTTTGGGGGGGGAGGCTTGTATTCACTGAATTATCTTTGACACCGGGCATTTAAAATAAAAAAAAAATTTATAACAAAAGAATAGAAAGTGAAACATTACATCCAAAAGATAGGAAGAGTTTAAGAAAACCAAGAAAATTAGAAGTTTTCTTATACGAAATAGTAATAAGTAGTTATGAGCTGTTGTCCCAAGGGTTAGTAAGATGAAGGAAGTCACTAATCTGAGGATAAAAATAAGTCTGAAAAATAGTTTCTATTCTGGAAGCCAAACATTTGAATGTTGATACCCTACAATATGCACATACACACGTCTTGAAACTCGGGATAGTAGAGGATACCTTGAAATACTCTTTTCTAAAAGCCAAAGTATGAAGGAAATGATGAAGAAAATATAAAATGGTGAAAAGAAAAAAATGAACACTGGTTTTGTATCGCCAAGGTAGCAATAAAAAAATATAGCGAGGGTGCCTCTTCACCTAGTGCCCTAAGGCCAACTGGTCTGGGAGTCACTGCTTAGCCTTAGGTGGTGCAAGACAAGGAAAATATTATCACCAAATCTGCAAGCACATGAGTAATCGGTCGGTTAGTACCTCAAGAAGTATTAACGGTCGCATGAAAATGTGTAAGCAATTCTAAGTATTCATCAAAGTAAAAAGTACTAAGGTAGATGAACAAGAGTATGATAGCTTGAATTGAATTCTCTGAGTGTAGGGATGTTCTTTACACACACGTGGGGTTATATGATCAATGTTTGGACAAAAGATAGGAATGAAGAAAAAAGACGATGTTTTATTGAGGGACGATGTGATTTCTAACATTTTTTCATGACTATTAAGATAGAACTCATGACAACTGAAAATCTAGTATAGTTGGAAACTCTTCTTTTCAAAGTATTTCTTTTATGGTTCTTATCTTTATATGTAAATTTCACCATCTTTCTTTTGTTATAGGATTTTGTGGGTGTAATCCGCTGAAAACCCTCAGGAGACAACACTCCTCCTACTAGGGACACCTAGAGGTTTAACGGCTTGTTGCACGTGCTCAGTGCAATCGTGTCTGCCTACGAAAGTGTGCTTAGTTTTCTCCTTTCTTTTTTCTTCTCTTAAATAAACTAGTTTGCTCGGGACGATCAAAGATAAGTTTGGGGGTATTTGTTCAGTCGATAAAACTGCACATTTGTAGTACATTTTTCCTACCATTTTTATATTAAAAAACGACTTTATTATAATATATTATACATATGAGGGTTTATGTGTAAAAACATTATTTTCCATGTGTTAATATATTTAATTATCATTTGGTAGGAAAATGTATGCAAATAATATTATTGGTCTAATCCTAGTAGAACAAAGTCTACTAAAATCTTATATGAGTTGTTGTGCAGATTATTTCCAAGTTGTTATGAAGGATTTAACAAACAAATCAATTTGTTGAAGAATACTTTCCAAATTAAAGAGCAAACTTGGAGACTAAGTCTGGAAGCAACCGAGAAAATATTTTCAGATTCTGAAGATGCCTAGGAATGCCAAATGTCACCATCAGAGAGCCCAAGAGAAACGACAGAGAGATCCATACCATTGAGCGCGGATCCGCGGCCAAACCCACCGTGGGGCCGCGGATCCGCCGCAGTTTAAAGAGGACAGAATGCAAGATTTTGGGATATTTACAACTGCTGAATTTTACCAACTTCTGAACAAAAAGATTCTGGGTTTTCACTATATAAAGGCACCGAGGGCATCTTGGAAAAACTATCAAGCCGAAGAGATCACGAAGCTCCCGACGCTCACGCATCCAGGCTGATCATCGACTGTTCGACTACCTCCCTAGGAAAGATCGAGAAGAAAATCAAGTTTTGTAATCATTTTCTATGGATTAAAAGTGTAGTTGCAAGAGTTGATTAATAAAGGTAGTTTTCTTTAATTGTTTGTTTTCTTTTACATTATGTTTTCCATCTCTTTCTTTTCATCTTCTTCTCCCAACATGCGCGAGTAATTCTCCGCTTGTTAGGGTTCGTAGGATTAGGGTAGGTTAATGGGGGATGAAAATATTTAAACCCTTTTTAAGTCCTATAAAATTTAGGAACTTTATCAAAATAATCATTAACATCCTAATCGGGCGCGCTAGCAATTCCTTGCTAGTTCCGACCGCGATTAGTGATTAGATTAATGATTGTTTTGGTAAAGGCTAGATATGAACGGAGTCCAGTGTCGAGATAAGGGTTACGAGTGGGATTCCTTTTCCCTCCAGAAACCCTAATCTACACGCATCACCGTCGTTCTAGTTCTAAATCTATTAATGGATAAAAGGGTAACTTTTAATTAATCTTCCATAACTACTAAATCCTAACGAACCCTACAAGCCCTATTATTATATTATTTAAATCTTTAAAATAATCTAGATCTATATTTAACATTCTTGTTGAAAGTAGATCTAGAAACTTTTCACAAAATTCTTTATTTCTCCTCTCTTTCTCAACACATCTAAAGTAAAAGTAAAAGATTCCACGTTTCCCAGAGGACGACCCGTACTCATCTCGGTCTAGCTACGCGTGACACCGTTATTGATTGCGGTTAACAAAACACAATTTTTCACATCAATCAGGTTTCAAGCACACGTCTCAGCACCGAGAAAACGCGTGGTGGACGCGCCAAAATATCATATCACGAGGAACCGGGTTTTCAAATGGTGCATCTTTTCTTTAATAAATTCCGCGGTCCTCAAAACCAGAAATCACATGGAAATCCAACACCAATGAGTAAATCAAATGCGATATGCTATGCATATCAAGTCATAATGTAGGTACAAGGGAGAACCGCTTTTAAAATAGTTTTAGTTTTCAAAAGACATCTTACGGCTCCCAATTTCTATGAAAATCATAACGAATCATATATGAAATGAACTATAGCAATATACTCATGGCAATCCTACAGTGAGTGTATCATGGCAATTACTAACGGTGTGTGTGTAACATGCAGATTAGTGTTCGTGCAACATGAACCATTAGTAATAGTGCGGTGTTCTATCAATTCTAAGTTTACACACATATAGCAGGGACTACAGTATGCAACAATAGTATACATGACAGTCAATGTAGGTAAATTCAATATATAACTATAAGGTCCTATCAGCCCTGACGCATAACGCCATGCGGGCGATATCCTCGTAGATGTTAAATCTACTCACCGAAGTCTCGCTAAGTTTAGCCGTCGACTTGCTTTCCCTTCTTCGCCCCGTCCGTCTCACTCGCCTACGAACCTAGAATCACACAATATATCATACATAAGCTCAAATCCACAAAAACGTGATATTAAGGTCAAACTAGAAACCCGTGTCGCAAACCAAGCGCGCGTGTGCGCGATACGTAAAACATGTGATTACGCGCCTGAAACTACCCTGACGCGTCGCGATACGCAGAAATCCCAAACCACATGCGTATCACGCGTGTTGCGAAGTTTTTAATTACGAGAAATAGGTATATAGCTCCAGATTTTCCTACAGCAAGAATAACACAAAAAAACACATGCCAGGAGTCTAAGGGTCTCAGCAGAGACCTATAGGACCAAACCCCAACCGAAACCCTCCCCATCTGGCCGCAATTTGCGGCCAGATCGAATTTTTCGGCGGCCACTATACGGAATTTGGGGGTCGGGTTCTACCTGGGGATCAGCACCTAACCAACATACTGCAGTGTTCTCAAAATTAATCTGAACTCACCGGGTCGATAGCAGTTTACAGAAAATCAAAATTTGTTTAAAAACGATGAATTTGCATCAAATAGGGATCTGGTGGTATTTTAGTGCAATTGGGGGTTAAGCTGGGTTAATATGGCCCTAACAACACTCCAGCAACTTACTTACACCAAAACATACATCACTTGGTCATGGTTCCCACAATTCACCACATATCGTACTGAAACGCACCAATAACCACTAATCGAAGCTAAGCTACACTAAATAAGCAAACTAGGAAGTAAGTTCAGGAAGTATACCCCACACTCGACCCTAGGAAGCTGGAGGAAGAAGAAGAAGTGGAGGGAAGGAGCTGCAGTTGAAGTTGTGTTGTTGCTGCTGCTCACTGATGCTGTTGCTGCTCACTGTTGCTGCTGCTGTGATGCTTGTTGTTGCTGCTGAGATGGTTGCTGCTGCTGCTATGGATGCTTGTTGCTACTGCTGTGGAGGCAAGTGTGTGTGTGAGTGTGAGAGTGAGGTTGAGAGAAAAGATTACAAGAATGAAAGGAAATCATAACCCCAAATGTCAACCCCTCCATTCTCTCTCTTCATTAAATGCAAGCATGGCTTTTGCCATGATGCATTCTCTCTCTCTCTCATTCTCACCAAGTCAACACTAAAAGGGGAATTTCAAATTAAAGCAACCCTCAATTAACTAATTAAACTTAAATAAAACCCAAAAGACTTAATCCCCATGATTAAACCCACCATGGTTGCTAATCATGGTATTACCTCAATTTAAAACCCTAGTTTACATGCACATGTGTGTGCAAAGCCTAGGAGAATTGAAAAATATTTATTAAATTGGGAAAAATATTTGAAACTCAATTTGGTAAAATTTTTATTAAAAACCCTTTATTTAAATATAAATAGCCAATAAACACATTCTAAGGTGTTACAATCTCTCCCCCTTAAAGAAATTCGTCCCCGAATTTCAAAATCTAACTACACGTACCTTCGAAAAGACGGGGGTACTTCTTCCTCATCTCGCTTTCGGTCTCCCAAGTGACCTCCTCGCTGCTCGGGCTACGCCAAATTACCTTGACTGAAGGAATGTCTTTCGATCTCAATTTCTTCACTTGTCGATCCAAGATCATCACCGGCTGCTCTGCATAGGAAAGGTCGCACTCAAGCTGGATCATCGGGTGCTGAATCGCATGCGAAGGATCATGAAGATATCTACGGAGCATCGAAATGTGAAATACGGGGTGCACATCTGGAAAACTGGGCGAAAGGGCTAACCGGTATGCAACTGCACCAACACGCTCGAGGATCTCGAAGGGGCCCACTGTTAGTGTATATGCCCTAGAGGCCATTACTGTATCATACTAGTTTGTATATTACTTAATGGAAGCTTGGGATATTCACCTTGTATAAACAATCTTGCTCAATATAGTAGTATGCTACTTGGTTTGTTTCTACTTCAATGTGTACTTGTGTTTATTTTACTATATCACTTATACGCATTAGTGGAGCCCTTAGGATCTTTGCTTGATTACCAGCGTTGTGATGGCAGTCACACTAGTGGGGGCTGGGTAATCTATAAGCACATCCTTATACAGGTCCCTAGCCGCAGGACTATCGAGACAGGGCATCGATACTCCGGAGTAGACTAGCGTATGCGCTTCTCATCCCAGTGTGGGAGATGGTCTGTCCCACAGCCATCAGTACGTCGTACTAGAGATAGTATACGGGTGCTCGTTAGGTTACGAGTACACTGGACAGGACTCGTCGGGAACTGAAAGGTTGGTATTATACCTATCGTCAGTCATCAGTTCCCAGGTGACATGAGTACAGCTTAGTCCGCTGACTTGACACTAGCACTTCGCCTCGAGTGTGTTCCCACTGCACTTTGATCACTACCCTACCACGGCTCAAAGGAGTCTTGCAAACAGGTGGTGGTTGGGTGCAGTCCCGAAGCACTTGGAGGCAGTGCCGGTTAGACAGGATTCGTCTCTCCCGGTATTGGGGGTTGACATCGCGCTGTGTCTAGGAGAGCCATTACACGAGTAGTCCCTGGCCAGGGCAAGCGAGATACACTGGTAGGTTCCAGTGTTATCTCAGGGTGTTTTGGGCTTCACTCCGACACGACCTGTACCGCTATTGGGGGACTGACATTTTACCGCCCCCTAGGCCCGACATGCGATGTATCAGACGAACAGACCGGACTGTACGGAGACTGTCACATTCAGACTCAGTAGGAGTACAGATGGGGTTTCACCTCGTCAGCCTTCTTGTCGGCATCTACCTGGGGACCGTTACGCACAGCTAGTGCCGCTTGCGGTCTGTGGTTAAACCCACTGCCAGCGTAGTGCCGAGTCTTTAGAGTCCCACACAGAGGGTATTCGCCTCTGGGCAAAACAGAGTAGAGGTCGCATGGTTTTGCGACAGGGTTCGTTCTCATCCGCGGACTTGTGCACGTTTGGAGTCCGGACGGATTATACTGGCAGGCTCTGGTTTGAGCCAGATACTGGTATATGTTTTGGGGGTTTCTTTTATATCTCGGTATTCTTTTTTCTCGGAACGAGAATGCAGGTGTGTATGCACAGTTGCTTGAGGCGGAGGATGAGATTTTTCATTAGGGTTTCGGAACGGGTGCGTATGCACAGTTGACAGTTATCTTTTTCCAAACCCTAATGGATTTATGAATTATCTATTAATAATAGTAATGAAATGAGAATTATGTTATGGTTGATTTTTGTTGACTTATTGACCTTGGTTGACTTGTTGACCATTGACCACCATCATGCTTTGAAAGATCCTCCTTGATTCATGCTTACACTTCATTTAAAGAAGCATGATAGTGGTCATTCTAAATTACCATCAACTATTCTTATTTTGAATTATTATTATTTAGATAATTCTTTTCTTTTGGCATTATGGTTGCAAGAAAGAAAAACCTAGCTCATTATCTCATTTAGCTTCTCTCTCCTCTCTTCATCTTCTTCTTCCTCAAGCTCAAGGTGAACCCTTCTCATGTGTTGAGAATCCATCACCTTGAAAAGAAAAACAACCCCTAGTTACTCTCTACTCATTCTAGGATCAAGGTTTAGCAAGCCGGAAACCCTAGTTCACTCAAAGATCGAGGAAGAGCCCAAAGGTTGAACCTTCGAGGTGGATCCATCTTCGACGGAAGAAGGCTACAAGGCAAGAACCATCAACCTCTACAAGGTTTGAAGAAGAAGGAGTTCAAGTTTAGGTATAACCTTCATCCGAGTAGCTAAGACTCTTTAGCTTGTATGCTAGTTTAGTTTAGACACGATCCCGACCTTGTTTAGTCCATGTTGCCTCTTGCGATAAAAATTTGTTTTTTATACCGTTTCCGCCTCCCCGTAAGGACCGGGGGTCGCAATATGGACTTACAGTGGTATCAGAGCCTAACTAAACTTAAACTAGGTTGGTAGTGAAGTGTAACGAAGTTCAGAACCGATAAAGTCACAAAACCGGAAAAACAAAACCCTAAGTTTCTGTTAAAATTTTTTCTGCTCTAAATGAAAAACTTTATACTTGTAAATTCGGCTCAGGGTTTTGTGTGAACACCCAAGAAAAACGATACCCTAATTCATCCAAACCGCCGCGCTTCCGCCGCACGAGGTAGGCATGTGCCGCGGAAGCGCCGCGCTTTGTAGTCTTCTGTGCATCGTTTTTCGTGCAGTGTGTTTGTGTGTTGGTTTTGGGATTTTTAAAATATATTATATGTGCCCAGATTTTCCAGAACAGAAATTTGCTTTTGGGGTCCTATAATTCCGTATTTTTTCCGAACTTCACTGCACTTTGACTATGATGGTTATATCTGTGATGCTTGCATGTATTGAACGTCGGCTAATCGCTATAAGACGATTAGTCGGGGTTATACATGATCTGTGTTTGATATTGGAATGTGTATATGAATGTGTTGGACTGTCGCGGGTGAATAGCCGGGGTTGGATGTGAGATGAGCTTTTGTTTTTCTTTCATTCATTGTAAATGTAAATTGATGTAATAATTATTATTTGTTTGGCCGCACAACCGGGTCGGGGTTGTAGCCGTCATATTATAATTCTTTTTACTGTTTTTGCTCCTAGGATAGACCCATGGAGGGGTGCACAAACTGCCGGGTACTTGGCGGGTAGTTTGCCGCACCCGTAGGGGTCTTGGGTGGGGTATTGGCTATTCACCGCGACCGTGTTATCCGCTTTTCGTTTCAGGCTCGAAAGGATTGCGGATTGCTAGTATATCCAATGTATTCATCTGTGATCTGTAATGTCTATCATTGCTTTCTATTTAGGCGTTGCTTATGTTTTACAGCCGCGCTAGCCCAGCCCCCGCTCTGTCGTTAGTTAAGTAACCTAACGAGTGATGACGGGACCCCGTGGCGAATGCGAATGGCATAAGCGTACGTCATATTTTGGTTGTTTTCTGCAATGGTAGGATTTAAATGATGGGACGCATTAAAAGTACTAATGCATGAATATCACGCATTAAAAGAACTAATGCAAGATAATAAACCAAGTTAAAATCGTTGGAACACTTTCGAAAAACCACTCGGTTCTTTTCAAAACTAACTTTTAAATGCGGAGTTTGAGCCACTCCTTCTAAAAGCTATCTCGTTCCATCGATTATATCAAGTTCACTACGTTCACGGTTTTCGCCAAAACCATTCGTAGCCCTCCGTCGTTTCATATGAATATTCAACGGTATTCAAGCTGTGTTTGTTGGCCTTAGTCAAGGCACAGTGTTTGGTAGCTGGTGGGTATTCATATGTTGCATAGATAGAATGCGTTGGTTTGGGACAGTCGTATTGCCTTGTTGGCCATAGTCAAGGGTAGATACGGGTGGATTCAAATTAACCTGGATAACGACGGGTAGAACTTGACATGTGACTTATGATTTGTTGGCCTTAGTCAAGGTCATAAGAGCATGGGGCAAAAATCCACATCGGGAGTTTCATAAGTACTGAAACTTGCTAGATTTGCATACCATTTGGAGTGTGGTGATTCTGGTAGGATTCCTTCAGTTTCGTCACACGATGATATTTGGATCCCGATCCTACTGTGAGTATATGCTACTCCTCGGGAAATTTCTCACTAGACGATCAATGCTATAAACCTAGTAGGTGCCTAGAAAGGTGTTAGCGGGGCTACGCCCCCAGAGAAAAAAGGTTATTTAATTAAGGAACTTCGCGAAAGCGTTGGAAAACCTCCCTCGAAGTACCGACACTGGCCTGGCTGAACGGTTAAGCAAGTATTGCACGGTGAGATTGATCCCGGCTAATTCTTCCTTTGTGGTTTGAGGAGGGATTCGAGAGACAGTGGGAGCCATCCTGTTTAGACAAATTAAAAACCATTCTAAACTTGCAAGAGCATCGTGCTAAAGTGTTCCTTCTCTCCCCCCTGCAGCGACCAAATCGAAATGACTGGACTTAAGTTGATTCTAGATAAAAACATATTGACAGGGCCAAACTACAAAGATTGGCTCAGGAATGTCAAGTTGGCAATCACTTACGACAAGCTGGGGTATCTTCTTACCACCAAAGCTCCCCCCGTCCCAGGTCCCACCTCCAGCGTCGCGGATAAGGAAATCCGTAAGACTTGGGAGATTGACAGCGCGAAGGCCAGGTGCCTCGTACTTGCCTCGATGGACAACGAACATCAGAGGAGGCACGAGAATATGGATTTGGAATCCATATTTCTCCATACAAAAGAACTGTATGGAGAGCAGTCTCGTATCGCAAGATACGAAGTGTCGAAGAAGTTGTTTTCGACAAAGTTGGCCGTCGGATCATCGGTAGCGGACCACGTGCTTAAGATGATTGGCTACACTGAAGAGCTCACGGAACTTGGGACCACGTTGGACAGTGAACTCTATACGGATATAATTCTCCAGTCCCTTCCATCCACTTACGCCCAGTTCATACTGAATTTCAACTTGCAAGAAAAGGAAGTTGAACTTTCAGAACTCCTCAACATGCTGAGGAGCGCAGAGGGCACCCTACAGAAGGGTAGGGAAACACCCGCTTTGTTTGTAGGAGGATCTTCTTCCTCTAGGTCCAAGGCGAAAGCCAAGGGAAAGAGGAAGAAAGCCCCCGCCAAACCAAGAGGCGGTGTTAGTAAAGTGGGTACGAAGGGAAAGGAAAAAGCAACAAAGATTGCGGGGAAGCTTGTTGGAAAGGAAGAATGCTTCTATTGTCATAAGAGTGGACACTGGAAGAAAGATTGCAGGGCTTGGAAGGCCAAGACACAGGAACTGAAGCAGGTTGCAGCTTTAGCTTCAGGTGTGTATGTTATTGAAAACTGTCTTTCTGTAAACTCTACTTCCTGGGTATTGGATACCGGATCAGGATCTCATATCTGTAACTCTTTGCAGGCGTTGAGAAACCGTAGGTTTTTGAAGGCAGGTGACATGACCCTCAGAGTTGCGAACGGAGCTAGCATGGATGCTAAAGCCGTGGGGGACTATCACCTGGGAATGACAGATGGGCATGTTTTGGTTTTGCGTAATTGCTTTTTTGTACCCAACGCAACTTGTAATATCATTTCTGTATCTTTGGTTTCTAAAGAAGGTTATGAATTTGCGTTTGTAAGTAATGTTGTAAACATTCACCTTAATCAAGTTCTGATTGGGTCAGGTACACTGAGCAATGGTATATACGTATTGAACCAACCACAGATTTTCAATGTCCAGAATACACACAAAAGAAAGTCTCCAGATATCAATCAGGCTTTCTTATGGCATTGTAGACTGGGTCACATCAATGAGACACGGTTGACTAAGTTACATAAAGAAGGATACTTGGATCCGTTCGAGTATCAGTCTTATGCCACTTGTGAATCTTGTCTCATGGGAAAGATGACAAAGACTCCGTTCACTGGACACGGAGAAAGAGCGAGCGAGCTCTTGGGACTCATACACAGCGACGTGTGCGGTCCAATGTCTACACATGCGCGAAGCGGTTATTCATACTTCATTACTTTCACAGACGATTTCTCTAGGTATGGACATGTCTTCTTGATGAAGCACAAATCCGAGGCCTTTGAGAAATTTCGGGATTACAAGAATGAAGTTGAAAAACAAACAGGCAAAAGTATTAAGATTCTAAGATCGGATCGAGGTGGAGAATACTTGAGTGCCGAGTTCCTGGACTATTTAAAAGAGAATGGAATTCTCTCTCAGCGTACTCCTCCATACACTCCGCAACATAACGGTGTATCGGAAAGGAGGAATCGAACCCTATTGGATATGGTTCGTTCCATGATGAGTAAGGCTGAGTTACCGCGATCTTTCTGGGGTTATGCACTGGAAACAGCTGCACATCTCTTGAACCAAGTTCCTACTAAGACAGTGCCTACCACACCATATCAGATGTGGAGTGGGAAGAAACCCTGTCTTAAATCCTTTAAGAGATGGGGATGTCCGGCTTTTGTAAAAAAGCAGCATGCGGACAAGCTCGAGGCACGCTCAGTACAGTGCAAGTTTGTGGGATACCCAAAGAACTCCAAGGGGTATCTTTTCTACTACGAAGAGGAACAAAAAGTTCTTGTTTCTCGTCATGCCTACTTCTTGGAAACTGAGTTTTTGGAAAATCAGATAAGTGGGAGCGCAGTAGAACTGGAAGAAGTTCCAGAACCACAAACCATTACTGAAATCTTAGAGGAACCAGAGGGTTCGAAAGAACAGGACATTCCTACGCCGCTCCGCAGGAGTAGTAGGCAGTCTCATCCGCCCGAGAGATACTACGGTTTTCTCATAGACGGGGATAGAGAGGATTGCATCATAGATTATGATGAGCCTACTAGCTTCCAGCAGGCCGTTCAGAGCGTTGACTCGGTAAAATGGCTGGATGCAATGCGGACCGAAATGGAGTCCATGTACACCAACAAAGTATGGACGTTGGACATTGCTCCAGACGGGGTAAAACCCGTAGGATGCAAGTGGATCTTCAAAAGGAAGATTGGTGTAGATGGACAGGTTGAGACCTATAAAGCTAGACTTGTAGCAAAGGGTTTCCGTCAAAGACCTGGCTTGGACTATGACGAAACCTTTTCTCCAGTGGCTATGCTGAAATCCATTCGGATCCTTCTTGCCATTGCTGCCTTCCACGATTATGAGATTTGGCAGATGGACGTAAAGACCGCTTTTCTGAATGGAAATTTAGAGGAGTGTGTCTATATGGATCAGCCAGAGGGTTTCATTCAGAGTGGGAGCAGCGGAAAAGTGTGCAAGTTGCTTAAGTCCATCTATGGACTAAAGCAGGCATCGCGGAGTTGGAACATCTGTTTTGATGAGACGGTCAAGGAATTTGGCTTTATCAAAAATCCAGATGAACCATGCATCTATAGTAGATTTGTAGCGAGAACT
Source organism: Agapanthus africanus (assembly GCA_030015575.1). Classification (NCBI taxonomy): domain Eukaryota; kingdom Viridiplantae; phylum Streptophyta; class Magnoliopsida; order Asparagales; family Amaryllidaceae; genus Agapanthus; species Agapanthus africanus. The sequence goes on along the minus strand of JASDDO010000004.1, from coordinate 123,051,259 downwards.
GCAGTATTCCTCGTTTTATACGTGGATGACATTCTCTTAATAGGAAATGACATTCCTATGCTACAATCTGTCAAGGGGTTCTTGTCACACAGGTTCTCCATGAAAGACCTGGGTGATGCTTCATACATCCTGGGGATCCGGATCCATCGTGATAGATCCAAGAGGATATTAGGACTTTCTCAGTCCAGGTACATCGACACCATAGTGAAAAGATTCAGTATGGAAGATTCCAAGCGCGGTAACCTACCGGCTTGTCACGGGATCACCCTTTCTAAAGAGATGTCTCCCAAGACTGATTTGGAGAGGGATCGCATGTCTATTATACCCTACGCTTCTGCGGTAGGCTCTATAATGTATGCGATGTTGTGTACCAGACCGGATGTAGCTTATGCACTGAGTGTGGTAAGCCGGTATCAGTCAAACCCTGGGGAGAAACACTGGATAGCGGTAAAGAACATTCTCAAGTACCTGAGAAGGACTAAGGAGATGTTCTTGGTGTATGGCGGAAAAGACCTCCAGATCGAGGCCTTTGCTGACTCCAGCTTCCAGAGTGACAAGGATGATTCCAAGTCCATGTCGGGTTTTGTCTTTACCCTCAATGGAGGGGCGGTGTGTTGGAAGAGCTCCAAACAGGAAACCGTTGCAGACTCGACTATGGAAGCGGAATACATTGCTGCATCTGATGCCACAAAAGAAGCTGTCTAGATGAGGAAGTTCTTAAAAGAACTTCAGGTGGTTCCGTCCATTGTTGACCCAATACCTCTGTATTGCGACAACAACGGGGCTATAGCTTTAGCAAAGGAACCCAGGTCCCATCAGAGATCCAGGCACATCTTGAGGCGGTATCACCTGATCAGGGAGATCGTGGATCGCAAGGAGATCGAGGTTCGGAGGGTTACTTCAGAAGAGAACACTGCAGATCCATTCACCAAGGCCCTACCCCAGACTCAGTTCGAGCGGCTGATCGAGATGATAGGTCTTCGATACGCCAGTACATGGCCTTAGTGCAAGTGGGAGATTGTTAGTGTATATGCCCTAGAGGCCATTACTGTATCATACTAGTTTGTATATTACTTAATGGAAGCTTGGGATATTCACCTTGTATAAACAATCTTGCTCAATATAGTAGTATGCTACTTGGTTTGTTTCTACTTCAATGTGTACTTGTGTTTATTTTACTATATCACTTATACGCATTAGTGGAGCCCTTAGGATCTTTGCTTGATTACCAGCGTTGTGATGGCAGTCACACTAGTGGGGGCTGGGTAATCTATAAGCACATCCTTATACAGGTCCCTAGCCGCAGGACTATCGAGACAGGGCATCGATACTCCGGAGTAGACTAGCGTATGCGCTTCTCATCCCAGTGTGGGAGATGGTCTGTCCCACAGCCATCAGTACGTCGTACTAGAGATAGTATACGGGTGCTCGTTAGGTTACGAGTACACTGGACAGGACTCGTCGGGAACTGAAAGGTTGGTATTATACCTATCGTCAGTCATCAGTTTCCAGGTGACATGAGTACAGCTTAGTTCGCTGACTTGACACTAGCACTTCGCCTCGAGTGTGTTCCCACTACACTTTGATCACTACCCTACCACAGCTCAAAGGAGTCGTGCAAACAGGTGGTGGTTGGGTGCAGTCCCGAAGCACTTGGAGGCAGTGCCGGTTAGACAGGATTCGTCTCTCCCGGTATTGGGGGTTGACATCGCGCTGTGTCTAGGAGAGCCATTACACGAGTAGTCCCTGGCCAGGGCAAGCGAGATACACTGGTAGGTTCCAGTGTTATCTCAGGGTGTTTTGGGCCTCACTCCGACACGACCTGTACCGCTATTGGGGGACTGACGTTTTACCGCCCCCTGGGCCCGACATGCGATGTATCAGATGAACAGACCGGACTGTACGGAGACTGTCACATTCAGACTCAGTAGGAGTACAGATGGGGTTTCACCTCGTCAGCCTTCTTGTCGGCATCTACCTGGGGACCGTTACGCACAGCTAGTGCCGCTTGCGGTCTGTGGTTAAACCCACTGCCAGCGTAGTGCCGAGTCTTTAGAGTCCCACACAGAGGGTATTCGCCTCTGGGCAAAACAGAGTAGAGGTCGCATGGTTTTGCGACAGGGTTCGTTCTCATCCGCGCACTTGTGCACGTTTGGAGTCCGGACGGATTATACTGGCAGGCTCTGGTTTGAGCCAGATACTGGTATATGTTTTGGGGGTTGCTTTTATATCTCGGTATTCTTGTTTCTCGGAACGAGAATGCAGGTGTGTATGCTCAGTTGCTTGAGGCGGAGGATGAGATTTTTCATTAGGGTTTCGGAACGGGTGCGTATGCACAGTTGACAGTTATCTTTTTCCAAACCCTAATGGATTTATGAATTATCTATTAATAATAGTAATTAAATGAGAATTATGTTATGGTTGATTTTTGTTGACTTATTGACCTTGGTTGACTTGTTGACCATTGGCCACCATCATGCTTTGAAAGATCCTCCTTGATTCATGCTTACACTTCATTTAAAGAAGCATGATAGTGGTCATTCTAAATTACCATCAACTATTCTTATTTTGAATTATTATTATTTAGATAATTCTTTTCTTTTGGCATTATGGTTGCAAGAAAGAAAAACCTAGCTCATTATCTCATTTAGCTTCTCTCTCCTCTCTTCATCTTCTTCTTCCTCAAGCTCAAGGTGAACCCTTCTCATGTGTTGAGAATCCATCACCTTGAAAAGAAAAACAACCCCTAGTTACTCTCTACTCATTCTAGGATCAAGGTTTAGCAAGCCGGAAACCCTAGTTCACTCCAAGATCGAGGAAGAGCCCAAAGGTTGAACCTTCGAGGTGGATCCATCTTCGACGGAAGAAGGCTACAAGGCAAGAACCATCAACCTCTACAAGGTTTGAAGAAGAAGGAGTTCAAGTTTAGGTATAACCTTCATCCGAGTAGCTAAGACTCTTTAGCTTGTATGCTAGTTTAGTTTAGACACGATCCTGACCTTGTTTAGTCCATGTTGCCTCTTGCGATAAAAATTTGTTTTTTATACCGTTTCCGCCTCCCCGTAAGGACCGGGGGTCGCAATATGGACTTACACCCACATATTTGGGACTGAGCTTCCCCTTCTTCCCAAACCTCATCACACCTTTCATTGGGGAGACCCTCAAGAAAACATGATCACCACAGAAAACTCAAGTCTGCGCCGCCGACGGTCCGCATAAGATCTCTGCCTACTCTGGGCTGCCATCATCCTATCGCGAATCAACTGGATCTTCGCGGTCGTCTCCTCAACAATCTGTGGCCCTAAGATACTGCTCTCACTGAGCTCTGTCCAACAGGCGGGCGATCTGCATCTCCTCTTATAAAAAGCCTCAAATGGTGCCATCTGAATGGTCTCCTGGTAGCTGTTATTGTAGGAGAACTCTACTAAGGGTAACTGATGATCCCAGCTACCTCCGAAATCTAATACACACCCTTTGAGCATGTCCTCGAGAGTCTGAATAGTCCGCTCTGACTCTCCGTCGGTCTGCGGATGAAATGCTGTGCTGAAACTCAAGCGAGTGCCCAAAGCCTCCTGAAACCTCTGCCATAGTCGACTGGTAAACTGGGTGCCTCTGTCGGACACGATACATGTCGGGACTCCGTGCAGTCGTACTATCTCGTCGATGTAAATCTGGGCGTACTGAGCAAATCCGAAAGTCGTCTTCACTGGCAGGAAGTGAGCCACTTTCGTCTAACGATCTACGATCACCCAAATGGAGTCATACCCTCGCCTAGTCCTGGTAGACCCACAACGAAATCCATCGAAATCTGCTCCCATTTCCACTCCGGAATGGGTAACGGCTGTAGCTCTCCCGCGGGCCTCTGGTGCTCAGCCTTGACCTGCTGACAAGTCAGGAATCTCGACACAAAATCTGCGATGTCTCATTTCATTCCGTCCCACCAGTAAACACCTCTCATGTCATGGTACATCTTGGTGGAACCGGGATGAACACTATATACCGATCGATGTGCCTCCCCAAGAATCTCGCGCCGCAGTCCCTCAGCATCTGGTACGCACAATCTAACTCCAAATCGTAGTACCCCCTGATCATCGATCATAAACTCGGAAAATCTGCCCTGTCCAATCTGTGCCATGATCTCCGAACATCGGTCAACACTGCACTGTGCCTCATGTATGCGGTCAAGTAACTGTGGGCGTGCACGAACATGCGCGATCTGTCCTCATATCGGCGTGAACTCGAACTGTATCCGGCTGTCGCATAATATCTGCCAATCTGCCGACGACTGCCCCTGTACTGCGCTCAAACAAGATAGACTACCCCCGGGCCTCCTGCTCAAAGCATCCGCCACCACATTCGCCTTGCCCGGGTGATACAAGATCTCGCAGTCGTAATCTTTCACTAACTCCATCCATCGGCGTTGTCTAAGGTTCAGGTCTCGCTGCTGAAATATATACTTTAAACTCTTGTGATCAGTGAATATCTGGCACGACTCGCCGTATAGGTAATGTCGCCAGATCTTAAGTGCAAAGACCACTACAGTCATCTCCAAATCGTGAGTGGGGTAGTTCTGTTCATGCTTCTTCAATTGTCGTGAAGCATACGCGATCACCCTATCATGCTGCATCAATACGCACCCTAGCCCCACTCGCGAAGCATCACAATAGACCACAAATCCACCTGATCCGGAAGGTAATGATAATACCGGTGCCGTAGTCAGCCGAGTCCGCAGCTGCTGGAAACTGTGCTCGCACTCCTCTGTCCAATCGAAAGGAACTCCCTTCCGGGTCAACCCGGTCAAAGGTGTAGCAATACTGGAGAAGTCCTGCACAAATCGCCTGTAGTAACCGGCCAACCCGAAAAAGCTGCGAATCTCCGTAACCGATGTGGGTCTGGGCCAACGCTGAACGGACTGGATCTTCCTCGGGTCTACACATATACCGTCTCATGAAATCACATGCCCCAAGAAGTCTACGCTGTCCAGCCAGAAAGCACACTTGGAGAATTTCGCATAAAGTTGGTGCTCCCTCAAAGTCTGCAGTGTAATCCGCAGGTGCTGCTCGTGCTCCTCACTACTCCGGGAATACACCAAGATATCGTCAATGAATACTATGATGAACAGATCCAGATATGGTCGGAAGATACGGTTCATCAAGTCCATGAATGTTGCTGGCACATTGGTGAGTCCGAACGACATCACCAAAAACTCATAATGGCCGTAGCGCGTACGGAAAGCCATCCTAGGAATGTCCTCCTGTCGAACCCGCAGCTGATGATAGCCCGATCATAAGTCGATCCTCGAAAAGTATCCGGCCCCCTGGAGCTGGTCGAACAAATCGTCGATACGCGGAAAGGGATATCTGTTCCGCACTGTCACCCTGTTCAGCTGGCGGTAGTCGATACACAGACACAAACTGCTGTCCTTCTTCTTGACGAACAGGACTGGAGAACCCCAAGGAGAAACACTGGGTCGAATAAGTCTCTTATCCAGCAAATCTTGCAACTGACCCTTCAACTCTCGAAGTTCCGCCGGGGCCATCCGATAAGGCGGTATAGAAATAGGCCCCGTGCCAGGAACCAAATCAATACAGAAAGAAATGTCGCGCTCGGGCGGTAGCCCAGGAAGCTCGTCAGGGAACATATCAGGAAACTCGCTAACAACCGGAACCTGATCCAATGGAACCTCTGTAGCACTAGCATCTCAAACATAAGCAAGAAATCCCTGACATCCCTTCCTCAAAAACTGTCCAGCGCGAAAAGAAGAAATCACACTGTGAGGGGCGGCACCACGGTCCCCCAACACAACAAAAACCGACTCGCCGGGAAAGCAGAATCTAACTGTCTTCTCACGGCAGTCCACAGAAGCATAGCACGTGGCTAACCAATCCATCACTAGTAAAATAGGGGGTTGCCCCTACGGATATTGGAATCCGTAGGGGCAGATTTAACTTGGCCCTACGGATTAATCCGTAGGGCTAAAAGGTTTCCCCTACGGGCACAGACGTCCAAGAATAAAAATATTAATTCTTAATTTGGTGTTTGCCCCTACGGAGCCGCAAACAAAGGACCTACGGGTATATCCGTAGGGGCAAGAAAATATCGATTTAACAAAACCCCAGATCGATCGCCTACGCTCACTTTCTCTCTCTCTCTCTCTCGATCGCGCGCGAAAAAAATCCCCAAATGGCCACGCCGTCGTCGCCGCCGTCGTTCTCCTCGTCGCCACCGCCGGTTTCGTCGCCACCGCAGTTCTCGTCGCCACCGCGGTTCAAGTCGTCGCCACCGCCGTTCAGGTCGTCGCCCCCGCCCCAGCAGCAGCCGTTCAGGTGAGTAAATCTCGAGGTAAATTAAAAAAAATTTGGATTATTTTGGGCTTAGGGTTCATGGCTGGGTCTGGGGTTGCGCGCGCGAGTTGGGGTTGCGCAGGGGTCGCGGTCGCGGTCGGGGTCAGGGTCGGGGTAGGGTTAGGGTTGGGGTTCGGCTGCTGCTGGGGTGGGGCTGGGGTTAGGGTTTGCCTTAGGGTTGGTGTCGGGGTTTAGCTGGCCGCGCTGGGGTTAGGGTTAGGTTTGGGCTGGGCTGGGGCTGGGGGCTGGGGCTGGCGCTGGGTTGGGGTTAAGTGGTGGGGAGTTGGAAAAAAACAAGAAAATGAAAGAGTAATGAATGTGAGAAATTAAGAATGAGAACAATTGCACAACATATTTGTTGACAAGAAAATGAGAGAGTAATGAATGTGAGAAATTAAGAATGAGAACAATTGCACAGAAAAAGCTATGCTTGACTAGGGGGGATGGTTCTATGTGCTTTCATAGAGCAACTTGGGGTTAGGGTTAGGTGGATCGATGACAACAAAATACCATAATTTATAACTATATTACTCATATAATGTGTATGTCATGTGAAAGCTAGATGAAGGTCGAGGCAAGCACAACAAATTTGTTGGATGGGACAATGTCAATAGGAGCTCAATGCTATTTGGAAAAATAATAATTCAAAGACAAAGTGGAGTTTCCGATTGGTGGCATGGACTAGTTTGATGTATGTAGTTGGTTTGATTTATGAAAAAATGGGGAGACAACATGCATGTATGCATATAGGTAACATCTGCCAATATGCCATATCCAGACCGCAATCTATTTTTGCCTATTGGCTAATATGAAAATATCGGCCCGCGTTTATGACATAATCAAAGTTGTTAAATCTTGATACGGTTTGTGTTTCATTTTTTTATTTATCAGTTCTATCAATGTTGCGTATAACGATTTATGATATCAGTATCCTACATTTGTAGTTTTAATTGTTAATTGTTATAGATGAATACCATTGCAATAATAGTTTTTGGTTGATGAATGCTATTGCAATGTAGGATGATCAGTTCTATCAATCTTGATCTCAATGGATTAAAATCATGTTACACATACAACACGAATGCACAACAAACGCATAATTAGAGAGCGACTCGAGATATTCAGGTTAAAACCAATATATGATACTCGATGATAATATGAAACCTTCATATTCCCATCGATACTCATATATGAAACTAAAAGCACCACTTAGTCCCCGTCTATCGGTTAACATACAGGCGATGCTCGTCGTGACCTAGAACTATACGAAGGTTGTTAAATATCGGACAGTATAGCTCGATACTAACAATCGTCGTATAGTCTATGCGACGAGAAAATTCAATCGTATGGTAACCCATAGATTTGTCCCGTGTGGACAAGTTAAGAATGTATAAAGCAAACGCCTTCATTCACTTGTGTTTTCATCCGTTTCGAGATATTTCGTCGGTACCTTTCCGCTGGTTCTCCGTGTACAAAGATAGATTAGATGTTCATTTCAACGTTGTTTCACAGCTTTGAAATGATTATCTATTCTATTACAGTGTACTCGGAAAACAGCGGGGAGGTGCTGCCGAAATTTACTCGAAACGGTTGAAAGCACAAGTGATGGGCGTTCGCTCTATACATTCTTAATGGGATAGAAGCCTACCCCCGACAGCCGGAACACACACATACAACAAGAATACACAACAAACGCATAATTAGAGAGCGATTCGAGATGTTCGGGTTAAAACCAATATATGATAATCGATGATAATATGAAACCTTCATATTCCCATCGATACTCGTATATGAAACTAAAAGCGCCACTTAGTCCCCGTCTATCGGTTAACATACGTGCGATGCTCGTCGTGACCTAGAACTATACGAAGGTTGTTAAATATCGGACAGTATAGCTCGATACTAACAACCGTCGTATAGTCTACGCGACGAGAAAATTCAATCGTATGGTAACCCATCGATTTGTCCCGTGTGGACAAGTTAAGAATGTATAAAGCAAACGCCTTCATTCATTTGTGTTTTCATCCGTTTCGAGATATTTCGTCGGTACCTTTCCGCTGGTTCTCCGTGTACAAAGATAGATTAGATGTTCATTTCAACGTTGTTTCATAGCTTTGAAATGATTATCTATTCTATTACAGTGTACTCGGAGAATAGCGGGGAGGTGCTGCCGAAATTTACTCGAAACGGTTGAAAGCACAAGTGATGGGCGTTCGATCTATACATTCTTAATGGGATAGAAGCCTACCCCCGACAGCCGGAACACACACATACAAACGCATAACTAGAGAGCGGTTCGAGATGTTCGGGTTAAAACCAATATATAAGCTGGTACGAAGCCCAGAAGATGATGTCTGATTTGGGTCTAAAGTGCGAGAAGATTCAAGCATGTCCTAAAAATTGCGTGTTGTACCGGAAAGAGAATTCAGATTTGAAAGAGTGTCCAACATGCGGAGAGGCCAGGTATAAGCCGAAAGATTCTGATAAGAAGCCTGATATACCTGTGAAGATAGTACGATACTTTCCCATAACACAGAGGCTACAGAGGCTATTCAGGTGCAAGAAAACAGCCGAGGCAATGATTTGGCATCACCGTGCTCCTCCAAGCAAAAATGGAAAAATGAGCCATCCAAGAGATTCACCGATATGGAAGGATTTCGATAGGAGGCACGCAATATTTAGTAGCGATCCTCACAATGTCCGGCTCGGACTGGCTACCAATGGCTTCTGCCCATTCAACTATATGGCTGGAAGTCACAGTACATAGCCCGTTGTAATGATAATTTATAATCTGTCGCCTTGGTTGGCTATGGACCAATCATACTTTATGATGCCTCTTCTTATCGACGGACCAAACTCACCGGGGAACAATATCGACGTCTATCTCCGACCTCTGATCGAGGAGCTGAAAACTTTGTTCATTGATGGTGTAGAGACATATGATTCAAACACAAATACAACCTTCATACTGCGTGCGGCTTTAATGTGGACAATTAATGACTTTCCTGCGTATGGAATGCTATCAGGTTAGTCCGTACATGGTCACAAAGCATGTCCTCATTTCCATGAACACACAACATCAAAATTTTTGAATTTTAACAGGAAGGTTTGTTATTGCGGCCATCGACGTTTTCTGCCTCCAGACCACCCCTATAGGTTAGACACGGTTCACTTTGATGGTCATCAGGAGCTTCTTAGGCCTCCATCCCCATTGTACGGAGAGGACGTGACTGCTAAATGGGATGGTTACAATAACGTGACCTTCGGGATGGATCCGACGAAACAGGTCAAACCACAATATTGGAACAAGTTAAGCATTTTCTTCGAGCTTCCGTACTGGTCTACAAATTCAGTGCGTCATTGTCTGGACGTCATTCATATAGAGAAGGGAGTATCAGAGCACATACTTAACTTGCTTCTGTGTAAAGAAGGGAAATCGAAAGACAACATGAATGCTCAGATGGATCTACAAGAGTGGGGAATAAGAAGTGAACTGCACCCTAAACCGGTAGCGGGTAAACCGGGCAAGTTTGTACTTCCCAATGCCACTTATCATATGTCACAACCGGAGAAGAAAAGATTCCTGCAGGTGTTGCATGATTTGAATGTCCCCACAGGTTTCTCAGGATCATTCAGCAAGAAAATAAAAATTGTGAAGGGCAAGATCGATGGGCTGAAAAGTCATGATCACCATGTTATCGTGGAGCACCTTCTTTCTTTAGCCCTCAGGACTTCTCTCCCCGACTCGGTTGGTCTTGTAATCAACGACCTATGTTGTTTTTTCAGGGAGTTGTGTGCTAAAACACTGGAGGTTGCGACGCTGGATAAACTAGAAAATTCTATTGCGTTGATACTTTGCAAGTTTGAGCGTATTTTCCCACCGTCATTCTTCAATATCATAATACACTTGACGGTTCATCTTGCAACTGAGACGAAGTTAGCCGGACCGGTACAATATCGATGGATGTATCCCGTCGAGAGGTACGTGTAATTTTTCGTTTCGCGCAATTTATAAATTTATTGTTTTCCTGTATGTCCGTATTTATTTATTCAACATATTCTCATTAGGTACCTTTACACTCTTAAGAAGTATATACGCAATAAAAATCGACCAGAGGGTTCTATCATGCAAGGTTATCTTCTTGATGAAGCAACCACATTTTGTTCCCGCTATCTGGACGAGAACATTGAGACAAGGCTTAACCGACCACGAAGAATTCAAGACGGGCCATATGGTAAAGCCGAGTATAAGAGGGTAGACACTATGTTTATCAAAAAGATATACCGGTTTATCTTGCTTAATTGCGCATGTCTTGAACAAATTAGAGAGTAAGTTCTTTTGGATTAATTGTTATATCTGTGTTTGTGTGCGTATGAAATGACATAATATTAATGTCACAATTATTTATCGAAAACAAAACTCATTTTAACGAGGTACGTGAGGGGCATCCTGATTGGAACGAAGAACGTTTGGAAAAATACCATCAGGATAATTTTTTTGATTGGGTCACAGAGCATGTAAGTTATTCGAATTACATTTTATTGCTATCAGTTTTAATCTAAACTTGTATCGTTATGTATTTATCGTAAAATTTGTTTTGTTAGATCCACGATCCGAACTTGTCTGCATCATTTGAGGGTGATTCAAGATGTTTAGCTCAATTTCCTAGTATGGAGGTTGCATATTACAAAGGATTTGGTGTCCTTGGATACAAATTCGAAGTTAAGGACATAGAAACATCTAGAACCACTCAGAATAGTGGGATTGCGACGGTAGGATCGGACGGTGTGATTTACTATGGATACTTAAATTGTATACTCGACATCCACTATCCCGGACGATCAGAGCCCTTTTATATATTCCAGTGTACTTGGTACGATCCGCGAACCGATACGAACAGGTGGAGAAGCAGTTTTGGGACTTGGAAAGATGAATATGGATTGACCAGTGTGAACACACTTCGATTTTACGGTCAGGACGATCCGTTTATCTTTCCGAACCAAGCGTTCCAAGTATACTATTCACAGTGTTTGAAGCATCCGGGGTGGAGTGTTGTATGCCGATGGAAACCCAGAGATGTCTACGATGTCCTAGAATACGAGGACAGCGATGAGGACGAAGAAGAGAGAAGGCTTAAAGTGCTTCGACCGTCTGTTTTGAAGGACGGGTTGTCTTCGACCGATCATGAAGTTACGTGGGTTAGAAATGACATCGACGATGAAATCCAAGTAGATATGTATGATGCGCCCACGAAATGAAAAAGGTTATCAGTAATGTTATATTATTACTTCACATTTTACGCTCTATACATATATAGTCAATACTTTTAATGATTGTCTAATGCGTCCACGAACCGTTTATCTAGATTTGATGACGATGTCGGGAGCAGCGAGGGGCGGCGGGAGCAGCGAGGGGAGGCAGAGGCAGAGGCAGAGCGGTTCTGCCGCCCGGAGAGCTCCATAGGGAGCTTCAGAGGGCCGGTCTTGCACCCAGAACGGAGACCCCTTCGGATGCCTCCTTCCGTGTGGATTTTGCCACATCTCCAGGTATACTGCACGCATATCCATTTTGAATGTAATATTACAGATATTCATGCCTGTTTATGTCAAAATTATTTATATTGTCAATGTTTGATTGTCTAGTTGTTAGTGATGCATCCACATCTGGGACAGAGGCCACCCCCGCTCCTCCAGGTATGTTTATATATCATATAGTGTATGTATATTGATTTATAATGCTATATCATAAATACACACATTCCTTTTGCACTTACTTAGCAATTTTTATTATTGTCTAGCTGTAGGTGGTGACACCACCGCACCTGCGGGTATGTTTATATATCCTATAGTGCATGCATATTGATTTAGAACGTTGTATTATTGATCTACACATTCTTTTTGCAATTACTTATATAATCTATTTTTAATTGTCTAATTATAGGTGGTGCGTCCACACCTTCCGCAGGGCCACTCCTGCCGCTTCCATACCCTCCACATCGTCTGCAGGTTAGTATGAATAAATTTAAAATATTTACTCATTTTACATATTCTCTATAGAATAAATATGAAATTCATGGAAATTTAGCGTCGATGTTTATTTTCTAGTTGGAGGGGATGCGTCCGCATCCGGGACCCCGGTTGTTCCTCACCGGAGGAACTATCGTCCCGCTCGTGCTGCCGCCCGGGCCGAGGCTCGTGCGATAGTCACCGGAGGTATATATCACACTAGAATTTTCGTTTAACCTTGATTTCTTAATACAACTTTGTCTTATTATTGATTGTCTTGATATTTCGTGAAGACGCAGGGCCTCCCCTTCCCCAGAGGGGGACTCGAGGCCCGAATCAGTCCCATAGGCTGAGGCCTGACAGAGCTAGGGGTGAGCCAGCATTCCCCCTTTTTTTTACCCTTGACTATCGCTATACCTGTCCTCATGCCGAGAGGTTCGGCCGGTATTTGGGGGACGAGAGCCGGCTCGTGAAGAACTACCCACTTCACGTTGAGTGGGGCGAGCAGCACCAGCGCTCATTCGCCCTCTTCTTTGATCAGGCTCGGGTATGTATTAATATATATTTTCATTTGATCCATCCAATATATTTATTATTAACACTTGCAATCTAATAACAATGTTTTTTTTGTATTTTCAGTTGGATTACGATTTTCAGCCTGCAGCCAATCCTGATCACCCGGGGAGGGTACTCGACCTTCATGCTCTGTACAATGGCCTGATGAAGAACATGCAGGCCAAGATCCGATACAACAGGAATGAGCTGAAGGCCGACTGCTACTCCCTGTGGATGGCGACCCCCGAGGCAGAGAGAGCGGCCCTCCTATCTACTCCGGCGTTTGCGAGAGTCGACGTAGAGACATGGCCTCTATTGTGCGCTTATTTCGACTCCCAACGCAAACATGTATGTATTTTAAATGTAATTCATTATTTATGATATAATTTATTTCTTTGTGTTTCTTAATTAGAAAATTAAATGTTAATGCGTTGTGCAGAAACAGGCCGCTCAGAATACAGAGAACAGGAAGTCGGCGAAGAGGGGTCGCCCCACTTACACAGGTGGCTCGAGGAACATTACTCGAGCCATGGAGTTATCAGTAAATTACAATAGACCGACCTTTGTGATATTCTGCAATATTAAGAGTTATTTTCTAATATTTCTAATATTAAGAGTTACTTTCTAATATTGCAGACATCTCGGACTGTGGCGTCAGGTGGTACACCGAGCGTCCTGTCCGCATATCTTGCCTTCCACGGCACCTCGACAGATCCCGCCACGGGCGAGCTTCGATATCCCGACGTCGCTACCCAGGAGTACTGCGTAAGTGTTCATATTTTTCTACCCAAATTTGAAATTTTAGTTTTGGAAGGTTCAAGTTTAAATCTTATACTTATACTTTTCTGCTTAATGTGGGTGTAGGAGCGGGTGGTTGAGCAGGCCCAGGCCTCGGGGATCGATTTTACCGGACAGAGCGATCCGAGGCTGCTGACCCTAGTTCTGGACGCCGCACACAGATGGCACCACGGAGGTTGGGAGAGAGGCCGGGGGCTGGGCCCTAGCAGGGCCCATATGAGGTTGGACTCCACCCCGGCGGTTACTTCCTTCGTCTCCGGTGACCGACGTGTCCATCAGGAACTGGAGAGCTTGAGGGCCACCGTTCAGGAGTTGAAGGAGATACTGGTATGTATACTGCTTTATAGTAAAATATCATGTCATATTATATAGATATCAACATATCCATAATTAGTACATAGCTTGAGCTTATTTGGTTTTAGACTTAAGTTTGATTAATCATACATACAGATGTAATTAAAATAAACAACAAACTAGATATCCAAACGGGGTTTCGAAATAACTTAATAATGATACGAATTCGAACAATACACAGTTCTTACACGCTTATTACACACGTTAGGTCCAGACGCGACAGGGTACATCGGCCGAGCCTCCACATGCATCTCCTTCGGCTGCGGCTCTGCAAGCCACTACATCGGCTGCGCTTCCGCAGACAGCTCCTGTAGCTCCACCGCCCACTCAGACTCCCGCAGCCGCGGCTCCGCAAGCTACTACCTCGACGGCGACTGTGCAGACCACATCGCCAGCTCCACATGCCGCTCAGACTCCCGCTCGCGACGCATTGCAGAGTTTATTGACCGAGGAGAAGGCGCGCGTTATTCTAACGTTATTCAGAGGTGGAGCTGGACCGAACTAGGGTAGCTTTTTGGTTCTTATTTTTTGAAACATGTATTTATTTATATCACACATTGTACTACATTTTGAAACGATATTGATATTGGTTTGTATTTATATCATATTCAGTTTTTGGGTTTCTTTTGTATATTATATATATGCGTGAGATGTGATTATGAATACTGCAATATATGATTTGATTGATGTATATAGTATTGTGCACAGGGCGGGAAAAAAACTAGCAGCCGATTTTTAAAAAAAAAATACAGACAATATGTACCTACGGATTAAGCCGTAGGTATATATATTGCCCCTACGGAGTTATCCGTAGGGGCAAAATATCAGGAAACCTGATATTTTCCCCCCTGATCTCAGTGCAGGGTGTTGGGAGTGCCCCTACGGATATGTCCGTAGGGGCCACTGTCTCTCCCCTACGGAGTTATCCGTAGGGGCAAAATATCAGGAAACCTGATTTTTTGCCCCTACGGCATAGCCCCTACGGATATATCCGTAGGGGGAAGAAGAAGGATCTACGGTTCTATCCGTAGGTACATATAATATATTCAAAAAAACCATAAAAAATATAAAATCTTATACCCTACGGATTACTCCGTAGGGGCAACAGGACCTACATATAAATTCGTAGGGGCACGAATTTGCCCGTAGGGGCAAGTTCGGGGCCTCAACTTGCACCTGCGGCCTTTGCACCTACGGGGTATTTTTTCGCCCCTACGCAGATATCCATAGGGGCAGTAGGTTGCCCCTACGGATAAATCCGTAGGGGCAACTCATATTTGTAGTAGTGCATGCCCAAAAGAACGTCGAAGTCCAACATCTCAAGAAGGATCAAGTCGATAGGAAACTCCCTCTCGCCAATATAGACGGTACAGGATCGGAACACGTGCCTAGCAATAAACAACTCTCCCACAGGAGTGGTCACAACAAGCGGCTGATCAAGCAAACCGGACTCTCTACCCAAACTCGGCACAAAGTGTGTGGATACGTACGAGTGTGTGGATCCGGGATCGAACAACACGTGTGCATCAACAGAATATACTGAAAGGATACCTGAAACCACCGCATTGGACGCCTGTGTGTACTGATGCGTCAAAGCAAAGACCCGCGCCTGTCCACCACCTGCGACTGACTGCCCTCTGCCTCGGTCATCTCGCCCTCTCTGAGCAACTCCTCCACGCCCACGACCTCTCTGAGTATGAGTCTGACGCGGAACAACGGTAGGTACAACAGGCAACACCCTCTGGGGTGGTGAAGGAGGTAAAGTAACATGCGGTGCTGTCGCCTCCCTCCGGTGTATCTCAGGACAATCTCTAACGAGGTGAAGTAGACTGCCGCATCTAAAACAACCCCGCGACGACTGCTGACTCTCTTGGGGATACGAACTAAACATCTGGTCTCGTCCCGAATCTCTGCTACTCCTCGTACCAGAACGATACCTGTCGCGGCGTCTGAATGACTGTCTCCGTGCGGATATACTAGTACGAACTCTCTTCGGCTCTGGAACTACCGAAGTCTCAGCAAGGCGCTCCTCGACTAATAGGGCTGTGTCTACAGCTGCTGCATAGGTCTCGTAGTGCTGCGCGCTGATCGCAAGGAACAGTGGTGTAAGCAAGCCTCGAACAAATCTCTTGACTCGCAACTCCTCGGTAGCCACTAAATACGGGGCATAAACTGCTAGCTCTGTAAACATCACATCATACTCTGCCACTGTCATCTCTGGCGTCTGGCGCAAGGACTCAAATCTGCGTTCTCGGGCATCACTAACACTCTAGGGAAGGAAACGGGCTAGAAATACTGTCACAAACTCCATCCAGGTCATAGGAGGAAGACCTGCCGCTCTGCCCTTCTCAACTGAATCGCACCATTTCTGCGCAAGTCCTTCCAGGCGAAAGCTCGCGAACTCAACCCATCTCGCATCTGCGCATCTGAAGGAACGGCATATTCGGGCCATCCTATCAATGAAAGACTGTGGGTTCTCGGCTGTATCGGTGCCTGTGAAGACCGGAGGCTTCAGCCTCATGAACTCTGATAGCGATACTGTAATCACCTCCATGGCTGCAGGGGCAACTGGCTGTGCGGTAGGTACCATCACGGTCTCTGGAACGGGTGGAGCTACCTCTGGTCGCTGCGCTCGAAGCGTCTCAACTAGCGATCCTATCATTTGGCGCATCTCCTGCATGCTGGATCCCACCGTCTGGCGCATCTCCTGCATACCAGCCCCTAGCGTGGCGATCTGATCTGTCACGGGAGGAACAACCTGCTCGGGAACAACGGGTACACTGCCCGGATCAGTCCTCGTCTCGGACGAGTCAACTCGAATCTCGGCCCTCGCGACCGCTCTCTGCGCCCTCGTAGTCTTTGGCGGCATAATGGCTGAAAGGTAAATAGGATTCTATAAGGATGCACAAATCGAATCGCAAGAATGTATATTCTCAAAAGGAATTTAAATCAATAAGTCCTAAGGTCGCTTTGGCGGAGTACCGTGTCGTGAGTATGCCGCGGAACATACACACGCTACGCCACTCTGCTTCAGCTACCTACTCCATCATACCAAGGTCATCCTACACTCCGAAAGGTAAAACCTACGCTTTGATACCAACTTTGTCATGACCCGAATATTTCGACTCGTGACCGGCACTTAACCACGCTATGTCTACAGGCGTAACGCGACTAAGTAAGCCGAACCCAGAAATCAAAACCATTTAAAAGTAGCGAGTGTTGAAAACATTTAATTAAGACATTTAGAAAACCTTAAATAATTCAATAAGTTCTTTTAAAGTTACATTGTCATTTAAATAATTTTGGCAGCATTTCCTTTGTAAAAGTAACCCCGAAAATCGGGTATAAAACAGGATATAAGTAAAGATGAAATATAATGAAATGAAACATTCCCAAACGGTAACAATCACGCCTAATGGCGGAAACCATCATCACAAGAGTAATATACGACGCCGTAGCGAAGAATATGCAATAAGTAAACATCACAGCAATATAAACTGCATATAAAAACAGTCGGCTCCTACGAGCTCGACACCAGAATACAAAATATACATCATCGCCCTCACACTGTCACTAAGTCCAGTACATATATGGTAGATGGAGAATACTAGATACAAAAGGAGTACAATAAAAGTAATCAGACACCACAACCCACCTAAAGCAAAACAGCTCCCGCACCAACTGTAGTGGTATCTGTAACCAAAAGATGCAAAAGGCGGCCTGCCGCGACTACTCTGAAGGGCAACCTGCAAATACTGTGGCACAACTGGGGTGAGTTGCCAACTCATGAATAGAGATAACGTATAAAGGTAATCGCGAGCATGCACGTATTGCGCTACTCTATCAAATGCCAGCAGATGATATCAATGCGTGATAAGCAGTATGTGCAATAATCATGCAAATGCTCTGTCAGGTAAAATAACTACAGGATTAGATACATGATAATCAATGCTGAGCATGGGATAAACAACATCGACATGGAAATATCAACATGGAAAAATAATCGTTGCCCCAAACTGCATCCAAATCCCAAATAAACTCATGCGCCGGCACTCTCCTCGACCCTCAAATCCTGTAAATCTCTGAGAATCACGGGTGCCCAACATCGGCACTCAAAATATCATAAAATACTCATGTCCAACATCGACACGCAAATCCTCATATATCGGGCTCCGTCAGTCCGGATCAGCCCACGGGCTCCGTCTGCGGTATCGGCCCTCGGCCCCGGCAGTACGGATCATCCCGCATCCAACTCTCGACTCTGGTCAGTATCCTCCGGATAACCGCCAGGTCCAACCAATCACCGGTAGGTACTCGCCACCCTGCCAGGCTCATCGTCTACTCCACGAAAAACATTTCTCGCCGCGGGGAACCATACCGTGTCCACCACAAACCCGCAAACGGATCATCCAACTCCTCGAATCGGGTTTCAAGCACACGTCTCAGCACCGAGAAAACGCGTGGTGGACGCACCAAAATATCATATCACGAGGAACCGGGTTTTCAAATGGTGCATCTTTTCTTTAATAAATTCCACGGTCCTCAAAACCAGAAATCACATGGAAATCCAACACCAATGAGTAAATCAAATGCGATATGCTATGCATATCAAGTCATAATGTAGGTACAAGGGAGAACCGCTTTTAAAATAGTTTTAGTTTTCAAAAGATATCTTGCGGCTCCCAATTTCTATGAAAATCATAACGAATCATATATGAAATGAACTATAGAAATATACTCATGGCAATCCTACAGTGAGTGTATCATGGCAATTACTAACGGTGTGTGTGTAACATGCAGATTAGTGCTCGTGCAACAATAGTATACATGACAGTCAATGTAGGTAAATGCAATATATAACTATAAGGTCCTATCAGCCCTGGCGCATAACGCCATGCGGGCGATATCCCCGTAGATGTTAAATCTGCTCACCGAAGTCTCGCTAAGTGTAGCCGACGACTTGCTTTCCCTTCTTCGCCGCGTCCGTCTCACTCGCCTGCGAACCTAGAATCATACAATATATCATACATAAGCTGAAATCCACAAAAACGTGATATTAAGGTCAAACTAGAAACCCGTGTCGCAAACCAAGCGCGCGTGTGCGCGATACGTAAAACGTGTGATTACGCGCCTGAAACTACACTGACACGTCGCGATACGCAGAAATCCCATATCACATGCGTATCACGCGTGTCGCGAAGGTTTTAAATACGAGAAATAGGTATATAGCTCCAGATTTTCCTACAGCAAGAATAACACAAAAATACATATGCCAGGAGTCTAAGGGTCTCAGCAGACACCTATAGGACCAAACCCCAACCAAAACCCTCCCCATTTGCGGCCAGATCGAATTTTTCGGCGGCCACTGTACGGAATTTGGGGGTCGGGTTCTACCTGGAGGATCAGCACCTAACCAACATACTGCAGTCTTCTCAAAATTAATCTGAACTCACCGGGTCGATAGCAGTTTACAGAAAGTCAAAATTTGCTTAAAAACGATGAATTTGCATCAAATAGGGATCTGGTGGTATTTTAGTGCAATTGGGGGTTAAGCTGGGTTAATATGGCCCTAACAACACTCCAGCAACTTACTAACACCAAAACATACATCACTTGGTCATGGTTCCCACAACTCACCACATATCGCACTAAAACGCACCAATAACCACTAATCGAAGCTAAGCTACACAAAATAAGAAAACTAGGGAGTAAGTTCAGGAAGTATACCCCACACTCGACCCTAGGAAGCTGGAGGAAGAAGAAGAAGTGGAGGGAAGGAGCTGCAGTTGAAGTTGTGCTGTTGCTGCTGCTCACTGATGCCGTTGCTGCTCACTGTTGCTGCTGCTGTGATGCTTGCTGCTGCTGCTGAGATGGTTGCTGCTGCTGCAGTGGATGCTTGCTGCTGCTGCTGTGGAAGTAAGTGTGTATGTGAGTGTGAGAGTGAGGTTGAGAGAAAAGATTACAAGAATGAGAGGAAATCATAACCCCAAATGTCAACCCCTCCATTCTCTCTCTTCATTAAATGCAAGCATGGCTTTTGCCATGATGCATTCTCTCTCTCTCTCATTCTCACCAAGTCAACACTAAAAGGGGAATTTCAAATTAAAGCAACCCTCAATTAACTAATTAAACTTAAATAAAACCCAAAAGACTTAATCCCCATGATTAAACCCACCATGGTTGCTAATCATGGTATTACCTCAATTTAAAACTCTAGTTTACATGCACATGTGTGTGCAAGCATAGGAGAATTCTAGAAAAATATTTATTAAATTGGGGAAAATATTTGAAAATCAATTTGGTAAACTTTTTATTAAAAACCCTTTATTTAAATATAAATAGCCACTAAACACATTCTAAGGTGTTACAATTCCTCAGACGCAGCTCGAGAGGCTATTCGAGATCATAGGTCTGCGATATGCCAGCTCATGGCCATAGTGAAAGTGGGAGATTGTTAGTGTATATGCCCTAGGGGCCATTATTGTATCATACTAGATTGTATATTACTTAATGGAAGCATGCGATATTCACACTTGTATTGACAGTCTTGCTAAATATAGTAGTATGCTACTTGGTTTTGTCTACTTTAATATGATCATATGTTTCTTGTAACGTATCACTTATACATATTAGTAGAGCCCTTAGGATCTTTGCTTGATTACCAGCGTTATGATGGCAGTCGCACTAGTGGGGGTTGGGTAGTCTATAAGTAACATCCTATACAGGTCCCTGATCATTGGATTATCGAGACAGGGCATCGATATTCCGGAGTAGACTAGTGTGTACGCTTCTCATCCCAGTTGGGGAGATAGTCTGTCCCACAGCCATCAGTACGTCGTACTGGAGATAGTATACAGGTGCTCGTTGGGTTACGGGTACACCGGACATGACTCGCAGGGGAACTGTTGGTTGGTATTATACCCATCGTCAGTTAATACCCAGCGGTATACGATGGTTGGTATTATACCCATCGTCAGTTAACAGTTCCCAGGTGACATGAGTACAGCATAGTCCGCAGACTTGACACTGCTACTTCGCCTCGATTGTGTCCCACTGTTCTTAGATTGCTACCCTACCACGGCTCAAAGGAGTCGTGCAAACAGGTAGCATTTGGGTGCAGTCTCGAGCACTTGGAGGCAGTGGCGGTTAGACAGGATTCGTCTCTCCCGGTATTAGGAGTTGGTACCGCGCTGTGTCAGAGAGCCATTACACAAAGTCCCTGGCTAGGGCAAGCGAGATTTACTAGTAGGTTCCAGTAGTTTCTCAGGGTGTAATGGGCTATGCTCCGACACGACTTATACCGCTATTAGGGGACTGACGCTTGCTGCCCCCTAGGCTCGATATGCGATAGTCTTAGACGAACAGACCGGACTGTACGGAGATTGTCACATCAGACTCAGTAGGAGTTCGGATGGGTTTCCTCATCGGCCTTCTTATCGACATCTATCTGGGGACCGTTACGTACAGCTAGTGCCGCTTGCGGTCTGTGGTTAAACCCACTGCCAGCGTAGTGTCGAGTCTTTAGAGTCCCACACAGAGAGTTTCCCCGCTCCAGGCGAAACGATATAGTGGTCGTATGGTTTTACGACAAGGGTTCGAACGCGTACGTGTGTTTACGCACGTACGACGTTCGTACAGTTTTTACTAGCAGGCTTTGGTTTAAGCCAGATTCTAGTATCAGGTTATTGGATTTATACAGTCTAAAGTTTTTCCGTGTTTTCACGGATTGGAGGGGCGTTCTCGTAATTTTCCGGGAAGCTTCTAGAAGCATGGTGACTTAGGAGTTAAGGTGGCATAAGCATTTATTGCTTAATGACTTATTTGTGTGATTCATCCATGGTATTAAATGATGCATTAATTAGTTAATGAGTCATATGATGAATCACACAAGGTGAATGAATCAACCATGATGATTAATCATTTATATTATTTATTTGATAAATTGTTATGGTTGTTAAATTCTAATGAGTTCATTTTTCAATATCATTCTTATCATCACCTTCTCTCTCCTCAAGCTATCTCATTCTTGAAACCCTAACCCTAACCTCTCATGTGTTGAGATCAAGGGTTAGCTAGACTAATACATCCATAACCTCACTCTATATCCCCTAGGTAGCTTAGATTAGCACTTTGAGCAACCTAGTTATCTCAAGTTAGAGATCAAGCTTGGAGTAGGAGCTCTCGGGTGGATCGTCTTTGGCTCGAGGAGGCCGTTGAGGTGCCAATGTTCTAAGGAGCCTACGAGGAGTGGAGGACAGCGATGAAGACCCGAAGGACAAGTAACGTGAGGTATAACTTCGAATCCGAGTAGTTATACCTTTCGTAGTATGCTAGTAACGGTTTAGATACGATTCATGCGCTCAAGTCCGTGTTACGAAGCTTTGATAATCGTTTTTCATATATTCCGCCTCCCCGCAAGTTTGTGGGGTGCGTGACATGGACTTACAATCACTTGATATGTTCTGAGACGAATGCCTATATTATATATATGAGATATAATTAATATTGATGCTTTCGTTTCTTATGTGATGCTTAGGAAGCATAATTTAATGGGACTTCATTAATGAGATTAATGAATGTAAAAGAAACCAAAAGATGTTGTAGAAACTTGTTTTAAAACTGGTAGCTCTAGTTCTTGCTTTGCATAGCGGTATTCATTTTATAATATCCAGCACCTTATTCGATAAGGAAAGAGCCGACGATCCCTTCACCGGGAGTGACCACTTTAGCGAAACTAGCAGATGCTACAACCCACTCGGTTTGTCTTTTAATTGCTTCTATAGTTTTTTCTTTGCATAGTGGTATTTATGAAATATCCTGCAACTTATTCGATAAGGAAAGAGCCGAGATCCCTTCATCGGGAGTGACCTCTTTAGCAAACTAGTAAAAACCTCAAAAACACTCCTTTTTCAAAATCACTCGATTCTACATGGAGATCAAGTTCATTACGCAAAAGGTTTTCTTAAAAACCTGCCGTAGCCCTCCGTCATTTTAGATAATTACTACTTAGTATTCATGCTATGTTTGTTGGCCTGCGTCAAGGGGTAGTGTGCGGTAGCTAACTAGTGCTTATCTGCTGCATACGATGCTATTGGATTAGGGTAGTCGGGCGAATTTTTTGGCCTGCGTCAAGAGTCGTGTGGGTGGGTTTAACTCAATCATGAAATGTACGGGTAGAACTTGACTAGCGGACTATAATTTGTTGGCCTACGTCATGGTCATAGGACGCTAGGGGTAAAAGTATTATCGGGAATTTCAAATGTAGAAATTTGCAATGAGATTGCATACCTTCTATGAGATAGTTGGATCCCGATACCCACTGCGAGTAAGAGTTATGTTGGCTATAGTGCCCTCAAAGTCAATTATTGGATCACAGGCTCGTGATTGCAATGATTGAGGGAGGACCTTACTGGTAGGGCAGGCTTACTCGAGATGATAGTATGCTATCTGGTTTGGTTTTATCATCGTGTACATACTTCAGGTGACATTACAGATCACTATTACACATTAATAGAGCCCATAGGATTCTTGCTTGACTACCAGCAGTATGATGGCGATCATATACGTGAGAGTTGGGTAGTCTATAAGCACATCCTTAAAGTGTCCCTAGTCGTGGGAGTTTCGAGACTGGGCATCGATACTCCGAGAGTAGACTAGTGTATACGGTTCGAGACCCCGACGAGGGGCGATGGCCGGTCTCACAAGCCATTGGTGTCAGTTGGTTCACCTAAGATAGTATACAGGTGCTCATTGGGTTATGAGTACATCGGACGGACTCACCGGGAACATGCTAGTTGGTATTATACCTATCGTATCGTCAGATAGCAGTTCCCAGATGACATGTGTACAGGTTAGTCTATCGACCTGAGATCGTCATTTGTCTCGTGTGACTTCCCACTGTGCGACTACTACCCTACCACGGCTCAAAGGAGTCATGCAAACAGGTTTTAGTTGGGTACACTAGTAAAATAAGGGGTTGCCCCTACGGATAATATCATCCGTAGGGGAAATAAAAGTTTGGCCCTACGGATTAATACGTAGGGCAAAGTGGTTTCCCCTACGGTCGTTCAATATTTATTTAAAATTTATTAAATCTTAAAGAGTTTTTGCCCCTACGGTGGCGCAAACCAAGCACCTACGGGTATATCCGTAGGTGCATCTAAATAGCGATTTAAGTGATCGATCCCTACGCTGATTATTTCTTATTCCCTTTATCGTTGCGCGCGAACCCAAATCCCCAAACCTTGACGTTCCCGCCGATCGCCGTTCTCGTCATCGCCAGCGCCGGCCGAATCGTCGTCGCCACCGCCTGCAGTGATCTCGTCGTCGCCACCGCCGGCCGAATCGTCGTCGCCACCGCCTGCAGTGATCTCATCGTCGCCACCGCCCTCGTCGTCGCCGATTGCGTCTCCGTCGTCTCCTCCACCGCCTAGCCTACAGGTTAGTTAAACATTATTTTAATGATGTTAGGGTAGCGATGAGGGTTAGGGTTAGGTATCGGTTGGGGTTAGGGTTAGGATTAGGGTTAGGGTACGGGTTCGATCGGTTGGGGTTCGACTGGTGTTGGGGTTAGGGTTAGGGTTAGGGTTCGGTTGGGGTTTGGTGTTGGGGTTGGGGTTCGGCTGGGGCTGGGTTGGGGTTAGGGTTTGGTGTTGGGTTGGGGTTCGGCTGGGGCTGGGTTGGGGTTAGGGTTAGGCCGGGTTAGGGTTTGGTGTTGGGTTGGGGTTCGGCTGGGGCTGGGTTAGGCTTAAAAAGGTGAAATTTTAGGGGATTGATCTGGAAAATAGTGAAAGTCGATACTGTTTATTTGTGAATAACACAGTCCATGATTTTTATATGAGAAAATGGTCCATGAAAGTCTATGGGATTTATCTAAAAAACGCTGAAAGTTCATGTATTTATTTGTAAACAACAAAATTCATGGTATTTATCTGGAAAACGTTGGAGGTCAATGGTATGTATTTGTAAACAACAAAATCTATGACAATTATGTGAAACGTTAAAACTTCATGGTATTTATTTGTAACAAACAAAGTCTATGGTATTTGTTTGATAAATATTGAAAGACCATGACATTTATATGTAATGGGTCAAAGTCATTTGGGTTATGTCAATCTTATTGGCGATACTTTCTTTTTGTGCATATCCAAAAACTTTGAAAGTTCTTGGTACCTATTAGAAAATATAAAGGGTTTTGTAGTGAAAGGAAAGAATTGGATTTAGAAAAACCGTGTGTAACTTTTAGAAATTCTATACACTCAAGTATATAGAAAAGGGTTAATTGCGGATACAGCCTATTTACTATGGAGATCAAGCACTTATAACCTCTGAAGTATAATAATAAGCACTTTTGTTTGTTTTTCATTAGTGATTAATTTTTAGTTTGCTATTTACTCTTTTTCAGTATGGATACTTGATAGAATTACAATTGCTTTACTATTGTTTGCCTTTTTCCTTTTGTGTAGAAAATATATCCATTGTGTCATATGGACACTATTAATTTCACATCGATTCAAGGGAAAAATTGAGGAAGATTGTGTTTGTTATATCAAAAACCTTTTTGTTGAACCCAACAGGTGAAACTTTAGAGTTGTTATAGATAGCTCTACATGTTTAATGCATGTACCATTGTTAAGAGAGTGCAAGGTGGAGAACAATAATTTGTTTCAACGGCACGTTTTTCAAGTTATAACCAATATATGATACTCGATGATAATATGAAACCTTCATATTCCCATCGATACCCATATATGAAACTAAAAGCGCCACTTAGTCCCCGTCTATCGGTTAACATACGTGCGATGCTCGTCGTGACCTAGAACTATACGAAGGTTGTTAAATATCGGACAGTATAGCTCGATACTAACAACCGTCGTATAGTCTACGCGACGAGAAAATTCAATCGTATGGTAACCCATAGATTTGTCCCGTGTGGACAAGTTAAGAATGTATAAAGCAAACGCCTTCATTCACTTGTGTTTTCATCCGTTTCGAGATATTTCGTCGGTATCTTTCCGCTGGTTCTCCGTGTACAAAGATAGATTAGATGTTCATTTCAACGTTGTTTCACAGCTTTGAAATGATTATCTATTCTATTACAGTGTACTCGGAGAACAGCGGGGAGGTGCTGCCGAAATTTACTCGAAACGGTTGAAAGCACAAGTGATGGGCGTTCGCTCTATACATTCTTAATGGGATAGAAGCCTACCCCCGACAGCCGGAACACATACATACTAACGCATAATTAGTGAGCGATTCGAGATGTTCGGGTTAAAACCAATATATGATACTCGATGATAATATGAAACCTTCATATTCCCATCGATACCTATATATGAAACTAAAAGCGCCACTTAGTCCCCGTCTATCGGTTAACTTACATGCGATGCTCGTCGTGACCTAGAACTATACGAAGGTTGTTAAATATCGGACAGTATAGCTCGATACTAACAACCGTCGTATAGTCTACGCGACGAGAAAATTCAATCGTATGGTAACCCATAGATTTGTCCCGTATGGACAAGTTAAGAATGTATAAAGCAAACGCCTTCATTCACTTGTGTTTTCATCCGTTTCGAGATATTTCGTCGGTATCTTTCCGCTGGTTCTCCGTGTACAAAGATAGATTAGATGTTCATTTCAACGTTGTTTCACAGCTTTGAAATGATTATCTATTCTATTACAGTGTACTCGGAGAACAGCGGGGAGGTGCTGCCGAAATTTACTCGAAACGGTTGAAAGCACAAGTGATGGGCGTTCGCTCTATACATTCTTAATGGGATAGAAGCCTACCCCCGACAGCCGGAACACATACATACAAACGCATAATCAGAGAGCGATTCGAGATGTTCGGGTTAAAACCAATATATGATAATATAAAACCTTCATATTCCCATCGATACCCATATATGAAACTAAAAGCGCCACTTAGTCCCCGTCTATCGGTCAACATAACGTGCGATAATTTATTCTTTTCAACGACAAACGCACACACAAAAGATATACATGGATTTTCTCCTTTGTCAGTAACTATCCCGTTCTTATATTTCTCAATATAGTCAGCATAACCTACAATTTATATGTTATTCAGTCTAACATGGCCCATGAGTACGTCAGAGTTAAGGACTGGATGTATGTGGATTGGAAACAACGTATGCAACCTAAGTTTGTCGCAGGAGTTGCTGCTTTCCTTGAATTTGCACGAGCACATAATAAGATCATAATAGAAAAGATTCTCTGTCCGTGCGATAGATGTGGCAATAAGTACTGGCAGAAGGTAGAATTGGCAGAGCTTCATATTGTAAAACATGGGTTTACTAGACTTTATTCAACTTGGAAATATCACGGGGAAGGAGAAGAATGCAGTACTGCGGTAGAAGAAGGAGAACACGATAATGCGGCAGGAGAAGAAGAAGAATTCGGTAATACGGCAGGATACGGAGATTTATTTCCATCAGAAGAAATGGAGGATATGGTAGAGGCTGCCCTAGGTGAATCTATTCGTACCGAAGATGACATTCCTTCCGGTCAAGGACCGCGTGCGGATAAATATGAAAATTTCATGAATGATGCTAGGAAACCAATTTATGAGAATGCGAAGTATTCCACCCTCTCATGGTTCGTCCAACTTTTCCGAATTAAGTGCCTAAATGGATGGAGCAACAAGTCATTCACAATGCTTCTTTCGTTCTTGATTTGGGTCTAAAGTGCGAGAAGATTCAAGCATGTTCTAAAAATTGCGTGTTATACCGGAAAGAGAATTCAGATTTGAAAGAGTGTCCAACATGCGGAGAGGCCAGGTATAAGCCGACAGATTCTGATAAGAAGCCTGATATACCTGTGAAGATAGCACGATATTTTCCCATAACACAGAGGCTACAGAGGCTATTCAGGTGCAAGAAAACAGCCGAGGCAATGATTTGGCATCACCGTGCTCCTCCAAGCGAAAATGGAAAAATGAGCCATCCAAGAGATTCACCGGCATGGAAGGATTTCGATAGGAGGCACGCAATATTCAGTAGCGATCCTCGCAATGTCCGACTCGGACTGGCTGCCGATGGCTTCTGCCCATTCAACTATATGGCTGGAAGTCACAGTACATGGCCCGTTGTAATGATAATTTAAAATCTGTCGCCTTGGTTGGCTATGGACCAATCATACTTTATGATGCCTCTTCTTATCGACGGACCAAACTCACCGGGGAACAATATCGACGTCTATCTCCGACCTCTGATTGAGGAGCTGAAAACTTTGTTCATTGATGGTGTAGAGACATATGATTCAAACACAAATACAACCTTCATACTGCGTGCGGCTTTAATGTGGACAATTAATGACTTTCCTGCGTATGGAATGCTTTCAGGTTGGTCCGTACATGGTCACAAAGCATGTCCTCATTGCCATGAACATACAACATCAAAATTTTTGAATTTTAGCAGGAAGATTTGTTATTGCGGCCATTGACGTTTTCTGCCTCCAGACCACCCCTATAGGTTAGACACGGTTCACTTTGATGGTCATCAGGAGCTTCTTGGGCCTCCATCCCCATTGTCCGGAGAGGACGTGACTGCTAAATGGGATGGTTACAATAACGTGACCTTCGGGATGGATCCGACGAGACAGGTCAAAGCACAATATTGGAACAAGTTAAGCATTTTCTTCGAGCTTCCGTACTGGTCTACAAATTCAGTGCGTCATTGTCTGGACGTCATGCATATAGAGAAGGGAGTATCAGAGCACATACTTAACTTGCTTCTGTGTAAAGACGGGAAATCGAAAGACAACATGAATGCCCGGATGGATCTACAAGAGTGGGGAATAAGAAGTGAACTGCACCCGAAACCGGTAGCGGGTAAACCGGGCAAGTTTGTACTTCCCAATGCCGCTTATCATATGTCACAACCGGAGAAGAAAAGATTCCTGCAGGTGTTGCATGATTTGAAAGTCCCCACAGGTTTCTCAGGATCATTCAGCAAGAAAATAAAAATTGTGAAGGGCAAGATCGATGGGCCGAAAAGTCATGACCACCATGTTATCGTGGAGCACCTTCTTCCATTAGCCCTCAGGACTTCTCTCCCCGACTCGGTTGGTCTAGTAATCAACGACCTATGTTGTTTTTTCAGGGAGTTGTGTGCTAAAACGCTGGAGGTTGCGACGCTGGATAAACTAGAAAATTCTATTGCGTTGATACTTTGCAAGTTTGAGCGTATTTTCCCACCGTCATTCTTCGATATCATAATACACTTGACGGTTCATCTTGCAACAGAGGCGAAATTAGCCGGACCGGTACAATATCGATGGACGTATCCCGTCGAGAGGTACGTTAAATTTTTCGTTTCGTGCAATTTATAAATTTATTTTTGTCATGTATGCCCGTGTTTATTTATTCAACATATTCTCATTAGGTACCTTTACACTCTTAAGAAATATATACGCAATAAAAATCGACCAGAGGGTTCTATCATGCAAGGTTATCTTCTTGATGAAGCAACCACATTTTGTTCCCGCTATCTGGATGAGAACATTGAGACAAGGCTTAACCGACCACGAAGAATTCAAGACGGGCCATATGGTAAAGCCGAGTATAAGAGGGTAGACACTATGTTTATCAACAAGATATACCGGTTTATCTTGCTTAACTGCGTATGTCTTGAACAAATTAGAGAGTAAGTTCTTTTGGATTAATTGTTATATCTGTGTTTGTGTGTGTATGAAATGACATAATATTAATGTCACAATTATTTGTCGAAAACAGAACTCATTTTAACGAGGTACGTGAGGGGCATCCTGATTGGAACGAAGAGCGTTTGGAAAAATACCATCAGGATAATTTTTGTGATTGGGTCACAGAGCATGTAAGTTATTCGAATTACATTTTATTGCTATCAGTTTTAATCTAAACTTGTATCGTTATGTATTTATCGTAAAATTTGTTTTGTTAGATCCACGATCCGAACTTGTCTGCATCATTTGAGAGTGATTCAAGATGTTTAGCTCAATTTCCTAGTATGGAGGTTGCACATTACAAAGGATTTGGTGTCCTTGGATACAAATTCGAAGTTAAGGATATAGAAACATCTAGAATCACTCAGAATAGTGGGATTGCGACGGTAGGATCGGACGGTGTGATTTACTATGGGTACTTAAATTGTATACCCGGCATCCACTATCCCGGACGATCAGAACCCTTTTATATATTCCACTGTACTTGGTACGATCCGCGAACCGATACAGAAAGGTGGAGAAGCAGTCTTGGGACCTGGAAAGATGAATATGGATTGACCAGTGTGAACACACTTCGATTTTACGGTCAGGACGATCCGTTTATCTTTCCGAACCAAGCGTTCCAAGTATACTACTCACAGTGTTTGAAGCATCCGGGGTGGAGTGTTGTATGCCGATGGAAACCTAGAGATGTCTACGATGTCCCAGAATACGAGGACAGCGATGAGGACGAAGAAGAGAGAAGGCTTAAAGTGCTCCGACCGTCTGTTTCGAAGGACGGGTTGTCTTCGACCGATCATGAAGTTACGTGGGTTAGAAATGACATCGACGATGAAATCCAAGTAGATATGTATGATGCGCCCACGAAATGAAAAAGGTTATCAGTAATGTTATATTATTACTTCACATTTTACGCTCTAGATCATATATAGTCAATACTTTTAATGATTGTCTAATGCGTCCACGAACCGTTTATCTAGATTTGATGACGATGTCGGGAGCAGCGAGGGGCGGCAGGAGCTCCAGCGGCGGCAGAGGCAGAGGCAGAGCGGTTCTGCCGCCCGGAGAGCTCCGTAGGGAGCTTCAGAGGGCCAGTCTTGCACCCAGATCGGAGACCCCTTCGGATGCCTCCTTCCGTGTTGATTTGGCCACACCTCCAGGTATACTGCACGCATATCCATTTTGAATGTAATATTACAGATATTCATGCATGTTTATGTCAAAATTACTTATATTGTCAATGTTTGATTGTCTAGTTGTTGGTGATGCGTCCACATCTGGGACAGAGGCCACCCCCGCTCCTCCAGGTATGTTTATATATCATATAGTGTATGTATATTGATTTAGAATGGTATATCATAAATATACACATTCCTTTTGCTCTTACTTAGCAATTTTTATTATTGTCTAGCTGTAGGTGGTGACACCACCGCACCTGCGGGTATGTTTATATGTCTTATAGTGCATGCATATTGATTTAGAACGTTATATTATTGATCTACACATTCTTTTTGCAATTACTTATAAAATCTATTTTTAATTGTCTAATTATAGGTGGTGCGTCCACACCTTCCACAGGGGCCACTCCTGCCGCTTCCATACCCTCCGCATCGTCTGCAGGTTAGTATGAATAAATTTAAAATATTTATTTATTTTACATATGCTCTATAGAATAAATATGAACTTCATGGAGATTTAGCGTCGATGTTTATTTTATAGTTGGAGGGGATGCGTCCGGGTCCGGGACCCCGGTTGTTCCTCACCGGAGGAACTATCGTCCCGCTCGTGCTGCTGCTCGGGCCCAGGCTCGTGCGCTATTCACCGGAAGTATATATCACACTTGAATTTTTGTTTAACCTTGATTTCTTAATACAACTTTGTCTTATTATTGATTGTCTTGATATTTCGTGCAGACGCAGGGCCTCTCCATCCCCAGAGGGGGACTCGAGGCCCGAATCAGTCCCATAGGCTGAGGCCTGATAGAGCTAGGGGGGAGGCAGCATTCCCCCTATTTTTTACCCTTGACTATCGCTATACCGGTCCTCATGCCGAGAGGTTCGGCCGGTATTTGGGGGACGAGAGCCGGATCGTGAAGAACTATCCACTTCACGTTGAGTGGGGCGAGCAGCACCAGCGCTCATTCGCCCTCTTCTTTGAACAGGCTCGGGTATGTATTAATATATATTTTCATTTGATCTTTCCAATATATTTATTATTAACACTTGCAATCTAATAATAATGTTTTTTTTTGTATTTTCAGTTGGATTACGATTTTCAGCCTGTAGCCGACCCTGATCACCCGGGGAGGGTGCTCGACCTTCATGCTCTGTACAATGGCCTGATGAAGAACATGTAGGCCAAGGTCCGATACAACAGGAATGAGCTGAAGGCCGACTGCTACTCCCTGTGGATAGCGACCCCCGAGGCAGAGAGAGCGGCCCTCCTATCTACTCCGTTGTTTGCGAGAGTCGACGTAGAGACATGGCCTCTATTGTGCGCTTATTTCGACTCCGAACGCAAACAAGTATGTATTTTAAATTTAATTCATTATTTATGATATAATTTATTTCTTTGTGTTTCTTAATTAGAAAACTAAATGTTAATGCGTTGTGCAGAAACAGGCCGCTCAGAATACGGAGAACAGGAAGTCGGCGAAGAGGGGTCGCCCCACTTACACAGGTGGCTCGAGGAACATTACTCGAGCCATGGAGTTATCGGTAAATTAAGAGTTATTCTCTAATATTCTGCAATATTAAGAGTTATTCTCTAATATTTCTAATATTAAGAGTTACTTTCTAATATTGCAGACATCTCGGACCGTGGCGTCAGGTGGTACACCGAGCGTGCTGTCCGCATATCTTGCCGTCCACGGCACCTCGACAGATCCCGCCACGGGCGAGCTTCGATGTCCCGACGTCGCTACCCAGGAGTACTGCGTAAGTGTTAATATTTTTTCTACCCAAATTTGAAATTTTAGTTTTGGAAGGTTCAAGTTTAAATTTTATACTTATACTTTACTGCTTAATGTGGGTGTAGGAGCGGGAGGTTGAGCAGGCCCAGGCCTCGGGGATCGATTTTACCGGACAGAACGATCCGAGGCTGCTGACCCCAGTTCTGGACGCCGCACACGGAGGGCACCACGGAGGTTGGGAGAGAGGCCGGGGATTGGGCCCTAGCAGGGCCCATATGAGGTTGGACTCCACCCCGGCGGTTACTTCCTCCGTCTCCAGTGGCCGGCATGTCCATCAGGAACTGGATAGCTTGAGGGCCACCGTTCAGGAGTTGAAGGAGATGCTGGTATGTATACCATTTTATAGTAAAATATCATTTCATATTATATACATATCAACATATCCATAATTAGTACGTAGCTTGAGCTTATTTGGTTTTAGAATTAAGTTTGATTAATCATACATACATATGTAATTAAAATAAACAACGCTTTTCCAAACTAGATATCCAAACAGGGTTTCGAAATAACTTAATAATGAAACGAATTCGAATAATACACAGTTCTTACATGCTTCTTACACACGTTATGTCCAGACGCGACAGGGTAGATCGGCCGAGCCTCCACATGCATCTCCTTCGGTTGCGGCTCCGCAAGCCACTACATCGGCTGCAGTTCCGCAGACAGCTCCTGTAGCTCCACCGCCCACTCAGACTCCCGCAGCCGCGGCTCCGCAAGCGACTACCTCGACGGCGGCTGCGCAGACCACAACGCCTGCTCCACATGCCGCTCAGACTCCCTTATATGTAGCATTGGATAGTGTATTTACCGAGGAGCAGGCGCGCGTTATTTTAACGTTATTCGGAGGTGGAGCTGGACCGAACTAGGGTAGCTTTTTGGTTCTTATTTTTTGAAACATGTATTTATTTATATCACATTGTACTACATTTTGAAACGATATTGATATTGGTTTGTATTTATATCATATTCAGTTTTTGGGTTTCTTTTGTATATTATATATATGCGTGAGATGTGATTATGAATACTGCAATATATGATTTGATTGATGTATATAGTATTGTGCACAGGGCGGGAAAAAATCTAGCAGCCCATTTTAAAAAAAAAATACAGACAATATGTACCTACGGATTAATCCGTAGGTATATATGTTGCCCCTACGGCGTTATCCGTAGGGGCAAACTATCAGGAAACCTGATATTTTCCCACCTGATATCAGTGCAGGGTGTTGGGGGTGCCCCTACGGATATGTCCGTAGGGGACACTGTTTATCCCCTACGTATTTATCCGTAGGGGCAAAATATCAGGTTTCCTGATATTTTCCCCCCGATCTCAGTGCAGTGTGTTGGGAGTGGCCCCTACGGGTCAATCCGTAGGCGCTACTTTATATCCCCTACGGATGTATCCGTAGGGGTCTAAATAGAACCTACGGGTATATCCGTAGGTATATACAATATATTCAAAAAAAAAATTAAATATATGATTTTATTACCCCTACGGGGTACTCCGTAGGGGCTATAGCACCTACCGATGTATCCGTAGGGGCATAAATTTGTCCGTAGGGGCAAGTTCAGGGCCTCAACTTGCACCTGCGGCCTTTGCACCTACGGGGTCTTTTTTCGCCCCTACGTATATATCTGTAGGGGCAGTGGGTTGCCCCTACCGATTTATCCGTAGGGGCAACCCTTATTTGTAGTAGTGGTACAGTCCTGAGCCACATGGAGGCAGTGAGCGGATCGGCAGGGGATTCGTCTCCCCCGGTATTGGGGGTTGATATCGCGTTGTGTTTGGAGAGCCATTACACAAAGTCCTTGGCCAAGGCAAGTGAGATTTACTGGTAGGTATTCCAGTAGTTTCTCAGGGTGTTCTGGGCTACACTGCGACACGACTTTTACCGTTATTAGGGGTCTGACGTTTATCATCCCCTAGGCCCGATATGCGATACTCATAGATGAACAGAC
Source organism: Agapanthus africanus (assembly GCA_030015575.1). NCBI lineage: Eukaryota > Viridiplantae > Streptophyta > Magnoliopsida > Asparagales > Amaryllidaceae > Agapanthus > Agapanthus africanus. The sequence goes on along the minus strand of JASDDO010000004.1, from coordinate 123,016,550 downwards.
CGGACTGTACGGATATTGTCACTGTCAGGCTCAGTAGGGTTTCAGGATGAGTTCGCTCATCGGCCTCCCTTTCGCTCAATACCTGGGCAGCCGTTACGTACAGCTAGTGCCACTGACGTGCTTGTGGTTAAACCCACTACCAGCGTATTGACGAGTCTTTAGAGTCCTACACAGTGAGTTTCTCTAGTTCGGGCGAAACGTTGTAGAGGCCGTATGGTTTTATGGCAGGGATCGATCATATACGTGCACTCGTGCATGGATTATGATCGGACGGATCTTACCAATGGGTTTAGTTTAAGCCGGATCCTAGTATTAGATTGTTGGATTGTTTTCGTCTCGTTGTATTCGTGTTCACTCGGAATACTGATGCAGGTATGTATATACATATGAGGGGTATTCTTGTGATCCGTTATGAGTTTACTTAAGAAGTTGCCATTCTCTTTTTGATTAAACATTTAGTTTAATGTTTAATTATGTTGAATTTGTGAGTGAAAGTTTTAACCTAGGGCATTGAATATGGCATGTGCTAGTTTGGAGACTCATGGTGTGTTTCTTTGTGACATGTCTATTTCTTTATTGATTTATTGTGTGGGATTAATTTGTGGAGAGTGAGAGGGCAGCCACTTATGGCTAGGGATTAGTCTTGAGTTGTTTTTTAGAGCTCTCACAATATATCTCACACAATAAGCTATGTTATTTTCTTCACTAGCTAAAAACTTCAGCTCACAACTTCTTCCTCCAATGGCTTCTTCTTCAACCTCCATCCATACCATCTCATGTGTTATGAATCCATTGATGTATTGAGACAAAATGATCACACACACACTCTCTACTTTATCTTGGTCATCTCGGCTAGCAAACTTGATGTTCGAATTGCTTCGATTTAGACGCGGGAGCCCGTATAAAGAATCCTTGATGTGGAGACTCTTCGACGAGGGAGACCGGAGAGCAAACTCGTCCGGGGCAGCCGCACAAGCTTGGGATGATGGTTAAAGACCGAAAGACACGGATCGATCGGATAACCATCTTTAAAGTTTGCTAGTATAGGGTATTTGGTTCGATCTTGTGCGGGTTTTGTTTGCGCCAAAGTTTTTAAAGTTTTTTGTTCCGCATTTTTCGATGGAAAGATGGCGGGGGCGCCGGCAAAACCCAACATGTTACTCCTGGGAGAGTTTTACACATTACAATTAGCCGATCAAGTAGGTGTCTAGAAAGGTGTTAACGGGGTTACGCCCCTAGAAAAATGAGGTTACTTTAATCAGGTCCCTGCGAAAGCACGGGGAACCTCCCTCAAAGTACCGACACTGTCCTGGCCGAAAGATTGACGAACTTGTAGGGTGTAATTAATCCTGGCTAGTCTTACCTTTTAGGGTTTGAAGGAAGATTTGATAAAAACAGTGGGAGCCATCCTGATTAAATAAAATAATAACCAATCTAATCTTGCAAGAGCGTACGCAGAGTGTTTTCTTCTCTCTCTCTCCTGGTAGCGACCATGTCACGCCATAATCAAGATAATAATATGGATGCATTGACCGAACCAGCTTATTATACTGAGCTAAGGAACTTTGGTTCCGTTCTTTCTTATAATTGTTATAAGTCTGAACAGGAAATAGGGGAATATCCGAATTCCCATGCCACCCAATCGAAGAAAGTTCATGCTGATGCATCATCTTCGGGTGTGTTCATTACCGAGAACAGTTTTTCAGTATCCTCTACGTCCTGGGTATGTGATACCGGATCAGGATCCCGCATATGTAATATGTTACATGGGCTACAGATAGGTAGAGAACTGAGAATGGGTGATATGTCTCTAAGTGTTAGAGAATGGTGCAATTGTTGCAGCCAAGTTAGTTGGCAGATATCACATTGTATTAATACAATGATTCTGAACAAATGTTATTAGATACCGAACCTGATATACAACATTACAACCGTTTCTTTATTAAGTTAAAGAAGGGTATAATTCTGTATTGCAGGATAATGTTGTGAACATTTTCCTGAATCAAGAGTTGATTCGATCAGGAACGTTATATAATAGCATATACTTTCTAAATCAAAATACAGTTCAAAGTAAATAGAACACAGAAAAGTGGAATAGTTCAGAAATGAACGAATCCTTCTTGTGGTATTGTAGACTAGGTCCTATCAATGCGACACGACCAGCTAAGTTACATAAGGATGAATATGAGAATCTGTTCGAATTTTCATCGTATGATACTTGCTAGTCTTGTCTCAAAGGTAAAATGACCAATACTCCATTTACAGGAAACAGAGAAAGATTTAGTGAACTCTTGGGATGGATACATGATAATGTATTCGGTCCTATGTCTAGAAATACCAAGGTTGGTTCTTCATACTTCATTAAATTCACTGATCTTCTCTCAGGATTCGGACATATGTTCCTGCTGAAAGACAAGTCTGAAACTTTTGAGAAATTAACGAATATAAGTTTGAAGTTAAAGAACCAGAAGGGTAGAAGTATTAAAGTCCTACGATGTCTTCGAGGAGGCGAATACTTGGGCATGGAGTTCTTTGATTTTCTAAAAGGAGAATGAAATTCTCTCTCAGGTTACTCCATCGAGTGCACCACAGTACAACGGTGTATCGGGGCGGAGGTATCGTGCCCTATGAGATATGGTGCACTCTATGATGAGTATTGCTGAGTTACCTGTTTTCTTTAGGAGTTATGCACTTGAGAAGCTGCATACCTATTGAATAGGGTTCCATCCAAATCAGGGCCTACCACTCCATATGAGATATGGAATGGGAAGAGACCATGTCTTAAACGAGTTAAGATATGGGGTTGTCCGGCCTATGTTGAAAGCCAGAACCCGGACAAGCTCGACGCAAGGTCAGTTTTGTATAAGTTTGTTGGATATCCCAAACATTTGTGAGGGAATATCTTCTAGCACTCTGAGGAGCAAAAGGTGTTTTGTTTCTCAGCATGCCACCTTTTTAGAAAAAGAATTTTCTTGTGAAGAAATTTATGGTCATGAGGTAGAACTGGAAGGAGTTTCAGCTAGACAAACTAATAGCTGATGATTTAGTAAAACCGAAGATTCAGTAGTCTCCAACGAACCTCAGCCTCTCCGCGAATCTGGTAGGGATCCTGATCCACTTGAGAGATACTACGGTCTTCTCGGTGACAGTGGGAGCAAGGATTGCATCATGGTAGATGATGGCCCAACTAGGTTCAGGCAGGCCATCACGAGTGGGGACTCTGTGAAATGGCTGGATGTTATGCGATCAAAGATGGAATCCATGTACACCAACAAAGTATGACTTTGAATGTTGCACCTGAAGGGATAAAACCCATTGGGAGCAAATGGACCTTGAGAAGATTCTTGGTGTAGATGGAAAAGTTGAGACATTCAAAGCAATGCTTAAGTCCATCAGGATTAGAGTACGCATCGTAGAGCTGGAACATCTGTTTTGATGTGGCAGTCAAAGAGTTTGACTTTATCAAAAAGATAGATAAACCTTGTATATACAAGAAGGTTGTAGAGAGTAAGGTTGTCTTCCACGCATTGTACGTAGATAACATACTCTTGATAGGAAATGGTTTCCTATGCTACACTCGGTCAAGCTCCTCTTATCATGAGGATTCTCCATGGAAGATCTGGAAGATACCTACTACATCTTGTGGATTATGATATATGTTAATAGATCTAAGTGGAGGTTGGGAGTGTCCCAAATCTAGGTACATTAACACCATACTAAAGGGGTTTAGTATGGAGGATGGAGTGTCCCAAATCTAGGTACATTAACACCATACTAAAGGGGTTTAGTATGGAGGATTCTAAGCGTGGTGGTTCTCCCACTTACTCATGGATCACTGATCAGTCGAAAATACTGCATCTTTAGACCGGCAATTTCCCTATCATTTGCACTCATCTAGAAGTGTTCGGCATTCATATCGCACATATTAGCAAATCAGTCGTTAAATATCAGATTGCATCTGTTAGACTCTAAAACCAGCACTATAAAGGAAATTGACTGCATTTCATAGCATGGCATCATTCCTATATATCGCAACTTGTGTTTCGAAGTCTGTGCAGGACATTACAGAAGATCGGTCAAATTTACAAACGAAGACTGTTAAAAAGACGCCAACTCATGGATTTAGAATCTGGTATTGATCTAAGAAGCATTCAGAGATTTAACATATCAGAAAGTACCATTTAAGACATCAGGAAGCAACACTGAAAATATAAAGCCCCAAGCCATCAAAGTGGCCGCGGAACCGCGGCCGGAGCCGCCTTGCGCCGCGGTTCCGCAGCGGCTTGTCCACATCAGCATCTCAAAGTTGCTTCATAACTCTTATCTCTGTACCTACACTTCAGAAAGCCATTGCAAGTTCCAGAATACTCCTGAAGCTTCTGCCAGTTCAGCAAACCTAGGGTTCCTAACTAAACACCCCTAGCTTCCTTAACAAGCTTCACTTAAACTCTATTAAGGACCTAGAACCTTCCCCCTAACCTCCTAGATTAGGGTAGAAGCTAATCCCCTAACTAACTACTTCTAGAATCCTCTTCCTCTAACTTACTTTTGGAGGGAAACTCAAATTTGAATTCCTAGACCTAGTGTTTGGAAAACCTATAAATAGACCCCTAAGGCTCACTTGAAAGGGTTAATCATTAGTTGTTGAATCCTTAGTTGATCAATCTCTAATCTCCCCCATTCTTCATCTTCCCCAATTTCCACCCACAAGTCTAGTGACAAGGCTTGTGTCAAAACCCTAACCCTAATCCAATCAAAAATCAAGAAACCTCAAGATCCTTTGAGTGCAAGCCAAGCAAGTCTTCATGATCCTTTGAAGCGGAGCCGGACTTCAACGGAGCACGAGATCCAAGCGATCAAAGACTCAAGGAGCCGAGTGAAGCTAGATTCGACGAGCGAAGTTCCTACCTCTTGTAAATCTTGAGAGTTGTAACTACTTGTTGATGTAATAAAGGTGAAGATTCTTTAAACTTGTTTACATTTCAATTCGAGCATTATGCTTATATTTCGATTCTTGAATATGTACTTTGTGATGATGCTTGAATAAATCTCCGCTCGTGGAGGAATCGAAACGATCGTAGAATGATGATGTTGATGAATCTTTAAACGATTTCTTAAGTCTTAAAACAATTGTAAATTCTTGAAAATCGATTGATCGATGATCTAGATCGATGCGAATGCGTTCTTGATTCCTTTCGCACGATCTAGAGATCAACAATTGATCATTCGACTTTCAAAAAGATATCTAGTGAATGTGATTTATCGAAAGGACAAAGGATAGGATGAGGAACCCTAATTCTTCGCAAGATCCTTGATCCTCGATGAATTCTACATCGATTTAGCATCAATTTGTTAATAGATAAGAAATCGTAATCTTGAATCTTCTTCACATTTACAACCAAATCGATTCCTACGAGCTTTACTTCAAATCTTGAACCCTAAATTGATTGGAATTCTATCGATACTTGATTCTTAAAGTTTATCATTTTCTTGATTCTTGATTAGAATAGTGATATTTGAAACTCATCGATAAAAATCTTGAATCATGTTTTCTTTTCTTTTCTATTAAATTTTCAATTCAAACAAATCAAAATACGAACGAATCGCACAATCCCTGTGGACGAACCGCACTCGCTAACGCGCTACATCCGACACCGTTATTGATTGCGGTCAAAAAATATTTTTTGGTTGTGATTATATTCATTTTCTTAAACACACAACAAGAATTAAGATCAATCAAATTGCGCCGTTTCCGGGGACCGCACGCTAATTCGTTTTATATGGAAATTTGAATTGAAAGATTTATTCAATTGTAATTTTGTGATCAAAATTCGCACAAAACACTAAACGATTTGTTGTGGTTTATTGCAAGGAGATCTGGAGGTTGTTGTGCAATTGAATTTTTTTTTGGAAATTTCCAGAGAGCAGAAGGAGTTAACAGAAAGCTGCTGTTGAAATTTTGAATAGTGAGCAGTACCTACGACCGCCCTTCCGCCGTCTAAGCCTCTTATTGCCGCGGTTTCGCGCGTCGGTGAAACCCCCTCTGTACAAAAATTCCACAGTGAGCTCTATCTTTCTTATCTCATTCTCAAATCTGCTCCAAATAACATTTTGTGCAGGTTTCTTTGCAAAAATCGCAGCGCCGCGCAAAAAGCAAAATTAAATTGTGCTTGTTTTGATTTTGTGGTTGTTTGCATAATTAGGTGGGGAGTTCATTACTCTTCCTAAGCCCCGAAAATCGCAAAATTTGCATCCGCATTTACCCAAATTAACTAAAAAATATCTAGAGATGACTCTAAGGACCGTCGTGCTCACTTAGGACAGAAGAAGGCCGTGGGTAATGTAAGTCCACGTTGCCCACCCCGGTGCTTGCGGGGAGGCGGAAAACGGAATAAAAATCGGATTTTTATGAGCTTAGGCAACATGGACTAGACTATGAAGGATCTTTGCTAAACAAAAACAAGCTAAAGCTAACTAGAAACTAGCTAAGTGCTAGAAAGGTTATACCTTGGGCTTTAAGTCCTTCTCTCCTTGTTCCTTGGAGTGGTGGAAGGAGGTCACCTTGGTCGTCTTCTCACATCGAAGAAAGATCCACCCGAAAGCCTCAACCTTTGGCTTCAACTCCAAGCTAGAAGTAACTAGGGTGCAAGAAGTGCTAATCCTTGAACCCTAGATGAGAGTAGAGATGATCAAGAGAGGGTTTTTCTCAAGCTCAAGTGTTTCTCAACACATGAGAGGGGAGAGCTTGAGGGAGAGGAAGAACAAGAGAGAGAATGTGGAAAAAAGAATGAGAGAATAATATGAAGCCTTCTCTCATATATGTGAATTATTGTAATTAGAAAATTAGTGAGATAATTTTCATGGCTTAATCAAGACATGACCATTATCATTTCATTTTTAATGCAAATTGCAAGGATCAAAAAGCATCTTCCAAATGAAATGATGATGGTCAAAGTGTCAACCAAGGTCAACAAGTCAAGGAGGTCAAATGGTCAACAACCATAACCATGCACAATTATAAAACTAATATCAATTAACCATAATACACACATAAGCATTAGGGTTAATAAAATGACAATAGTCATTAACCCTAATCAAAGTCCTCTCCCTCTGTCTCAAGCAACTGTGCATACGCACCCGCATTCGTGATCCAAGGAACACGAATACAATGAGAAAAACCAATCCCAAATCATATACTAGGATCCGGCTTAAACCAAAGCCCACTAGTATAAACTGTCCGGACAGCAAACGTGCACAAGTGCGCGGATGTGAACGAACCCTATCGCGAAACCATGCGACCTCTACTCATTTTGCCTAAAGGCGAATAGCTCTCTGTGTGGGACTCTAAAGACTCGACACTACGCTGGCAGTGGGTTTAACCACAGACTGCAAGCGGCACTAGCTGTACGTAACGATCCCCAGGTAGATGTCGATAAGAAGACTTGCGAGGTGAACCCCATCTGAACTCCTACTGAGCCTGTATGTGACAATCTCCGTACAGTCCGGTCTGTTCGTCTGATACATCGCATGGCGGGCCTAGGGGGGCGGTGAACGTCAGTCCCCTAATAGCGGTACAAGTCGTGTCGGAGTGTAGCCCAGAACATCCTGAGATAACACTGGAAACCTACCAGTATATCTCGCTTGCCCTGGCCAGGGACTACTCGTGTAATGGCTCTCCTGGACACAGCGCGATGTCAACCCCCAATACCGGGAGAGACAAATCCTGTCTAACCGTCACTGCCTCCAAGTGCTTCGGGACTGCACCCAAAAACTACCTGTTTGCACGACTCCTTTGAGCCGTGGTAGGGTAGTAATCAAAGTGCAGAAGGAACACACTCGAGGCGAAGTGACAGTGTCAAGTCAGCGGACTAAGCTGTACTCATGTCACCTGGGAACTGATAACTGACGATAGGTATAATACCAACCAACAGTCCCCGACGAGTCCTGCCCAGTGTACTCATAACCTAACGAGCACTCGTATACTATCCCAAGTACGACGTACTGACGGCTGTGGGACAGATCGTTTCCCACACTGGGATGAGAAGCGCATACGCTAGTCTACTCTGGAGTATCGATGCCCTGTCTCGATAGTCCAACGACTAGGGACCTGTATAAGGATGTGCTTATAGATCACCCAGCTCCCACGAGTGTGAGCGCCATCACAACGCTGGTAATCAAGCAAAGATCCTAAGGGCTCTACTAATATGTATATCTGCGATATGCTAAAAGAAACACATGCACATATTAAAGCAGAGACAAACCAAGTAGCATACTACCATTTCGAGCAAGATTGTATATACAACTATGAATATCCCAAGCTTCCATCAAGTAATATACAAACTAGTATGATACAGTAATGGCCTCTAGGGCATATACACTAACAATCTCCCACTTGCACTAAGGCCATGTACTGGCGTATCGAAGACCTATCATCTCGATCAGCCGCTCGAACTGAGTCAGGGGTAGGGCCTTCGTGAGTGGATCTGCAGTGTTGTTCTCCGTATTTACTCTCTTCACCTCGATCTCCTGGCGATCTATGATCTCCCTGATCAGGTGGTACCGCCTCAAAATGTGCCTGGACTTCTGATGGGACCTGGGTTCCTTCGCTAAAGCTATAGCGCCGTTGTTGTCGCAATACAGCGGTATTGGATCAACAATGGTAGGAACCACCTGAAGCTCCGTGAGGAACTTCTTCATCCAGACAACTTCCTTTGAGGCATCGCGAGCAGCTATGTACTCCGCTTCCATAGTTGAGTCAGCAACGGTCTCCTGCTTGGAACTCTTCCAGCAAACCGCCCCTCCATTGAGGGTAAAGACATAACCCGATATGGACTTGGAGTCATCCTTGTCACTCTGGAAGCTGGAGTCAGCAAAGGCCTCAAGCTGGAGGTCTTTTCCGCCATACACCAAGAACATCTCCTTAGTCCTTCTCAGGTACTTGAGAATGTTCTTTACCGCTATCCAGTGTTTCTCCCCTGGGTTCGACTGATACCGGCTTACAACGCTCAACGCGTATGCTACATCTGGTCTGGTACACAACATCGCATACATTATAGAGCCTACCGCAGAAGCGTAGGGTATAATAGACATGCGATCCCTCTCCAAATCAGTCTTGGGAGACATCTCTTTGGAGAGGGTGATCCCGTGACAAGCCGGTAGATTACCGCGCTTAGAATCTTCCATACTGAATCTTTTCAGTATGGTGTCGAGGTACCTTGACTGTGAAAGTCCCAACATCCTCTTAGATCTATCACGATAGATCTGGATCCCCAGAATGTAGTTTGCATCACCCAGGTCCTTCATGGAGAACCTCTGCGACAAGAATCCTTTGACTGACTGTAGCATAGGAATATCATTTCCTATTAGGAGAATGTCATCCACGTACAAGACGAGGAATACTACAGTTCTCCCTACAATCTTACTGTAAATGCATGGTTCATCTGGGTTTTTGATAAAGTCGAATTCTTTGACAGTATCATCAAAGCAGATGTTCCAACTCCGCGATGCCTGCTTAAGTCCATAGATGGACTTTAGCAACTTGCATACTCTACCGCTGCTCCCACTCTGAATGAATCCCTCCGGCTGATCCATATAGACGCACTCTTCCAAATTTCCATTTAGGAAAGCCGTCTTTACGTCCATCTGCCAGATTTCATAATCGTGGAAGGCAGCAATGGCAAGAAGGATCCGAATGGATTTCAGCATAGCCATTGGAGAAAAGGTCTCGTCATAGTCCAAACCAGGTCTTTGACGAAAACCCTTTGCAACAAGTCTAGCTTTATAGGTCTCAACCTGCCCATCTACACCAATCTTCTTTCTAAAGATCCATTTGCAGCCTACGGGTTTTACCCCTTCTGGAGCAAAGTCCAAAGTCCAAACTTTGTTGGTGTACATGGACTCCATCTCGGCCCCCATTGCATCCAGCCATTTTAACGAGTCGCCGCTCTGGATGGCTTGCTGGAAGCTAGTAGGCTCACCATAATCCATGGTGCAATCCTCTCTATCCCCGTCAGTGAGAAAACCGTAGTATCTCTCGGGCGGATGAGACTGCCTACTACTCCTGCGGAGTGGCGTAGGAATGTCCTGTTCTTTCGAACCCTCTGGTTCTACTAAGCTTTCATTAATAGCTTGTGGTTCTGGAATTTCTTCCAGTTCTATTGCGCTCCCACTTATCTGATTTTCTAAAAATTCTGTTTCCAAGAAGCGGGCATGGCGAGAAACAAAAACCTTTTGTTCCTCTGCGTAACAGAAAAGATACCCCTTGGAGTTCTTTGGGTATCCCACAAACTTACACTGTACCGAACGTGCCTCGAGCTTGTCCGCATGCTGCTTTTTTACAAAAGCTGGACACCCCAATATCTTAAAGTGTTTAAGACTGGGTTTCTTCCCACTCAACATCTGATATGTGTAAGTCGATGTAGTACACCCCAGTACTTATGGGGAGGCGGAATTTTCTAAAACAATCAAGTTTAAACAACGAACATCGACTAACCGCTTGAATCGAAGCTAAACAAACAATAACCAAACACATAGCTAAACTAAACTATAGTGTTAAGGGATTATACCGATCGAAACTAGTCCTTCGTCTTTGTGTCCTCCTTTGTTCTCCTCGGCCTTCTCTAGGTAGTAGACGATCCACCCGAGAGCGAAACTCCAAGCTAAACCTCTAACTTGAGGTAACTAATCAACTTTGATTGCTAATCAAAGATGGAAGGATGATATAGAATTAAGGTTATGGATGCTTAAGTCTAACTAAACCTTTGTTCTCAACACATGAGGATTAAGGTTAGTATCTTGAAGATGAGAGCTTGAGGAGAGAGAATGTGTGATAAGATAATGAGAGAAGAGAGAGAGTGTATCATAATATTATGAAGCATTCTTATTTTAGAATAATCAATAAAGGAAATGAATAAGCATGCTTCATAAAATATCTTGTGATGATTCATTAGCATGAGTCATTAAGCAATAAGTGTGCATTAATGAAGTGAATGAATCACCACCATGACTCACTCTCTTATCCAAAAGAAACCTCCTTAGTCACATCTTCTAGAAGCTTCTCGAGTAATTACGAGAACGCCCCTCCGATCCGTAAAAATACGGAAAAACTTTAGACTGAAAAAATCCAATAACCGGATACCAGTAACTGGCTTAAACCAAAGCCGACTGGTAAAAACTGTCCGAAAGTCGTACGCGCGTAAACGCACGTATGCGTCCGAACCCTTTGTCGCAAAACCATGCAACCTCTATATCGTTTCGCCTGGAGTAGGAAACTCTCTGTGTGGGACTCTAGAGACTTGACTACTACGCTGGCAGTGGGTTTAACCACAGACCGCAAGCGGCACTAGCTGTACGTAACGGTCCCCAGGTAGTTGTCGACAAGAAGGCCGATGAGTAAACCCATCCGAACTCCTACTGAGTCTGATGTGACAATCTCCATACAGTCCGGTCCGTTCGTCCAAGACTATCGCATATCGGGCCTAGGGGGGCGGCAAGCGTCAGTCCCCTAATAGCGGTATAAGTCGTGTCGGAGCGAAGCCTATCACACCCTGAGAAACTACTGGAACCTACCAGCAAATCTCGCTTGCCCTGGCCAGGGACTTTGCGTAATGGCTCTCTGACACAGCACGATATCTACTCCCAATACCGGGAGGGACGAATCCTGTCTAACCGCCACTGCCTCCAAGTGCTCGGGACTGCACCCAACTGCTACCTGTTTGCACGACTCCTTTGAGCCGTGGTAGGGTAGTAATCTAAGAACAGTGGGACACACTCGAGGCGAAGTAGCAGTGTCAAGTCTGCGGACTACGCTGTACTCATGTCACCTGGGAACTGTTCACTGACGACTGGTATCAAACCAACCAACAGTTCCCTGTGAGTCCTGTCCGGTGTACCCGTAACCTAACGAGCACCTGTATACTATCTCCAGTACGACGTACTGACGGCTGTGGGACAGACCATCTCCCCAACTGGGATGAGAAGCGTACATACCAGTCTACTCCGGAGTATCGATGCTCTGTCTCGATAATCCAACGACCAGGGACCTGAATAAGGATGTGCTTGTAGACTACCCAGCCCCCACTAGTGTGACTGCCATCACAACGCTGGTAGACAAGCAAGATCCTAAGAGCTCTATCAATACGTACACTCACATATTAAGATAGAAAAACCAAGTAGCATACTACCATGTTTAGCAAGACTGTTATATACATGTGAATATCCCAAGCTTCCATTAAGTAATATACAAGCTAGTATGATACAGTAATGGCCTTCTAGGGCATAATCACTAACAATCTCCCACTTGCACTAGGGCCATGTACTGGCATATCGCAGACCAATGATCTCGAGCAGCCTCTCGAACTGAATCTGAGGAAGGGCCTTCGTGAATGGATCAGCAATGTTCTCTTCTGAAGCAACTCTCCGAACCTCGATCTCCTGACGATCAATGATCTCCCTGATCAGGTGATACCGCCTCAAGATGTGTCTGGACTTCTGATGGGACCTTGGTTCCTTCGCTAAAGCTATAGCTCCGTTGTTGTCGCAATACAGAGGTATTGGGTCAACTATGGTAGGAACCACCTGAAGTTCTGTTAGGAACTTCTTCATCCAGACTGCTTCTTTTGCGGCATCGCAAGCAGCTATATACTCCGCTTCCATCGTCGAGTCAGCAACGGTGTCCTGCTTGGAGCTCTTCCAGCACACCGCCCCTCCATTGAGGGTAAAGACATAACCCGACATGGACTTGGAATCGTCCTTATCACTCTGGAAGCCGGAATCAGCAAAGGCCTCCAACCTGAGGTCTTTTCCGCCGTAAACCAAGAACATCTCCTTAGTCCTCCTCAGGTACTTGAGAATGTTCTTTACTGCTATCCAGTGTTTCTCCCCTGGGTCTGACTGATACCGGCTTACCACGCTCAGTGCGTAAGCTACATCTGGTCTGGTACACAACATCGCATACATTATAGAGCCTACCGCAGAAGCGTAGGGTATAATGGACATGCGTTCCCTTTCCAAATCAGTCTTGGGAGACATCTCTTTGGAGAGGGTGATTCCGTGACAAGCCGGTAGATTACCGCGCTTAGAATCTTCCATACTGAATCTTTTCAGTACAGTGTCGATATACCTGGACTGCGAAAGTCCCAACATCCTCTTGGATCTATCACGATAGATCCGGATCCCCAGAATGTAAGAGGCATCACCCAGGTCTTTCATGGAGAACCTGTGTGACAAGAATTCTTTGACAGATTGTAGCATAGGAATGTCATTTCCTATCAATAGAATGTCATCCACGTACAAGACGAGGAATACGACACTTCTGGCCACAACTTTACTATATATGCACGGTTCATCTGGATTTTTGATAAAGTCATATTCTTTGACTGTCTCATCAAAACAGATGTTCCAACTCCGCGATGCCTGCTTTAGTCCGTAAATGGACTTAAGCAGCTTGCATACTTTCCCGCTGCTCCCACTCTGATTGAAACCCTCTGGCTGATCCATATAGACGCTCTCTTCTAAATTTCCATTCAGAAAAGCCGTCTTTACGTCCATCTGCCAGATTTCATAATCATGGAAGGCAGCAATAGCAAGAAGGACCCGAATGGATTTGAGCATAGCCACTGGAGAAAAAGTTTCGTCATAGTCCAAACCAGGTCTTTGACGAAAACCCTTTGCAACAAGTCTAGCCTTATAGGTTTCCACCTGTCCATCTACACCAATCTTTTTCTTGAAGATCCATTTGCATCCTATGGGTTTTACCCCATCTGGAGCAAAGTCCAAAGTCCATACTTTGTTGGTGTACATGGACTCCATCTCGGTCCGCATTGCATCTAGCCATCGTACCGAGTCGCCGCTCTGGATGGCCTGCTGGAAGTCAGTAGGTTCATCATCATCTATGATGCAATCCTCTCTATCCCCGTCTATGAGAAAACCGTAGTATCTCTCAGGCGGATGAGACGGCCTACTACTCCTGCGGAGGGGTGCGGGAATGTTCTGTTCTTCTTGAACCTCTGGTTCTACCAAACTTTCAGTAGCAGCTTGTGGTTCTGGAATTTCTTCCAGTTCTATTTCGCTCCCATTTGTATCCTTTTCTAAAACTTGTTGTTCTAGAAAATGGGCATTACGAGAAACAAAAACCTTTTGTTCTTCTGCGTAATAGAAGCAATATCCCTTGGAGTTCTTTGGATATCCTACAAGCATACATTTTACTGATCGTGCCTCGAGCTTGTCCACAAACTGCTTTTTGACAAAAGCTGGACATCCCCAAATCCTTATATACTGAAGATAGGGTTTCTTCCCACTCCACATCTGATATGGTGTGGTAGGCACAGTTTTGGTAGGAACTCTGTTCAAAATATATGCCGCTGATTCTAGCGCATATCCCCAGAAAGATCGCGGTAACTCAGCATTACCCATCATGGATCGTACCATATCTAATAGGGTTCGATTCCATCTCTCCGATACACCGTTGTGCTGTGGAGTGTATGGAGGAGTAAGCTGAGAGAGAATTCCTTTCTCTTTTAGGTAACCTAGGAACTCGGCACTTAAGTATTCTCCACCTCGATCAGATCTTAGTGTTTTAATACTTTTGCCTGTTTGGTTTTCCGCTTCACTCTTAAATTCCAGGAATTTCTCAAAGGCCTCTGATTTATGCTTCATTAAGAAAACATATCCATACCTAGAGAAATCATCTGTAAAAGTAATGAAGTAGGAATAACCACCTCTCGCATGTGTAGACATTGGACCGCATACATCACTGTGTATGAGTCCTAAGAGCTCGCTCGCTCTTACTCCTTGTCCAGTGAATGGAGTCTTTGTCATCTTTCCTTTGAGACAAGATTGACAAGTGTCATAAGTTTGATATTCGAACGTGTCCAAATATCCTTCTCTATGCAACTTAGTCAACCTTCTCTCATTGATGTGACCCAGTCTACAATGCCATAAGAAAGCTTTATTTAAATCTGGAGACTTTCTTTTTAGTGTGTTCTGGACATTGAAAATTTGGAGTTGGTTTAACACATATATGCCGTTATTTAGAGTACCGGACCCAATCAAACCATGATTAAGGTGGATGTTGACAACATCTCTTACAAACGTGAAATCATAACCTTTATTTGATAACAAGGAAACTGATATGATATTACACGTTAAGCTGGGTACAAAATAACAGTTATGTAAAACCAAAATGTGTCCACTCGTCAATCCTAGGTGATAATCCCCGACGGACGCAGCTCCCACGCTAGCTCCGTTAGCAACCCTGAGGATCATATCACCTTCCTTCAGCACTCTACGGTTTCTCAGTGCCTGCAATGAATTGCAAATATGAGATCCTGACCCGGTATCCAATACCCAGGAAGTAGAGTTGATCGACAGACAATTCTCAATTACAAACACACCTGAAGTCGAAGCCACAGCCTGCTTCGGTTCCTGGTTCTTGGCGTTCCACGCCTTGCAATCCTTCTTCCAGTGCCCTTTCCTGTGACAATGGAAGCACTCATCCTGGCCAACTATCGGTACTGCTTTCTTTTGCTTTCCCTTCCCTCTCACCTTACTAACACCTCCTCTAGGTTTGGGTGCGGCCTTCTTCTTCCTTCCTTTGGCCCTAGCCTTGGACCCGGAAGAAGATGCACCGCCAACAAACATAGCGGGTGTTTCCCTTGCTTTCTGCAAGGTGCCCTCTGCACTCCTTAACATGTTCAGGAGTTCTGCAAGTTCAACTTCTTTTCCTTGAAGATTGAAGTTGAGGATAAACTGGGCGTAGGTGGGAGGAAGGGACTGGAGAACAAGGTCTGTATAGAGCTCATTATCCAAAGTCGTCCCAAGGTCTGCGAGCTCTTCTATATAGCCAATCATCTGTAGGACATGTTCACCTACCGATGACCCGACAGCCAACCTCGCTCGAAACAATTTCTTTGAGGTCTCGTATCTTGCTATACGAGATTGCTCTCCATAAAGTTCCTTTGTATGGAGAAATATGCCATCTAAGGACATATCCTCGTGCCTCCTCTGATGTTCATTGTTCATCGAGGCAAGCACGATGCACTTGGCTCTCGCGCAATCTAAATCCCAGGTTTTGCGGATTTCCTTATCCGCATTACTGGATTTGGGACCAGGGACAGCAGGTGCCGTAGCGGTGAGGACGTACCCCAGTTTGTCATAGGTCAAAGCCATCTTGACATTCCGCAGCCAATCTTTATAGTTTGGCCCCGTCAGTATATTTTTCTCTAAAAGTAACTTAAGTCCAGTCATTTTCAGGGTCGCTGCAATTAGGAGAGAGAGAAGAAAACTCTTTAGCATGATGCTCTTGCAAGTTTAGAGTGGTTTTTAGTTTATCTAAACTGGATGGCTCCCACTGTTTCTCGAATCCTTCCTCAAACCATAAAAGAAGAATTAGCCAAGACTATTCTCACCGTACAATACTTGCTTAACCGTTCAGCCAGGCCGGTGTCGATACTTCGAGGGAGGTTTTCCAACGCTTTCGCGAAGTTCCTTAATTAAGTAACCTCTTTTCTCTGGGGGCGTAACCCCGCTGACACTTTTCTGGACACCTACTAGGTTTATAGCATTGATCGTTAAGTGACGAATATCCTGATAAGTAGCATATACTCACAGTAGGATCGGGATCCAAATATCATCGTCTGATAATGTTGTAGGAATGCTACCAATATTCATCAAACTCAAAATGGTATGCACTTGGTTCTTTGCAAATTTCAGTTTCTTTAGAAATTCCCGATATAAGTTTTTACCCCATGCTCTTATGACCTTGGCGTTGGTCAAAATGTCATAAGTCACATGTCAAGTTCTACCCATCATTATCTTGTTAATTTGAACCCATCCGTATATATCCCTGACGTTGGCCAAATGATAATACGACTGTCCCAAACCAACTCATCTATCTATGCAACAAATGAATACCCAGCAGCTACCAAACACTATGCCATGACGTTGGCCAAAAGTGCATAGCTTGAATACTACCGAATACCCAAATGAAATGACGGAGGGCTACGACTGGTTTTGGCGAAACCGTGAACGTAGTGAACTTGATATAACCGAAGGAACCTGATAGCTTTTAAAAGGAGTGGTTAAATCTCCGCATTTAAAAATATCTGTTTTTAAAAATAACCGAGTGGTTTCTTTTAAATTGTTCCAACGATTTAAACTTTGGTTTGTTTTACTTTGCATTATAGATAATGCGTCCCATCATTAACCTATCATTGCAGAAAACAACGAAAATACAACGTCCTCTTATGCCATCCGCATTCTCCACGGGGTCCCGTCATCACCCGTTAGGTTACTTAACTAACGACAGAGCGGGGGCTGGGCTAGCACGGGTGTGAAACATAAGTGGCGTCTAAATAGCTATCATAATATAGATATTTTACATTCGTCTGACGCAATGATATTCATTCCAGAACACAGATAAACAATATTGGATTTGCAAGCAATCTGTATTTCTTTTGAGCCTGCAAGAAAAGACAGATTACACAGTTGTGATGAATAGCCGTTTACCCCACCCTCGACCCCTACGGGTACGGCAAACTACCCACCCGGTAGTCTGTGTACCCCACCTTGGGCCAGTCCTAGGAGCAAAAAACAGTAAAATGAAATAATACAACGGTGGATACGACCGCAACCTGGAAGTGCCCCGCAAAAATAATATTACAACAAGTTACATTTACAACAAATGAATTAAAACAATAACCCATTGCAAACCCCGGCTATACACCACAACAGTCCAATACAGTTTATATGCACAAACAGATATAACCATTTCAGAAATGTGCAACCCCCTGCCAACCGACATACTAGCAGTTGGGGGAGGTTTACGAACACATTAAACAATCACAGATATAATCCAATACGCAAATACTGTACAATTCGATCGAATAAACAACTTCAATATTGCTCCAAAATCTGCTCTGTTAAACAGTAACCTGAGCAATAATTAAACATTCCAGAAAACCCCAAATTACACAGAGAAGCAACAGAAGAAAAATCGGCCGCTGACTCGCCAACTCGGCGGCGGAAGCGCGGCGACTCAGTGGCTGAGGCCGCGGTTCCGCGGCGAGTTGGTCGATTCAGTCGACTGTTTTTCTTGGGTGTTCTTCTGGTGTCATGTCAAGCACTCTGAGCTCACCTGAAAAATTTTCTGACATCGTTTTAAATTCGACAGAAACTTACATTTTTTAGGGTTTTCCGGCTTCGTTTTTCCGTTCGAAATTCGTACAAATTTGCAACTAGGTTATTTATTGTTTAGCGAGGCTCTGATACCACTGTAAGTCGATGTAGTACACCCCAGTACTTATGGGGAGGCGGAATTTTCTAAAACAATCAAGTTTAAACAACGAACATCGACTAACCGCTTGAATCGAAGCTAAACAAACAATAACCAAACACATAGCTAAACTAAACTATAGTGTTAAGGGATTATACCGATCGAAACTAGTCCTTCGTCTTTGTGTCCTCCTTTGTTCTCCTCGGCCTTCTCTAGGTAGTAGACGATCCACCCGAGAGCGAAACTCCAAGCTAAACCTCTAACTTGAGGTAACTAATCAACTTTGATTGCTAATCAAAGATGGAAGGATGATATAGAATTAAGGTTATGGATGCTCAAGTCTAACTAAACCTTTGTTCTCAACACATGAGGATTAAGGTTAGTATCTTGAAGATGAGAGCTTGAGGAGAGAGAATGTGTGATAAGATAATGAGAGAAGAGAGAGAGTGTATCATAATATTATGAAGCATTCTTATTTTAGAATAATCAATAAAGGAAATGAATAAGCATGCTTCATAAAATATCTTGTGATGATTCATTAGCATGAGTCATTAAGCAATAAGTGTGCATTAATGAAGTGAATGAATCACCACCATGACTCACTCTCTTATCCAAAAGAAACCTCCTTAGTCACATCTTCTAGAAGCTTCTCGAGTAATTACGAGAACGCCCCTCCGATCCGTAAAAATACGGAAAAACTTTAGACTGAAAAAATCCAATAACCGGATACCAGTAACTGGCTTAAACCAAAGCCGACTGGTAAAAACTGTCCGAAAGTCGTACGCGCGTAAACGCACGTATGCGTCCGAACCCTTTGTCGCAAAACCATGCAACCTCTATATCGTTTCGCCTGGAGTAGGAAACTCTCTGTGTGGGACTCTAGAGACTCGACTACTACGCTGGCAGTGGGTTTAACCACAGACCGCAAGCGGCACTAGCTGTACGTAACGGTCCCCAGGTAGTTGTCGACAAGAAGGCCGATGAGTAAACCCATCCGAACTCCTACTGAGTCTGATGTGACAATCTCCATACAGTCCGGTCCGTTCGTCCAAGACTATCGCATATCGGGCCTAGGGGGGCGGCAAGCGTCAGTCCCCTAATAGCGGTATAAGTCGTGTCGGAGCGAAGCCCATCACACCCTGAGAAACTACTGGAACCTACCAGCAAATCTCGCTTGCCCTGGCCAGGGACTTTGCGTAATGGCTCTCTGACACAGCACGATATCTACTCCCAATACCGGGAGGGACGAATCCTGTCTAACCGCCACTGCCTCCAAGTGCTCGGGACTGCACCCAACTGCTACCTGTTTGCACGACTCCTTTGAGCCGTGGTAGGGTAGTAATCTAAGAACAGTGGGACACACTCGAGGCGAAGTAGCAGTGTCAAGTCTGCGGACTACGCTGTACTCATGTCACCTGGGAACTGTTCACTGACGACTGGTATCAAACCAACCAACAGTTCCCTGTGAGTCCTGTCCGGTGTACCCGTAACCTAACGAGCACCTGTATACTATCTCCAGTACGACGTACTGACGGCTGTGGGACAGACCATCTCCCCAACTGGGATGAGAAGCGTACACACCAGTCTACTCCGGAGTATCGATGCTCTGTCTCGATAATCCAACGACCAGGGACCTGAATAAGGATGTGCTTGTAGACTACCCAGCCCCCACTAGTGTGACTGCCATCACAACGCTGGTAGACAAGCAAGATCCTAAGAGCTCTATCAATACGTACACTCACATATTAAGATAGAAAAACCAAGTAGCATACTACCATGTTTAGCAAGACTGTTATATACATGTGAATATCCCAAGCTTCCATTAAGTAATATACAAGCTAGTATGATACAGTAATGGCCTTCTAGGGCATAATCACTAACAATATGGTGTGGTAGGCACTGACTTAGTAGGAACTTGGTTCAAAAGATATGCAGCTGTTTCTAGTGCCTAACTCCAGAAGGATCGCGGCAACTCCGCCTTACTCATCATGGAACGAACCATATCCAATAGGGTTCGATTCCGCCTTTCCGATACACCGTTGTGTTGTGGTGTGTATGGAGGAGTAAGCTGAGAGAGAATTCCATTCTCTTTTAAGAAGCCCAGAAACTCGGCACTCAAGTATTCACCACCTCGATCAGATCTTAGTGTCTTGATACTTTTGCCTGTTTGTTTTTCAACTTCATTCTTGTATTCCCGAAATTTCTCAAAGGCTTCTGATTTGTGCTTCATCAAGAAGACATGCCCAAACCTAGAGAAATCATCAGTGAAAGTAATGAAGTATGAATAACCACTTCGTGCATGTATAGACATTGGACCACACACGTCACTGTGTATGAGTCCCAAGAGCTCGCTCGCTCTTTCTCCGTGTCCAGTGAACGGAGTCTTCGTCATCTTTCCCATGAGACAAGATTCACAAGTGGCATAAGATTGGTACTCGAACGGATCCAAGTATCCTTCTTTATGTAACTTTGTCAACTGTGTCTCATTAATGTGACCCAGTCTACAATGCCATAAGAAAGCCTGATTTGTTTCCGGAGACTTTCTTTTAAGTGTGTTCTGGACACTGAAGACCTCAGCTTGATTCAAAACGTATATACCGTATTTCAATGTACCTGACCCAATCAGTACTTGATTTAGGTGGATGTTTACTACATCGCTTACAAAAGTAAAATCATATCCTTCCTTAGATAGTAAGGATACAGATATGATGTTACAAGTCGCACCTGGTACGTAAAAACAGTCACGCAGAATCAATATCTGCCCAGTTGTCAGTCCTAGATCATATTCCCCTACGGATTCAGCATACATGCTCATTCCGTTAGCAACCATGAGAGTCATATCACCTTTCCTGATAACCCTACGGTTTCTCAAAGCCTGTAACGAATTACAGATATGAGATTCTGATCCGGTATCCAATACCCAGGAAGTAGGGTTAACTGACATACAGTTCTCTATCACAAACACACCCGAAGCCGAAGCCACAACATACTTCGAATTCTGGCTACTGGCTTTACAAGCCCTGCAATCCTTCTGTCCATGTTCATTCCCATAACAATAGGAACATCCTTCTTTTACTATATCTGTTCCTGAAACTTCTGCCCTTCCCTTTCTTTCTACTTCCCTAGTTTCCTTTAGGGTAGTAGGTAGAGACTGTTGAACTGAGTCAGCTGCTGACCCGTTCTTCAACGTGGTCTTCAGGTCCGAGAGCTCAAAAGAGCTGGTCTCTGTAAGGACGTTGCCTCCCTACAGATGACCCGATAGCCAACCTCGCTGGAAGCAATTCGTTCGAGGTCTCATATCTTGCGATACGAGATTGCTCTCCATATAAAACTTTGTTATGGAGGAAGATAGAAGCTGAGTCCATCTTCTCGTGCTGCCTCTGGTATATACCATCAACTGAGGCTAACACGAGGCACTTGGCTTTCGCACAATCTTCTTCCGATGTCCTACGAATATCAATATCCGTGACAGGGGAAACTGGACCTGAGACGGCAGGGGTTGGATCAGTCAAGAGGTGTCCCAGCTTGTCCTGGGCAATGGACATCTGGACAGACCTTTGCCAGTTATAACAGTCAGATTCAGTCATTTTATTATCTAGATGTAACCTAGGTGCGGTCACTGGGTCGCTGCAATTAAGAGAGAGAGAAGAAAACACTTAGCATGATGCTCTTGCAAGTTTAGATTGGTTTTTAATTTATCTAAACAGGATGGCTCCCACTGTCTCTCGAATCCCTCCTCAAACCACAAAGGAAGAATTAGTCGGGATTTTTCTCACCGTACAATACTTGCTTAACCATTCAGCCAGGCCAGTGTCGGTACTTCGAGGGAGGTTTTCCAACGCTTTCGTGAAGTTCCTTAATTAAGTAACCTCTTTTCCCTGTGGGCGTAGCCCCGCTAACACCTTTCTAGACACCTACTAGGTTTATAGCATTGATCGTTAAGTGAGAAAGTTCCCGAGGAGTAGCATATACTCACAGTAGGATCGGGATCCAAATATCATCGCGTGATAAAACCGAAGGAATCCTACCAGAATCATCACACTCCAAATGGTATGCAGTGCGAGCAAGTTTCAGTGCTTATGAAACTCCCGATGTGGATTTTTGCCTCATGCTCTTATGACCTTGACTAAGGCCAACAAATCATAAGTCACATGTCAAGTTCTACCCGTCGTTATCCAGGTTAATTTGAACCCACCCGTATATACCCTTGACTATGGCCAACAAAGCAATACGACTGTCCCAAACCAACGCATTCTATCTATGCAACATATGAATACCCACCAGCTACCAAACACTGTGCCTTGACTAAGGCCAACAAACACAGCTTGAATACTGGTGAATATTCATATGAAACGACGGAGGGCTACGAATGGTTTTGGCGAAACCGTGAACGTAGTGAACTTGATATGATCGATGGAAGAGATAGCTTTTAAAAAGGAGTGGTTCAAGCTCCGCATTTAAAAGTTTAGTTTTGAAAAAGAACCGAGTGGTTTTCAAAGTGTTCCAATCGACTATTACTTGGTTTATTTTCTTGCATTAGTTCTTTTAATGCGTCCCATCATTTAATCCTACCATTGCAGAAAACAACCAAAATATGACGTATGCTTATGCCATTCGCATTCGCCACGGGGCCCCGTCATCACCCGTTAGGTTACTTAACTAACGACAGAGCGGGGGCTGGGCTAGCGCGGCTGTAAAACATAAGCAACGCCTAAATAGTTATCATATATAAATATATAGCAATGATAGACATTACAGATCACAGATGAATACATTGGATATACTAGGAATCCGCAATCCGTTCGAGCCTGCAATGAAAAGCGGATTACATGGTCGCGGTGAATAGCCAATACCCCACCCAAGACCCCTACGGGTGCGGCAAACTACCCGCCAAGTACCCGAAGCGAAGCAACCTTCCTCACCACCGTGAGTAGGCCACTCGGCACTTCGAGATACCCGGTAGTTTGTGCACCCCCTCCATGGGTCTATCCTAGGAGCAAAACAGTAAAAAGAATTATACAATGACGGCTACAACCCCGACCCGGTTGTGCGGCCAAACAAATAATAATATTACATCAATTTACATATTTACAATGAATGAAAGAAAAGCAACACTCGTCTCACATCCACCCCGGCTATTCATCCGCGACAATCCAACCCATTCATATACACATACCATCATCAATCACAGATCACAGATATGTATAACCCCGACTAATCGACATATAGCGATTAGCCGACGTTCAATACATATAAACATCACAGATATAACCTTTTAGTCCAAGTGTGTTGAAGTTCGAAAAAAAAATACGGATTTATAGGACCCCAAAAACAAATTTCTATTCTGGAAAATCTGGGCACATATAAACTATCTTAAAAATCCTAAAACCAAGCCATAAGAAAACTGCACCAAACTCGACTCAGTGAAGAGTCAAAACGGCGGCGGATCCGCGGCAATAGCTTGCTATTGCCGCTGAACCGCGGCGGTTTAGATGACTCACTGGACCGGATTTGCTGTGTTTCTTAATAAAACCCTGAGATGATTTTTGGAGTATAACAAATTTTGTTTTGACCAGAAATTTTTTTTACAGAAACTTATGGTTTCGAAAACTTGGTTTTTCGATTTTTTTTCGATTCGAACTTCGATAAACTCTACTACCTAGCTAGTTTATGTTTAGTTAGGCTCTGATACCACTGTAAGTCCACGTTGCCCACCCCGGTGCTTGCGGGGAGCCGGAAAACGGAATAAAAATCGGATTTTTATGAGCTTAGGCAACATGGACTAGACTATGAAAGTTCTTTGCTAAACAAAAACAAGCTAAAGCTAACTAGAAACTAGCTAAGTGCTAGAAAGGTTATACCTTGGGCTTTAAGTCCTTCTCTCCTTGCTCCTTGGCATGGTGGAAGGGGGTCACCTTGGTCGTCTTCTCACGTCGAAGAAAGATCCACCCGAAAGCCTCAACCTTTGGCTTCAACTCCAAGCTATAAGTAACTAGGGTGCAAGAAGTGCTAATCCTTGAACCCTAGATGAGAGTAGAAATGATCAAGAGAGGGTTTTTCTCAAGCTCAAGTGTTTCTCAACACATGAGAGGGGAGAGCTTGAGGGAGAGGAAGAACAAGAGAGAGAGTGTAGAAAAAAGAATGAGAGAATAATATGAAGCCTTCTCTCATATATGTAAATTATTGTAATTAGAAAATTAGTGAGATAATTGTCATGGCTTACAAGACATGACCATTATCATTTCATTTTTAATGCAAATTGCAAGGATCAAAAAGCATCTTCCAAATGAAATGATGATGGTCAAAGTGTCAACCAAGGTCAACAAGTCAAGGAGGTCAAATGGTCAACAACCATAACCATGCATAATTATAAAACTAATATCAATTAACCATAATACACACATAAGCATTAGGGTTAATAAAATGACAATAGTCATTAACCCTAATCAAAGTCCTCTCCCTCTGTCTCAAGCAACTGTGCATACGCACCCGCATTCGTGATCCGAGGAACACGAATACAATGAGAAAAACCAATCCCAAATCATATACTAGGATCCGGCTTAAACCAAAGCCCGCTAGTATAAACTGTCCGGACAGCAAACGTGCACAAGTGCGCGGATGTGAACGAACCCTGTCGCAAAACCATGCGACCTCTACTCATTTTGCCTAAAGGCGAATAGCTCTCTGTGTGGGACTCTAAAGACTCGACACTACGCTTGCAGTGGGTTTAACCACAGACCGCAAGCGGCACTAGCTGTACGTAATGGTCCCCAGGTAGATGTCGATAAGAAGACTTGCGAGGTGAACCCTATCTGAACTCCTACTGAGCCTGTATGTGACAATCTCCGTACAGTCCGGTCTGTTCGTCTGATACATCGCATGGCGGGCCTAGGGGGCGGTGAACGTCGGTCCCCTAATAGCGGTACAAGTCGTGTCGGAGTGTAGCCCAGAACACCCTGAGATAACACTGGAAACCTACCAGTATATCTCGCTTGCCCTGGCCAGGGACTACTCGTGTAATGGCTCTCCTGGACACAGCGCGATGTCAACCCCCAATACCGGGAGAGACGAATCCTATCTAACCGTCACTGCCTCCAAGTGCTTCGGGACTGCACCCAAAAACTACCTGTTTGCACGACTCCTTTGAGCCGTGGTAGGGTAGTAATCAAAGTGCAGTGGGAACACACTCGAGGCGAAGTGACGGTGTCAAGTCAGCGGACTAAGCTGTACTCATGTCACCTGGGAACTGATAACTGACGATAGGTATAATACCAACCAACAGTCCCCGACGAGTCCTGTCCAGTGTACTCGTAACCTAACGAGCACCCGTATACAATCCCAAGTACGACGTACTGACGGCTGTGGGACAGACCGTCTCCCACACTGGGATGAGAAGCGCATACGCTAGTCTACTCCGGAGTATCGATGCCCTGTCTCGATAGTCCAACGACTAGGGACCTGTATAAGGATGTGCTTATAGATCACCCAGCTCCCACGAGTGTGAGCGCCATCACAACGCTGGTAATCAAGAAAAGATCCTAAGGGCTCTACTAATATGTATATCTGCGATATGCTAAAAGAAACACATGCACATATTAAAGCAGAGACAAACCAAGTAGCATACTACCATTTCGAGCAAGATTGTATATACAACTGTGAATATCCCAAGCTTCCATCAAGTAATATACAAACTAGTATGATACAGTAATGGCCTCTAGGGCATATACACTAACAGGTAATTCATTGCTTATTCGCGTTTCTCTTGTGGTGTCTAAGGCAAGTGTGTCGAAGGCTAGTGGTTACTTAATTAGACCCACTACTTACGTAGTGGAGAACCTCCCACTTACCTGGCACTTACCTGGCCACAGGAGAGACATAGAGGCAGTGGAGGATTTATCCTGCGTCTTGTCTTTTGGAAGTTAGGAGCGGTCTAGAGATTTGACCTAGGCGAACCCTAGAATTAGGGTTTTGTGTGTTGCATTTGTTGTGTTGCATCATTTTTTCAAAAATCCGTCCTATTTTCAAAACAAACACCGCATTTATTCATTCATTACCCCTAATTATAAGCCACACTGCCACTTATACTAACTCTTTTTAGTACAAGATAGGCTGGACACGGGATTCTAGTGCCCGTTTAGTCCGCGTACCCTTTATCGACTCCGAAGTCGGTATTTCTCCATTAACTTCTTCTTTACCCACCACCACACCCACATCGATGGATCCACCTCCATCGAACTTCTTTAACTAATCTGCCGCCGTCCGTTGGTGCGCAGAATCTACCCCGCATCTCTCTCCAAGAGAGGTGCTATCCATTGCGAGGTCCTCTTTCGACCAGCTTATCCATCCCACCAGCCAACGGGGATAATTTTGAAATTAAACCCCAATACATCAACCTTTTACCCAAATTCCACGAACTCGAGACTGAGGACGCTTACGTTTTCATTACTAAATTTGAAAACGTATGCGCAATGATGGGTACGTCATAACTTTCAGTGGATGCTATGCGTCTACGACTTCTTCCATTTACTTTGTGCGATATAGCCGAGAAGTGGCTATATAACACTACCGCACACTCTATCATGAATTGGGAAGAATTCGTCGCGGCATTCCTTAAGAAATTTTACCCTATGCGAAAGACAGCTCGAATCCGTAGCGAACTTAATCAATTTACCTAGCTCCCTACTGAACCATTTTCAAAATGCTTTGAACGTTTCAAGGATCTATTGGTTCAATGTCCTCATCACGGCATCCCGAGATGGGATCTTTGCCGAGTCATATATGAGGGCATTAACCCAAACACTAAACAGAACCTTGAAAACATGTGTCAAGGTACTTTTATGACCAAGGATGATGGGGAAGCATGGAAATTTTTAGAAGAGTTCGCTGAAAAATCACTACAGTGGGAGAGTGGAACCCAATCATTGAATAGGGGTGGCGTACACCAAATAGATGTGTCCATAGGTGTTCGAGCTGAGATGGCAGCAATGCAAAAGAAGCTCGACGCTATGGAACACAAATTTTCTGCAGCCTCCCTAAACCCAATGTCGCTCCCCAAAACTGTATGTAGCTGCTGTTCTGATCCGTCTCATTTAACGGAAGAATGTCCATTAAACTCTGTGTTTCAAGGTCACGCGCATACTAATGTCGCATTTCAAAGACCTAGAAACGATCCATATTCTTCCACGTACAATCAGGGTTGGAGGAATCACCCGAATTTTGCTTGGAACCAACAACAACAATCTCAAAACACGGTTCCAAGCCAAAATAATTTTCAAAGGGCTCTTCCACCACAACAGCAACCACTTCAACTCACTCAGCACCCCTACCGGTCACAAAATTTTCAAAACCAGGTCAACACTCCTGCACAGTCTAATCCTATGCAGTTGTCCTGTTCTGACGAATTCTCTCAATTCACTCAAACCATGAAATCACTCTTGTCAAATTTCATAGAGGTTTCGGCTGAGGTTAGATCTTCCGTCAGTGAGATAAAGAAAAACTCAGCGTCCCAAGCTGAGAGTATCAGGTCGATGGAAGCTGAAATCGCACGACTTAAAGCCGAAATGAGTGCGAGAGAAAAAGGGAAACTTCCGTCTCTACCCCTACCGAATCCTGGGTCTTACAATGTAAATTCCGTCACAACATTGAGATCAGGAAGAGTGCTGAATAACCATGTCGGGGAAGGAATTGATGATATTGAAAATCCTATCAATAACACCCCGGCTGAGACATTTCCTCACACACACACTTCTACTTCTGATCCTTGTTCTTCTACCCCACCGCCTTCTCGCGAGCCTATTCTCTATTTCCCACTAGGCTCGACTCCTCAGTATAGCCCTTCTAGTTCTCCACAGACGGTCCCCACTCCTCTTTTGGGATCGCGTCTACCCCCTCTTCCTTCTCCTATGATGGACCCGGCGCTTATTGCGAAAGCTCCTTACTCGAATCGGTTAAGGGGTAACAGATCGAGTCCTCATATGGAGAAAATTATGGAAATGTTTAAACAGGTTAACATCAACATCCTTCTCCTAGATGCGATTCAACAAGTCCCCGCTTATGCGAAAATTCTTAAGGACTTGTGCACTAGGAAGAGGAAGACTCAAGTGCCAAAGAAGGTCTTTATGTCTAATAATATTAGCACTGCTTTTATCCCCCAGCTACCAAAGAAACGTAAGGACCCAGGATGTCCTACAATATCGATTTCTATTGGGGGTAAAAACATAAATCGTGCTCTTTTAGACCTTGGCGCAAGTGTTAACCTACTTCCATATTCTGTCTATGAGCAATTAGGGATTGGAAAGCTGAAACCTGCTCACTGCACTCTACAAATGGCAGACCGTTCAATCACCAAACCAAGGGGTGGACTAGAGGATGTGTTGATAAAGGTCGGGGAATTTGTTTTTCCTGTAGACTTGATTGTACTCGATACACAGCCTGTAGCAAACCCCCGGGGCCAAATTCCGGTGATTCTGGGTCGTCCTTTCCTTGCCACTTCCAACGCTGTTATAAACTGTAGAAATGGTTCAATGAATTTATCATTTGGAAATATGACCATTGAACTAAATATCTACAAAGTTGGAAGTCAGCCATCAGAACCCTCTGCTCATATTCTCGATGTGTACTCTGTCCACGAGATCGCTCCCGATAGTTGCAGAGTTGAGGAACTTTGCTTTACAGATCTCGACGACATTACCACATCTCTCTTTGACCTTACACATGATCTTAGTGAGGACACTTTTCCTACACTTGAGTCCTGCACTCCTGACTTTTCTCCACCCGAGTCTGTATCTTTCACAGGCTCTGAGCTTTTTTGTAAATCCAAAAATCACTCGATGATCCCACCTTCTATCATTTCTCCGCCTGAATTAGATCTCAAAATTTTACCTTCTCATCTTAAATATGCTTATTTAGGTGAGAAAGAGTCTTTACCGGTTATCATATCCGCTTCTCTAGCATCAGAGCAAGAGAATGCACTTTTATCGGTATTGAGATCAAATAAAGAGGCGTTTGGTTGGACTATGGCGGACATCAAAGGGATTAGTCCCTTGATAGTTGAACATCATATACATATGATGGATGATGCCAGACCAACCCGAGAACCACAGAGACGGTTAAATCCCGTCATGAAGGAAGCGGTGATGAAAGGGATCGTCAAATGCCTTGATAATGGTATTATATACCCCATCTCCGATAGCCAATGGGTGAGTCCTATACATGTCGTCCCTAAGAAATCCGGCATCACTGTTATAACCAATGAGGTAAATGAGTTGATTCAGACACGCGCCCAAACTGGGTGGCGTGTATGTATTGATTATAGAAAACTCAATGCTGCCACGAGGAAAGATCAGTTTCCTCTACCATTCATTGATCAAATGCTGGAACGCTTAGCTGAACGAGAGTATTATTGCTTTATAGACGGATACTCAGGCTATAATCAGGTCCCCATCGCCAAAAAGGATCAAGATAAAACCACTTTTACTAATCCTTTTGGTACCTTTGCTTACAGTCGCATGCCCTTTGGGTTATGCAATGCTCCCGCTACCTTTCAGCGGTGTATGATGGGGATATTCTCTGATATGGTAGAGAATTTTCTGGAGATCTTTATGGACGATTTCTCGATTTTTGGAGACTCTTTTTCTGATTGCCTATCGAATCTTGATGCAGTTCTTACTCGTTGCAAAGAGAAGAACTTAACTTTGAACTGGGAAAAATACCATTCCATGGTCCAAGAAGCAATTGTACTTGGACATGTCATTTCACAGAAAGGCATTGAGGTTGACAGAGCTAAGATAGATGTCATTCAAAACCTCCCTCATCCCAAAAGCGTCAAAGATATTCGATCTTTCCTTGGCCACGCTGGCTTTTATAAGAGATTCATTAAGGATTTTTGCAAAATTGCTAGACCTTTAACTCTTCTCCTGGCCAAGGATACGACCTTCCACTTTGACTCGGATTGTGAGACAGCTTTCAACTCACTTAAACACTCCCTCACTTCAGCCCCTGTTCTATCGTCTCCAAATTGGGACTACCCCTTTGAGCTGATGTGTGATGCATCCGACTTTGCAGTAGGTGCAGTCTTAGGACAGCACATTGAAAAGATACCACACGTGATATACTATGCAAGTAAGACCCTGAATGATGCATAAATCAACTATACAACCACCGAAAAAGAACTTTTAGTGGTTGTATTTGCATTAGAAAAATTCAGGCCTTACTTAATTGGCTCTCCTATAGTTGTGTACACTGACCATTCCGCCTTAAAACATCTTCTGGCGAAGAAAGATGCAAAAGGTCGACTAATACATTGGATCCTACTGTTACAAGAATTTGATCTTGTTATCAAAGATAAGAAAGGAGGTGAAAACGTAGTAGCCGACCATCTTTCACGCATCTCTTCTTCCCCTGTGACCCTGCCGATCAATGATTCGTTTCCCGAAAAACAACTCTTGAGCGTATCCAATGAACCATGGTTCAGGGATATTGTGAACTATCTTGTCACGGGACTTATACCCAGCGATTGGTCAAAACAGGACAAATACCATTTTCTATCCCAAGTACAACACTTTTACTGGGATGATCCATATTTGTTTAAGTATTGTCCTGATCAGATCATTCGCCGGTGTGTTCCGAAAGAAGAGTTCAAGAGTGTTATTTCTTTTTGTTATGATCAGGCTTGCGGGGGTCACTTCGGTCCTAAAAAGACGGCAGAGAAGGTTTTGCAATGTGGATTTTATTGGCCGACCTTGTTCAAGGACGCATTTGAGCATTGCAAAACCTGTACACAATGTCAGTACACGGGTAGAATTTCCCGGAGAAATGAAATGCCTCAGTAACCCATTCTGGTTGTTGAAATATTCGATGTTTGGGGCATTGATTTTATGGGTCCCTTTCCCAACTCCTTTGGGAATTTGTACATACTGCTGGCGGTTGATTATGTCTCAAAGTGGGTTGAAGCCATTCCATGTCGCACTAATGACAGGAAAGTTTTCATTAAGTTCTTAAAAGAGAATATCTTTTCGTGATTTGGACACCCACGTGCTATCATTAGCGATAATGGGACACATTTCTGAAACAGGTCTTTTGAGACTCTGATGCGGAAATACGCAATCAACCACCGAATTTCTACACCCTATCATCCCCAAACAAGCGGGCAGGCTGAAATCTCAAACAGACAGATCAAACTAATCCTGGAGAAGACTGTTGCTAAGAATAGAAAAGACTGGTCGACCAAACTGACGGATGCTCTTTGGGCATTCCGAATTGCATTTAAAACCAACCTAGGGATGTCTCCATATAGGATAGTGTTTGGAAAGGCATGTCACTTACCCGTCGAGATTGAGCATAAAGCATTGTGGGCTATTAAGGAAATTAACTTTGACCTAAACCAAGCCTGCAACTTTCGGAAGCTGCAAATAAATGAGCTAAGCGAACTCCGTGATGAAGCTTATGATAACGCTGTAATCATAAAGAATAAGACTAAGGTTTTTCACGATAAAAACATTGTGAGGAAAACATTTTCACCAGGTCAACAAGTCCTTATTTATGATTCACGACTACACCTTCACGCGGGTAAGCTTCGATCTCGGTGGAAGGGACCTTTTGTTGTGCGGTCTGTATACCCGCACGGGGCAGTAGAAGTAGAAAATGTTAAAAACGGCACATCTTTCAAAGTGAATGGACATAGACAAAAGTCGTATTTTTCCACTGACCCCACGGAGGAGCTCCCGTTCTTACAGGAGCCAATTTATTTGGATTAAAATTCCTCCGTCTCACCTTCATGTCCTGTATATCACTGCATCATCTTTTTGAATGGAGGTGAGTGAAAAGAGTAAGTTTGGGGGAAGTTCTTCACTTATATATTTTGCCCCCACTAATAAATTCCTCCCAGACTTACAGGTTTTGGAGATATAGTTGTTGGCAACAGTGAGGACACTGTTGAAAACAAGTTTGGGGGAGATTTGTGCTCATTTTTGCATCATTAGCATATCATTTGCATAAGCACAAAACATTTCTTTAAAAACTTATAAAAATTTAAAAAATTTCAAAATCCGTAAAAATTTAAAATTTTCAAAATATAAAAATATTTTAATATTTAACATTTTTTGTACATAAATAAGATAATGAAAGATTAGATAGTGAAAAATTACATCCATGAGATTAGAAAAATTTTAGAAAACCAAGAAAATTAGAAGTTTTCTTATACGAACTAATAATAAGTAGTTATGAACCGTTGTCCCAAGGGTTAGTAAGATGAAGGACGTCACTAATCTGAGGATAAAAAATAAGTCTGAAAAATAGTTTCTATTCTGGAAGCCAAACATTTTGAACGTTGATACCCTGCTATTCGCACTTACACACGTCTTAAAGCCTGGGATAGTAGAGGATACCTTGAAATGCACTCGTCTTAAAGCCAAAAGTATGAAGGAAATTAAAAAAAATGAAGAAAATATAAAGTGGTGAGAAAAATGGACACTGGTTTTGTTATCGCCAAGGCAGCAATAAAAAAAATATAGCGAGGGTGCCTCTTCACCTAGTGCCCTAAGGCCAACTGGTCTGGGAGTCACTGCTAAGCCTTAGGTGGTGCAAGACGAGGAAAATACACCAAGTAAGTAAGCACAGGAGTAATCGTTCGGTTAGTACCTCAAGAAGTATTAACGGTCGAATGAAAGTGTGTGAGCAATCTTATCTAAATATTCATTAATTAAAAAGTACTGAGGCTGATGGGCAAGAGTATAATAGCTTGAATTGAATTCTCCGGGTGTAGGGATGTCTTTACACACACGCGGGGTTATATGATCGATGTTTGGAAGAAAGATAGGAATGAAGAATAAGATGATGTTTTATTGAGGGAGGACGTGATTTCCGACATCTTTTCATGACTATTAAGATAGGGCTCATGACAACCGAAAAGCTAGCTTAGTTGGAAACCCTAATTTTTGAAGCTTTTCTTTTACAATTCTTTTCTTTAAATGTAAATTTCATGATCTTCCTTTTATTATTGGATTTTGTGGATGCAATCCGCTGAAAACCCTCAGGAGACAACACTCCTCCTACTAGGGACACCTAGAGGTTTAAAGGCTTGTTGCACGTGTTCAGTGCAATCGTGTTGCCTATGAAAGTGTGCTAGTTAGTTTTTCTCTTTATTTATTTTCTCCATCTCTTTTTAATAAAAAGTTCGCTCGAGACGATCGAAAATAAGTTTGGGGGAATTTGATCAGTCGAAAATACTGCATCTTTAGACCGGCAATTTCCCTATCATTTGCACTCATCTAGAAGTGTTCGGCATTCATATCGCACATATTAGCAAATCAGTCGTTAAATATCAGATTGCATGTGTTAGACTCTAAAACCAGCACTATAAAGGAAATTGACCGCATTTCATAGCATGGCATCATTCCTATATATCGCAACTTGTGTTTCGAAGTCTGTGCAGGACATTACAGAAGATCGGTCAAATTTACAAACGAAGACTGTTAAAAAGACGCCAACTCATGGATTTGGAATCTGGTATTGATCTAAGAAGCATTCAGAGATTTAACATATCAGAAAGTACCATTTAAGACATCAGGAAGCAACACTGAAAATATGAAGCCCCAAGCCATCAAAGTGGTTGCGGAACCGCGGCCGGAGCCGCCTTGCGCCGCGGTTCCGCGGCGGCTTGTCCACATCAGCATCTCAAAGTTGCTTCATAACTCTTATCTCTGTACCTACACTTCAGAAATCCATTGCAAGTTCCAGAATACTCCTGAAGCTTCTGCCAGTTCAGCAAACCTAGGGTTCCTAACTAAACACCCCTAGCTTCCTTAACAAGCTTCACTTAAACTCTATTAAGGACCTAGAACCTTCCCCCTAACCTCCTAGCTTAGGATAAAAGCTAATCCCCTAACTAACTACTTCTAGAAGCCTCTTCCCTCTAACTAACTTTTGGAGGGAAAACTCAAATTTGAATTCCTAGACCTAAGGTTTGGAAAACCTATAAATAGACCCCTAAGGCTCACTTGAAAGGGTTAATCATTAGTTGTTGAATCCTTAGTTGATCAATCTCTAATCTCCCCCATTCTTCATCTTCCCCAATTTCTACCCACAAGTCTAGTGACAAGGCTTGTGTCAAAACCCTAACCCTAATCCAATCAAAAATCAAGAAACCTCAAGATCCTTTGAGTGCAAGCCAAGCAAGTCTTCAAGATCCTTTGAAGCGGAGCTGGACTTCAACGGAGCACGAGATCCAAGCGATCCAAAACTCAAGGAGCCGAGTGATGCTAGATTCGACGAGCGAAGTTCCTACCTCTTGTAAATCTTGAGAGTTGTAACTACTTGTTGATGTAATAAAGGTGAAGATTCTTTAAACTTGTTTACATTTCAATTCGAGCATTATGCTTATATTTCGATTCTTGAATATGTACTTTGTGATGATGCTTGAATAAATCTCCGCTCGTGGAGGAATCGAAACGATCGTAGAATGATGATGTTGATGAATCTTTAAACGATTTCTTAAGTCTTAAAACAATTGTAAATTCTTGAAAATCGATTGATCGATGATCTAGATCGATGTGAATGCGTTCTTGATTCCTTTCGGACGATCTAGAGATCAACAATTGATCATTCGACTTTCAAGAAGCTATCTAGTGAATGTGATTCATCGAAAGGACAAAAGATAGGATGAGGAACCCTAATTCTTCGCAAGATCCTTGATCCTCGATGAATTCTACATCGATTTAGCATCAATTTGTTAATAGATAAGAAATCATAATCTTGATCTTTTTCACATTTACAACCGAATCGATTCCTACGAGCTTTACTTCAAATCTTGAACCCTAAATTGATTGGAATTCTATCGATACTTGATTCTTGATGTTTATCATTTTCTTGATTCTTGATTAGAATAGTGATACTTGAAACTCATCGATAAAAATCTTGAATCATGTTTTCTTTTCTTTTCTATTAAATTTTCAATTCAAACAAATCAAAATACGAACGAATCGCACAATCCCTATGGACGATCCGCACTCGCTAACGCGCTACATCCGACACCGTTATTGATTGCGGTCAAAAAATATTTTTTGGTTGTGGTTATATTCATTTTCTTAAACACACAACAAGAATTAAGATCAATCAATCACTCTCTCCAAGAAGATGTCTTCCGGGACTGATTTGGAGAGAGCTCGCGTGCAAGCTATTACCTATGCTTCGGCAGTAGGCTTTATCATGCATGCAATCTTATGTACCAGACCAGATGTAGATGACTCACTAGGTGTAGTGATCAGGAATCAATCGGATCTTGGGAGAATCACTGGACAACTCTGGAGGACATTCTTAAGTACTTGAGAAGCACTAAAAGAATGTTCTTGGTTCCAGCTTCCAGAGTGATAAGTTCGACTGAAATTCAGTCACAGGCATTGTCTTTACCCTCAGTGGAGGGACGGTATGTTGGAAGAGTTACAAGTTAGATACCGTGGCATACTAGACGATAGCGGCTGAATATATTGCTACCAAGGATACTACCAAAGTGGTTGTCTGGACGTTTCTTTTTCATGAGATGAACAAGGTTCCTACCATTGAGCGTCCAATAACTGTTATTGTGACAACAATGGAGTTGTCGCTTTGGCCTAGGAACGCAGGTCCCATCAGCGTTCCAGGATATTCTGAGGCAAGTATCACTTGATCAGGGCAATGGTTGATCTCCCAGGGATCGAGGTTAGGAGAGTATACACGAAGGATAACACGGCGGATCCACTCATAAAGGCC
This sequence comes from Agapanthus africanus, assembly GCA_030015575.1. Taxonomy (NCBI): domain Eukaryota; kingdom Viridiplantae; phylum Streptophyta; class Magnoliopsida; order Asparagales; family Amaryllidaceae; genus Agapanthus; species Agapanthus africanus. The sequence continues at coordinate 122,980,537 of JASDDO010000004.1, read as the reverse complement.
TATCCCTAGAGAGACTTCTAAAGGACGTTGAGTATTAGATACTGCAACAAATGTCCTTAGTGCAAGTGGAAGATTGTTATTTATATGTATGCCCTAGAGGCCATTACTGTAAATGTGATGTATATTGTAGTGGATGCTTGGACATATATAGGGAGGACTTTCTTGCTCGACATGATAGTATGCTATCCGGTTGCTCTTTATCTAAACATGTACACTGATTGTCTCTCTATTACATATTGATAAAGTCCTTAGGATGAGTACTTGACTACGAGGACTATGATGCAGATCATACTAGTGGGGCAGAGGTAGTCGGTAAGTACATCCTTAGATTGTTCCTAGTCGTAGGAGTATCGAGACAGGGCATCGATATTCCAAAGTAGACTAGCGTATGCACTTCTCGACCCATATGATAGGCGATGGATGATCCCACATCCATTGGTGTTTGATATTAGAGAAGGTATACGGGTGCACAGTGCAGACTAGGTACACTGAACGGACTCGCCGAGAACTCCTAGATGGTATTATACCTATCATCAGATAGCAATTCTCTGGTGACACTGGTACAGGTTAGTCTGTTGACCCGAGATCGTCATAGAGTCTTGTGTGATTCCCACTGTGCTTTGATTTCCACCATACCACGGTAAAGAGATCATTCAAAAAGGTTGTTTTGGGGTACAATCCCGAGTCACATGGATGCAATGAGCGATAGGAGGGGATTCGTCTCTCCCGGTATTGGGAGTTGATGTTGCGCTATGCTCGATTGGCCATAACATGAAATCACTGGCCTGGGTTGCTGAGATTTACTGGTAAGTGTTACCAGTAGTTTCTCGAACTGTTATGGACCTTGCATTGGCATGACCTATCAGGCTATTAGGGTCTGAAGTTATACCACCCCAAGGCTATGATATGCGATATATGTGACGAAGAGACCGGATTGTACGGTAGTGTTACTGATTGGATTCGTAGGAGTGTGAGTAGGCTTGCTTGCTGATATTCTGATCGCTCAATACCCGGGTGGCCGTTATGTTTTGTTGGTGTATATGCCCTAGAGGCCATTACTGTATCATACTAGTATGTATATTACTTGATGGAAGCTTGGGATATTCACAGTTGTACAGACAATCTTGCTCAATATAGTAGTATGCTACTTGGTTTGTCTCTGCTTTAATGTGTACATGTGTGTTTATTTATTATATCACCTATACGCGTTAGTAGAGCCCTTAGGATCTTTGCTTGATTACCGGCGTTGTGATGGCGATCACACTCGTGAGGGCTGGGTAATCTACAAGCACATCCTTATACACGTCCCTAGTCGTGGGAGTACCGAGATAGGGCATCGATACCCCGGAGTAGACTAGCGTATGCGATTCTCATCCCAGCACGGGAGACGGTCTGTCCCACAGCCGTCGGTATGTCGTACTTGAGATAGTATACGGGTGCTCGTTGGGTTACGAGTACACTGGACAGGACTCGTCGGGAACTGATGGTTGGTATTATACCTATCGTCAGTTATCAGTTCCCAGGTGACATGAGTACAGCATAGTCCGCTGACTTGACACTGTCACTTCGCCTCGAGTGTGTTCCTACTGTTCTTTGATTACTACCCTACCACGGCTCTACTGAGTCGTGCAAACAGGTAGTAGTTGGGAGCAGTCCCGAAGCACTTGGAGGCAGTGACGGTTAGACAGGATTCGTCTCTCCCGGTATTGGGGGTTGACATCGCGCTGTGTCTAGGAGAGCCATTACACGAGTAGTCCCTGGCCAGGGCAAGCAAGATATACTGGTAGGTTCCAGTGTTATCTCAGGGTGTTCTGGGCTTCACTCCGACAAGACTTGTACCGCTATTAGGGGTCTGACGTTTACCGCCCCCCTAGGCCCGCCATGCGATGTATCAGACGAACAGACTGGACTGTACGGAGATTGTCACATACAGACTCAGTAGGAGTTCGGATGGGTTTACCTCATCGGCCTTCTTATCGACATCTACCTGGGGACCGTTACGTACAGCTAGTGCCGCTTGCGGTCTGTGGTTAAACCCACTGCCAGCGTAGTGTCGAGTCTTTAGAGTCCCACACAGAGAGTTTCCCTGCACTGAGCGAAACGTGTAGAGGCCGTATGGTTTTACGGCAGGGCTGCGATCACTTACGTACACTTGTGTGCGTATGATGTTCGGGCAGGCAGTACTAGTGGGCTTTGGTTTAAGCCAGATCCTGGTATTGCACGGATGGATGTGTTTTGTCTTCTGCGCATCCGCATTCTACGGAATGCGGATACAGGTGTGTATGCACAGTTTTCTGGAGTGATGAAGGAGGAGGTGCCTCATTAGGGTTTTGGCAGATGGTTCGGCCAAAACCGCTATGTGGCAGGCTCATCAGGGTTTTGACAGTTAATTCGGTCAAAACCATATTGAGGCGGACTCATTAGGGTTTCGACAGTTCGTTTGGTCAAAACCATAATGAGCCGGGGACATTATTTACTAATCCTTTCATTGATAATTTTGTTATGGCTAATTACATTGACCATTTGACCATCTTGACTTTGTTGACCTTTTGACCAAAGTTGACTTGGACCTTCTTAGAAGATCTAAAGTATTCTTTGGTTTTCTTTTTATTTAGTTATGATAATGGTCATGTCATTTGTAGCTATCACCTTTATCTTGATTGGATTTGTAATAATGATGTTTATGCATTATTGCAACCATGGTTAGCTTTTCTCTTGGTTAAGCTTTTCATTTGGATATTCTCATTCTCTCTCTTGAAATGAGAAGCTCCATGGTTGCTAGATAATCTCCTTCTTCTTCCTCCTCTTGATTTTCTCCTTTGATCTCATGTGTTGAGAGAAAAAGGATTCTACTTGACAAACACATCCATACATCCTCTCTACACAACCTAGGGCTTCTAGATTAGCAATCTCCTTGCCCTAGTTACCTCGGCTTGAGGTGGAGCTCGGCGTACATCTCTCGGGTGGATCGTCTTCGACTCAAGGAGGCCGCGGAGGTGACCGAAGTCCGGATCAACCTTTGAGCAAGCCATGAAAAGAACAACAAGAAGAGAAGAACATAAAAGAAGAACAACAACAAGAAGTGAAGGAGTTCAAGTTGAGGTATAACCACTTTGCCGAGTAGTTAATTCTTCTTTGCAAGTATGCTAGTTTAGTTTAGCAAAGATCCGGCTTTTACGGTCCATGTTACAAAGTTTAGAAAAAATTTTGATTTACCGTTTCCGCAACCCCGAAAGTACCGGGAGAGGTAACGTGGACCTAACAGTGGTATCAGAGCCAGGTTAAACTTAAACTAGCTTGGTAGTGAAGTGTAACGAAGTTCGGAACCGGAAAAATCCAAAAACCAAACTTTTACAAAACCTGAGTTTCTGTTGAAATTTTTTTGGCTCAAAATGAAAAACTTTATACTTGTAAATTCGTCTCAGGGTTTTATGTGAACACCCAAGAAAAACGTTGCCCCAATTCATCAAAAGCGCCGCCCTTCCGCGGCACGAGATAGGCATGTGCCGCGGAAGCGCCGCGGTTTGTTTTCCTCTCTGCATCGTTTTTCGTGCAGTGTTCTTCTGGTGGGATTTTGTGATTTTTCAGATATATTATATGTGCCCAGATTTTCCAGAAAAGAAATTTTCTTTTGGGGTCCTATAATTCCGTATTTTTTTCCGGACTTCACTGCACTTTGGCTATGTTGGTTATATCTGTGATGTTTGCATGTATTGAACGTCGGCTAATCGCTATAAGTCGATTAGTCGGGGTTATACATGATCTGTGTTTGATATTGGAATGTGTATATGAATGTGTTGGACTGTCGCGGGTGAATAGCCGGGGTGGATGTGAGATGAGCTTTTGTTTTTCTTTCATTCATTGTAAATGTAAATTGATGTAATAATTATTATTTGTTTGGCCGCACAACCGGGTCGGGGTTGTAGCCGTCATTGTATAATTCTTTTTACTGTTTTTGCTCCTAGGATAGACCCATGGAGGGGGTGCACAAACTACCGGGTAGCTCGAAGTGCCGAGTGGCCTACTCATGGCATTGAGGGAGGTTGCTTCGCTTCGGGTACTTGGCGGGTAGTTTGCCGCACCCGTAGGGGTCTTGGGTGGGGTATTTGGCTATTCACCGCGACCGTGTTATCCGCTTTTCGTTCCAGGCTCGAAAGGATTGCGGATTGCTAGTATATCCAATGTATTCATCTGTGATCTGTAATGTCTATCATTGCTTTCTATTTAGGCGTTGCTTATGTTTTACAGCCGCGCTAGCCCAGCCCCCGCTCTGTCGTTAGTTAAGTAACCTAACGGGTGATGACGGGGCCCCGTGGCGAATGCGAATGGCATAAGCGTACGTCATATTTTGGTTGTTTTCTGCAATGGTAGGTTTTAAATGATGGGACGCATTAAAAGAACTAATGCAAGAAAATAAACCTAAAAGACGTTGTTGGAACAAGTTTTTCAAAAAGCTGTTATTGCAAGGACGTTCATTTTTGTTTTGCATAGCGGTATTCGGTTCTGAATGCCCAGCACCTCAGTCGACGAGGCAAGGGCCGAGATCCCCTCACCGGGAGTGACCCCTTGGACAAAAGTTTGCGTCAGGGTAATAACTTCACTATAGTCGATTATTCTTGCTTTGCATCGAGGTATTCATTTGGAATATCCTGCACCTCATTCGACGAGGAAAGAGCCGAGATCCCTTTGCAGGGAGTGACCTCTTTAGCAAAAAGTTTTCGCCACTATATTTTCAAAACCCTGTATCATGTTCCTTCAACGATATCAAGTTCATTACGTTAACGGGATTTTCGCCAAAAACCCAGCCGTAGCCCTCCGTCGTTTCGGATAATTAATACTAAGTATTCGTGCTGCGTTTGTTGATTATTCGTCAAGACACAGTGAACGGTAGCTGAGTAATAATTCTCTGTTGCACTGATAGATGCGATTGGTTAGGACGGTCGCATGATTTTGTTGATTATTCGTCAAGGATCATGCGGGCGGGTCTAATGCAATCCTGGATAACGACGGGTTGAACTTGACTAGGACCTTTTGATTTGTTGATTATTCGTCAAGGTCACTTGGGTCCTAGGGGCAAAAACCACATCGGGAGTTTCAAAAGAACTGAAACTTGCAGATTTAGCATACCTTCTGGAGTGTGGTGACTAGAGTGGATTCCATCTAGATTATCACACAATGACAGTTGGATCCCGATCCCACTGATGAGTTGGTTTACTCTCGGGAGATTATTTCACTTAACGATCAATGCTATAAACCTAGTAGGTGTCTAGAAAGGTGTTAGCGGGGTTACGCCCCCAGGGAAAAGAGGTTCTTTAATTAAGGAACTTCGCGAAAGCGTTGGAAAACCTCCCTCGAAGTACCGACACTAGCCTGGCTGAAAGGTTAAGCAAGTATTGTGACGTGAATTAAAACCCGACTAGTTCTTCTTTTAAAAAGGTTTTAAGAAGAATTTGAGGAAACAGTGGGAGACATCTTGGTTAGATAAATTAATAAACCAATCTAATCTTGCAAGAGCATACGCTGAGTGTTTCTTTTCTCTCTTTCCAGGCAGCAACCTTTTCACGCCCTAATCAAGATAATAAAATGTATCGCTTGACCGAACCGAATTCTTATTCGGGACTGGGGAAAGTTGGTTCAGCTCTAACTTGTGACAACAGTCATGAGTATGAGAATGGGAAAGAGGAAAGTATGGATTTCCAGGATACCCAGTTGAAGAAGAAGCATGGTTTTGCATCTACTTCAGGTGTTCTTGTAATTGAGAACTGTTTTACGGTCAGCCCTACCTCCTGGGTACTTGATACCGGATCAGGATCTCATATCTGTAATTTATTACAGGGACTGAGAAAAAGTAGGAAAGTTGCACCGGGTGATATGTCGCTCAGAGTAGCGAACGGAGCACAAGTTAATGCGGCAGCCGTCGGTGAATATCACCTAGTATTGCCAAATGGCAAGACTATGATTTTGAACAATTGCTACTATGTACCCTCCATGGTTTGCAACATCATATCAGTTTCTTTACTCGATAAAGAAAGATATAAGTTTGTTCTTGAAAAGAATATCATGAACATTTACCTTGATAAGGTACTGGTTGCAGAGGGTACACTGTTTAATGGTATCTACGTTCTAAATCAGAATACAGTTCTCAATATACAAAACACACGCAAGAGGAAGAATTCAGATACGAATGAATCCTACTTGTGGCATTGTAGACTTGGTCATGTCGGAGAGAAAAGACTGAGTAAGTTGCATAAAGATGGACTCTTGGATGCGTTCGAGTTTTCATCTTATGAAACTTGTCATTCTTGTCTCAAAGGGAAGATGACCAAATCTCTGTTCACCGGACATGGAGAAAGAGCAGCAGAGCTCTTGGGACTCGTACATAGTGATGTATGTGGTCCGATGTCTATACATGCAAGGGGTGGGTTCTCGTACTTCATCACATTCACTGACGATCTCTCTAGGTTCGGATACGTGTATCTGATGAAACACAAATCTGAAGCTTTTGAGAAATTCAAGGAATTCAGAAAGGAAGTAGAGAACCAGATTGGCAAAAGTATCAAGATCCTCCGGTCTGACAGGGGAGGGGAGTACTTAAGCACGGAATTCCTAGATTACTTAAAAGAGAATGGTATTCTCTCTCAGCTTACTCCTCCTTATACACCACAGCACAACGGTGTTTCGGAGCGGAGGAATCGTACCCTATTAGATATGGTTCGCTCCATGATGAGTAGTGCTGAGTTGCCTCTTTCATTCTGGGGACATGCGCTTCAGACAGCGGCATACCTTTTGAATCAAGTTCCGTCCAAATCTGTGCCTAAAACTCCGTATGAAATATGGAGCAGTAAGAAACCATGTCTGAAGTTTATTAAGATATGGGGTTGTCCGGCCTATGTAAAAACACAGAAACCGGACAAGTTAGAGGCGCGGTCAGTTCTCTGTAAATTTGTGGGATATCCTAAAGACTCACTAGGATATCTGTTCTACCACACTGAGGAACAGAAGGTGTTTGTATCTCGCCACGCCACCTTCTTAGAAAGGGAGTTTCTTACAAAAGAAACTAGTGGGAGTTCGGTAGAACTGGAAGAAATTCAGCGACCACAAAATGTAACTGAAAATTTGGAGGAACCGCTAGATTCTATAACCCCAGACGAACCTCAGCCACTCCGCAGATCTGGTAGGATTTCTCATCCGCCCGAGAGATACTACGGTTTTCTCATAGACGGGGATCGAGAGGATTGCATCTTGGAAGAAGATGACCCTACCAGTTTCAGGCAGGCCATTATCAGTAGGGACTCTGATAAGTGGCAGGAAGCAATGCAATCCGAAATGGAGTCCATGTACGCCAATAAAGTGTGGACCTTGGATATTGCTCCACCTGGGGTAAAACCCGTTGGATGCAAATGGATCTACAAAAGGAAACTTGGTGTAGATGGGCAGGTGGAAACCTATAAAGCTAGACTCGTTGCAAAAGGTTTTCGTCAAAGACCTGGTTTGGACTATGACGAGACTTTTTCTCCGGTGGCTATGCTCAAATCCATTCGGATCTTACTTGCCATTGCTGCCTTCCATGACTATGAAATCTGGCAGATGGATGTTAAGACGGCTTTCCTAAACGGTTGTTTGGAAGAGTGCGTTTACATGGATCAACCAGAAGGTTTCGTAGACAGTGGGAGCAGCGGAAAGGTGTGCAAGTTGCTTAAATCCATTTATGGATTAAAGCAGGCATCGCGGAGCTGGAACATCTGTTTTGATGAGGCAATCAAGGAATTTGATTTCATCAAGAACGAAGATGAACCCTGTGTATATAAGAAGATTGTAGGACGAACTGTCGTATTCCTAGTCTTGTACGTGGACGACATTCTTTTGATAGGAAATGATATTCCTATGCTACAATCGGTCAAGCTATTTTTGTCACAAAGGTTCTCCATGAAGGACCTGGGTGATGCCTCGTGCATTCTGGGGATCAAGATCTATAGAGATAGATCCAAGAGACTATTGGGACTTTCGCAGTCCAGGTACATAGAGACCGTACTAAAGAGATTTAGTATGGAGGGTTCCAAGCGCGGTAACATACCCGCCTTGCACGGAATTACCCTCTCCAAGAAGATGTCTCCTAAGACTGACGAGGAGAGGGTTCGCATGAGCACTATACCCTACGCTTCGGCGGTAGGATCTATAATGTATGCGATGCTATGTACAAGACCAGATGTAGCTTACGCGTTGAGCGCGGTAAGCCGGTATCAGTCAGACCCAGGGGAGGACCACTGGACAGCAGTGAAGAACATTCTCAAGTACCTAAGAAGGACTAAGGAGATGTTCCTGGTTTACGGTAATGGAGACCTCCGGGTCGAGTCCTTTACCGATTCAAGCTTCCAGAGTGACAGAGATGACAGCAAGTCTGTCTCGGGTTTTGTGTTTACCCTCAACGGAGGGGCGGTATGTTGGAGGAGTTCCAAGCAGGATACCGTCGCAGACTCGACGATGGAGGCTGAGTACATTGCTGCAAGCGATGCCGCAAAAGAGGCTGTCTGGATAAAGAAGTTCATTAGTGAACTTCAGGTGGTTCCGTCCATTGTTGACCCAATACCTCTGTATTGCGATAACAATGGGGCTATAGCTTTAGCGAAGGAACCAAGGTCCCATCAGAAATCCAGGCACATCTTAAGGCGGTATCACCTGATCAGGGAGATCATTGATCGACAGGAGATCGAGGTGCGGAGAGTGGACACAAAGGACAACACTGCGGACCCATTCACAAAGGCTTTACCCCAGACTCAGTTCGAGCGGCTGATCGAGATGATAGGTCTTCGATACGCCAGTACATGGCCTTAGTGCAAGTGGGAGATTGTTGGTGTATATGCCCTAGAGGCCATTACTGTATCATACTAGTATGTATATTACTTGATGGAAGCTTGGGATATTCACAGTTGTACAGACAATCTTGCTCAATATAGTAGTATGCTACTTGGTTTGTCTCTGCTTTAATGTGTACATGTGTGTTTATTTATTATATCACCTATACGCGTTAGTAGAGCCCTTAGGATCTTTGCTTCATTACCGGCGTTGTGATGGCGATCACACTCGTGGGGGCTGGGTAATCTACAAGCACATCCTTATACACGTCCCTAGTCGTGGGAGTACCGAGATAGGGCATCGATACTCCGGAGTAGACTAGCGTATGCGATTCTCATCCCAGCACGGGAGACGGTCTGTCCCACAGCCGTCGGTATGTCGTACTTGAGATAGTATACGGGTGCTCGTTGGGTTACGAGTACACTGGACAGGACTCGTCGGGAACTGATGGTTGGTATTATACCTATCGTCAGTTATCAGTTCCCAGGTGACATGAGTACAGCATAGTCCGCTGACTTGACACTGTCACTTCGCCTCGAGTGTGTTCCCACTGTTCTTTGATTACTACCCTACCACGGCTCTACTGAGTCGTGCAAACAGGTAGTAGTTGGGAGCAGTCCCGAAGCACTTGGAGGCAGTGACGGTTAGACAGGATTCGTCTCTCCCGGTATTGGGGGTTGACATCGCGCTGTGTCTAGGAGAGCCATTACATGAGTAGTCCCTGGCCAGGGCAAGCGAGATATACTGGTAGGTTCCAGTGTTATCTCAGGGTGTTCTGGGCTTCACTCCGACACGACTTGTACCGCTATTAGGGGTCTGACGTTTACCGCCCCCTAGGCCCGCCATGCGATGTATCAGACGAACAGACCGGACTGTATGGAGATTGTCACATACAGACTCAGTAGGAGTTCGGATGGGTTTACCTCATCGGCCTTCTTATCGACATCTACCTGGGGACCGTTACGTACAGCTAGTGCCGCTTGCGGTCTGTGGTTAAACCCACTGCCAGCGTAGTGTCGAGTCTTTAGAGTCCCACACAGAGAGTTTCCCTGCACTGAGCGAAACGTGTAGAGGCCGTATGGTTTTACGGCAGGGCTGCGATCACTTACGTACACTTGTGTGCGTATGATGTTCGGGCAGGCAGTACTAGTGGGCTTTGGTTTAAGCCAGATCCTGGTATTGCACGGATGGATGTGTTTTGTCTTCTGCGCATCCGCATTCTACGGAATACGGATACAGGTGTGTATGCACAGTTTTCTGGAGTGATGAAGGAGGAGGTGCCTCATTAGGGTTTTGGCAGATGGTTCGGCCAAAACCGCTATGTGGCAGGCTCATTAGGGTTTTGACAGTTAATTCGGTCAAAACCATATTGAGGCGGACTCATTAGGGTTTCGACAGTTCGTTTGGTCAAAACCATAATGAGCCAGGGACATTATTTACTAATCCTTTCATTGATAATTTTGTTATGGCTAATTACATTGACCATTTGACCATCTTGACTTTGTTGACCTTTTGACCAAAGTTGACTTGGACCTTCTTAGAAGATCTAAAGTATTCTTTGGTTTTCTTTTTATTTAGTTATGATAATGGTCATGTCATTTGTAGCCATCACCTTTATCTTGATTGGATTTGTAATAATGATGTTTATGCATTATTGCAACCATGGTTAGCTTTTCTCTTGGTTAAGCTTTTCATTTGGATATTCTCATTCTCTCTCTTGAAATGAGAAGCTCCATGGTTGCTAGATAATCTCCTTCTTCTTCCTCCTCTTGATTTTCTCCTTTGATCTCATGTGTTGAGAGAAAAAGGATTCTACTTGACAAACACATCCATACATCCTCTCTACACAACCTAGGGCTTCTAGATTAGCAATCTCCTTGCCCTAGTTACCTCGGCTTGAGGTGGAGCTCGGCGTACATCTCTCGGGTGGATCGTCTTCGACTCAAGGAGGCCGCGGAGGTGACCGAAGTCCGGATCAACCTTTGAGCAAGCCATGAAAAGAACAACAAGAAGAGAAGAACATAAAAGAAGAACAACAACAAGAAGTGAAGGAGTTCAAGTTGAGGTATAACCACTTTGCCGAGTAGTTAATTCTTCTTTGCAAGTATGCTAGTTTAGTTTAGCAAAGATCCGGCTTTTACGGTCCATGTTACAAAGTTTAGAAAAAATTTTGATTTACCGTTTCCGCAACCCCGAAAGTACCGGGAGAGGTAACGTGGACCTAACATGTTTAGCAGACCGCTTGCGGCTTATGGGTGTTCGATATGATCATCACCTACTGCTGGCGTATTGACGAGTCTTTAGAGTCCTACACAGAGGTTTCCTGGTTCATGCGAAACGAAGTAGGAGCACATATGTGATATGTGCGGGACCGAGATTAATGCGCGTATGTGATACCGCATTCTATTCTCACGAAATGTGATATCGGTCGGTTATATGTGATATAGCCGGGTTATCGGATCAAGTGTTGATTCGATAAGTTGATTCATATGATATTAGTCGTTTGTATGTGATATAGCCGGATTATTAAATCAACAATTGATTTGATAATTTAATGTATAATTATACATTTGATATATTAACTTACATTAACTAATATTTGCTCATTAAGTATTCTTTTTCTCACTTGTGTGCATATAATATGTATGTGATATATATTAATATACATTTTTTATGTGTCTTGCTTGATGCCACATGATTCATCGGTGTGTGAGACTTACACTATAGTTAGGATAATGTAGGGTTTTTATTTATCAAAGTAATCACGAATTGGTGGAATTTGTCATGGCTAGAAGCTTTGAGAAAGCTTATGGATAACCATTGACTAAGTCCACTCTTTTTGTCAAGCTAAAGATATTTATTAACCCAACCACTATCCTAACCTATGGTTAACTCTCTACATGAGTTAAGGTATGACATTAACTCACCCATGGTTCATTCTCTCACCTCATGAGTTTCATTTGTTCACTCACTTCATCTACTTCTTCCTCATGAAAAGCTTGCTAGCTTTTTCCCAAGATGAGAAAATATTGTGAGAAAAAGAAAAGTAAAGAGAGCCCAATTCCTACTTCATCATCCTCTACTATTAGTCATTTAGTTTAGGGTGTTTGCTTCACTAATCTACTATTAGTGAAGAGGTAGCATAATCTTGAGTCTCCTCGACATAGATCATCTTCGGCCTCGAAAATTTCGTGCAAGTTTCCATCATTCACCTTGTGGAGCCTCTCAAGAGTTCGGGAGATTCTTACTCGCAGTGAAGGGTCTTCTACACGGAGCATTTGTAGTGAAGGACCGGTCTACAAAGGTTGTATACCTCATTCACTTGGTTGCAAAGTTGTTTGCATGTTGTTTTGTTTAAATCTCTAGTTAAAATTCTAGGGTTAGGGTTCTTTAGTTTGGCAAATTTTTGAAAACGGCATGGACGATACCTCCCAAAACCTTGCCACCTTGCTAAGTAACCCTACAACCTTTTAGGGATTGAAGGAAAATTTGATAAAAAAAATTAGTGGGAGCCAACCTGATTAAATAAGATAAAAAACCAATCTAATCTTGCAAGAGCATAAGCTAAAGTGTTTTCTTCTCTCTCTCTCTTCAGGTAGTGACCATGTCAGGCCTTAATCAAGATAATAATATGGATATATTGACCAAACCCGCTTGTTATACTGAGCAGGGGAATGTTGGTTCCATTCTTTCTTATAATTGTTATAAGGCTGAGCAGGAAATAGGGGAATATCCGGATTCCCACGCCGCCCAAACGAAGAACAAGCATGTTGATGCATCTTCTTCGGGTGTGTTTGTTATCGAGAAATGTTTCTCAGTTCACTCTACGTCCTTGGTATTAGATACCGGATCGGGATCCCACATATGTAATATGTTACATGGCTAAGGAAAGGTAGGGAAGTGAGAATGGATGATCATTCCGTAAGAGTAGGGAATGGCGCAAATGTTGCAGCCAAAGCAGTTGGCGAATATCACCTTGTATTACCAAATGGTAATACATTGATTCTGAACGAATGCTATTACATACCTGATATGCCATCTTATAGCTGTTTCTTTATTAAGTAAAGAATGATATAATTTTGTAGTACAGGATAATGTTATGAACATCTTTCTGAATCAAAAGTTTATTGGATCAGGCTCGTTAAATAATGGAATATACGTTCTAAATCAAACTACGGTTCTTAATGTACAAAAAACACACAAGAGGAAGAGTTCAGAAATGAACGAATCTTTCTTGTGGTATTGTAGACTAGGTCTATCAATGCGACACGACTAGCTAAGTTACATAAATATGGATATTTGAAACCATTCGAATTTTCATCTTATGACACTTGCCAGTCATGTCTCAAAGGTAAAATGACCAAAACTCCGTTTAGTGGACACGGAGAAAGAGTTACGGAACTCTTGGGACTGATACATAGTGATGTATGCGGTCCTATGTCTACACATGCCAGGAATGGTTCCTCATACTTCATTACATTCACTGACGATCTCTCAAGATATGGACATGTGTTCCTGATGAAACATAAGTCTGAAGATTTTGAGAAATTCAAAGAATATAAGCATGAAGTTAAGAACCAAACGGGTAAAAGTATTAAAACCCTTGATCTGATCGGGGAGGAGAATACTTGAGCACGGAATTCCGTGACTATCTAAAAGAGAATGGGATTCTCTCTTAGCTTACTCCTCCGTATACACCACAGCACAACGGTGTATCGGAACGGAGGAACCGCACCCTATTAGATATGGTGCGCTCTATGATGAGCACCGCTGAGTTGCCTATTTCCTTTTAGGGTTATGCGCTTGAGACAGCAGCATACCTATTGAATTAAGTTCCATCTAAATCAGTGCCTACAACCCCATATGAGATATGGAGGGGAATGAGACCATATCTTAAACGAGTTAAGATATGGGGTTATCCGGCCTATGTCAAAAGGCAAAATCCGGACAAGCTCGAGGCACGATCAGTTCTTTGCAAGTTTGTGGGATATCCAAAGAATTCACAAGGATATATTTTCTACCACGCTGAGGAGCAAAAGGTGTTTGTTTCTCAATACGCCGCCTTTTTGGAAAAGGAATTTATTGTGAAAGAAATTAGTGGTAAAGAGGTAGAGCTGGAAGAAGTTCCAGCAGCACAAACTGAAACTAAAGATTTAGTGGAACCAGAGGATTCGATAGTTCCCAACGAACCTCAGCCTCTCCGCCGATCTAGTAGGGTTCGTCATCCACATGAGAGATACTACGGTTTTCTCATTGATGGTGGGAGCGAGGATTTCATCATGGAAGATGATGATCCAACTAGCTTCGAGCTGGCCATCACGAGTGGGGACTCTGTGATGTGGCTGGATGCAATGCGATCTGAGATGGAATCCATGTGCACCAACAAAGTATGGACTATGGAAGTTGCTCCTGAAGGGTTAAAACCCATTGGGAGCAAATGGATTTTTAAGAAGAAACTTGGTGTAGATGGAAAAGTTGAGACTTTCAAAGCTAGGCTTGTTGCAAAAGGTTTTCTTCAACGACCAGGTATGGATTATGGGGAAACCTTTTCTCCAGTGGCTATGCTTAAGTCCATCCGGATCCTACTTGCCATTCTGCATACCTTGACTACGAAATATGAAAAATGGATGTTAAGACCGCCTTTCTAAATAGTGATTTAGAAGAGAGCGTGTACATGACTCAGCCAGAGGGCTTCATGGACAGTGGGAGAAGTGGGAAGGTGTGCAAGCTGCTTAAATCCATCTACGGGTTGAAGCAGGCATCGCGGAGTTGGAACATCTGTTTTGATGTGGTAGTCAAAGAGTTTGACTTCATCAAAAATGTAGATGAACCTTGTATATACAAGAAGGTGGCAGAGTGTAAGGTTGTATTCCTCGTATTGTGCGTCGATGACATACTCTTGATAGGAAATGATATTCCTATACTGCACTCGGTCAATCTTTTCTAATTACAAAGATTCTCATTGAAAGATCTAGGTGATGCCTCCTACATCTTGGGGATTAAGATTTATAGTGATAGATCTAAATGGATACTGGGATTGTCCCAATCCAGGTACATTAACACCATACTAAAGATGTTTAGTATGGAAGAATCCAAGTGTGGGAATTTACCCACGATCTCAGGACTCACTCTCTCCAAAGAAATGTCTCCCAAGACTGATTTGGAGAGAGCTCGCATGCAAGGGATACCCTATACTTCGGCAGTAGGCTTTATCATGTACGCGATGCTATGTACCAGACCCGATATAGCATACTCACTAAGTGTAGTGAGTAGGTATCAAGCAGATCCTCGAGAGAGTCAATGGACAGCTGTGAAGAACATTCTCAAGTACTTGAGAAGGAATAATGATATGTTCTTGGTTTATGGTAACGGAGAACTCCAAGTGGAGTCATTTACCGATTTGAGCTTCCAGAGTGATAAGGATGACTCTAAGTCGTTCTCGGGATTTGTCATTACCCTTAATGGAGGGGCGGTTTGTAGGAAGAGTTCCAAACAGGAAACCGCGGCAGACTCGACGATGGAGGCTGAATACATCGCTGCCAACGAAGCTGCCAAAGAGGCTATCTGGATGAAGAAGTTCATAACTGAACTTGGTGTGGTTCTGTCCAATGAGCATCCAATACCTTTGTATTGCGATAACAATATAGCAGTGGCCTTGGCCAAGGAATCCAGGTCCCATCAGGGATCCAGGCATATTCTGAGGCGGTATCACCTGATCCGGGAGATAGTTGATCGCCCGGAGATCGAGGTCAGGAGAGTTAACACGAAGAACAACACAGTGTATCCACTCACGAAGGCCATTCCCAAGATACAGTTTGAGAGACTCTTCGGGATGTTGGATATGCGATACTACAACAGTTGGCCCTAGTGCAAGTGGGAGATTGTTTGTTATATGTATGCCCTAGAAGCCATTATTGTACATATGATGTATATTATAGTGGATGCTTGGACATATATAGAGAGTACTTTCTTTCTCGACATGATAGTATGCTATCTGGTTTCTCTTTATCTTAACATGTATACTTGTCTCTTTATACTGTCTCATAGTTACATGTTGGTAATGCCCTTAGGATGTATGCTTGACTATTTGGATTATGATGCAGATCATACTAGTGGGACAAAGGTAGTCCGTGAGTACATCCTTTAATGTTCCTAGTCGTGGGTGTATTGAGACAGGGCATCGATATACCAACGTAGACAAGCATATGCGCTTCACGACCCATGAGATGGACGATGGATGATCCCATATCCATTGGTGTTTGACATCAGAGATGGTATATAGGTGCTCAGTGGAGACTGGGTACACTGGACAGACTCGCCGAGAACTCCAAGATGGTATTATACCTGACGTCAGATAATAGTTCTCTGGTGACACTGGTACAGGTTAGTCTGTAGACCCGAGATCATCATAGAGTCTTGTGTGATTCCCACTGTGCTTTGATTTCCTCCTTACCATGTTCAAGAGGACGTGCAAAATGGTGGTTTTTGGGTACAGTCCCGAGTCACATAAAGGCAATGAGCGATAGGAAGGGAGTTCGTCTCTCTCGATATTGGGGGTAGATGTCGTGCAGTGCTCGATTGGCTATAACTGGAAGTCCCTGGCCAGAGCTGATTTGGAGATTTACTGGTAAGTGTTATCAGTAGTTTCTGGACCCGTTATGAACCTCGTATCGGCATGACTTATCGAGTTATTGGGGTCTGACGTTTACCACCCTTAGACTGGATATGTGACATATTAGACGAAGAGACCGGACTGTACGGTAGTGTTATTGATTGATTCGCTGGAGTATAAGCATGCTTGCTTGTTGATCTTCTGATCGCTCAATACAGCCGTTACATTTAGCAGACCGCTTGCGGCATGTGAGTGTTTGATATGATCATTACCTACTGCCGGTGTGTTGACGAGTCTTTAGAGTCCTACACAGAGGTTTCCTGGCTCAAGCAAACGAAGTAGGAGCACATATGTGATATGTACGGGACCGAGAATAATGCGAGTATGTGATACCATATTCTATTCTCGCGATTTATTAATATCGGTCGGTTATATATGATATAGCCGGATTATCGAATCAAGCGTTGATACGTATAATATTAGTTGGTTATATGTGATATAACCGGATTATTAAATCAAGTGTTGATTTTATAATTTAGTGTATAATTGTATATTTGATATACTAGTTTACATTAACTAATATTAGTGTAACATTTCAGAAAAATAAAATATTATTTTTGGGAATTTTTATAATTAAATAATAAATGTTGAATATTTTATTAAAGCGGTATAATTAAATACCGATAAATCGGAAAATATTTGGAAAATTATAGAAATTACTAAAATGAGGATGTTTTATGTGATTTAAGAAAATTATAACTTTTATAATTAATCATATTCATTTTTAAAGCTAATCGCGATTAAATATCGCTAATCGCGCATTAAACCAGTTTTGTGCACATGACATGCACCATATCACATTTTTATACTTGTGCATGTTGTTAACCATGACATTTTGCTTTTGGATTTTCATTTGGGTTTGCAAATAAGAGAAAACAAAAGAAAATTATAAAGAAAGAGGGATGGTCAAGAGAGAGAGGTGAGGGGTCAACCCAAGACCATGGCTCCTTGTCCCTTTATTGTTTCTTCTTCGTTTCTATCCCCCCTCTTCTCTCATGGCAGCACCCATCTCCCTCCTCTCTCTAAACACCTCATTTCATCATTAAAAACACCTTAAAACTCAATCCAACTTCATTAAAAATGTGCACAAGCCCTCTAGCTACACTTTGGACCAAGAAAGCAAGGATTTTGGACACATGGGGCAACTCAAGAAAATTCTTGAGTTGTCAAGTGAGGTAACTTCTGAACCATTAGTGTAGTATTTGGTTTACCTTAGCTTCCATGCATGTTTAGAAGTGATTAGGCGATGTTTATTGAGGTTTGGAAATTCTAAGTTTAGGGTTAGGGTTTGAATTGAATTGTGATAGTGTAATTGAGTTATTAGTGACCTTAAACCCCCTTAGTGATAGTATTTTGGACACAAAAACAGAGACAAGTGGTTCTTACGAGATCTTGATGAGATGATTTTCCACTCCGCTGACATCAGAGATGTGATACGCATGCAGAGGCGTTGTATATGGATGTATCTTCTAGAAGGAGTCGCGATGAGTATGCAGCCGTTCCGGAACAAGATACAGATTTAGTAAAAGATGATAAATTCCGGGCAGTTCAGCAGAAATAAGATTTGGGAGAGACCTCAACCGGACCTTTCTGGAATACTATACGAAAATACTTGGACCCAGGAGCGGTCATATTGCGCACACCTAATAGGCCAGAGTTCGGCATCGTCGACGAGATAGTTGGCCAGAGATCTTTAGACGATGTGCCAGAGCGGGACTGTTTCCGTCGTCATTCCATATTTGGCCGTTGAGACAAGGAGCTATATATCTAGAAATTCGCAGTGAGAGTCAAGAGCCTAAAGGCACCAGGCGCCAGACCATGAACATGAGGCAAGTAGATATCTTGCTCTGCTAGCTTTGGATGCACCGACATCTTCTCGACTGCAAAGGAAGGACCTATCGACGACAATTTTTACGATCTGGGATTTGGTGATTCAAATATCACGCATCTGTCATTTTTGGATTTCGGTGTTTTGGGCGATTTGTTTGCATGATTGATATTTTTGTACACTACGGTTGCACTTGACTTCGATTTGATGCCATTCGAGAGGTTGATTTTGATTTCATGCCTATGATATGCATATGATTTGACTTATGCTTTCGGTATAGTTTTCATGTACTTTTAGTGTTTAATTTGATTTGTGCACGCTGATGCATATGGTTGTGAGATTATATACCTGTCACGACCCAAATTTGGCCCGTAACCGGCACTTAAATTACGTAACGTCTAAAGGCATACGCAACTTAAGTAAGCCGAAACCCAGAAATCTAAACCACCCAAAACTGGATCAACGGAGAAAAACATAGTTTTAAATATTCGGAAATTTTCAAGTAAAAATCTTTAAGTTTAGTTTTCGTTCTTAAAAATTTCGGCAGCACCTCCTTTGTAAAAACTAACCCCGAAAACGGGTACAACATAGATAATAATAAAAGCATCCCAAACGGGAGCAAATCACGCCCAACGGCGGAGACAACCACCACAACATATATACGACGCCGAAGCAAAGAAATATAAAAGACAACTGCATAAAGAAGTAAAACTTTTCAACAAAAACCGGCTCCCACGAGCACGGCACCCAAAGTCACCACAAAATATAACACTGAATCCTCACAAGTCGTCTCTAAGTCATATACAACATAGTGGTAGATGGAGAATACTAGATCCAACAAAAAAATATACAAAGTACAAACAGATAACCGCAACCCACCTAAAAGCAAGGCTTCACAGCCAACCGTAGCGGTATCCGTAAAAGTAGAGATGAAAAGATGCCCTGCCGCGACTACTCAGAGGGTAAGTCCTGCACAACACTGTGGCACAACGGGGGTGAGTTGCCAACTCGTGAATAGTAACTAACATCATACAGTAATCGCAAGTATGCACGAACAGCGATCTATCTATCACAAGTAATCCGATAGCACAAGTATGATAAGCGAATATGCAACAATCATGTAAAGGTACATCATCAGGGTACTACAACTACATGAAACGATGCTTATCAACATAATCCTTAGTGTGGGATGATATAATATAGAATCTCATGCAAAAATCATCAGCATGGAAAAACACCAGTGTCCCTCACTGACACATCAAATCCCAAATCCTCAGGCACCGCATCCTAAGACCGGCCCTCAAATCCTGTATGTCTCACGAAAACCTGAGTGTCCAACACCGACACTCGAAACATCTTGAAACCCGTGTCTAGCATCGACACGTAAATCCTCATAACTCAGGCACTGTCACCATGACTAGCCCTGACGATATGTCATACCTCACTCCGGTCGGTATCTCCATGATAACCGCCGAGTCCAAATACAATCACCGGTAGGTAGTGGTCCCACCGTCAGGTTTATCGTCTACACCACGAAATCACCACTCACCCCGGGGTACCATACCGGGTCCACCATATACCCGCAGACGGTGCATCCCGCTCCTCGAATCGGGTATCACAAGCCAAATCTCAGAACCGAGAAATCACATGGTGGACGCATCAAATATTATATCAAGAGAAACCGGGTTTTCAAACAATACAATGTTTTCTTGAAAATATCCCCCACGGTTCTCAAATCCATAAATCATATGAAATCCATATCTCAATGCGAAAAATCCATATAAAACTGATATATGCAACATAAAACATCAATATGAGCATATAAAGGGAAAACCGCTCTTTAAATTGAATCTAACTTTAAAACACATCATACGGTTCCCAATTCCTTCGAAAATAAATGCAGTATCATATGAAGTGTACATGTAAGTGTAGCAGGGTTTAAGTATCTACATGTAATCAAGTACGAGGGTGTACATGTCAATGTGTATGCATGATGTATAGGTAATTATAACAAGATATAAGTGAAGTGGAATAGGGTTCACTACCTTAACTATTCCTGCCCAATGCAATATCACGTATGTATGTGTCCACAGTATTTCATATGCACAATAGAATATGAGTTACTACTCTAATCATTCCTATCCACTATCATATCACATATGTAGGTGTTTGTGCGTGTCATGGCAATTACAGACGGTGTGGGTGTAGCATACAATTTAGTGCTCGTGCAACATGAACCGTCAGTAATGTGTTATATCTAAAGGTACGAGTCAAGTACAACAGATAATGCTATGCAATGACATTCATATGAAAGTAACTAATATGCAAATACATGCAGCTATCATATCATATTCGCCCCGACGCATAACGCCATACGGGCGATTTCCCCGTAGATGTTAAATCTACTCACCGATGGTCTCGAGCTAAGAAAATCCGACCACCTGCTTCCCCTTGTCCACAGCACCCGAAGTCCCTGCTTGCGAACCTAAAATTTCATAAATACAACACATAAGCTAAATATCCTATAATGACGGAAAAACAACGAAACGCGACGAAAACGTCCGGAAAATTACACTGCGCGCTTAGCGCATCTATCGCGCACGATACCGGCCAAAACCCTAAATGGGGGTCGCTAAACTACAAAATACCGAGTCTGGACCCCGATCGTCCCAATCATGCAACACAACACAAAAATTACGAGGAATACACTGGATATAACCTCGCAACTACCAAACGAACCCTACGTCGGAAAACCCCGAAATCTAGTAAGCAACCTATCGCAATATATCGCACTAGATTCAAGTTAACACAAATCTAACAATTACAAATACCTTAAAATAGCTTAACTAAGCTATTTAAACCAATCCTATATTTTTTTACACTCGCTAATTATGTTTTAGCAAAAATCTAGTAAGCAATTTTGCTTAATTAAACAAAATGCTTAATAGCAAATTTTAACACTTTCTACTAGCTTATTCTTTTCCAAAACACAATTTAACACTTGAATTAAACACTAATCACTTAATCAAAATTTAACCCTAACATGAATTTCTTAAACCAAATATAATGAATTAATCATGATTTATATGCTAAACTAAGCACTTAACTAGTTAACTAAATTAGCTAGTTAAAGATTAAAGCAATTAATTATGGATTAAGGTAAGAAATTATACCTCCTCAAGAACACCAAAAAGAACTTAGATCCATCACTTTAGCCTCCAAAACTCAAGCTTTGATGAAGATCCATGAAGGATTAGTGAAGGAAAAAGGTTTAATATTTATATAGGAATTTTTGGATTTATTTTTGGATATCTTTTTGTGTTTTTGAAAGGAAATGAGAGAGAAATGAGCATGGAATTATCTTGGACAGAAATGGGGGAGTTAGGGTCGGCCAAGGTGAGTGGGGGGGGGGGGGGGTTGTGTAATATTTTGTGAAGAAAAATCAAGGAAAAAGAGAATTAAATGCTAATTAATGCATTTTGCCACCATTACACCCTTTTCTTTTAAATTTTAAAACACACCATTAGTCACCAAAAATATCTAGATTTTTAAAAATAACATTCTAAAATAATTCTAGTGACAAAATTAATTTATTCACAAAAATAAAAATTTTCCCGATTTACGTGCACAAAACACCGCTTAAAATAATATTTTTTTCGGGAAAAAATCTATCTGAACCAAAACCTCCCAAATACTCCCAAAGTTCGCGCACAAGCTTTATTTTGGCCAAATTAGGTGTCGGTAAGCTTATACGGTCGTTTGATCGAAATCGGGTTAAAACGGGAAAAACCGACAATTTTACCCTAAAACGGGAAAATTCGCAAAACGATTTCTAAAACGTTACAATACCACGGTATACCTGATTTGGATTGAGGTTTATTGTATACCGTCGATTTCGATTATAATATTGATGTTGATTTCGTGCACTCTGTGCTCTTAATTTCGATTCTTGCGCATACTTGGGCGCTTGATGCGATTTTGGTGCACGGCAGATGCACTAAATCGAGATTCTTCATGTACATCAGATGCGCCTGATATTGCTGTCAGGCACACCGTTGCCTTTGATAGGGGCTTTCGTGCACACCCGTTGCACTTAGATTTTGTTTTTTGGCACATGTATGGCATATTCATTGATTTCGATTTCCGTGCGCACCAGATGCATATAGCTGTCTTATATACCTTTTGGGATTGATTTCCTTTGAGCAGTATATTTTATGATATTTACTATTTGATATAGTAGCTGAGCAGGACTAGTCCGAGGGCAGTACCTGAATATATTTTTGCACGCATTGATAGCTATCGAAGGGATTTCCAAAATAGAGCTATAGTCTCAGTATTTAGCTACGTGTCTGAGATGACACGAAGCATTTTATAAAGTAAACCCTTCTAGCATTGTTTTCAAAACGGCGGGGCGTGTATATTAAACAAGGGGTATATATATATATAGTTATTTTCTTTTTATAGATGTCCGCCACTGTGCATTGATACGCGCATCGCACAGCGATTTGAAAAGAGTTTGGCATGCATTTCTTTCAGATGTTTTGACGAATTTACCACGATATTTACATGTATAGTTTCATGTATATCATGTTGGTTTTCGTTTGGGCTTTGACATTGGTGTCCTCGCCATAACTCCGATGATGGCGAGATGCTTGACGGAGTTTTGATTTTGATTTTGAGTTATATGCACATTTTTTCATGCGCGTTCTTTGCGCTACAATGTGTTTTATGTATTTATGATTTCGGAGCCCCGACGACATGATCATTTTGCTGAAATGTTTTTGAAATTGGGGGAGATTAAATTGAAATTCAGGGATCGAATTTCTTTAAGGAGGGAAGACTGTAACATTTCAGAAAAATAAAATATTATTTTTGGGAATTTTTATAATTAAATAATAAATATATTGAATATTTTAATAATGCGGTATAATTAAATACCGATAAATCGGAAAATATTTGGAAATTTATAGAAATTACTATAATGAGGATGTCTTATGTGATTTAAGCAAATTATAACTTTTTATAATTAATCATATTCATTTTAAAAGCTAATCGCGATTAAATATCTCCAAACGCGCATTAAGCCGGTTTTGTGCACATGACATGCACCATATCACATTTTTATACTTGTGCATGTTGTTAACCATGACATTTTACTTTTGGATTTTCATTTGGGTTTGCAAATAAGTGAAAACAAAACAAAAAAAAAGAAAATAATAAAGAAAGAGGGATGGACAAGAGAGAGAGGTGAGGGGTCAACCCAAGACCATGGCTCCTTGTCCCTTCATTGTTTCTTCTTCATTTCCCCCCCCCCCCCTTTCCTCTCATGGCAGCACCCATCTCCCTCCTCTCTCTAAACATCTCATTTCATCATCAAAAACACCTTAAAACTCCATCCCCACTTCATTAAAAATGTGCAAAAGCCCTCTAACAACACTTTGGACAAAGGAAGCAAGGATTTTAGACACATGGGGAAACTCAAAAAAATTCTTGAGTTGCTAAGTGAGGTAATTTCTGAACCATTAGTGTAGTATTTGGTTTACCTTAGCTTCCATGCATGTTTAGAAGTGATTAGGCAATGTTTATTGAGGTTTGGAAATTCTAAGTTTAGGGTTAGGGTTTGAATTGAATTGTGATAGTGTAATTAACTTATTAGTGACCTCAAACCGCCTTAGTGATAATATTTTGGACACAAAACCAGAGACAAACCCCAATTCACGAACTTTGAAATTCTGCCGATATCGTATTTTGTGGAAATTGTGATGAGAAAATTGAATCTGCTAAC
Source organism: Agapanthus africanus (assembly GCA_030015575.1). Lineage (NCBI taxonomy): Eukaryota > Viridiplantae > Streptophyta > Magnoliopsida > Asparagales > Amaryllidaceae > Agapanthus > Agapanthus africanus. The sequence continues at coordinate 122,956,399 of JASDDO010000004.1, read as the reverse complement.
ACTCGGGGACCTGGAAAATTATTTAGCAAAGACAGTGATACATGCAGGCAACCTAGAACCCCCCACTGAAGCCCTAGCCCCATACCCCAACATTAGGCCGCAGAAATAATCCTTCTAGCAGCAATTTACGGCCAGACCTGGGGCACTTTGGTTCATGCTTGTTCTGTAGTTCCATCTCCAGTAAACTAGACCCTTTACATATGCAAAATTGGCTAATTTCACCTAGGGTAAAATCTGGGACCATTTTCTTGAGTTGCTGATTGTTTCGCGACTTCGTTTTAATTTGGGATTTGGTATTTGATTTTGTGTTCCGTCGTCTGATGTTTGTTCGTCAGGGACGGGGGTTGTTTGGTGGTTTTGCAGGCGTAGGCTATAGGTTTTAACTTATGAGCGAAACGTGTGCCGTTTTTGTTTTCCGACTTGATTTTAATACACATTTGCTATTTTGTATTGTTTGTAGGTACCCCCACGTGGATTTCAAGACGACGAGGATGAGCGTGGCGTCATTGACTCCAGCAAGCGAGGATCAATGTGAGTAGATTTATATCTACGGGGGAAGTCGAGTGGATGGCGTATAGCACCCCCGCAATTTCATAAGATTTTGATGTGACGTGGTATAGATATACATATATGGGTTATTGTGAGATATGAACCTTAGCAAGAAAAGCATTATGAGATCATGGGATAGTGTTAGCGAGATTTGAAGAAAAGGATTTAGTTGGGTTCTTAGTCGTGAACCCTAGAGTAAGGTTGACAAACACACATGTGCATACACGGGATATGGTTTGGGTGCATATGTTTTTATGTGTGTGTGTGTTTGTGTGTGTGTGTGTATATATATATATATATATATATATATATATATATATATATGGATGCATTGGTGTGTGTGTGTGTATACATACACTTATATTTGGATGATGATGATAGTATATGGTAATTTGAGATGAGTCGATGAGATTGGGCATGGTGCCATGAGATCGGTGGTGTGATTTGGATCGTATTAGGAGATACGACATGATAGTATAGCGGATCTTTAGGCGATGTGTTTCAGACACATGCACATATTTTTGTTGATGGTATCAGTTTGTACTAGACTTAGATCTGTACCCCAGTTCATGACATATGATGATAAGGATACCAGATGAGTAAAGAGATCAATATGATATTTGACCCGTACCCAGATTTGGGATGCCGTACGATAGATTTACCGTACGAGATATAGTTATGATGTTAGACCCGCACTCTTGACTCGAGGATATTATATATATATATATATATATATATATATATATATATATATATATATATTGTATCGTGCGTGATACTATTGAGGCGAGATTACCGACTACTAGGTATATATATAGATCGACTCAGACTTAGGTGGATTTGCTTAATCTTTTGACTGGGCTCGACTCATAGTAGTTTTCAAAAGTGGAGAATTGTGTGTAATTTAGATACCAAACTGTCTGACTCATATATTGGGTGGGTATATTTTTCAGTGTTGCTGTTACTACATCACTTTCTGTATATTCATGATGTTTCATCGCATTGCATGCTTCTATATATGTTATCTGTAATTACTACGAAACCCTGCTGTCAGGACACCAGCACCATTACTGATGATGTGTATGTTCCATATACACTTGCTTGCCAGCTCACACACATCATCATCGGCAATTGCCATGTCACGTACACTTTAGAGATTACTATTCATTGGCATAGCTTGCTAGTTGATAGTTGCAATATGTTATCGCTTTCATATGCTAGTTTAACTATTGCATTTATTGCATGATATCAGATACATTCATATATTCATTGGTCATGCAGTATTATGAAGATTTATACCGGTATTCACTGTTTATTGATATCATGATTTTGATGATTTCGGATCCTTCTTAAGATTTCTAGAATTGGAAACCGCATGTGAAAGTTTTATAAACTGATGATTTGTTTTAAAGAGATAGATGCGGATTTCCTTAATATGATGGGTATTGTCCACCATGATGTTTTCTCGGTTCTGAGATGGTTTTCGAGACCCGATTCAAGGAGTTGGATGAACCGTCTGCGGGTACATGCTGGACCCGGTATGGTACCCCGAGGCAAGAAGCTCGAGTTGTAGACGATGAGCCCGGCAGGGGCAGACTGCCTACCGGTGATTGTCTGGTGCGGCGGATATCCGGAGGATACCGTTCGTGGTCGTGTGATTGATGATATGGGTCGATCCGGACTGACGGAGCCCAAGGTATTGAGATTTGAGACACTGAGATATTGTGATTTGATGATACAGGCCAGTCCGGATAGCCGGAGCCTGAGATATTGAGATATTGAGATTTATATTTTGTGTCGATACTTGACACTGATTTCTCTATTAATTTCATTGATGGTACTCGATATATATATATATATATACAGAAATCTCATTAAATAAAGAGTAAAGTTGTCTCATTCATGATGTATTCTTTTTCATTATTAATGCATTCATACATCATATATCTGATATGTTGCTATCTGAGGCACTGCCACGAGCATGTGGTATTGCACTTATGTGTAGATGGATCAGGATATTTATTTGACGATATTACTTGATGTGACCTAGGATAGCGTCATAGATGTGATTTATGCTCTGTGATATTTTCTACTCACGAGTTGGCAACTCACCCCCGTTGTGCAACATTTCTTGCAGATTTTGCCGTACAGGTTTCTTGACGGCTTTGCTGGCTTACTGCTTTCATTTCGGGTGATTGCTATGGTAGGTGGGTTCACTCGCATCGTGACCACCATTATACATTTATTATTTCAGTTGTATCTAGTAAACTCCAACAACCAAACTTGTATATTTATTTCAGAACTAGAAGACCGGTGTTTATTCTTTCGACCTTAGAGTCCCGCTTGTATTATTATGGGTTTTCTTGATGTTTGAGTTTCCTTCTGATTTTTTATACTCGCCCATTGGTGTTGTATATTATATTTCTTGTGTGGTTTTGTCCGCCCTTTTGGCGAAGTGCTACCTACCACTTCAAGATGCCTTATTCATTATAAATGCTTTATCATGTTTTGTACCCGTTTGGGGTCAGTATTTACAAAGGAAACTCTGCCGAAATTTTTATAAAAGACTTGAGATTTTAAAAATGCATACATCGGCTTATGTTGTTAAACTTCTTGCTTTAAAATTGGTTTTTCCTTCACTCTACTGCTTTACTTGGTTTTGATTTCTGGGTTTTGGCTTACTTAGATTACGTATGCCTCGAGACGTTTCGTAATTTAAGTGCCAGTCATGCTCGGTACTTTTGGGTTGTGACAATTAGCTCACTTAAATGTTTCTTTTTCTCACTTGTGTGCATAAGTATATATGTGATATAAAATAATGTACATTTTTTAGTGTCATTCTTGATGATACACACTACATGGGTGTATGAGACTTACACCATGCTTATGGTAATTGTGAGGAATACTTATTTTAAGTAAATCCAAATTAGATGGAAAATAGTCACATGCATGAAGCTTATGGAAGCTTGTAGATGCATTGACTTAGCACACTAATTTTGTTTTACTTAAGATATTTATTAACCTAACCATTATCACTTAGCCATGATTATGTCTCTACATGAGTTAATATATGATACAAACTCATATATCGTTGCCATTCACTCTCTCATCCATTATTTCATCATCTTCTTCAAGCTCAAGAAATAGCTCTTTAGGTTTTTGAGAGAAGTAGAAAAAGAGTGAGAAAATTAATTCTAAAGTGAGCAAAAATCCTAATTCATCATCCTCTACTAGATTAGCCATTTAGTTTAGGGTGTTAGCTTCACTAATCCCATATTAGTGAAGAGGTAGGTTGGGTTAGTGTCTCCTCGACTTAGATCATTTTCGGCCTCGAAGAATTCGTGCAACCTCGGTCCTTTCTTCTTGGGAAGCCATGCTAGAGTCCGGAAGATCACTATTGGAGCAAAGGGACTACTACACGGAGCTATTGAAGTGAAGGACCGGTCTACAAAGATTGTATTCCTAGTTCACTTAGTTGTAAAGTTGTTTACACTATGTTTCGTATGATTCTTTAGTTAAACATCCTAGGTTAGAGTTCATTAGCATGAATTTTTTTTTTAAATTGGCATGGACAATACCACCCAAAACCTTGCTGTCGTGCTTAGGAACCTTACACGTTCATCTCAAAGCGGAGCCTAGTGGAGTCGCGTGGACCATAACCCGGAGCTATTGAAATGAAGGACTTGTTCTGCGAGGGTATAACTTCTTTCACTTCTTTAGTTTAGTTTACATCATCATAGTAAACCCTAATCTTCTAGTTAAGATCTTGTTTAGTCTAACTTAGCACCTAAAAATTTTAAAATTCGGCAGGCTTGATGCTACTAAAATCTCATGGTGGTGCTAGGGTAGACTTTCAATGTATGCACTGAAAACTTTTAAACAGTGTTAGAAATAGGGACTTCGAAATACCTCGTATTGCCCCCAAACCAAAGATAACACAAAATGCAATCTGGGAAAAAACAAACAATACCATATAACCAATATTCCAGAGACTAGAACACAGGAAAAAACCCTAAGGCCCAACTTCTTTAGAAAACCGGCGACTCCGGGTATTTGGCCGGTCTCGCCAGCAATACTAAGGAATTATGGTCTCGTTTTTGGTAGGTGTTCTAGTTGTCACAATAATAATCTTCTGCAACCGTTTTAAAAAAAATTTGAAGACTAGAAAAAATCGACAGAAACTGGAACATTTAGCGAATTGTTTCGGAGTTGTTTCGGTTTCGATACTTTAAACATCGTTTAAACTGCTAGTATTGGGTTTATGGGTTGGCTGTGATACCATGTTGGGTTATGCCAGCGCCCTGGCCATCTACCGTGACCAAATGCGGAACAAAAATTTTATAAAACCGGCGCTAGAACAACCCCATAATACAGATCGAACCATAAACCCTAAGCTAGAAAACATAAAGAGAGTTAAGAATGGTTATACCGAATGATCTGTGTCCTTCAGTCTTGAACCATGATCCCAAGATCCTAGTGGACACCATGATCATGCTTGGTCGCCGGTCTCCCTCCATCGAAGATGATCCACCTGGGAGTCTATGAATCGAGCTCCAACCTTATAGCCGAGGTAACTAGGGTACCTAGTTCGCTAAACTAGATAGCCTAGAAAATGTAGAGTCTAATGATGGATTGATTTGTTTCTACACACCCTAGGTTTCTCAACACATGAGACTTTTAGGGTGGTGGTAGAGGAAGAAAAAGAAAGAGATATGAGAGTGTGAAGCATGAAGCAACTCAAGAAAATGGCTAAGTCATATGAGCAATAATGAAGCCTCCAATAAAAATCTCAAGTCTCCAAAATATCTCAAGTCTCCAAAATATCTCACAACAAAACAAATATCAAGCATGCTTGAATAGTAACCATGAGTCACTACAAAGCCATGCTACAATAAATGCATACAACAGCTCATCATCTCTACCTCATTAACCATTTAATCCTAAATGGTTAAACTAAATGAGGTAGCATCTTCTAGAAGCACCTTGTAATAAATTACAAGAATACCCCTCTTCCGTATATACATACCCGTATCCGTATTCCGAAAAATACGAATACAAAAAGACGAAAATAATCCATCAATCCAATACTAGAATCCGGTTTAAACCAAAGCCACTAGTATAAACCGTCCAAATCATAATACATGCACAAGTGCACGTATATGATCGAACCCTGCAGTAAGACCATACGGCCACTACATCGTTTCACCCGAAGTAGGGAAACCCTCTGTGTGGGACTCAAATGACTCGTCAATACGCTGGTAGTGGGTTTAACCACAAGCACGTCAGCGGCACTAGCTGTACGTAACGGCTACCAAGGTATTGAGCGAAAGGGAGGCCGACGAGCAAACTCATCCGAACCCCTAATGAGCCTGTCCATGAAAATATCCGTATAGTCTGGTCCGTTCGTCTAAGAGTATCGGATATCGTGTCTAGGTGGGTGGATAAAGTCAAACCTCTAATAACGCGACATTTCGTGTCGGTATGATACCCATCAACACCTGAGAAACTACTAATCCCTGATCAGTAATTCTCAACTACCTTGGTGAAGGATTTCTAGTGATGGCCACCCGTGCACAACACGACATCAACCCCAATACCGGGAGAGACGAATCCCTAAAGATCAGCTCACTGCCTCCATGTGGTTCGGGACTGTACCCAACAAAAACCTGTTTGCACGACTCATTTGAGATATGGTAGGGTTGTAATCAAAGCACAGTGGGAACTCACAAGAGACAAATGATGATCTAAGGTCGACAAACTAACCTATACACATGTCACCTGGGAACTGCTATATGACAATAGGTATAGTACCCACTAGCAGGTTCCCGGTGAGTCCGTCCAGTGTACTCATAACCCAATGAGCACTTGTATACTATCTTAGGTGAACAAACTCACACCAACAGCTTGTGAGACCTGGCCACCACCCTTCATCAGGATCTCGATCAGTATACACTAGTCTATCCTGGAGTATCGATGCCCAGTCTCGAAACTCGCACGACTACGGAAATTTAAGGATGTGCGTATAGACCACCCAGCTCCCACATATATGATCGCCATCATAATGCTGGTAGTCAAGCAAGAATCTTATGGGCTCTATCAACATGTAATAGTAATCTATAATACCACATAAAGCATGTACATGATGATAAAGAAAAATCAGATAGCATATTATCATCTTGAGTAGACTGTTCTATCCGTATAGCTCCTCCCTCAATCATCACAATCACCTGCCTGTGATTAAAATAATTGCCTTGAGGGCACTATAGCCAACAGATGCAATGCGGACCGAGATGGAGTCCATGTACACCAACAAAGTATGGACTTTGGACATTGCTCCAGAAGGGGTAAAACCCGTAGACTACAATTGGATCTTTAGAAAGAATATTGGTGTAGATAAACAGGTTGAAACCTATAAGGATAGACTTGTTGCAAAAGGTTTTCGTCAAAGACCTGGTTTGGACTATGATGAAACCTTTTCTCCAGTGGCTATGCTCAAATCCATTCGGATCCTTCTTGCCATTGCTGCCTTCCACGATTATGACATTTGGCAGATGGACGTAAAGACCGATTTTCTAAATGGTAATTTGGAAGAGTGCGTCTATATGGATCAGTCAGAGGGTTTCAATCAGAGTGGGAGCAGCGGGAAAGTGTGCAAGATGCTTAAGTCCATTTATGGACTAAAGCAGGTATCGCGGAGTTAGAATATCTGTTTTGATGAGACGGTCAAAGAATTCGACTTTATCAAAAATCCAGATGAACCATGCACCTATAGAAAGATTGTAGCGAGAACTATGGTATTCCTCGTCTTGTACGTGGATGACATTCTCTTGATAGGAAATGACATTCCTATGCTACAATCAGTAAAAGGATTCTTTTCACAGAGGTTCTCCATGAAAGACCTGGGTGATGCCAACTACATTCTGGGGATCCAGATCTATCGCGGTAGATCTAAGAGGATATTGGGACTTTCACAGTCAAGGTACATCAACACCATACTGAAAAGATTTAGTATGGAAGATTCAAAGCGCGGTAGTCTATCGGCTTGTCACGGAATCACTCTGTCCAAAGAGATGTCTCCCAAGACTGATTTGGAAAGGGCTCACATCACATTTATACAATACGCTTCTGCGGTAGGCTCTCTAATATATGCGATGTTGTGTACCAGACCAGATGTTGCTTACGCACTATGCGTGGTATAGTAACAATCTTGCTCAAAATGGTATTATGCTACCTGGTTTATTTCTACCTCAATATGTGCATGTGTTTCTTTTAGCATATCGCTTATACATATTGGTAGAGGCCTTAAGATCTTTGCTTGATTACCAGCGTTGTGATGGCAGTTATAATAGTGGGGGCTGGGTAGTCTATAAGCACATCCTATATAGGTCCCTAGTCGTGGATTATCGAGACGTGGCATAGATACTCCATAGTAAACTAGTGTATACGCTTCTCATCCCAGCAGGGGAGATGGTCTGTCCCACAGCCATTAGTACGTCGTAATGGAGATAGTATGCAGGTGTTCATTGAGTTATGAGTACACTGGATAGGACTCATAGGGAACTGCTGGTGGGTATTATACATATCGTCGGGTGGCAGTTCCCAGGTGACATGAGTACAGCTTAGTCTGTCGACTTGACACTGCTACATCGCCTTGAGTATTTTCCCATTGTTCTTAGATTACTACCATACCACAGCTCAAAGGAGTCGTGCAAACAGGTAGTAGTTGGGTGCATTCCCTAAGCACTTGGAGGCAGTGGTGGTTAGATAGGATTTGTCTCTCCTGGTATTGTGGGTTGATATCGTGTTGTGTTCGGAAAGCCATTACACAAAGTCCTTGGCCAAGGTAAGCGGGGTTTACTGGTAGGTACTCCAGTAGTTTCTCAGGGTGTTTTAGGCTACACTACGATATGACTTATTGCACTATTAGGGGTGTGACGATTACCGCCCCCCCGGCCCGATATGCGATACTCTTAAACGAACAGACCGGACTGTACGAAGATTGTCATAGATAGGCTCGGTAGGAGTTCGGATGAGTTCGCACATCGGCATTCTTATCGACAGATACCTAGGTAGCCGTTACGTGCAGCTAGTACCACTGACATGCTTATGGTTAAACCCACTGTCAGCGTAGTGTCGAGTCTTTAGAGTCCCGCACAGAGAGTTTCCCTGCATCGGGCAAAAGATGTAGAGGCCGTATGGTTTTACGGCAGGGCTTCGATCGCATACGTGTACTTGTGTACGTATGATGTTCGGGCGGATAATACTAGTGTGCTTTGGTTTAAGCCGGATCCCAGTATTATATTGATGGATTATTTTCGTCTCTTTGTATTCGTATTTTTCGAAATATGGATACAGGTATGTATATACAGTTGACGGGCATTCTCGTAATTTACTCGGGATTGCTTCTAGAAGAAGATACTTCATTTGGGTTTTAATCTTTTGATTAAAAGAATAATGAGGTGGAGGAAATGAGGCAGAAGTTTACATTAAATGAAGCATGGGTCTTGGTGACCCGTGGCATGACTCACTCATTAGATATTTGTTGAAGCATGCTTGATATTTTGTGAGATATTTTATCTTATCAATTATTGTATGCTTCATTATTCATCAAAAATGAGAGCCATATTCATTCTACTATTTTTCTTCGCTATCTTTTCCTCAAGCTCCCATTCTTCTTCCTCTAACCTTAAATCTCTCATGTGTTGATAATCTTAGGGCTATTAGAGACATACTAATCTATCTACACTCGCTACATCATCTAGGACATCTAGTTTAGCGAACTAGATACCATAGTTACCTCAGATTTGAGGTTGGAGCTCGGATTATAGACTCTCGAGTGGATCTTCTTTGACTCGAGGAGGTATCGATCCAAACGATCCTTGGAGCTTATGACAAGGAGGAGGACAGTGACAAGAAGACACGAAGGACATGGTAACGTGAGGTATAACTTCCTATCCGAGTAGTTAACCTCATAAAGTTTTGTTATTTTGGGTTTAACGTCGATCCTGGAATTCAAGTCGGTGTTGCAACACCCGTAAAAATCGTTTTTTTACATATTCCGCCTCCCCGCGAACCCGCGGGGTGCGCGACATCGACTTACAGTTGGTTTTTAAGAAATCCATTAGCGTAATGAAATTGATATCGTTTTAGAATCTAGTGATTTTGAAAAGAAGTGGTTTAAACTCCACTTTTAAAATCGAGTAGTTTTCAAAAACAAACTGAATAGCTTTTACTATTTTTTTGCTAAAGAGGTCACTCCCGGTGAAGGGATCTCAGCTCTTTCCAGAATGAGGTGCTAGATATCAATCAAGGAATACCACTATGCAAAGCAAGAACTACAGAAGCTATGATGATAAACCGAGTGGATTGTAGCATTTTCTAGTTATGCTAATGATGTCACTCCCAGTGAAGGGATCTCGGCTCTTTCCTCATCGAATGAGGTGTTGGATATCCATCAAGGAATACCACTATGCAAAGCAAAAACTAGAGCTACCTTTTTGAAACATTTAATTCTACAACATCTTTAGGTTTCTTTTCTTTTCATTAATCTCATTAATAAAGTCCCATCGTTTAATGCTTCCTAAGCATCACAGAAAATGAAACGAAAATAGAACGTACGCTTTTGCCATCCGCATTCACCATTGGGCCCCGTCATGCACCGTTAGGTTACTTAACTAAAGGTAGAGAGGGGGCTAGACTACAGCGGGTGCAAAACATAAGCAACGTTTATTATATATATCACATATATATATATATATATAGCATTCATCTCACGCAGTTATATGATAACATCACAGAACCAAGCAGCAGAAGTAAACATATGAAATATTGGATAGACTAGGAGGTCCATGTTTTAAATTCAGCCAGTAATGAAAAACACGGATTCCACAGTCGTGATGAATAGACAAACCCATATCCCTAGACCCTTACGAGAGCGGCAAGCAACCCTGCCAATTCTAGAGTTAGGAGACCCGGTCTCGACTCCTCGAGATGGTCTCCCACTGGACTCCAGAACCCGGTTACTTGTGCTCCCCGCCTTGGGTCTATCCTAATGAGGAAAAGTAAATAATATACATCGATGGTGACATCATCCTCAACCCAGAAGTGTCCCAATAAAAGAATATTACATACAAATTTTACATGAATGAAAATTAAAAACTCTCATCTCACATAAAAACCCCTGGCTATTTATTCACGACGATCCAATATAACATATCACAGCAATACATAATATCACATGTCATCAACGTAAGTAAATACGCGTATCCCAAATTCCGTTGACATATAGCAATGAGATTTGGGATAGCCCACATATTACACTTACGGTCGCAGAAAAGAAATGAAAAACTACAATAATTAGAATCCGCATTTCCTTAGACATCATAAACTCATAATATCTCATATTCTGAATGTCAAGCCAAACCCTATAAATCTTGCATTTTAGTCTCATATCGAAAACATTTTCAATAACTTAGTCTGGTAATTCAACAAGATTCCCGACTACCCGATCGAATACTCATCGGCAACATTAGTAGATGGTCGCACCCCCGATGCCGTCGACCAAGTGCACTTAGGTGGAACACCGAGGCCGCGAGTACCCGAGTGGATGCTTTTGGCAACAGGGTTCTCCTAAAGTCACTTGGTCGGGGTTATGGAGTGTGGATACCTAGTATAGCTATCCGACGAGTATTCTCGTACGATACACGATTGCGACGGAGTTTCGATCCAAATCAAAACTTCGTGACAATCGATTTACACAGACTAAAACACTAGATTTACAATCACTAACTAGTTTTCTCAAAACTAATTAATTGTGGATTCCAACCATTGCATCACATATCAAACTTAAACCCCAAACGACGTTAAAATTGCGACTACGAAACACTCCGATTAGTCATAACAGAATTGTTAACATCACATGTAAACTAGGCCAATCAAACATAACCATTAAACCCTAAACCCAACCAATAGAACACCAAACAAAAACGAGAACATATCATCACTAAAGAACCGGCGATGCCGGCCTATTTGGCATTCTCGCCGGCCAAAAATTCAAATTTTGTGCTCGTTTTTCCCTGGTGTTATAGATACATCACATGTAACATTCTGCACCTGTTTAAAAAAATTTCAGAGTCTATTTCAAAATTGACATAAACTTAGTGATTAGGTTTTCGGTTTCGGAGTTGTTTCGGTTTCGCAATTCTATAAACATCTTCTAATCTTTTAGCTTTGGCTCTGATACCATGAAAGTGTATGTTAGCACTACCACGTGGTTTTACTAGCATCAAGCATGCCATATTTTAAAAGTTTGGGGTACTAATCAACACTAACCAAGATCTTAAACTAGATGATTAGGGTTTAACTATGATATCAAGAAAACTAGACTAAGGGAAGGAGGCAACAACCTTTGTAGACCATGTCCTTCTCTTCAAATGCTCTAGGTTGTAGTCTCTACGACTCCTCGTAGCTCCACTCGAAGTTAGAACGAGCCTCCTTGGTGATCTTCGTGCCGAAGATGATCCATCCGAAGCTTCATAAATCCAAGCTACCTCTTCACCAAAATCTCATTAGTGAAGGAAACACACTAGTTTAAATTTCTAATCTAAATTAGGATGAAGTAGGTTTCTAAGCTCACTAGGATTTATACAAAACCCTATGATTCACATCACATGTGAGAGTTAGGGTTTTGTGTAAGAGATAGAAGAAGATGGAGAGAGCTCAAGAGAAAATAAAAAATGATCAAGTGAAGAATGGCTAAGTCACTTTCCCTCACATATTGAACCATCCAATAATTTATCAAATAAAAATAGCACCATGCTTCAATAATGAGTCAAGACCAATATAAAAATAAGCAATGCCATGCTTCACCCATGCCCTCAAAAGTCTCCCCATTTTTCTTTTCATTTTTTATTTTCACAAAATAGAAAATCCTATCATGCTTCATATAATATATATATATATATATATTAATATATATATTAATATATATATCATGAAGAAAATAATTAGTAAGCTAATAATATATTATGAAGAAAATAATTAGTGAGCTTAAAATATTAGTGAATATATAATTATATCAAATATATATATATATATATATATATCATATTATTAAATCAACACTTGAATTAATAATCCGGTTATATCACATATAACCGACTAATATTATTTATCTGTATATCACATTATCAAATCAACACTTGATTCGACAATCCTGTTATATCACATATAAACTAACTAATAACAAATAACCGCCAGATTAGAATACGGTATCACAAACACGTATTTAATCAGGCCCCCGCACATATCAACATATATGCCCTACTTCGTTTCGCTTGAACTAGGAAACTTCTGTGTCGGACTCTAAAGACTCGTCAATACGCCAGTAGTAGGTGATGATCACATCAGTCACCCATAAGCCGTCAGCGGTACTAGCTGGACGTAACGGCTACCGAGGTATTGAGCGAATAGAAGATCAATAAGCAAGCTTGTCCAAAATCTCATGAATCTTATAAGTAACACTTTCCATACAGTCCCGTCTCTTTATATGATATATCGCATATCGAGTCTGGGGGTGGAATCGTCAGACCCCAATAACTTGATAAGTCATGCCGATGTGTGGCCTATAACGGTACGAGAAACTACTGATAACACTTACCAGTAAATCTCATCAACAGCCCTGGCCAGGGACTTCCTGTTATAGTCAATCGAGCATAGCACAACATCAACTCCCTATACCGGGAGAGAGGAAGTCCCTCCTATCACTCATTGCCTCCATGTGACTCGGGACTGTACCCAAAATCCACCTGTTTGCACGACTCATTTGAGCCGTGGTAGGGAGGAAATGAAAGCCCAGTGGGAACCAAACAAGACTCTATGACGATGTCGGGTCTACAGACTAACCTATACCAGTGTCACCAGAGAACTGCTATCTGACGATAGGTATAGTACCATCTAGGAGTTCTCGGCATGTCCTGTTCGGTGTACCCATTCTCTAATGAGCGCCTATGTACAATCTTTGATGTCAAACACCAATGGCTATGGGATCAACAATCGCCCCCATACAGGGTCAGTAAACGTACACATTAGTCTACTCTGGAATATCGATGATCTGTCTCGATATACCCTCTACTAGGAACAATTAAAGGATATGGTTGTAGACTACCCAGGTCCAAGTAGTATGATCTGCATCATAGTCCTGGTAGTCAAGTCAACACCCTAAGGGCTTTATCAATATGTATCTGAGAGACAGTATAATAATACTAAGTGTACATGTTAAGATAAAGAGTAACCAGATAGCATACTATCACATCGAGAAAGATAGTCCTCTATATATATGTCCAAGTATCCACTATAATATACATCAATGTACAATATTAGCCTTTAGGGCATACATATTCCTAACAGACACTTGGTGTGGAGTTAGAGCCATGGACTATATCCCTCGGTGGATCATCTTCGATGGAGGAAGACCGACGATCAAGCATGATCCAGGAGATCTCAAGGAGCAAGGAAAGGTGATCAAGCTTGTTCAAGGAGATCCTTAGGAGCAAACGAAGAGGATAGAAGACCGAAGGACGCGGATCTTTTGGTGAGACTTTCTATCATAGTAGTTACCTCTCCTCCTAGTTAGCTAGTTTAGGTTTATGGTAGATTCTAGAACGGTTTTTTTAGCGCCAGTTTTTAAACCCCGAACAAAAGAATATACAAATACTTTTTGGCCGACTTGGTTGACCTAGGTTTATTTATTTGCCTCTATCATGCTTTGGGTGCTTGGATATGTGGAATTAGGATTTTTGGTACTACTCTTTTATGCCAAAATTATATTTTTTATGATTTGTGGTTTCTGGAAGTTACGGAAAAAGTTTTCATCGAAACTAATGCATTGTTTATGATCTGTATTTGTGTATATGTACTTCTAAACGTCGTCTAATTGCTATATGTTCGATTAGATGGAGTTGCACACACGTTGCTTGTTCTTGTGATATATATATATATATATATATATATATATATATATATATATATATATATATATATATATATCTTGTGATGGTTAAGCCGGATTGTCGTGTTTGATAGCCCCTCGTGCGATATGTTTGAACGGTTTTGTTATATTTGTATATTCTTTTGTTCGGGACGAGCGGCCGGATTGTGGTCATCATTGCCGTTTTATGTATATTCTTTTATTGAGACATGTCCAGGATGTAGGCGTTGTTGAAAGTGTATCTTAGCACCACCACTGGGTTTTACAAGCATCAAGCATGCCGTTTTTAAAAATTTTGGGGTGCTATTCTACACTAATCAAGATCTTAAACTAGATAATTAGGATTTAACTATGATATCAAAATCTCGCTAAGAGAAAGGTGGCTAAAACCTTTGTAGACCGTTTCCTACTCTTCTAAAGCTCCGGGTTGTAGTCCCTACGACTCCACTAGGCTCTGCTTGAAGGTTAAACGAACTTGCTTCGATGACCTTCGTGCCGAAGATGATCCACCCAAAGTCCGCTAATCCAAGCTATCTTTTCACTAAACTCTTTAGTGAAGGAAACACACTACACTCAAGTGTTAATTAAGTGTAGGATGGTGAAGTAGGGGTTTTGTTTGCTCACTAAGGTTCTCACAATCTCAAGGGTTCACAACTCATGTGAGGGGTTGAGCTTGGAGGAACAGGTGAAGAAAATGGAGAGAGCTAAAGAGCAAGGAGCTCAAGTAAAGAAAATAACTCAATTCAAGTGAAGAATGAAGTGTAGAATGGCTCACATAGCTCACACATTATTGAAGCATACAATTTTTAACCATTAAAAATTGTAGCCATGCTTCAATAGTGCAAGCAAATGAATATAAAAAAGAATAAGCCATGCTTTTCTCCATACCAAAAAAAGTCACCCTATTTTCCACCTCAATTTCTATTTTCTAAAAATAGAATATCCATGCCATGCTTCATATAATCTATTTATATATACATATATATATCATATATATATATATATTATGAAGAATAATTAGTGAGCTAATAATATTAGTTAATATATAATTATATCAAATATAAATATATATCATATTATTAAATCAACACTTGATTTAATAATCCGGTTATATCACATATAACAGACTAATATCATTTATCTGTATATCACATTATCAAATCAACACTTGATTCAATAATCCGGTTATATCACATATAACCTAACTTATATCAAATAACCGCCAGATTATAATACGGTATCTTATACTCGTATTTAATCTGTCCCCCGCATATATTAGCATATCCGCCCTACTTCGTTTCGCTTGAACCAGGAAATTTCTATGTATGACTCTAAAGACTCGTTAATACACCAGCAGTAGGTAATGATCACAACAGTTACCCACAAGCCGTCAGCGGTAGTAGCTGTACATAACGGCTACCCAGGTATTGAGCAAATATAAGATCAACAAGCAAGCTTTTCCAAACTCCCATGAAGCCTATAGGTAACACATACCATACAGTCAGGTCACTTCGTCTGATATGTCGCATATCGAGTCTGGGGTAGAATCATCAAACCCCAATAACTTGAAAAGTCATGCCGATTAAAGGACTATAACGGTACGAGAAACTACTGATAACACCTACCAATAAATCTCATCAACAGCCCTGGATAGGTACTTCCTGTTATAGCCAATCAAGCATAGCTCCACATTAACTCCCTATACCGGGAAACGCGAAACCCCTCCTGTCACTCATTGCCTCCATGTGACTCGGAAATGTACCCAAAATGCACCTGTTTGCACGAATCCTTTGAGCCGTGGTAGGGAGGAAATCAAAGCACAGTGGGAACCACACAAGACTCCATGACAAACTCGGGTCTACAGACAAACCTGAACCTGTGTCACCAGAAAACTACTAACTGACGATAGGTATAGTACCATCTAGGAGTTCTCGGCGAGTCATGTTCGGTGTACCCATTCTCTAATAAGCACCTATGTACAATCTTCGATGTCAAACACCAATGGCTATGGGATCAACCATCGCCCCCATACAGGGTCAAGAAATGTACACACTAGTCTACTCTGGAATATCGATTCCCTGTCTCGATATACCCTCGACTAGGAAAAATTAAAGGATGCGCTTGTGTACTTCCCAGGTCCCAGTAGTATGATCCGCATCATAGTCCTGGTAGTCAAGCCTACATTCTAAGGGCTTTATCAATATGTATATGAGAGACAGTATAATAATACCAGTGAACATGTTAAGTTAAAGGCAACCAGATAGCAAACTATCATGTCGAGCAAGAAAATCCTCCATATATGTCCAAGCATCCACTATATCATACAATAATGGCCTCTAGGGCATACATATCACTAACAATCTCCCACTTGCACTAAGGCCAGTCGTTGTAGCATCTCATACCCAACATCCCAAAAAGTCTCTCGAATTGCATCTAGGGAAAAGCCTTCTTGAGTGGATCTGCTGCGTTATCCTCTGTGTCAACTCTCCTGATCTCGATCTTCCAGTGATCTACTATCTCCCTGATCAGGTGATACCACCTAAGAATATGTCTGGATCACTGTTGGGACCGGGGTTCCTTGGCCAAATCCACAGCTCCATTGTTATCACAATACACAGGTTTTGGATGCTCAATGGATGGAACCTCACCAAGTTCATCTTATGAACTTCTTCATCCAGACAGCTTCTTTGGCAGCATCCTTGGCAGCGATGTATTCAGCCTCCATCGTCAAGTCTGCTATGGTACCTAGCTTGGAACTCTTCCAACATAACGCCCCTCTATTGAGGGTGAATACAAAACCCGAGACCGACTTATTGTCGTCCTTATCACTCTGGAAGCTCGAATCAGTAAAGGTCTACACCTGGAGTTCACCGTTACCATACACTAAGAACATTTCTTTAGTCCTTCTCAAGTTCTTAAGAATGTTTTTCACAGTTGTCCCGTGTTTCTCCCCCGGATCTGATTGATACCTACTCACTACACCTAGGGAGTAAGCTACATCCGGTCTGGTATACAACGTCGCATACATGATTGACCCGACTGCCTAAGCATAGGGTATCCCTTGCATGCGAGTCCTCTCCAAATCAGTCTTGGGAGACATCTCTTTGGAGAGAGTGATTCCTGAACAAGTGGGTAAATTACCACGCTTAGAATCATCCATACTAAACCTCTTTAGTATGATGTCAATGTACATGGATTGGGACAATCCCAATATACGTTTAGATCTATCTCTATAGATCTTAATCCCCAGGATGTAGGAGGCATCACCAAGATCTTTCATGGAGAACTTGTGTGATAAGAAGAGCTTGACCGAGTGTAGCATAGGAACATCGTTTCATATCATGAGTATGTCATCCATGTACAATACGAGGAAGACAACCTTACTCTCTACAACCTTCTAATATATATAAGGTTCATCTATGTTTTTGATGAAGTAAAACTCTTTAATAGCTTCATCGAAACAGATGTTCCAGCTCCGTGATGCTTGCTTTAATCCGTAGATTTATTTAAGCATCTTGCACACGCTTCCGCTGCTCCCACTATCTACGAAGCCCTCTGGCTGTGTTATGTACACGCTCTCTTCTAAATCACCATTTAGAAAAATGGTCTTGACGTCCATCTGCCAGATTTCGTAGTCATGGTATGGAGCAATAGAAAGTATGATCCTGATGAACTTAAGGATAGCCACTGGAGAAAAGATTTCATCATAGTCGACACCTGATCGTTGACGAAAACCTTTTGCTACAAGTCTAGCTTTGAAGTCCCAACTTTTCCATCTACACCAATTTTCTTCTTAAAGATCCACTTTCTCCCGATGGGTTTTACTCCTTCAGGAGCAACTTCCAAAGTCCATACTTTGTTGGTGTACATGGATTCCATCTCGGATCGCATAGCATCCATCCATTTCACAGAGTCTCCACTTGTGATGGCCTGCTCAAAACTAGTTGGGTTATCATCTTCCATGATACAATCCTCACTCCCACCATCTATGAGAAAAACATAGTATCTCTCAGATGGATGGAGAACCCTACTAGATCTGCGGAGTGGCTGGTGTTCGTCGGGGACTATTGAATCCTCCGGTTCTACCAAATTGACAGTTATAGTTTGTGTAGCTGGAACTTCTTCCATTTTTACCTCATTACCACTAATTTCTTTTACAAGAAATTCCTTTTTTGAAAAGGTAGCATATTGAGAGAAAAAACACCTTTTGTTCCTCAGTGTGGTAGAAGATATATTCATATGAATCCTTTGGATATCCCACAAACTTGCACAAAACATACCTTGCCTCGAGCTTGACCGGATTCTACTTTTTAACATAGGCCGGACAACCCCATATCTTAACTCGTTTAAGAGATGTTCTCTTCCTATTCCATATCTCATATGGAGTGGTAGGCACGGATTTGGTCAGAACCATATTCAATAGGTATGCAGCTGTCTCAAGTGCATAACCCCAAAAGGAAATCGGGAACTCAGCAACACTCATCATAGAGCGCACCATATCTAATAGGGTGAGATTTCTCCGCTCCGATACTCTATTGTACTGTGGTATATACGGAGGAGTAAGCTGAGAGAGAATCCTATTCTCTTTTAAATAGTCCTGGAACCTGTGCTCAAGTATTCTCCTCCCCGATCAGATAGAAGGATTTTAATACTTTTACCTGTCTGGTTCTCTACTTCGTTCTTATATTCCTTGAATTTCTCAAAAGCTTCAGACTTGTGTTTCAACAAGAACACATGTCCGAATTTAGAGTGATCATCGGTGAACGTAATAAAGTATGAGAAACCATTTCTGGCATGAGTAGACATAGGACCGCATACATCACTATGTATCTGTCCCAAGAGTTCAGTAGCTCTTTCTCCGTGTCCAGTAAATGGAGTTTTGGTCATTTTACTTTTGAAACATGACTCGCAAGTTTCATAAGATGTAAATTCGAACGGATTCAAATATCCATATTTATGGAACATAACTAGTCTTGTCGCATTGATATGACCTGGTCTACAATGCCACAAGTAGGCTTCGTTGATTTCTGAACTTTTCCGCTTGTGTGTTCTATATATTTAGAACTGTAGTTTGATTCAGAACGTATATACCTTTACACAACGTACCAAACCCAATCAACACTTGATTTAGAAAAATGTTCATAATATTATCCTCTAATGTGAAATTATATCATTCTTTAGTTAGAAAAGAAACTGATATAATATTGCACATCATCTTTGGTACGTAGTAACGGTCGTTCAGAATCAATATATTACCAGTTGGTAACACTAGGTGATATTCGCCAACTACTTTGGCTGAAACAATTGCACCATTCCCTACTACTAGAGACTTATCACCCTTTCCCAGTTCTTTACCTCTCTTTAGCCCATGTAACAAATTACATGCGTGGGATCCTTATCTGATATCCAATACCCATGATGTAGAGCAAACTGAGAAACAATTCTCGGTAACGAACACACCCGAAGAAGATGCATCAGTATGCTCCTTCTTCGTTCAGGTGGCGTAGGAATCCCGGTATTCCCATATTCCTTGCTCAGAATTATGACAGTCATAAGATGGAGCAGAACCTAGCTTAGTATAATAAGCGGGTTCGGTCAATACATCCATATTTTTATCTTGATTAAGTCGTGTCATTGGTCGCTACCTGGAGAGTGAGGGAAGGAAATGCATTACCGTGCGCTCTTTGCAAGATTAGGTTGGTTATTATCTTATCTAATGAGGATGGATTCCACTTTTTTTTATCAAATCTTCCTTCAAACCCTAAAAGATAAGATTAGCCGGGATTAATTACACCCTACAAGTTCGCCAATCGTTCGGCCAGGCAGGTATTGGTACTCCGATGGTGTCTCCCCATGCTTTCGCGTGGAACTAATTAAATAATCTCGTTTCAAGGGCATCACCCCGTTAACACCTTTCTAAAACACCTAATGGATTGGGTAACTCTAAAGTGGAAAACTCTCCCAGGAGTAACTCATACTCGCAGTGGGTATCGGGATCCAACTATCTCATAGAAGGTATGAAATCTCATTACAAATTTCAACACTTGAAATCCCCAATATCTGTTTTTACCCCTAGCAACTTATGACCTTAACTATGGTCTACAAATCATAAGTTCTAGCTAAGCTCAACCCGTCATTTCGTGATTGAATTAAACCCACCCGTACGACCCTTAACTACTGTCAACAAAGCCGTACGACTACCCTAATCCAATCGCATCACATGCCGCAGATAAGCACTAATCAGATACCGCACACTACGTCTTGACTATGGTCAACAAACGCAGCACGAATACTAATTAGTACTTATCTGAAATGATGGAGGGGTATGGCTGGTTTTTAAGAAAACCTTTAACGTAATGAACTTGATATCGTTGTAGAATCTAGTGATTTGAAAAGGAGTGTTGTTTGTAGCCTTTACTAGTTTCTCTAAAGTGGTCACTCCCGATGAAGGGATCTCAGGTCTTTCCTCATCGAATGAGGTGCTGGATATTCATCAAGGAACACCACTATGAAAAG
The DNA here is from genome assembly GCA_030015575.1 of Agapanthus africanus. Classification (NCBI taxonomy): domain Eukaryota; kingdom Viridiplantae; phylum Streptophyta; class Magnoliopsida; order Asparagales; family Amaryllidaceae; genus Agapanthus; species Agapanthus africanus. The sequence goes on along the minus strand of JASDDO010000004.1, from coordinate 122,935,347 downwards.
CAAGAACTAGAGAAGCTATAAAAACCAAACCATGTAGGTTGTAGCATTTGCTAGTTTGCTAAAGAGGTCACTCCTGGTGAAGGGTGTTAGTTATATGTATTCCCTAGAGGCCATTATTGTACATATGATGTATATTATAGTGGATGCTTGGACATATATAGGGAGGACTTTCTTGCTCGACATGATAGTACGCTATCTGGTTGCTCTTTATCTTAACATGTACACTTGATGTCTCTATGTTACATGTTGATAAAGCCCTTTTGATGTGTACTTGACTACCAGGATTATGATAGAGATCATACTGGTGGCGTCTGGGTAGTCTGTGAGTACATCCTTTTATTATTCCTAGTCGAGGGAATATCGAGACAGGGCATCGATACTCCAAAGTAGACTAGCGTATAGCTTCTCGACCTATGTGATGGGCGATGGATGATCCCATTTCCATTGGTGTTTGACATCGAGATGGTAGACGGGTGCTATGTGGAGACTGGGTACACTGAACGGACTCGTCAAGAACTCCTAGATGGTATTATACCTCACGTCAGATCGTCTTTCGACCCGAGATCGTCATAGAGTCTTGTGTGTCTCCCACTGTGCTTAGATTTCTACCCTAACACGGCTCTACTGAGTCATGAAAACAGATGGTTTTTGGGTACAGTCCCGAGTCACATTGAGACAATGAGCGATAGGAGGGGATTCGTCTCTCCCGGTATTGGGGGATGATGTTGCGTTATGCTCGATTGGCCATAACAGGAAATCCCTGGCCAGGGTTACTGAGATCTACTGGTAAGTGTTATCAGTAGTTTCTCGAACCATTTTGGACCTTACATCGGCATGACTTATCAAGTTACTGGGGTCTGACGTTTACCACCCCTAGACTAGATATGCGACATATCAGACGAAGAGACCGGACTGTACGTAGTGTTACTGATTGGATTCGCAAAAGTGTAAGAAGACTTGCTTGTTGATCTTCTGATCGCTCAATACCCGGGTGGCCGTTACGTTTAGCAGACCGCTTGCGGCTTGTGGGTGACTGATATGATCACCACCTACTGCCGGCGTATTGACGAGTCTTTAGAGTCCTCCACAGAGGTTTCCTGGCTCAAGCGAAACGAAGTAGGAGCACATATGTGATATGTGCAGGACCGAGATTAATACGATATGCGATACCGTATTATATTCACGTGATATGTGATATTGACCGGTTATATGTGATATAGCCGGTTATCGGATCAAGTGTTGATTCGATATGATGTTACATTTGATATTAGCTGGTTGTATGTGATACAGCCGGATTATTAAATCAAGTGTTGATTTAATAATTTAATGTATAATTATATATTTGATATATTAAATTACATTAACTAATATTAGCTCACTTAATTGTTTCTTTTTCTCACTTTTGTTTACACTTTACATATATGTGATATATGTGATTATGTCATGGTTGTTGATAAATGCAACATGTGTGTATGAGACTAACACCATGCTTTGGATAAATTTAGGGTTTTACTTATTTAATGTAATTCAAAATGAAGTGAAATTGGTCATGGTTGAAAGCATGTAGATGCTTGGATAAACCATTGACTTAGTCCACTTCATTTGTATTGCTTAAGATATTTATTAACCTTACCATTTATCCTTGACCATGGTTTATTCTCTATAATAGTTTAGTATGAGATATTATCTCACCATGGTTGCTATTCTCACACAATTAATTCATTTGTTCATTTTTCTCTTCATCTTCTTCCTCATTTCAAAAGCTTTCTAGGGTTTCATGAGAAGATGAATCCTAGTGAGAAAAATAAATCCAAAGTGAGCAGAATTCCTACTTCATCATCCTCTACTTGATTAGCCATTTATTTTAGAGTGTTTGCTTCACGAAACCCTAATTTAGTGAAGAGGTAGCTAGGGTTTGAGTCTCCTCGACATAGATCATCTTCGGCCTCGAAGACTTCGAGCAAGCTTGTTCATTTCTCCAAGGGAACCCATACTAGAGTTCGGGAGATCACTACTTGCAGCGCAGGGACTACTACACGGAGCTTTTGAAGTGAAGGACCGGTCTACGAAGGTTGTATTCCTTGTTCACTTGTTGTAATGTTTGATTATATGTTAGATTGTCTATATACTCTAGCTAGATCCTATGTTAGGGTTCATTAGCACTCTTGAAAATTTTGAATTTGGCATGGTAGATACTGTGAAAACCTAGTAGGGTGCTAAGGAACCCCAACAGTGGTATCAGAGCCGGGCTAGAGTATTAGATGATGTTTGTTAGATTACGAAACCGAAACTACTCCGAAACATGCAACATCGAACCCTAGTTTCTGTCGAATTTTAAATGGCTTCTAAAAATTATTTAAACATGTGCAGAATGTTGTATGAGATATTACATGAACACAGAAGAAATTTGAGACCGGATGGTCGGATTTTGGCCGAGCACAATAGCCAAAAATCTGAGGAGGTCGGCCATGTTTGGGAATTTTGGCTTCAAATTTTTCCTGTGTTCTAGGCTCTGGGGTTTGGTGTTTCAGGTGTTGCTTGTTTTTTCTAAGATTGCATGTGATGTGGTCTTACTGTATAGGCAATTTGGAGTGTTTCGTATTCGTAGTTTAACTTGGTTTCGGGTTTTCACATGTTATCTAGACGAAGTTAAAAAGTTTGAACGAATGTCAAAAACCCATTTTTCCATGTTTAAGGTATTCGGAAAATCATGCAAGTGATTCCGTGGACCCTCTAGAAGAATGAAACCCTAACTCGACATAATGACCATGTAACCGCTTTCGAACCTTAGGGTTTGCGGTAGTTCCGCGGTGCCATAAATGAGGCTTGGGTCAGCCCTTCTACGGTTGGTGCATAGGTGTTGTGGTATATTCTGGGTATTATTAAACTGTGCTCAAGTGTTGAGCTTTCGGAGAATTGTGGGACTTTGATGAATCGATCGAAAAGTTTAACGTCGTCCGGATATTTGTGTTGGGATACAATACTTGGATTCCACAATATTTGAATTTTATAAATCTGGCAATTTAGTCTTATATGATCGGTTGCCACGGGATTTTGATGTGATCAAAAGTCCGTCGCAATCACATAGCGTACGCGAAAACTCGTCGGGTAACCTTACTAGATAGCCACACCCCATAGCCCCGACCAAGTGACTGTAGGAGAACTCCGTTGCCTAAAGCATCCGTCAGGGTGCTCGCGGCAGCGGTGTTCCGCCAAAGTGCACTTCGTCGACGGCATCAGGGGTACGGCCGTCTACTAAAGTTTCCGACGAGCATTCGATCAGGTTGTCGGGAATCTTGTTGAATTACCCGACTTGTTATTATTGGATCACAGGCATGTGATTGCAATGATTGAGGGAGACCTATACCTGTAGGACAGTCTTAATCGAGATGATAGTATGCTATCTGGTTTGTCTTTATCATCATGTACATGCTTTAGGTGACATTACAGATCACTATTACATGTTGATAGAGCATATATGATTCTTTCTTGACTACCAGCAGTATGATGGCGATCATATTCATGAGAGTTGGGTAGTCTATAAGCACATCCTTAAAAGGTCCCTAGTCGAGGGAGTTTCGAGACAGGGCATCGATACTCCAGAGTAGACTAGTGTATACAAATCGAGACCCCGACGAGGGGCGGTGGCCGGTCTCACAAGCAATTGGTGTCAGTTGGTTCACCTAAGATATATACAGGTGCTCATTGGGTTATGAGTACACCGGACGGACTCGCCGGGAACATGCTAGTTGGTATTATACCCGTCGTCAGATAGCAGTTCCCTGGTGACATGTGTACAGGTAAGTCTATCGACCTGAGATCGTCATTTGTCTAGTGTGAGTTCCCACTGTGCTTTGACTACTACCCTACCAAGGATCAAAGGAGTCGTGCAAACAGGTTTTAGTTGGGTACAGTCCCGAGCCACATGGAGGCAGTGAGTGGATCGGCAGGGGATTCGTCTCTCCCGGTATTGGTGGTGATATCGCGCTGTGTCTGGAGACCCATTACACAAAGTCCTTGGCCAAGGCAAGTAAGATTTACTGGTAGACATTCCAGTAGTTTCTCAGGGTGTTCTGGGCTACACTCCGACACGACTTATACCGCTATTGGGGGTCTGACGTTTACCATCCCCCTAGGACCGATATGCGATACTCATATACGAACGGACCAGACTGTACGGATATTGTCACTGTCAGGCTCAGAAGGGTTTCAGGATGAGTTCGCTCGTCGGCTTCCCTTTCTCTCAATACCTGGGTAGCCGTTACGTACAGCTAGTGCCATTGACGTTCTTGTGTTTAAACCCACTTCCAGCGTATTGACGAGTCTTTAGAGTCCCACACAGAGGGTTTCCCTAGTTCGGGCGAAACATTGTAGAGGCCGTATGGTTTTATGGCAGGGTTCGATCATATACGTGCATTCGTGCACGGATCATGATCGGACGGATCATACTAGTGGGCTCTGGTTTAAGTCGGATCCTCGTGTTAGATTGGTTGGATTACATTCATCTCGTAGTATTCATATTCAGTCGGAATACGGATGTGGGTATGTATATACGGATGTGGGGTATTCTTGTAATTCATTACAAGATAACTTTAGATGATGCCATTTTCGTTTTGTGGATTAAACATATATGTTTAAATGTTTAATGTGGAAATTGTGACTCATTCTTGGCATGACTCATTTTATGTCATGGCTAAGATATTTTTAAGTGGGCCTTAGATATTTATGTGAGTGTGTGAGTGTAGAGATATTTTGTGAGTGTGTGAGGTTCATTAACACAACACAATATATCAAAACACTCACTCACTCGAAATGGGGCAGCCATACATTATTTGTGTGCCATCTCATTTCTATTGTTTAGCTACCTCACTTGATATTTCCTTGAGCTCACAACTTCCACCATGGGCATCATCTTCAACCTCCACTTTATCCCTCTCATGTGTTGAGAATCCTAGAGTATATTGAGACAAAGTAATCACACACTATCTCAGTTCATCTTGATCACCTAGATTAGCAAACTAGTTGTTCGAGTAGCTTCGGTTTGAACCGGGAGCCCGTATTACTGATCCTCGATGTGGTTCGTCTTCGACGAGAGAGACCGGAGAGCAAGCTTGTTCGGGGGCAGCCGTGAGGAGCTTGTAAGTGCATGTTGCCCACCCCGGTGCTTACGGGGAGGCGGAAACGGTATAAAAAATCGATTTTTAGAACTCAAGGCAACATGGACTAAAAGGAGGATCTTTGCTATAAAAAAAACTAGCAACCATGCTAAGAGATTTAGCTACTCGGTTAAAGGATTATACCTAAGTCTTGAACTCCTTCTCTTCTTGCTCCTTGGAGTGGGATGAACGGATCGTCCTCGTCGCCTTCTCGTGCCGAAGAAAGATCCACCCGAGGGCCTCTACCTTTGGCTCCTACCTCAACCTAGAGGTAACTAAAGTTCTTGGTGTGCTAAACCTAGAACTTTAGGATGAGTAGAGAGTAATTTTGGTGTTTTATCTCAAAAGCAAAATGTTTCTCAACTCATGAGAGGGAAGAGCTTTTTGAGAGAGGAAGAGGATGAGAGAGAATGAGCATGAGAGAATGAGGATAATATCAACCATTCTCACATATATATGAATTATGATAATTAAATAATTAATCAAAGATAATAGTTATGGTTAACTTGAAATGACCATTATCATTTCACATTAATGAATTTTGCAAGAATCAAAGAGCATCTTTCATGTGAAATGATGATGGTCAATTTGTCAACATAGGTCAACAAGTCAACCATAGTCAAATGGTCAAAAACCCTAACCATAACACAATTATAATTAATTAATATTAATAATCATATTTCACATATACATTAGGGTTAAGAAAAAGACAACGGTCATCAACCCTAATGAAAGTCCTATGCCTCTGCCTCAGTCAACTGTGCATACACACCCGTATCCATGTTCCGAGGAACATGAATACAATGAGATAAAACCAATCCCTAAACATATACTAGGATCTGGCTTAAACCAAAGCCTGCTAGTATTAGCTGTCCGGACACCAAACGTGCACAAGTGCGCGGATGTGAACGAACCCCGTCGCAAAACCATGCGACCTCTACTCTGTTTTGCCCAAAGGCGAATAACCCTCTGTGTGGGACTCTAAAGACTCGACACTACGCTGGAAGTGGGTTTAACCACAGGACACAAGCGGTAATAGCTGTAAGTAACGGTCCCCAGGTAGATGCCGATAAGAAGACTGACGAGGTGAACCCATCTGAACACCTACTGAGCCTGAATGTGACAATCTCCATACAGTCCGGTCTGTTCGTCTGAGAGTATCGCATGGCGGGCCTAAGGGGCGGTAAACGTCAGTCCCCTAATAGCGGTATAAGTCATGTCGGAGTGTAGCCCAGAACACCCTGAGATAACACTGTAAACCTAACAGTATATCTCGCTTGCCCTGGCTAGGGACTTTGTGTAATGGCTCTCCTAGACACAGTTCGATATCAACCCCCAATACCGGGAGAGACGAATCCTGTCTAACCGTCACTGCCTCCAAGTGCTTCGGGACTGCACCCAACTGCTACCTGTTTGCACGCCCCCTTTGAGCCATGGTAGGGCAGCAATCTAAGAACAGTGGGAACACACTCGAGGCGAAGTGACACTGTCAAGTCAACAGACTAAGCTGTACTCATGTCACCTTGGAACTGATAATTGACGATAGGTATAATACCAACCAACAGTTCCCGACGAGTCCTGTCCAGTGTACTCGTAACCTATCGAGCACCCGCATACTATCTCAAGTACGACGTACTGACGGCTGTGGGACAGACCGTCCCCCATGCTGGGATGAGAAGCGCATACGCTAGTCTACGCCGGAGTAACGATGCCCTGTCTCGATAGTCCTATGACTATGGACCTGCATAAGGATGTGCTTGTGGATTACCCAGCCCCCACGAGTGTGATTGCCATCACAACGCTGGTAATCAAGCAAAGATCCTAAGGACTCCACTAATGTGTAAAGGCGATATGCTATAAGAAACACATGCACACATTAAAGTAGAAACAAACCAAGTAGCATACTACTATTTTGAGCAAGATTGTTTATACAACTGTGAATATCCCAAGCTTCCATTAAATAATATACAAACTAGTATGATACAGTAATGGCCTCTAGGTCATATACACTAACAATCTCCCACTTGCACTAAGGCCATTTACTGGCGTATCGAAGACCTATCATCTCGATCAGTCGCTCGAACTGAGTCTGGGGTAAGGCCTTCGTGAATGGATCAGCAGTGTTATCTTCCGTAGAAACTCTCCGAACCTCGATCTCCTGGCGACCCATGATCTCCCTGATCTGGTGATACCGCCTCAAGATGTGTCTGGACTTCTGATGGGACCTGGGTTCCTTCGCTAAAGCTATAGCCCCGTTGTTGTCGCAATACATAGGTATTGGATCAACAATGGACGGAACTACCTGAAGTTCTGTCAAGAACTTCCTTATCCAGACGGCTTCTTTTGCGGCATCTGCAGCAGCGATATATTCCGCTTCCATCGTCGAGTCAGCAACGGTTTCCTATTTGGAACTCTTCCAACACACCGCCCCTCCATTGAGGGTAAAGACATAACCAGACATGGACTTGGAATCATCCTTGTCACTCTGGAAGCTGGAGTCAGCAAAGGCCTCGATCTGGAGGTCTTTTCCGCCATACACCAAGAACATCTCCTTAGTCCTTCTCAGGTACTTGAGAATGTTCTTTACCGCTATCCAGTGTTTCTCCCCAGGGTTTGACTGATACCGGCTTACCAAACTCAGTGCATAACCTACATCCGGTCTGGTACACAACATCGCATACATTATAGAGCCTACCGCAGAAGCGTAGGGTATAATAGACATGCGATCCCTTTCCAAATTAGTCTTGGGAGACATCTCTTTGGAGAGGGTGATCCCGTGACAAGCCGGTAGATTACCGCGCTTAGAATCTTCCATACTGAATCTTTTCAGTATGGTGTCGATGTACCTGGACTGTGAAATTCCTAATATCCTCTTGGATCTGTCACGATAGATCCGGATCCCTAGAATGTAAGAGGCATCACCCAGGTCTTTCATGGAGAACCTGTGTGACAAGAACCCTTTGACAGATTGTAGCATAGGAATGTCATTTCCTATCAAAAGAATGTCATCCACGTAAAAAACGAGGAATACGACAGTTCTTGCTACAAATCTACTATAAATGCATGGTTCATCTGGATTTTTGATAAAGCCAAATTCTTTGACCGTCTCATCAAAACAGATGTTCCAACTCCGCGATGCCTGCTTTAGTCCATAAATGGACTTAATCAACTTGCACACCTTTCCGCTGCTCCCACTCTGAATGAAACCCTCTGGCTGGTCCATATAGACACACTCCTCTAAATTTCCATTTAGAAAAGTGGTCTTTACGTCCATCTGCCAAATCTCATAATCGTGGAAGGCAGTGTTAGTGTATATTCCCTAGAGGCCATTACTGTATCATACTAGTTTGTATATTACTTAATGGAAGTTTGGGATATTCACCTTGTATAGATAATCTTGCTCAATATAGTAGTATGCTACTTGGTTTGTTTCTGCTTTAATATGTACATGTGTTTATTTTAGTATATCACCTATACACATTAGTGGAGCCCTTAGGATCTTTGCTTGATTACCAGCGTTGTGATGACAGTCACACTAGTGGGGGCTGGGTAATCCACAAGCACATCCTTATGCAGGTCCCTAGTCGTAGGACTATCGAGACAGGGCATCGATACTCCGGAGTAGACTAGCGTATGCGCTTCTCATCCCAGTGTGGGAGACGGTCTGTCCCACAGCCGTCAGTACGTCGTACTTGAGATAGTATGCGGGTGCTCGTTAGGTTACGAGTACACTGGACAGGACTCGTTGGGAACTGTTAGTTGGTACTATACCTATCGTCAGTTGTCAGTTCCCAGGTGACATGAGTACAGCTTAGTCCGCTGACTTGACACTGTCACTTCGCCTCGAGTGTGTTCCCACTGTACTTAGATTACTACCCAACCATGGCTCAAAGGTGTCGTGCAAACAGGTAGTAGTTGGGTGCAGTCCCGAAGCACTTGGAGGCAGTGACAGTTAGACAGGATTCGTTTCTCTCGGTATTGGGGGTTGATATCGCGCTGTGTCTAGGAGAGCCATTACATAAAGTCCCTGGCCAGGGCAAGCGAGATATACTGGTAGGTTTCCAGTGTTATCTCAGGGTGTTCTGGGATACACTCCGACACGACTTGTACCGCTATTAAGGTACTGACGTTTACCGCCCCTTAGGCCCGCCATGCGATGTTCTCAGACGAACAGACCGGACTGTACGGAGATTGTCACATTCAGGCTAAGTTGGAGTTCAGTTGGGTTTCACCTCGTCAGCCTTCTTGTTGGCATCTACCTGGGGACCGTTACGCAAAGTTAGTGCCGCTTGCGGTCTGTGGTTAAACCCACTGCCAGCGTAGTGTCGAGTCTTTAGAGTCCCACACAGAAAGCTATTCTCCTTTAGGCAAAAGAGTAGAGGTCGCATGGTTTTGCGACAGGTCGCATGGTTTTTGTGACAGAGTTCGGTCACATCCGTGCACTTGTGCACGTTTAGTGTCCGGACAGTCAACACTAGCGGGCTTTGGTTTAAGCCAGATCCTAGTGTTTGTTTTGGGATTGGTTTTATCTTCTTTGTATTCGTGTTCCTCGGAACGCAGATGCGGGTGTGTTTGCACAGTTGACAGAGAGACAGAGGCAGAGGATTCTCATTGGGGTTGTTGACTATTGACTGTTGACTATTGACTTTTTGCTAAACCCTAATGAGAATAAGAAATATAATTAACAATAATATTAATTAAGTATTATAGTGACATGGTTGTTGAGGGATTGACTTTGTTGAGGGGTTGACTTTGTTGACCGGTTGACTAGGTTGGACTAGTTGACCATCATCATTACAATGGCTATCATTTCATGGCAAAGACTTTTGCTTGCTTGTTTCCTTTTGCAAAATGAGTGCATGAAATGATATGGCCATTTTGACTTGAACCATCACATAATACTTGATTACTATTATTTGTTATGATGATTTTGGATTATGAGAGCTTGGATGGCAAAAGACTTACTCATTCTCTCATTTGCTTTCTCTATCTTGCTTGAGCTCTCCCTCTTGCTCTTCCTCTTACTCTCTCTCTAGCTCAAGGCAACTCCCTCTCATGAGTTGAGAAATATTGCCTTAGAGATAAAAGAAAACCCATATCACTTCTCTACTCATCCTAGTTCACAAGGTTTGGCAAACCAAGTGTTCTAGTTTCTTCAAGTTCAAAGAAGAAGCCAAAGGTAGAAGCTTTCAGGTGGATCCATCTTCGGCGCAAGGAGACGACGAGGTGAGGCCGATCCGTACACCGCAAAGAGTTGAAGACGAAGGAGTTCAAGAAAGGTATAGCCCACTAACCGAGTAGGTAAAACTCCTAGTTAGGTTGTTAGGTAGTTGTTTAACAAAGATCCGTTTTTGAGTCCATGTTACCACCTCTAAAAAAATCGTTTTTCATCATTTCCGCAAGCCCGTAAGTACCGGGAGAGGTAACGTGGACTTACAGTGGTATCAGAGCCTAGTTAAACACTATCTAATATGTTAGCAAAGTAACTAGAAGTTCGATCGAAGAAAAAGTTGCGAAATACGCCCGTAAAATCAAGTTTCTGCCGTTTCTGTTTTCTGTTCAAAAATCAATAAATCTGACACTAAAAATCGGCTCAGGCTTTTTAAAACCCACACAAGAAATTTGGTCCACCGACTCGGTCAAAGCGCCGCGGAAACGCGGCGGGAGCATGCTCCCGCCGCGGTTCCGCGGCCGAGTTGACTCGGTCGTGGAACAAGTTTCCTGCAGTGTTTTTCTGGGGCTGTTTTGGGATTTTTGGGATATGTTTTTTCTGCCAAGATTTTACAGAAAGAAAAAATTGTTTTTGGGGTCTAAAAATCCGTATTTTGATCGAACTTCTAAAAGACTTAAGCTAACGGGTTATAGTTGTGATGTGATATATGTATTGAAACGTCCGCTAATCGCTATACGTCGATTAGTGGGGGTTATACATATCTGTGATCTGTAATGTTGATGGTATGTGTATATGAATTCATTGGATTATCGCGGATGAATAGCCGGGGGGTTGTGAGATGAGAGTTTTCTTTTCTTTCAATTCATGTAAATTTGTAATTGATGTAATATTATTTTATGACCGCACAACCGGGATGGGGTTGTAGCCGTCATTGTATAATTTCTTTTACTGTTTTTGCTCCTAGGATAGACCCAAGGTGGGGTGCACAAACTACAGGGTATCTCGAAGTGCCGAGTGTCCTACTCACGGTGTTGAGGGAAGTTGCTTCGCTTCGGGTACTTGGCGGGTAGTTTGCCGCCCCCGTAGGAGTCTAGGGTGGGGTCTTAGCTATTCATCGCGACCGTGTAATCCGCGATTCGTTACAGGCTCGTACGGATTGCGGATTCCTAGTATATCCAATGTGTTCATCTGTGATCTGGAATGGCTATCATTGCATGTGACGAATGTGTATATCTATATATGATATTATTTAGGCGTTGCTTATGTTTTGCATCCGAGCTAGTCCAGCCCCCGCTCTGTCGTTAGTTAAGTAACCTAACGGGTAATGACGGGGCCCCGTGGCGAATGCGGATGGCATAAGCATACGTCATATTTTCGTTGTTTTCTGCAATGGTAGGATTAAATGATGGGACGCATTAAATTAGTGCAAGAAAATAAACCAAAGTTGAATAGTTGGAACACTTTGAAAACCACTCGGTTTCTTTTCAAAAAGAACTTTTAAACGCGGAGCTTAAGCCACTCCTTTTAAAAGCTATCTCGTTCCATCGATTATATCAAGTTCACTACGTTCACGGTTTTGCCAAAACCATCCGTAGCCCTCCATCATTTCAGTTAAATATACGGTAGTATTCAAGCTATGTATTTTGACCTCACGCCAAGGCATAGTGATTGGTAGCTGCCGAATATTTATCTGTTGCATAGATAGAATGCGTTAGTTTGAGACAGTCGTACTGCCATTTTGGCCTACGTCAAGGGTAGGTACGGGTGGGTTCAAATTAACCTGGATAATGATGGGAAGAACTTGACATGTGACTTATGACATTTTGACCTCACGCCAAGGTCATAAGAGCATGGGGCAAAAATCCACATCGAGAGTTTCAAAAGAACTGAAACTTGCTAGCGCTGCATACCATTTGGAGTGTGATGATTCTGGTAGGATTCCTTCAGTTTTGTCACGCAATGATATTTGGATCCCGATCCTACTGTGAGTATATGCTACTCCTCGGGAAATTTCTCACTTAACGATCAATGCTATAAACCAAGTAGGTGTTTAGAAAGGTGTTAGCGGGGCTACGCCCCCAGGGAAAAGAGGTTATTTAATTAAGGAACTTCGCGAAAGCGTTGGAAAACCTCCCTCGAAGTACCGACACCAGCCTTGCCGAACGGTCAAGCAAGTATTGTACGGTGAGATTGATCCTGACTAATTCTTCCTTTTTGGTTTGAGGAGGGATTCGAGAGACAGTGGGAGCCATCCTGTTTAGACAAATTAAAAACCACTCTAAACTTGCAAGAGCATCATGCTAAAGTGTTTCTTCTCTCTCTCCTAATTGCAGCGACCAAACATCATGACCGGACTTAAGTTACTATTAGATAAAAACATACCGACGGGGCCAAACTACAAAGATTGGCTCAGGAATGTCAAAATGGCAATCACTTATGACAAGTTGGGGTATCTCCTTACCACCAAAGCTCCCCCTGTCCCAGGTCCCAAAACCAGCGTCGCGGATAGGGAAATCCATAAGACCTGGAAAATCGATTGCGCGAAGGCCAAATGCCTCGTGCTTGCCTCTATGGACAATGAACATCAGAGGAGGCACGAGAATATGGACCTTGAATCCATATTTCTCCATACAAAAGAACTGTATGGAGAGCAATCTCGTATCGCCAGATACGAAGTGTCGAAAAAGCTGTTTTCGGCAAGGTTGGCCGTCGGATCATCGGTAGCGGAACACATGCTTAAGATGATTGGCTTCATTGAGGAGCTCGCGGACCTTGGGACCACGTTGGAGAATGAGCTCTATACAGACTTGATTCTTCAGTCCCTTCCTTCCACTTACGCCCAGTTCATCCTAAATTTCAACTTGCAAGAAAAGGAAGTTGAACTTTCAGAGCTCCTCAACATGCTGAGGAGTGCAGAGGGCACCCAACAGAAAGGTAGGGAAACATCCACTTTGTTTGTAGGAGGATCTTCCTCTTCTAGGTCAAAGGCGAAAGCCAAGGGAAAGAAGAAGAAAACCCCCGCCAAACCAAAGGGCGGTGTTAGTAAAGTGGATACGAAGGGAAAAGCAAAAGCAACAAAGATAGCAGGGAAGCTTGTGGGGAAGGAAGAGTGCTTTTACTGTCATAAGAGTGGACACTGGAAAAAGGATTGCAGGGCTTGGAAGGCCAGAACCCAGGATCTGAAGCAAGTTGCGGCTTCAGCTTCAGGTGTGTATGTTGTTGAAAACTGTCTATCAATAAACTCTACATCCTGGGTATTGGATACCGGATCAGGATCTCATATCTGTAATTCTTTGCAGGCGTTGAGAAAGTGTAGGGTTTTGAAGGCAGGTGATATGACCCTTAGAGTTGCAAACGGAGCTAGCATGGATGCTGAGTCCGTGGGGGACTATCACCTGGGATTGTCAGATGGACACGTTTTGGTTTTGCGTAATTGTTATTTTGTACCCAATGCAACTTGTAATATCATTTCTGTATCTTTATTATCTAAAGAAGGTTATGAATTTGCATTTGTAAGAAATGTTGTAAACATTCACCTTAATCAAGTTTTGATTGGGTCAGGTACATTAAGCAATGGTATATACGTACTAAACCAACAACAGATTTTCAATGTCCAAAATACACACAAAAGAAAGTCTCCGGAAACAAACCAGGCTTTCTTATGGAATTGTAGACTGGGTGACATCAATGAGAGAAGGTTGACGAAGTTACATACAGAAGGATATTTGGATCTGTTCGAATATCAATCGTATGCCACTTGTCAATCCTGTCTCAAAGGAAAGATGGCAAAGACTCCGTTCACTGGACACGGAGTAAGAGCGAGCGAGCTCTTGGGACTCGTACACAGCGACGTGTGCGGTCCAATGTCTACACATGCGCGAAGCGGTTATTCTTACTTCATAACTTTTACGGATGACTTTTCAAGGTACGGATATGTCTTCTTAATGAAACATAAATCCGAAGCCTTTGGAAAAGTCCAGGAATATAAGAATGAAGTAGAAAAATAGACAGGCAAAAGTATCAAGACACTAAGATCTGATCGAGGTGGTGAATACTTAAGTGCCGAATTCCTGGATTACTTAAAAAAGAATGGTATTCTCTCTCAGCTTACTCCTCCATACACTCCTCAACATAACGGTGTATCGGAGAGACGGAACCGGACCCTGTTGGATCTGGTATGTTCCATGATGAGTAACACTGAGTTACCGCGATCATTCTGGGGATATGCACTAGAATCAGTTGCATACCTTTTGAACCGAGTTCCAACTAAGACTGTGCCTACCACACCATATGAGAAATGGAGTGGGAAGAAACCCTATCTTCAATATCTGAAGATCTGGGGATGTCCGGCTTTTGTCAAAAAGCAGCATACGGACAAACTCGAGGCACGCTCAGTACTGTGCAAGTTTGTGGGATACCCAAAGAACTCCATGGGGTATCTCTTCTATTACGCAGAGGAACAAAAGATCATTGTTTCTCGTAATGCCCATTTTCTGGAACACCAGTTCGTAGAAAAGGAAACAAGTGGGAGCGAAATAGAACTGGAAGAAATTCCAGAACCACAGACTATTACTGAAAGCTTAGTAGAACCAGAGGGTTCAAAAGAACATGACATTCCTACACTGCTCCACAGGAGTAGTAGGCAGTCTCATCCGCCCGAGAGATACTACGGTTTTCTCATAGACGGGGATAGAGAGGATTGCATCATTGATTATGATGAGCCGACTAGCTTCCAGCAGGCCATTCAGAGCGTTGACTCGGTAAAATGGATGGATAAAATGCGGACCGAAATGGAGTCCATGTACACCAACAAAGTATGGACGTTGCTCCATATAGGGTAAAACCCGTAGGATGCAAGTGGATCTTCATGAGGAAGATTGGTGTAGATGGACAGGTTGAGACCTATAAAGCTAGACTGGTTGCAAAGGGTTTTCGTCAAAGACCTGGTTTGGACAATGACAAGACCTTTTCTCCAGTAGCTATGCTGAAATCCATTCGGATCCTTCTTGCCATTGCTGCCTTCCATGATTATGAGATTTGGCAGATTGACGTAAAGACCTCTTTTCTAAATGGAAATTTAGAGGAGTGTGTTTATATGGACCAGCCAGAGGGTTTCATTTAGAGTGGGAGCAGCGGAAAGGTGTGTAAGTTGCTTAAGTCCATCTATGGACTAAAGCAGGCATCGCGGAGTTGGAACATCTGTTTTGATGAGACGGTCAAAGATTTTGGCTTTATCAAAAATCCAGATGAACCATGCATCTATAGTAGATTTGTAGCAAGAACTGTCGTATTCCTCGTATTATACGTGGATGACATTCTTTTGATAGGAAATGACAATCCTATGCTACAATCTGTCAAGGGGTTCTTGTCGCACAGGTTCTCCATGAAAGACCTGGGTGATGCCTCGTACATTCTGGGGATCCGGATCTTTCGTGACAGATCCAAGAGGATATTAGGACTTGCACAGTCCAGGTACATCGACACCATACTGAAAAGATTCAGTATGGAAGATTCCAAGCGCGGTAATCTTCCGGCTTGTCACGGGATCACCCTCTCCAAAGAGATGTCTCCCAAGACTGATTTGGAAAGGGATCGCATGTCTATTATACCCT
This sequence comes from Agapanthus africanus, assembly GCA_030015575.1. Taxonomy (NCBI): domain Eukaryota; kingdom Viridiplantae; phylum Streptophyta; class Magnoliopsida; order Asparagales; family Amaryllidaceae; genus Agapanthus; species Agapanthus africanus. Next base: position 122,919,406 of record JASDDO010000004.1, on the reverse strand, counting down.
ACGCTTCTGCGGTATGCTCTATAATGTATGCGATGTTGTGTACCAGACCAGATGTAGCTTATGCACTGAGTGTGGTAAGCCGGTATCAGTCAAACCCTGGGGAGAAACACTGGATAGTGGTAAAGAACATTCTCAAGTACCTGAGAAGGACTAAGGAGATGTTCTTGGTGTATGGCGGAAAGGACTTCCAGATCGAGGCCTTTGCTGACTCCAGCTTCCAGAATGACAAGGATGATTCCAAGTCCATGTCGGTTTATGTCTTTACCCTCAATGGAGGGGCGGTGTGTTGGAAGAGTTCCAAACAGGAAACCGTTGCAGACTCGATGATGGAAGCGGAATATATCGCTGCTACAGATGCCGCAAAAGAAGCCGTCTGGATAAGGAAGTTCTTAACTGAACTTCAGGTGGTTCCGTCCATTGTTGATCCAATACCTCTATATTGCGACAACAACGGGGCTATAGCTTTAGCGAAGGAACTCAGGTCCCATCAGAGATCCAGACACATCTTGAGGCATTATCACCTGATCAGGGAGATCGTGGGTCGCCAGGAGATCGAGGTTCGGAGAGTTTCTATGGAAGATAAGACTGTTGATCCACTCACGAAGGCCTTACCCCAGACTCAGTTCGAGCGGATAATCGAGATGATAGGTCTTCGATACGCCAGTACATGGCCTTAGTGCAAGTGGGAGATTGTTAGTGTTATGCCCTAGAGGCCATTACTGTATCGTACTAGTTTGTATATTACATAATGGAAGCTTGGGATATTCACCTTGTATAGACAATCTTGCTCAATATAGTAGTATGCTACTTGGTTTGTTTCTGCTTTAATGTGTGCATGTGTTTATTTTAGTATATCACCTATACACATTAGTGGAGCCTTTAGGATCTTTGCTTGATTACCAGCGTTGTGATGGCAGTCACACTAGTGGGGGCTGGGTAATCCACAAACACATCCTTATGCAGGTCCCTAGTCATAAGACTATAGAGACAGGGCATTGATACTCCGGAATAGACTAGCGTATGCGCTTCTCATCCCAGTGTGGGAGACGGTTTGTCCCACAGCCGTCAGTACGTCGTACTTGAGATAGTATGCGGGTGCTCGTTAGGTTACGAGTACACTGGACATGACTCGTTGGGAACTGTTGGTTGGTACTATACCTATCGTCAGTTGTCAGTTCCCAGGTGACATGAGTACAGCTTAGTCCGCTGACTTGACACTGTCACTTTTCCTCGAGTGTGTTCCCACTGTACTTAGATTACTACCCTACCACGGCTCAAAGGAGTCGTGCAAACAGGTAGTAGTTGGGTGCAGTCCTGAAGCACTTGAAGGCAGTAACGGTTAGACAGGATTCGTCTCTCCTGGTATTGGGGGTTGATATCACGCTGTATCTAGGAGAGCCATTACACAAAGTCCCTGGCCAGGGCAAGAAAGATATACTGGTAGGTTTCCAGTGTTATCTCATGGTGTTCTGGGCTACACTCCGACACGACTTGTACCTCTATTAGGGGACTGACGTTTACCGCCCGCCAAGGCCCGCCATGCGATGTTCTCAGACGAACAGACCGGACTGTACGGAGATTGTCACATTCAGACTTAGTAGGAGTTCAGATGGGTTTCACCTCGTCAGCCTTCTTGTCGGCATCTACCTGGGGACCGTTACGCACAGCTAGTGCCGCTTGTGGTCTGTTGTTAAACCCACTGTCAGCGTAGTGTCGAGTCTTTAGAGTCCCATACAGAAAGCTATTCTCCTTTAGGCAAAAGAGTAGAGGTCGCATGGTTTTGCGACAGGTCACATGGTTTTTCCGACAGGGTTCGGTCACATCCGTGCACATGTGCACGTTTAGTGTCCGGACAGTCAACACTAGCGGGGTTTGGTTTAAGCCAGATCCTAGTGTACGTTTTGGGATTGGTTTTATCTCGTTTGTATTCGTGTTCCTCGAAACGCGGATGCGGGTGTGTATGCACAGTTGACAGAAAGACAGGGGCAGAGGATTCTCATTGGGGTTGTTGACTATTGACTGTTGACTATTGACTTTTTGCTAAATCCTAATGAGAATAAGAAATATAATAAACAATAATATTAATTAAGTATTATAGTGACATGGTTGTTGAGGGGTTGACTTTGTTGACTTGTTGACTTTGTTGACCGGTTGAGTAGGTTGGACTAGTTGACCATCATCATTACAATGGCTATCATTTTTTGGCAAAGACTTTTGCTTGCTTGTTTCCTTTTGCAAAATGAGTGCATGAAATGTTATGGACATTTTGACTTGAACCATCACATAATACTTGATTACTATTATTTGTTATGATGATTTTGGATTATGAGAGCTTGGATGGCAAAAGACTTACTCATTCTCTCATTTTCTTTCTCTCTCTTGTTTTAACTCTCCCTCTTGCTCTTCCTCTTGCTCTCTCTCTAGCTAAAGGCAACTCCCTCTCATGAGTTGAGAAACATTGCCTTAATGATAAAAGAAAACCCATATCACTTCTCTACTCATCCTAGTTCACAAGGTTTGGCAAACCAAGTGTTCTAGTTTCTTCAAGTTCGAAGAAGAAGCCAAATGTAGAAGCTTTCAGGTGGATCCATCTTCGGCGCAAGGAGACGACGAGGTGAGGCCGATCCGTACACCGCAAAGAGTTGAAGACGAAGGAGTTCAAGAAAGGTATAGCCCCCTAACTGTGTAGGTAAAACTCCTAGTTAGGTTGTTAGGTAGTTGTTTAACAAAGATCCTTTTTTGATTCCATGTTACCACCTCTAGAAAAATCGTTTTTCATTATTTCCGCAAGCCCGTATGTACCGGGAGAGGTAACATGGACTTACAGGAAGCAATGGTAAGAAGGATCCGATTGGATTTCAGCATAGCCACCGGAGAAAAGGTTTCATCATAGTCTAAACCAGGTCTTTGACGAAAACCCTTTGCAACAAGTCTAGCCTTATAGGTCTCAACCTGTCCATCTACACCAAACTTCCTCTTGAAGATCCATTTGCATCCTACGGGTTTTACCCCATCTGGAGCAACGTCCAAAGTCCATACTTTGTTGGTGTACATGGACTCCATTTCGGTCCGCAATGCATCCAACCATTTTACCGAGTCAACGCTCTGAATGGCCTGCTGGAAGCTAGTCGGCTCATCATAATCAATGATGCAATCCTCTCTATCCCCGTCTATGAGAAAACTGTAGTATCTCTCGGGCGGATGAGACTGCCCACTACTCCTGCGGAGCGGCGTAGGAATGTCATGTTCTTTCGAACCCTCTGGTTCTACTAAGCTTTCAGTAATAGTCTGTGGTTCTGGAATTTCTTCCAGTTCTATTGGACTCCCACTTATTTCCTTTTCTAAGAACTGGTGTTCCAGAAAGTGGGCATTACGAGAAACAAAGACCTTTTGTTTCTCTGCGTAATAGAAAAGATACCCCCTGGAGTTCTTTGGGTATCCCATAAACTTGCACTATACTGAGCGTGCCTCGAGTTTGTCCGCATGCTGCTTTTTGATAAAAGCTGGACATCCATAAATCTTCAAATATTGAAGATAAGGTTACGTCCCACTCCACTTCTGATATGGTGTGGTAGGCACAGTCTTAGTTGGAACTCGGTTCAAAAGATATGCAGCTGATTCTAGTGCATATCCCCAGAATGATCGCGGCAACTCGGCATTACTCATCATGGACCGTACCATATCCAATAGGGTTCGGTTCCGTCTCTCCGATACACCGTTATGTTGCGGAGTGTACGGAGGAGTAAGCAGAGAGAGAATTCCATTCTCTTTTAAGTAATCCAGGAACTCGGCACTTAAGTATTCACCACCTCGATCAGATCTCAGTGTCTTGATACTTTTGCCTGTTTATTTTTCTACTTCATTCTTATATTCCTGGAATTTTCCAAAGGTTTCGGATTTATGTTTCATTAAGAAGACATATCCGTACCTTAAAAAGTCATCCGTAAAAGTAATGAAGTAAGAATTACCGCTTCGCGCATGCGTAGACATTGGACCGCACACGTCGCTGTGTACGAGTCCCAAGAGCTCGCTCGCTCTTACTCCGTGTCCACTGAACGGAGTCTTTGTCATCTTTCCGTTGAGACAGGATTGACAAGTTGCATATGATTGATATTCAAACGGATCCAAATATCCTTCTGTATGTAACTTCGTCAACCTTCTCTCATTGATGTGACCCGGTCTACAATGCCATAAGAAAGCCTGATTTGTTTCTGGAGACTTTCTTTTGTGTGTATTCTGGACATTGAAAATCTGTGGTTGGTTTAATACGTATATACCATTGTTTAATGTACCCGACCCAATCAAAACTTGATTAAGGTGAATGTTCACAACATTACTTACAAATGCAAATTCATAACCATCTTTAGATAATAAAGATACAGATATGATATTACAGGTTGCATTGGGTACAAAATAACAATCACTCAAAACCAAAACGTGTCCATCTGACAATCCCAGGTGATAGTCCCCCACGGCCTTAGCATCCATGCCAGCTCCGTTTGCAACTCTGAGGGTCATATCACCTGCCTTCAAAACCCTACGCTTTCTCAGTGCCTGCAAAGAATTACAGATATGAGATCCTGATCCGGTATCCAATACCCAGGAAGTAGATTTTATTGATAGACAGCTTTCAATAACATACACACCTGAAGCCGATGCCGCAACTTGCTTCGGGTCCTGGTTTATGTCCTTCCAAGCCTTGCAATCCCTTTTCCAGTGTCCACTCTTGTGACGGTAAAAGCACTCTTCCTTCACCACAAGCTTTCCCGCTACCTTTGTTACCTTTGCCTTTCCCTTCGTATCCACTTTACTAACACCGCCCCTTGGTTTGGTGGGGGTTTTCTTCTTCTTTCCCTTGGCTTTCGCCTTGGACCTAGAAGAGGAAGATCCTCCTACAAACAAAGTGGATGTTTCCCTACCTTTCTGTAGGGTGCCCTCTGCACTCCTCAGCATGTTGAGGAGTTCTGAAAGTTCAACTTATTTTTCTTGCAAGTTGAAGTTCAGGATAAACTGGGCGTAAGTGGAAGGAAGGGACTGGAGAATCAAGTCAGTATAGAGCTCGTTCTCTAACGTGGTCCCAAGGTCCGCGTGCTCTTCAATATAGCCAATCATCTTAAGCACGTGTTCCGCTACCGATGATCCGACGGCCAATCTCGCCGAAAATAGCTTTTTCGAGACTTCGTATCTGGCGATATGGGATTGCTCTCCATACAGTTCTTTTGTATGGAGAAATATGGATTCAAGGTCCATATTTTCGTGCCTCCTCTGATGTTCATTGTCCATAGAGGCAAGCACGAGGCACTTGGCCTTCGTGCAGTCGATTTCCCAGGTCTTACGGATTTCCTTATCCACGACGCTGGTTTTGGGACCTGGGCCAGGGGGAGCTTTGGTGGTAAGGAGATACCCCAACTTGTCATAAGTGATTGCCATTTTGACATTTCTGAGCCAATCTTTGTAGTTTGGCCCTGTTAGTATGTTTTTATCTAGTAGTAACTTAAGTCCAGTCATGATGTTTGGTCGCTACAATTAGGAGAGAGAGAATAAACACTTTAGCATGATGCTCTTGTAAGTTTAGAGTGGTTTTTAATTTGTCTAAATAGGATGGCTCCCACTGTCTCTCGAATCCCTCCTCAAACCAAAAAGGGAGAATTAGTCGGGATCAATCTCACCGTACAATACTTGCTTAACCGTTCAGCCAGGCCAGTGTTGGTACTTCGAGGGAGGTTTTCCAACGCTTTCGTGAAATTCCTTAATTAAATAACCTCTTTTCCCTTTGGGCGTAGCCCCGCTAACATCTTTCTAGACACCTACTTGGTTTATAGCATTGATCGTTAAGTGAGAAAGTTCAGGAGGAGTAGCATATACTCACAGTAGGATCGGGATCCAAATATCATCGCGTGACAAAACTGAAGGAATCCTACCAGAATCATCACACTCCAAATGGTATGCAGCGCTAGCAAGTTTCAGTTTCTTATGAAACTCCCGATGTGGATTTTTGCCCAATGCTCTTATGACCTTGGCGTGAGGTCAAAATGTCATAAGTCACATGTCAAGTTCTACCCATCATTATCCAGGTTAATTTGAACCCACCCGTACCTACCCTTGACGTTGTCCAAAATGGCAGTACGGCTGTCTCAAACCAACGCATTCTATCTTTGCAACAGATAAATATCCGGCAGCTACCAATCACTATGCCTTCGCGTGAGGTCAAAATACATAGCTTGAATACTACCGAATATTTAACTGAAATGATGGAGGGCTACGAATGGTTTTGGAGAAACCGTGAACGTAGTGAACTTGATATAATCGATGGAACGAGATAGCTTTTAAAAGGAGTGGTTCAAGCTCCGCATTTAAAAGTTGGTTTTTGAAAAGAACCGAGTGGTTTTTAAAGTGTTCCGACGACTTTAACTTTGGTTTATTTTCTTGCATTAATTTTAATGTGTCCCATCATTTAATCCTACCATTGCAGAAAACAACGGAAATATGACGTACGCTTATGCCATCCGCATTCGCCACGGGGTCCCGTCATCACCCGTTAGGTTACTTAACTAACGACAAAGCGGGGGCTGGACTAGTGCGGATGCAAAACATAAGCAACGCCTAAATAGATATCATATATAGATATATACATTCATCACATGCAATGATAGCCATTCCAGATCACAGATGAACACATTGGATTTACTAGGAATCCGCATTCCGTACGAGCCTGTAACGAAGAGCGGATTACACGGTCACGATGAATAGCCAAGACCCCACCCTAGACCCCTACAGGTGCGGCAAACTACCCGCCAAGTACCCGAAGTGAAGCAACCTCCCTCAACATCGTGAGTAGGCCACTCGGCACTACGAGGTACCCGGTAGTTTGTGCACCCCACATTGGGTCTATCCTAGGAGCAAAAACAGTAAAAGAAATTATACAATGACGGCTACAACCCCATCCCGGTTGTGCGGCTATATAAATAATATTACATCAATTTACATATTACATGAATTGAAAGATAAAGAAAACTCTCATCTCACAACCCCCCGGCTATTCATCCGCGACAATCGAATGAATTTATATACACAAACCATCAACATTACAGATCACAGATATGTATAACCCCCACTAATCGACGTATAGCGATTAGAAGACGTTCAATACATATATCACATCACAGATATAACCCATTAGCCAAAGTCTAGAGAAGTTCGATCAAAATACGGTTTTGTAACCACCCCAAAAAAAATTTTGTTCTCTGGAAAATCTGGGCAGAAACAAACCATCCTAAAAATCCCAAAACATCAATATAAGAACAAACGACCCACGGCCGTGTCAACTCGGCCGTGGATCCGCGGCAAGAGCATGCTCTTGCCACGGTTCCACGGTGAGTTGGTCGACTCGCTGGATCGTTTTTCTTGGGTTTTTTTAAAAACCCTGAGCCGATTTTTAGTACATGATTTATTATTTTTAAAGCAGGTTTAAAAATCGGCAGAAAGTTAGGTTTTTCGAATGTGTTTTGCGATTTTTCTCCGATCGAAATTCTAGATACTTTGCTAACTTGCTAGTTTGTGTTTAGCTAGGCTCTGATACCACTGTAAGTCCACGTTGCCCACCCCGGTGCTTACGGGGAGGCGGAAACGGTATAAAAAATCGATTTTTAGAACTCAAGGCAACATGGACTAAAAGGAGGATCTTTGCTAAACAAAAACCAACAACCATGCTAAGAGATTTAGCTACTCAGTTAAAGGGTTATACCTAAGTCTTGAACTCCTTCTCTTCTTGCTCCTTGGAGTGGGATGAACGGGTCGTCCTTGTCGCCTTCTCTTGCCAAAGAAAGATCCACCCGAGGGACTCTACCTTTGGCTCCTACCTCAACCTAGAGGTAACTAAAGTGCTTGGTGTGCTAAACCTAGTACCTTAGGATGAGTAGAGAGTAATTTTGGTGTTTTATCTCAAAAGCAAAATGGTTCTCAACTCATGAGAGGGGAGAGCTTTGAGAGAGAGGAAGAGGATGAGAGAGAATGAGCATGAGAGAATGAGGATAATATCAACCATTCTCACATATATGTGAATTATGATAATTAAATAATTAATCAAAGATAATAGTGATGGTTAACTTGAAATGATTATTATCATTTCACATTAATGAATTTTGCAAGAATCAAAGAGCATCTTTCATGTGAAATGATGATGGACAATTTGTCGACATAGGTCAACAAGTCAACCATAGTCAAATGGTCAACAACCCTAACCATAACACAATTATAATTAATTAATATTAATAATCATATTTCACATATACATTAGGGTTAAGAAATAGACAACGGTCATCAACCCTAATGAAAGTCCTCTGCCTCTGCCTCAGTCAACTGTGCATACACACCCGTATCCATGTTCCGAGGAACACAAATACAATGAGATAAAACCAATCCCCAAACATATACTAGGATCTAGCTTAAACCAAAGCCCGCTAGTATTAGCTGTCCGGACACCAAACATGCACAAGTGTGTGGATGTGAACGTACCCCGTCGCAAAACCATGCGACATCTACTCTGTTTTGCCCAAAGGCGAATAACCCTCTGTGTGGGACTCTAAAGACTCGACACTGCGCTGGCAGTGGGTTTAACCACAGGCCGCAAGCGGTACTAGCTGTACGTAACGGTCCCCAGGTAGATGCGGATAAGAAGACTGATGAGGTGAACCCATCTGAACTCCAACTGAGCCTGAATGTGACAATCTCCATACAGTCCGGTCTGTTCGTCTGAGAGTATCGTATGGCGGGACTAGGGGCGGTAAACGTCAGTCCCCTAATAGCCGTACAAGTCGTGTCGGAGTGTAGCCTAGAACACCCTGAGATAACACTAGAATCCTACCAGTATATCTCGCTTTCCCTGGCCAGGGACTTTGGGTAATGGCTCTCCTAGACACAGCGCGATATCAACCACCAATACCGGGAGAGACGAATCCGGTCTAACCGTCACTGCCTCCAAGTGCTTCGGGACTGCACCCAACTGTTACCTGTTTGCATGACTCCTTTGAGCCGTGGTAGGGTAGCAATCTAAGAACTGTGGGAACACACTCGAGGCAAAGTGACAGTGTCAAGTCAACGGACTAAGCTGTACTCATGTCACCTTGGAACTGATAACTGACGATAGGTATAATACCAACCAACAGTTCCCGACGAGTCCTGTCCAGTGTACTCGTAACCTAACGAGCACCCGCATACTATCTCAAGTATGACGTACTGACGGCTGTGGGACAGACCGTCTCCCATGCTGGAATGAGAAGCGCATACGCTAGTCTACTCCGGAGTATCGATGCCCTGTCTCGATAGTCCTACGACTAGGGACCTGCATAAGGATGTGCTTGTGGATTACCCAGCCCCCACGAGTGTGACTGCCATCAAAACGTTGGTAATCAAGCAAATATCCTAAGGGCTCCACTAATGTGTAAAGGCGATATGCTATAAGAAACACATGCACACATAAAAGTATAAACAAGCCAAGTAGCATACTACTATTTTGAGCAAGATTGTTTATACAACTGTGAATATCCCAAGCTTCCATTAAGTAATATACAAACTAGTATGATACAGTTATGGCCTCTAGGGCATATACACTAACAGAGCTTGGCGAATAGATTGAAGACCGAAGGACACGGATCGATCGGTATAATCTCTCCAAACTCTTTTCTGTAAAACTAGTGTAGGGTTAATGGCACGATACCTAGTTTAGGGTTACGTTAGCTCCAGTTTGAAAAGTTTTTGTTCCGCATTTGGCATCGGATTGATGGTCGGGGCGCTGCCGTAACCTTACATGGTATCAGAGCCAAACCATTAACTATATACTAGTTGGTTTAGACAATGTTAAAGTATCGAAATCGAAACAACCCCAAACACTGCCCCGATACATTGCAGTTTCTGTCAAATTTCAAAGTGTCTTCAAAAATTATTTAAACAAATGCAGAAGACTACTTAAGTGACCACTAGACCTCACCCCAAACACGAACCCATTCCGCCGGATTTTGGCCGAGCACATTGTGCTAAAAACCGAGCAGGCCGGTATTTTGGTGGCTTCAGGGTTTCGTTTTTGGGGTGTGGTCTTGTCTCTAGAATGTTGGTTCAGTGGTATTGTTTGTTTAGCACAGTTTTGATATAATTTTATCTAGTTGTTTGGGGCTATTCGGGGTTATTTCGAACTCGATATTATCTAACATTGTTTAATGTTTACAGTACATACATTTCTATCTGCGACCGTGAATGTCATTTGATCGGTACAACTTGTCTAATCGCTATGGTCCTTTTAGACGGGTTTGCGAACGTAACATTCACGTTGATGTTCTGTGTTGTGCTGTGATGTTGCGGATTCGTCATGGTAGATAGCTTGTGAGCAATGTTAGTATAGTTTGGATTTATTTGTACATTTAATATCGCGGGGCGAGCATCTGACATGTGGACTGCCGTCACTGCCTGTTTTTATATTATTCTTTTAGGGCACGACCGAGTTGAGGTCGATGTCACCGTTGAACTTTTTTTTCTGTACTAGGATTACCCCGCGATGGAGTGCACGGATAGCCGGGTTCTGGAGGGAAACGGGTCCGCATCTCATGGCTTTGAGAAGGAAGGGGCCTCACTCTAGAATTGGCGGGCTATTCGCCGCACTCGTAGGGGGTATAGGTTGACCAAAGGAGGGGTGCTTAAGTTACCGGATTCCGTGAAGTGCTGGGTGGTCCATTCTCTTTGCTGAAGGGGGCTGCCTCGCTTCTGGTTTTGGCAGGTAACTTGCCGCACTCGTAGAGGCCTAGGTTTTCATTGGAAAGACTATCCACACGATGAGAGGAACGTCGGGTTTCAGTTGCGGCTCAAAGGAATCCCGGGGCTCCCAGATTATCTGTATTGTTCAGTGATGCTTATTACTTATCTGTGATGTTTCATTTATCACGTCTGGAGCGATTATTATATATTGATATTTATACTAGTAGATGTTGTATATGTTTTACACCCGCGCTAGTCCAGTCCCCGCTCTGTCGTTAGTTAAGTAACTAACGGGTGACGACGGGACCTAGTGGCGAATGCAGATGGCATATACGTACATCATATTTTCGTTCTTTGTGTTTTGATTAATTGATGGGACTGCATTGATTCTGATCAATGCAAAGAAAACAGACCTATTCGATGTTGTTGGAACAATTTTCAAAAAGCTATTACTACAAGGACGTTCTCTTTTTTTTTGCACAGAGGTATTCGGTTATGAATATCCAGCACCTCATTCGACGAGGCAAGGGCCGAGATCCCTTCATCGGGAGTGACCCCTTGGGCAGAGCTTTGCGTCAGGGTAATAACTTCACTATAGTCGATTACTTTTTTCTTTGCATAGCGGTATTCGGTTATGAATATCCAGCACCTCATTCAACGAGGAAAGAGCCAAGATCCCTTCACCGGGAGGGACCTCTATCAAAGGTTTTCGCCACTATATATTTGTAAAAAGCTATCCGGTTCCTTCAACGATATCAAGTTCATTATGTTAAAGGTTTTTCACCAAAAACCATCTGTAGCCCTCCGTCATTTCAGACGGGTAGCACTTAGTATTCATGTTATGTTTGTTGACCTTCGTCAAGGCATAGTGTATGGTACTGCTTGTTACCTTTCTGTTGCATAGATAGATGCATTGGTTTGGGACAGTTGTACTACTTTGTTGACCTTCGTCAAGGGTATGTGCGGGTGGGTTCAAATTAACCTGGACAATGACGGGTAGAACTTGACATGTGACTTATGATTTGTTGACCTTCGTCAAGACCATAAGAGCATGGGGTAAAAATCACATCGCGGGTTTCAAACATACAGGAAACTTTCCTAGCATGCGCATACCTTCTGCAGTGTGATAACATGAGTGGATTCCATCAGGTTATCATGCAATGATAGTTGGATCCCGATCCCACTGATGAGTAGGTTTACTCCTCGGGTGATCCCGACTAATTCTTCTTTCAGATTTGGAGGAGAATTTGAGGTTACAGTGGCAGACATCCTGATTAGATAAAGTGATTAACCATTCTGATCTAGGTTAGAGTGCACGCAGAGTGTTTCTTTTCTCTCTCTCTCTCTTTGGCAGCGACCGTGTCCCGACCCTAGACTATGACTCAGTGACCAGGTTAACCGAACTTTCTTAAAACACTGGCTTTTGGATTGTCTGAGTTTCATACATCATTGCTACTCCTACTTTTACCCTTTTCTTTTCTCCGGAACATTCTGTATCACTACGCAGATCCCATTTTTTGAATATGACCATCGTATAGTTACATACGAACTCGAAGAAACTTGTTTCAGATTCGGGGATGGTTTCCGGTTCTGGAGAAAATGAATAGGATTATTCAGTTGTCTTTTCCTTTTACTTTCTCTCAGGTTGTGAGGGCTCCTATGATTAGGAGAGAGTACACATATTGCACTTATTGGATAGTCTTCTTCCAAACCATAGGCAGGTGCCGAAAGGTAGGGAATGAAGAAAACCAATTAGCCTATGTGTGGTGTACATAAGGTAACAAGTAAAGACAAATAATGGGATTAGAAAGAGGGCAAAGTAAATTGCAACTGCTATCATTTACGACCAAACCACGTATTTCATCTCCACTCCTACTTCACCTTTGGATTTCTCCAGAACACCCCGTATCACTACGAAGATCCACAGTTATTGGATAATCCATCGTATGGTTATATACGAACTCGATGGAACTTGTTCCACTTCGGGGATGCATTCTGGTTCAGGAGAAATAGAATAAGGTTTATTCAATTGTCTTTTATCTTTACCTTCTCTCAGGTTGCGAGTACTCCTAGGATTAGGAGAGTACACCTATTACGCTTATTGGATATTCTTCTTCCAAACCATAGGCTAGTGCCGAACGGTAGGGAAGGAAGAAAACCATTTAGCCTAACGATGGTGTATAGAAGGTAATGAGTAAAGACAAATAAAGGGATTTGGAGAGATGGCAAAGAAATATACGGTTACAGTCGTGAATCTGATAATGGAAGAGGCATTACTAGGAATACCCGGATACCCCTTCGAAACATTTTCATGTTTCAGTTTCACTTTGCGTTGTTAATTGAAAACTGATTTCCAAATTAGATCCTTACTCCAGGTATGTATTTACCAGGTCTTGATTCTCACATCTGTATGGTTTTATAGATGATGAGTGGGAGTAAGTTATTAGGAATTAGTTGATCATCCTCTTTATATCGGAATTCATTGTAATTGGTGATATTTGAGGAAATCGCCTGGGTTTTTGCCGGACGACAAATATTTGGTTTTGAATATCCGTTGTTATGCACCAATTTCAAACTGATATATCTGTACGTTTATTTTATAAAGTGAGATATAGCTTTTTGATATTATGTCCATGACATTTACCTATATCATTTGATAGTTAGGTAAGGAGCATTCAACAGCGGTGTAATTCTTCATAACCATAGTACAATTTTCAACCTACGACGCACAGGGTTTGAGTTATTCAACTCAGGGGACTTATACAAAGTATTGTATGTTGTCCAGTGTCCATAAGGACAGAGGGGTTGGTACTCGTACTATATTCTGTTTACTTATGACTTCTCGAGTTTTAGACATATGTTTCGTAGAAATACAAGGTCCAAGTTTTGAGAAGTTATAGGTACAAGAATAAAGTAGAGGTGTTGCAAGTATCAGGATTTTTCAAGGTGATCGAAGATGGAGATACTTGTGTTTAGTATTCAGTTGATAGTAATGGTGTTGAGAAACTTGTTTCTCTTTCTGGTTACTCATGTTTGGATGCACTCCTAAGTTGAGTAATGTTGATCGGTCTCTCTCCATTTAGTTGGCATGCACTGGAGACAGCTGCATGATTTGAATCTGGTTCCAATTAAATCAGTGCCTCTCTTTCTATATTGTATATAGAACAGTTAATATCTTAACGATGTTAAGGTATATGGAGTTTTCCTGCTTATGCTTAAAACCAGACTCTGGATAACTCAAGGCACGTTTCTGTAATGGCAGTTTGTGGGTTAACCCGGGCTTTGACTAGTGTTAATTTTCTACCATCTGGAAGATCAATAGTGATATTGTTCTTGACTCGCCACAGTTTTAGTAAAATGGACTTTTTCATAAAACAGTAGTAGGAGTATGGTAGATCTGGAAGTGATTCCAGAATCACAGACGATTACTGAAAATTTAATAAGAACCTAAAGATTCAATCTGGTTTGGCATTCCATTGGCCAATCCGCAGATTTGGTGGGTAACTTCAGGCACCCAAGAGGTACTTCGGTATTCTCAAAGACGGTGACAGGGAGGTTCTTGTTTACCCAGACTTTCCATTACTGCTGTTCTAGACTGTGAGACCCGACAGGAGGATGAGTATAGCGTCGTTCTAAACCAGGTTTAGAAATGCACGTATATATGACCACTGCTACAAATAGGGGTTGCCCCTACGTATTTATCCATAGGAGCAAACCACTGCCCCTACGGATATCCGTAGGGGCAAGAAAATACCCTGTAGGTGCAAACGCCGTAGGTGCAAGTCTTAGCCTTGAACATGCCCCTACGGTCAAAAACTTGCCCCTACGGAGTAATGTGTAGGTCCAGTTGTCACTACGGATTTGGCTATAAGGACAAAAAATTTATTTAATTTATCTCTTTATAAAATAAATTAGGTGTCCCTACGGACCTATCCGTAGGGCCAAATAGTCGCCCCTACGGATAAGTGCGTAGGTATAAATTTGTAGGGACAAAATATTAGGTATCCTGATATTTTGTCCCTACGGATACATGTGTAGGGGCATTTGTTTTCCCCTATGGATATATCCGTAGGGGCAAGCGTAACCCCTAATACTGAGATCATAGGGGAGAAATATCAGGTATCCTGATATTTTGCCCCTGCGGATAAATCTGTAGGTACATTGTTGGGCCCTACGGATTAATCTGTAGGTACATATTATCAGGGTTTTTTTTATAAAAACAAGGGCTGCCTATTTTTTCTTGCCCTGTGCACAATAATATATACATCATATATAAAATTAATCATCACGCAGAACATATATCGCAGTATTCATAATCACATCTCACGCATAATATACAAAAGAAACCAACAAGCAGAATATGATATCAATATAAACACGCAAACACCACCAATATCAATATTGTCCAAAATATAGTACAATATATATCATATAAATAAATACATGTTTAAAATATATGAATCAAAAAGCTACCCTAGCTCGGTCCAGCTCCACCTTTGATAAACGCCGTAATCTGGCGCGCCTGCTCCTCGGATATACCTTGAGTCGATAAATCATGCAATGCGGAATGTGCGGGAGTCTGAGCGGGCTGTGGAGCTGTAGGAGTGGTCTGCACAGTCGCCGCCGAGGTAGTGGCTTGTGGAGCCGCTGCTGCGGGAGTCTGAGCAGGCAGTGGAGCTATATGATCTGTCCGCGGAACCGCAGCCGATGTAGTGGCTTGCGGAGCCGCAGCCGAAGGAGATGCATGTGGAGGCTCGTCCTATGTACCCTGTCGCGTCTGGACCTACGTGTGTAATAAACGAGTAAGAACTGTGTATTATTCGAATTCGTATAATTATCAAATTATTTCGAAACCCCAATCTATGTATACTTAGGGACTTATGCCTCGTTTGGATATCTAGTTTGGAAAACCGTAGTTTATTTTAATTAGATATGTATGTATGATTAATCAAAGCTAAGTCTACAACCAAAGAAACTCAGGCTACGTACTAATATTGGATATGTTGCTATCTATAATATGACATAATATTTTACTATTAAGTAGTATACATACAAACATCTCCTTCAACTCCAGAACAGTGGCCTTCAAGCTCTCCAGTTCTTGCTGGAAACGTCGCTCACTGGAGATGGAGGAAGTAACCGCCGGGGTAGAGTCCAACCTCATATGGGCCCTGCTAGGGCCGAGTCCCCGGCCTCTCTCCCAACCTCCATGGTGCCCTCCGTGTGCGGCGTCCAGGACTGGGGTCAGCAGTATCGGATCGTTCTGTCCAGTAAAATCGATCCACGATGCCTCGGCCTGCTCAACCACCCGCTCCTACACCCACATTAACAAGTAAAATATAAGTATATCATTTATATTTGAATCTTTCAAAACTAAAATTTCAAATAGGGGTTGATTAAATATTAACACTTACGCAATACTCCTGGGTAGCGGCGTCGGGGTATCGAAGCTCGCCCGTGGCGGGATCTGTCGAGGTACCGTGGACGGCAAGATATGCGGACAGCACGCTCGGTGTACCACCTTGCGCCAGGGTCTGAGCTCTTTGAATATTAGAAAATAACTCTTAATATTAGATATATTAGAAAATAACTCTTAATATTGCATTATATCACAAAGGCCAGTCTACTGTAATTTACCGATAACTCCATGGCATGAGTAATATCCCTCGAGCCACCTGTATAAGTGGGGAGACCCCTCTTCGCCGACTTCATATTCTCTTTATTTTGATCGGCCTATTTCTGCACAACACATTCACATTTAGTTTTCTAATTAAGCAACACAAAAAAATAAATTATATACTAAACAATGAATTACATTTAAAATACATACATGTTTGCGCTGAGAGTCGAAATATTCGCACAATAGAGACCATGTCTCTACGTCGACTCTCGCAAAGGCCGGAGTAGATAGGAGGGCCGCTCCCTCTGTCTCGGGGGTCGCCATCCACAGGGAGTAGTAGTCGGTCTTCAGCTCATTCCTGTTGTATCGGACCTTCGTCTGCATGTTCATCAGGACATTGTACAGAGCGTGAGGATCGAGCACCCTCCCAGGATGATCAGGTTCGGGTACAGGCTGACAATCGTAATCCAACTGAAAATACAAAAAAACATTGTTATTAGATTGCAAGTGTTAATAATAAATATATTGGATAAATCAAATGAAAATATATATTAATACCCGAACCTGATCCCAGAAGACGGCGAATGAGTGCCGGTGCTGGTCGCCCCACTCAACGTGAAGTGGATAGTTCTTCACGAGCCGGCTCTCATCCCCCATATACCGGCCAAACCTCTCGTCATGATCGCCGGTATAGCGATAATCAGGGGTAAAAAAGAGGGGGAATGCTGCCTCCCCCTAGCTCTGTTGGGCCTCAGCCTGTGGGACTGATCCGGGCCTCGAGTCCCCCTCTGGGGATGGGGAGGACCTGCGTCTGCAAGAAATATCAAGACAATCAATATTAAGACAAAGTTGTATTAAGAAATCAAGGTTTAACGAAAATTGAAGTGTGATATATACCTCCGGTGACTAAAGCACGTGTCTTGTAACGTTTCTGAAATCGTTATACGAATTTTTCCGTTTTAGGGTAAAATAGTCGGTATTTTCCGTTTTAACCCGATTGTGATCAAACGTCTGTATAAACTTGACGGCACTTAGTTTAGCTAAAATAAAGCTAATACGCGAGTTTTGGGGGCATATGGGAAGTTTTGGTTCACATGGAATTTTTTCCTAATTAAAATATTATTTTAATTATTGGTAAATGTTGATATATCATTTTGGCCAAAATTCCATTCATTCTTGCTTAGTGGCCGAAATCATCTAGTAGGTGTGAGATTATTTTGGATGTGGTGAGGTGTTATTTAAGCATTAATTGTCTGTCTTTTCCATGATATTTTATCATGATATTTGTTGTGATATTTTTTCTAATGGTCGCTTTTTTTTCCATCCTTGTGCTCACCCCCACTTGGCCGAGAGCACACAATTTCAGCCCCCCACTTTTGCCGGCCCCACTTGGTTGCTTGTTTTAATTAATCCATGACATTTTCGGCCACCACTTGACTTCAATTTCAAGTGAGCAAAAAAATCCCCAGTGAACAAATCCCTTCATATATTGGCCGGACCCACCTTATTCACGGAGAGGATTTTGGATTCATGTTTTTTTTCAAATGGCAGAGCAAAATTTTGTGTGCTAAAAATTTAGTTTCCTCCGAGTTCTAAATTCCATTGCTCACTTGATCTCATTCTCCGGGGCAACTTCAATTTACCTCCACCCAATGGCTTGGGTGCCTTGAGATAAGTATTCTACACTCTCTCTAGTTCAATCTTTGACATGTCGGTTAGCAAACTTCATGTCCGAGTTGCTTCAGTTTGAAACGGGAGCCCGTATAAGATTCGTTGACATGGTGCCACTCCGACGAGGAGACCGGAGATCGGAGATGCCACGAGGAGCATGGAATGATAGTTAACGACCGAAGGACATGGATCGATTGGTATAATTTCTTAAACCACCTTACAGTTTATTAGTTAGGGTTTTGATGTGTTAAATGGTTAATCATGAAGTGTAGATTTGGAATACTTAACCTAGCGGGAAATGATATTTGTTAAGTTCCTATTTGTCTAATTGAGATAATTAGCAAACTAGGTTTTACTAAATCATGTTTTGTATTAGAATAAAAATATGGAATTGGGTTGGAACACTTAATTAGGCCGCTTTATGATAATTGTGATCGCTAGAATTTTTGTAAACTTTTAGCTTTATGCTAAAATGATATAAAATGCTTACTAGATTTTCGGTAAAACTTTTAAGTGAGTTTTAATGGATATGTGAAGATGATGTATATATTATTATCAACGATAATTATATGTGTTGTGAATAAGTATTGGTGTGATTAGATTTTTGGCGTGAGGGTTTTGGCTATATTTTCCGTATTTGGATTTCGGAATTTGATGTTAATAGCATTGCGAATTCCTATTGATTGTAGGTACCTTCGCATGGATTCCGTGACGACGAAGCGTATCGACTACGGCTAAGCGAGGAGTTAGCAGGTGAGTAGATTTATATCTACCGGGGAAGTCGGGTGGATGGCATAGCACCCCCGCAAATATTGGATTGAAAGATCATTTGATTATTATATCCTAATAATGAGATGCGACTGATGTGATTGTATGTTTTGCTAGATAATATGATAGAAGTGAATAATAGTGAACATATTGGTTTAGGAGAACATGAAATGATAAGTGAATCATGATAAGTACGATTTCGGAAGAGGACAAGTGTGATGTTCTTTAATTGTGATGTGAGATATTAATGTGATGAACGAGTATACAATGTGATCTGATGATTTAGTGTGGTATGTCATTATATAGATTCGAGTCGAGATGTGATTGTTGATACCTTTGTGGGTCCCCTGATACGAGTTTGATATTGATGTGACCTGAGAGATAGGTATATTTTTATATGGATAATGTGTTACATTTTGAGTGATATGTCGTACGAGACTTAGATCCGTACCCCGATGTTGTATTGGTTGATAGAATCCCTATTTGTTTATTGCCGCCGTTAGATTACCGTACGCGATGAGTTTTTCTTGTTGATTTATCCATATCCCTGATTAGAGGATGCCGTATGATGGATTGTACCGTACGTGATGTTGTGAGGCTGGATGTCGATTGATAGATTCACCGACTCGGTCTTCTTGATATGTATACCTTATAGTATTTGATTCACTATATGCATTGTGCTGCATTCATGCTATTCTCATTGCAATTCTTATACCTGTGCTAGTACACCTACACCATTATCGATGATGCGTATGTTACACTTATACAGATTGCCGGCTCACACACTTCATCATCGATAATTGCTATGTCACTACACAGTAGAATTGCTACATCATGCTATGATATACTGCCATGTTCACATCACTATGCTAGGTTGCATGATATACTGACATGTACACCCACATATCTTGATATAGTTGCATATACCATAAATGGTATTGTATTGACATGTAATATTGAGACGTGGATTATTGTGCTATTGCGCTTATGAAATGCATCATACATACTTTCTTACATGTAGATACTTATACCTTACAACAGTTACATGTACACTTCATATGATGCTGCACTTGTTTTTCGGAGGATTTAGGAACCGCGTGATATATTTTAAATCTGGATTAATTTAAAAGAGCGGCTTTCCCTTAATATGCTCATATTGTTGTTTTATGTTGCATATATCAGTTTTCATGGATTTACGCATTGAGATATGGATTTCATGTGATTTATGGATTTGAGAACCGTGGGGGTATTTCAAGAAAACTATGTATTGTTTGAAAACCCGGTTTCTCTTGATATGATATTTCAGTGCGTCCACCATGTGATTTCTCGGTTCTGAGATTTGGCTTGTGATACCCGATTCGAAGAGCGGGAGGTATCGTCTGCGGGTACATGGTGGACCCGGTATGGTACCCCGGGGTGAGAGATGATTTCGTGGTGTAGACGATGAGCCTGGCAGAGGAACCACTACCTACTGGTGATATTATTTGGACTCGGCGGATATCTTGGAGATACCGACCGGAGTGATGTTCAGACATGCTACGTGGATTTCGGGTGTCGATGTGGACACTCAGGTTCCATGAGATGTACTGACAGCAGGGCCGGTCATGATGACGGCGCCTGACAGACGAGGATTTACGTGTCGCTACTGGACACGAGTTTCATGATGTTTCGAGTGGTCGACTTTAGACACTCCGGTTCCATGATTTGATGTGTCGTTGATGGACACACATTCTTTGATATCCTCATATTTACCAGCATATACTTTTATGATATTTACATGCAGGAGTTGTTGTGTCAGTGGTTGACACATGGACGAGATCCACTGCATATATGCATTGATTATATTGTTGGACGAGAGCCACCTGCATACATGCATTGATTATATTGTTGGACGAGAGCCACCTGCATACATGCATTGATTATATTGTTGGACGAGAGACACCTGCATACATGCATTGATTATATTGTTGGATGATATCCACTTGCTGTTAAGCATTTATTATGTGTTGGCACATATGCAGATACGGTCACCCTAGATATCATAGTATTACCTTTATGATATAGTTTACCTAGGAATCGTTGTTTATTTCGATTTCTATCTGGTGATTTTTTCCTATTCACGAGTTGGCAACCCACCCCCATTGTGCCACAGTTCTTGCTGGTAGACCGCTTGGATCAGTAGCGGCATCGTTAGCACACAGCTTGCTTTCAGGTGTTTTGCTTTGGTAGGTGGTACATGTTGGATCGTGCCACCCTTGTATTATTATTCCTATTGTATCTAGTAAACTCCATCAATTCAGAAACTAGCAAATTGTATATGTTGCAGACTTAGAGGAGTTGTAGTTGCGATACTTGAGCGTTGGGTTTTATGTTCGCTTTTGGGGTTGATGTCTTGCTTTTCTTTATTTCCTTGTGCGGATCTTCGCTGTTGGGCGTCGTATACTTGTTATTTATACTTGTGGTGTTGTTTCCGCCGTTGGGCGTGTTTTGCTCCCGTTTGGGATGCTTTCATTATATTCCTTGTTGTACCCATTTTCGGGGCTAGTTTTTACAAAGGAGGCGCTGCCAAAATTTTTATGAAAACCAAGGATCTTTACTTAAAGTTTCTAAATGTTGTAAATGTTTTCTTTACTTACTTCAGTTGTAAGGTTTAGATTTCTAGGTTTCGGCTTACATAGGTTACGTTACGCCTGTAGACGTTGCATAATTTAAGTGCCGGTCACGAGCTAATATTTTGGGTCGTGACTGGGCCCGGGCAGCAGCACCAGCGGGACGATAGTTCCTCCGGTGAGGAACAGCCGGTGACCCGGATGCGGACGCATCCCCTCCAACTAGAAAATAAACATTGACGCTAAATTTCCATGAAGTTCATATTTATTCTTTAGAGGATATGTAAAATGAATAAATATTTTATATTTATTCATACTAACCTACAGACTGAGCGGAGGGTACGGAAGTGGCGGGAGTGGCCCCTGCGTCAGATGTGGATGCACCATCTATAATTAGACAATTAAAAATAGATTATATAAGTAATTGAAAAAAGAATGTGTAGATCAATAACATAACATTCTAAATCAATATGCATGCACTATAGGATATATAAACATAACCGCAGGTGCGGTGGTGGCCTCTGCCCGAGATGCGGAGGCACCACCTACAGCTAGACAATAAAAATATGATTATCTAAGTAAGAGCAAAAGAAATGTATGTATATTTTTGATATAGCATTATAAATCAATATACATGCACTATATGATATATAAACATATCTGGAGGTGCGGGAGTGGCCTCTGTCCCTGATGTGGACACATCACCAACAGCTAGACAATGAAACATTGACAATATAAGTAATTTTGACATGAACATGCATGTATATCTATAATATTACATTCAAAATGGATATGCATGAAATATACCTGAAGGTGTGGCAAAGTCCACACGGGAGGAGGCATCCGAAGGGGTCTCCGATCGGGGTGCAAGACCGGCCCTCTGAAGCTCCCTACGCAGCTCTCCGGGCGGCAGAACCGCTCTGCCTCTGCCTCTGCCTCTGCCGGTGCTGCGGCTGGAGCTCCTGCTACCCCTCGCTGCTCCCGTCATCGTTATCAAATCTAAATAAACGGTTCGTGGAAGCATTAGACAATCATTACAAGTATTGACTATATATGTATAGATCGTAAAATGCGAAGTAATAATATAACATTACTGAAAACCTTTTTCATTTCGTGGGAGCATTAGACATATCTAGTTGGATTTCATCATCGATATCATTTCTAACCCACGTAACTTCATGATCGGCCGAAGACAACCCGTCTTTCGAAACAGACGGTCGGAGCACTCTAAGCCTTCTCTCTTCTTCATCCTCATCGCTGTCCTCGAATTCTGGGACATCATAGACATCCCTGGGTTTCCAACGGCACACGACACTCCATCCCGGATGCTTCAAATACTATGAGTAGTATACTTGGAACGCTTGGTTCGGAAAGATAAACGGATCTTCCTGACCGTAAAATCGAAGTGTGTTTACACTGGTCAATCCATATTCATCTTTCCAAGTCCCAAGATTGCTTCTCCACTTATCCATATCGGTTCACGTATCGTACCAAGTACACTGGAATATATAAAAGGGTTCTGATCCTCCGGGATAGTGGATGCCGAGTATACAATTTAAGTATCCATAATAAATCACACCGTCCGATCCTACCGTCGCAATCCCACTATTCTGAGTGGTTCTAGATGTTTCTATGTCCTTAACTTCGAATTTGTATCCAAGGACAGCGAATCCTTTATAATATGGAACCTCCATACTAGGAAATTGAGCTAAACATCTTGAATCACTCTCAAATGATGCAGACAAGTTCGGATCATGGATCTAACAAAATAAATTTTACGACAAATACATAACGATATAAGTTTAGATTTAAACTGATAGCAATAACAAGTTATTCAAATAACTTACATGATTTGTGACCCAATCGCAAAAATTATCCTGATGATATTTTTCCAATCGTTCATCGTTTCAATCAGGATACCCCTCACGTACCTCGTTAAAATGAATTCTGTTTTCGACAATAAATTATGACATTAATATTATATCATTTCATACACACACAAACACAAATATAACAATTAAACCAAAAAAACTTACTCTCTAATTTGTTCAAGACATGCCCAATTAAGCAAGATAAACCGGTATATCTTGTTGATAAACATAGTGTCTACCCTCTTATAATCGGCTTTACCATATGGCCCGTCTTAAATTCTTCGAGGCCGGTTAATTCTCGTCTCAATGTTCTCGTCCAGATAGCAGGAAAAAAATGTGGTTGCTTCATCAAGAAGATAACCTTGCATGATAGAACTCTCTGGTCGATTTCTAGTGCGTATATACTTTTTAAGAGTGTAGAGGTACCTAAAGAAAATATGTTGAATAAATAAATACGGGCATACAGGACAACAATAATTTTAAAAATTGCGCGAGACGAAAAATTCTACGTACCTCTCGACGGGATACATCCATCGATATTGTACCGGTTCGGCTAACTTAGTCTCAGTTGCAAGATGAACCGTCAAGTGTATTATGATATCGAAGAATGACAGTGTGAAAATACGCTCAAACTTGCAAAGTATCAACGCAATAGAATTTTCTAGTTTAGCCAGCGTCACAACCTCCAGTGTTTTAGTACACAACTCTCTGAAAAAACAACATAGGTCGTTGATTACTAGACCAACCGATTCCGGGAGAGAAGTCCTGAGGGCTAATGGAAGAAGGTGCTCCATGATAACATTGTGATCATGACTTTTCAGCCCATCGATCTTGCCTTTCACAATTTTTATCTTCTTGCTTAATGATCCTGAGAAACCTGTGGGAACTTTCAAATCATGCAACACCTGCAGGAATCTTTTCTTCTCCAGTTGTGACATGATAAGCGGCATTGGGAAGTACAAACTTGCCTGGTTTACCCGCTATCGGTCTAGGGTGCAATTCACTTCTTATTCCCCACTCCTGTAGACCCATCCGAGCATTCAGGTTGTCTTTCGATTTCCCGTCTTTACAAAGAAGCAAGTTGAGTATGTGCTCTGATACTCCCTTATCTATATGCATGACGTCTAGACAATAACCCACTAAATTTGTTGACCAGTACGGAAGCACGAAGAAAATGTTTAACTTGTTCCAAAATGGTGGTTTGACCTGTTTTGTCGGATCCATCCCGAAGGTCACATTATTGTAACCATCCCACTGAGCAGTCACGTCCTCTCCGGACAATGGGGCTGGAGGTCCAAGAAGCTCCTGATGACCATCAATGTGAACAGTGTCTATCCTGTAGGGGTGGTCTAGAGGCAGGAAACGTCGATGGCCGCAATAACAAACCTTCCTGCTAAAATTCAAGAATTTTGATGTTGTGTGTTGATGGCAATGAGGACATGATTTTTGACAATGTACGGACCAACCTGATAGCATTCCATGCGCAGGAAAGTCATTAATTGTCCACATTAAAGCCGCACGCAGTATGAAGATTGTATTTGTGTTGGCATCGTAAGTCTCCACACCATCAATGAACAAAGATTTTAACTCCTCGATCAGAGGTCGGAGATAGACGTCGATATTGTTTCCCGGTGAGTTTGGTCCGTCGATAAGAAGAGGCATCATAAAGTATGATTGGTCCATAGCCAACCAAGGCGACAGATTATAAATTATCATTACAACGGGCCATGTGCTGTGACTTCCAGCCATATAGTTGAATGGGAAGAAGCCATCACTAACCAGTCCGAGCCGGACATTGCGAGGATCGCTACTGAATATTGCGTGCCTCCTATCGAAATCCGTCCATGCCGGTGAATCTCTTTAATAGCTCATTTTTCCATCTTCACTTGGAAGAGGACGGTGATGCCAAATCATTGCCTCAGCTGTTTTCTTGCACCTGAATAGCCTCTGTAGCCTCTGTGTTATGGGAAAGTATCGTGCTATCTTGACAGGTATATCAGGCTTCTTATCAGAATCTTTCGGCTTATACCTGGCCTCTCCGCATGTTGGACACTCTTTCAAATCTGAATTCTCTCTCCTGAACAACATGCAATTTTTAGGACATGCTTGAATCTTCTCACACTTCAGACCCAAATCAGACATCATCTTCTGGGCTCCGTACCAGCTGTCGGGCACGTTATTTCCCGGGGGCATAGAATCTTTCAAGAACGAAAGAAGCATTGTGAATGACTTATTGCTCCATTCATTTAGACACTTAATCTGAAAAAGTTGGACGAACCATGAGAGGGTGGAATACTTTGCATTCTCATAAATTGGTTTTCTAGCATCATTCATGAAATTTTCATATTTATCCTCACGCGGTCCTTGACCGAAAGGAATGTCATTTTCGGGAATAGATTCACCTAGGGAAGCCTCTACCATATCCTCTATTTCTTCTGATGGAAATAAATTACCGTCTTCTTCTTCTGCCGCAGTACCGTCTTCTCCTTCTTCTCCTGCCGCATTATCGTGTTCTCCTTCTTCTTCTGCCGCATTACTGCATTCATCTCCTTCCCCGTGATATTTCCAAGTTGTATAAAGTCTAGTAAAACCATATTTTACGATATGAAGCTCTGCCAATTCTACCTTCTGCCAGTACTTATTCCCACATCTATCGTACGGGCAGAGAATCTTCTCTATCACGATCTTATTATGTGCGCGTGCAAATTCAATAAAAGCAGCAACTCCTGCGATAAACTTAGGTTGCATACGTTGTTTCCAATCCACATACATCCAGTCCTTAACTCTGACGTACTCATGGGCTATGTTAGACTTTATAACATATAAATTGTAGGTTATGGTGACTATGTTGAGAAATCTAAGAACGGGATGGTTACTGACAAAGGAAAAAATCCGTGTATATGATTTGTGTGTGCGTTTGTCGTTGAAAAGAATAAATTATCGAACGTATGTTAACCGATTGACGGGGACTAAGTGGCGCTTTGAGTTTGATATATAAGTATTGTTTAGTTGATAAAACTGCACATTTGTTATTATATTTTTCCTACTATTTCTATACTAGAAAAGGTGTTTATTATAATATATGATACATATAAGGGTTTATCTGTAAAAATACTATTTTTCATGTGTTCATATATTATAATTAACATTTGGTAGGAAAATGTATGCAAAAATACCATTGACCAAATCTTAATGTTGAAATTAATATCTCAATAAAACAAACTCTGCTAATATTATTTGTTGAGTTGTTGTGCAGAATTTTTCAGGGCTAAAAATTAAGGGAATCAAAGTTGTTAAGAGCAAACCTGCCTAATTAAGAAAGCTAACTAAGAAATCAATTCTGGCAGAAACAAAGAAAATATTTCCAATTTCCAGAGGTTCCAAAGATCAACACTTGTCATCAAGAGGAAGCCCTAGAAGATTGAGCCCACGAATCCACAACAAGGCCGCGGATCCGCGGCCAAACCCCCCTATTGGCCGCGGATCTGCCGCGGGCCAGAGGAGTTGAGAGCTGTAATTTTGTTGTTAGGATAATAACTACTTGCTTCCAAATTAGGAAGCTAAGTTTCTGGCTTTTGGAGTATAAATAAAGACTGAGAGCCTCTTGGAAAAATCATCAAGTCAACGCGATCACGAAGTCTAAGACGGCTCACGCATCCAGGATGATCATCAACGGTTCATCTACCTCCTTAGAAGAGATTGAGAAGCAAACTAGTATTTGTAATCATTTTCTAAGGGAACAAAGTGTAATGAGTTTTGTTGATTAATGAAGGTAGTTCTTTTTCTTATTCTATTTCTTTGTAGTTTCATTATGAATTCTCTCTCGATCTCTTCTTCTCCCAACATGCACGAGTAATTCTCCGCTTGTTAGGGTTCGTAGGATTAGGGTAGGTTAATGGATGATGAAGATATTTAAACCCTTTTTAAGTTCTATAAAGTTTATAAACTTTATCAAAAGAATCATTAACATCCTAATCAGGCGCGCTACCAATTTACTGTTAGTCTCGATCGCGATTAGAGATTAGATTTATGATTGTTTTGGTAAAGGCTAGATATGACCGGAGTTCCATGTCGAGATAGGGGTTAAGAGTGGGAACCCTTTTTTCCTCTAGAAACACTAATCTACATGCATCACTGTCGTTCTAGTTTTAAATCTATTAAAGGATAAAAATGGTAATCTTTAATTAATCATCCATAACTACTAAATCCTAATGAACCCTACAAGCCCCCTTTTATATTAAACTTACATCCATAATTAATCTAGATCTATATTTTGCATAGATCTAGAACCTACAACCATTCTTTATTCTTCCTCCTCTCTTTCTCAACACATCTAAAGTAAAAATAAAAGGTTCCACGTTTCCCTGAGGACGACCCGTACTCACCTTGGTCTAGCTACGCGCGACACCGTTCTGATTGCGGTTATTCTACAAACACTTTTTCGAACCAATCAAGTATCGATGAGATATGAAAGTTTCATATTATCATCGAGTATCATATATTGTCTTTAACTTGAATATCTTGAATCACTCTCTAATGATGCGTTTGTTGTGTATTCTTGTTGTATGTGTGTGTTTCGGCTGTCGGGGGTAAGGCTTCTATCCCATTAAGAATGTATAGAGCGAACACCCATTCGCTTGTGCTTTCAACCGTTTTGAGTAAATTTCGGCAGCACCTCACCGCTGTTCTCTGAGTACACTGTAATAGAATAGATAATCATTTCAAAGCTGTGAAACAACGTTGAAATGAACATCTAATCTATCTTTGTACACGGAGAACCAGCGGAAAGGTACCGACGAAATATCTCAAAACGGATGAAAACACAAGTGAATGAACGTGTTTGTTTTATACATTCCTAACTTTTCCACACGGGACAAATCTATCGGTTATCATACGATTGAATCTTCTCGTCACATAGACTATACGACGGTTGTTAGTATCGAGCTATACCGTCCGATATTTAACAACTTTCGTATAGTTCTATGTCACGACGAACATCGAACGTATGTTAACCGATAGACGGGGACTAAGTGGCGCTTTGAGTTTCATATATGAGTATCGATGAGAATATGAAAGTTTCATATTATCATCGAGTATCATATATTGGTTTTAACTTGAACATCTTGAATCACTCTCTAATGATGCGTTTGTTGTGTATTCTTGTTGTATGTGTGTGTTTCGGCTGTCGGGGGTAAGACTTCTATCGGTTATCATACGATTGAATCTTCTCGTCATATAGACTATACGAAGTAATTAAATAAAATATAAAGTAACTGATATAACATGATTTTAAAATTGTTCAATAAACTACCAAACTTGTTCAAAAAACTACCAAGTGTACAAAAACTCGTAAAATTAATAAACAATAAACTACCAAACTTGTTTTGTAAATGTTCAATAAACTACCAAAATTGTTCAGTAAATATTCAATAAACTAATAAACTTGTTTACTAAATATTCAATAAGCTACCAAACTGCTTTACGAAACTTTAAGGTAGTTTTCTGTAATTTTCAAAGGATTTTGGTAGTTACTTGCCGCAACCCCTAAGTTAAATAGTTTTTGAGAATTAAGAACTTTTTAATTATACTTTGGATAGACTGTCACAAACAGTAGGGCATATTCAAAAACCATATAACCCGCATGCAGTTTTGCCTTCAACTCGTGTGCTTTTATAAAATCTAGCTATCCTCTTTGCACTTTTCAAAAGTTAAATATGCATATTTAAAAATCTATCATTTAAAGCAGTGTTTGGATATACTTTTTTTTCTTCATTATAATAAAGTGAAACTTTTTTTTTTGATTTCTTCATTATAATAAAGTGAAACTTTTGAAAATGAGGAACTGAAACTTTAGGTCGAAGTTGTTATGTCGGTTTCAAGCATGGAGAAATACAGATTAATCAGAAATTGTCAATTATTCATTTAAAGTTCTACTGTTCAACAAAAAATTCTACAGTTAAAGACACAACTATAGATCGGAAAAAATATAAACTATACAGAATTCCTAAGGCTATACCATACAGACTTCAAACTACCTAGTGAAGTGAGAAGACCGAGAAATAAAATGGCACTTTCAAATATTTATATAAGGAAAAACGCTTGCTTACTAGCATATTACATCTTATAGATTTTAAGAATTGATATTAATGAAAAACTTGCAAGAGGCATGTTTAAAGATCAAGCATATCAATTGAGAGTGGATGAGAAATATACAGCACCTTTTAGTTAAGTACAACTGTACAAAGGAGATGGTCAGACTCGGTTTCTTTCGCTAATCCTAAACCCAGACTCTTAATTATTTTCAAGAGCACCTTCCACAAAACACTCCCTCCCCAACCCCAACCCCAACCCCAACCGCAACCCTAACCCTAACCCTAGGCCCAGCCCCAGCCCCAGCCCCAGCCCCAGCCCCAGCCCCAACCGAACCCCAACCCCAACCCTAACCCAAACCCTAACCCCAGCCCCAGCCCCAGCCCCAGCCGAACCCCAACCCTAACCCTAACCCCAACCCCAACCCCAACCCCAACCCCAGCCGAACCCCAACCCCAACCGCAACCCTAGCCCCAGCCCCAACCGCAACCCCAACCCTAACCCTAATGCTAACCCCAACCGATGCCTAACCCTAACCCTCATCGGTAGCAAAACCATGAACCCTAGCCCTAAAATAATCAAAAATTTGTTTAATTGAAGATTTACTAACCTGTGCGGTGGAGGAGACGATCGATCGGTGGTCGACAACGCGCGCAATCGGTGACGAGGAAGAACGAGGGCGGTGGCGACGACGAAACGGAGGGCGGTGGCGACGACGAGAACGACGATCGGCGGGAACGAGAGATTTGGGGATTTTGGGTTCGCACGCGAGAGATCGAGAGAGATAATCAGCGTAGGGCATTTCTGTGCCTTTTTAATTAAATCCCCATTTTGATGCCCCTACGGATTAGTCCGTAGGTCATTATTTTGCGGCTCCATAGGGGCAAACAACAATTTACAATTTAATATTTTTAAATTAATACGTCTGGGCCCGTAGGGGCAACTGTCTGGCCCTACGGACTAATCCGTAAGGCCAAAATAAATCTGCACCTACGGATTTCATTATCCGTAGGGGCAACCCCCTATTTTAGTAATGGACTCTGCCAGAGGGTTGTCGTAGTCAGTGGGAGCAGCGGAAGCATAGTGGACAAGTAGCTTGTGTCTATTTATAGACTAAAGCAACTATAGTGGAGATAGATCATCTATTTTTGATGTGACAGTCATAGGCTTTGACTACATCAGAATAAGAGATGGATCTGTTAAGAAGTTAGTAGCGTGTGATGTCCTGGTATTTGGACGACATGCACGTTGTAGGAAGTAAAATTCCTATACTACAATCGGTTATACTGTGGTTGTCACACAGTGGTTTCTCCATATAAGATATGGATATAATATCAGGCGTTCTGGTTACTAGATTTATGGTTTTAGATCTAGATTTGGGAAGTGTCCCAATCGGGGTACTTAGACGGTATTCTAAAGGTGTTTTAGAATGGACGACTCCTGGTATGGTGGTGTACCTGCAGGTGTTGGAGTCACCCTCTCTAAAGGTGTCTTACAAACTAAAGGGGAGAGGGATGTACATGATTGGCATATCACTTGCTTAGGTAATTGAGTCAATCATGAGATGTCAAGTACCACACCAGATGTTGTTTTTGCACTAGTTGCAATAAGTTTATATTAATCCAATCCTGGAGAAACGTTCAGAAGAAGTTTTAGAACATAAATGGATGTTCTAGGGATTTGGTAACGGCAGCCTCCTTCGGGAGACGGTTATCATTCCAGGCTTCCAAGGTGACCTGGATGACAGAGTGACTGTCAGAATTATAGTTTTTCCTCTGACGAGGGGCAGTAGTTTGGACAGGTGGTCCAAGCGGATACTGAGGGAGGCATGATGTAGGATACTGATTAAATTCATTTAACGATACAATCTAAGAAGTTTGCTGGATTTGGAGTTCATAAGTGAACTGAGTCCTATCAGATATCCATACATATTCTAAGACGGGTATTTCTCAATTCGGGAGATGGCTTTCTCTGCGAACTTGAGATAAAGAGAGACAAAGAAAGAAACATCAGGGCAGATCCACTCACTAAGGCTATTTCTCGAAAGCAATGGTTTTACAAACGAGCTTTATGAAACTGATTAGTAGAGGAGTTGGATGTTCGGTATCACACGGGCTGCGAGTATGCGACATCGCAATAATTAGCCTTAAGTGCAAGTGGGAGATTGTTGGATATAGTTCCCTCAAAGTTAATTATTAGATCGCAGGCACGTGATTGCAATGATTGAGGGAGGACCTATACTGGTAGGACGGTCTTACTCGAGATGATAGTATGATATCTGGTTTGTATTTATCATCATGTACATGTTTTAGATGACATTACAGATCACTATTATATGTTGATAGAGCCCATAAGATTCTTTCTTGACTACCAGCAGTATGATGGCAATCATATACGTGAGAGTTGGGTAGTCTATAAGCACATCCTTAAAAGGTCCCTAGTCAAGGGAGTTTCGAGACAGGGCATCGATACTCTAGAGTAGACTAGTATATACAGATCGAGACACCGATGAGGGGCAGTGGCCGGTCTCACAAGCCATTGGTGTCAGTTTGTTCACCTAAGATGTATACAGGTGCTCATTGGGTTATGAGTACACCGGACGGACTCGCCGGGAACATGCTAGTTGGTATTATACCAGTCGTCAGATAGCAGTTCCCTGGTGACATGTGTACAAGTTAGTCTATCGACCTGAGATCGTCATTTGTCTCGTGTGAGTTTCCACTGTGCTTTGACTACTACCCTACCACGGCTCAAAGGAGTCGTGCAAACAGGTTTTAGTTGGGTACAGTCCCGAGCTACATGGAGGCAGTGAGCGGATCAACAGGGGATTCGTCTCTCCCGGTATTGGGGGTGATATCGCGCTGTGTCTGGAGAGCCATTACACAAGTCCTTGGCCAAGACAAGTGAGATTTACTGGTAGGTATTCCATTAGTTTCTCAGGGTGTTCTGGGCTACACTCCAACACGACATATACCGCTATTCGGGGCCTGACATTTACCATCCTCCTAGGCCTGATATGCAATACTCATAGACGAACGGACCGGACTGTACGGATATTGTCACTGTCAGGATCAGTAGGGTTTCAGGATGAGTTCGCTCGCCGGCCTCCCTTTCGCTCAATACCTGGGTACCCGTTACGTACAGCTAGTGCCACTGACGTGCTTGTGGTTAAACCCACTGCCAGCGTATTGACGAGTCTTTAGAGTCCCACACAGAGGGTTTCCCCGGTTCGGGCGAAACGTTGTAAAGGCCATATGGTTTTATAGCAGGGTTCGATCATATACGTGCACTCGTGCACGGATCATGATCGGACGGATCATACTAGTGGGCTTTAGTTTAAGCCGGATCCTAGTATTAGATTGGTTGGATTACTTTCGTCTCGTATAATTCGTATTCAGTCGGAATACGGATGCGGGTATGTATATACGGATGCGGGGTATTCTTGTAATTCGTTACAAGATAACTTTAGATGATGCCATTTTCTTTTTGTGGATTAAACATTTATGTTTAAATGTTTAATGTGGAAATTGTGACTCATTCTTGGCATGACTCATTTTTTGTCATGGCTAAGATATTTTAAAGTGAGACTTAGATATTTATGTGAGTTTGTGAGTGTAAAGATATTTTGTGAGTGTGTGAGGTTCATTAACACAACACAATATATCAAAACACCCACTCACTCAAAATGGGGCAGCCATCACATTATTTGTGAGCCATCTCATTTCTTTTGTTTAGCTAGCTCACTTGATATTTCCTTGAGCTCACAACTTCCACCATGGGCAACATCTTCAACCTCCACTCTATCCCTCTCATGTGTTGAGAATTCTAGAGTGTATTGAGACAAAGTAAACACACACTATCTCTATTTCATCTTGAGCACCTAGGTTAGCAAACTAGTTGTTCGAGTTGCTTCGGTTTGAAGCGGGAGCCCATATTACTAATCCTCGATGTGGTTCGTCATCGACGAGAGAGACCGTAGAGCGATCTTGTTCGAGGGAAGCCGCGAGGAGCTTGGCGAAGAGATTGAAGACCGAAGGACAAGGATCGATTGGTATAATCTCTCCAAACTCTTTTTTGTATAACTAGTTGTAAGCCTACGGTAGCGCCCCGGCCGTCTGTCCGAGGCCAAAATGCGGAAACGATAACTTTTTCTTAACTAGAAAACGGCGCTATCGTATACTTTAAATCCGGATCGAACCATTAACCTATAAACTAGCAACTAGAGAAGGGATATAAAAGCTATACCGATCGATCCGTGTCCTTCGGTCTTTGGCCACCATCCCAAGCTCCTCGCGGCATCTCCGAGCTCCGGTCTCCTCGTCGGAAAGGGCACCACATCTTCGATTCTTTTTATGGGCTCCCGCTTCATCCGAAGCAACTCGGGCATGAAGTTCGCTAGCCGACGTGTCCAAGGCGATTTAGAGAATGTGTGTGATGACTTTGTTTCAAGCATCCATTGATTCTCATCACATGAGAGTGTATGGATAGAGGTTGAAGGTGAAGCCATTAATGGAAATAGTGAGCTAGAGGAAGAAGAAGAAGTGGAGCCTTTCTTTCTTATCTTTTCTATGATAAAATGAGAGAGTGAGAGTGTGAAAAATACAAGAGGAAACTCCCCTCTTGGATGCCCTCTCTCTCTTCTTATCATATCAACACAAAATCAATCACATAATATGACACATGCACAATGAAAGAGACCATGAGTCACCACTTGTGCATGTGTCATAATTAATGCTCCTAATCATGATTTCGAGCTCAAAATTTCCATTTGTAAACATTAAACCAAAAGTTTACAACAACAAAAAGATACGGCAACATCTAAACTAAACTCGTGACGGATCATAAGGATACCCCTCACCTGTATATACATACCTGCATCCGCATTCCGACTGAATGTGAATGCGATGAGACTAAAGTAATCCAACAAATCTAATACTAGGATCCGGCTTAAACCAAAGACCACTAGTATGATCCGCCCGATCATGATCCGTGCACTACTGCACGTATATGATCGGACCCTTCCATATATCATACGGCCTTTACAACGTTTCGACCGAAACTTGAGAAACTGTCTGTGGGGGACTCTAAAGACTCGTCAATACTTTGGCTGTGGATTTAACCACTAGCACGTCAGTGGTACTAGCCGTACGTAACGGGCTACCAGGTATTGACCAAAAGGGAGGTCGATGAGCGAACTCATCCTGACACCCTACTGAGCCTGTCAGTGACAATATTCGTACAGTCCGGTCCGTTGGTCTATGAGCATCGCATGGCGGGCCTAGGGGGTTGGTAAAAGTCAGACCCCCAAAAGCGGTACAAGTCGTGTCGGATTGTAGCTCAGAACACCCTGAGATACTACTGGAATACCTAACAGTAAATCTCCTACCTTGGCCAAGGACTTCGTGTAATGTCTCTCCTAGACACAGCGCGATCTCACCCCCAATACCGGGAGAGACGAAACCCCTGCCGATCCGCTCACTGCCTCCATGTGGCTCGGGACTGTACCTAACTAAAACCTGTTTGCATGACTCCTTTGAGCCGTGGTAGGGTAGTAATCAAAGCACAGTGGGAACTCACACGAGACAAATGACGATCTCAGGTCGATGAACTAACCTGTACACATGTCACCAGGTAACTGCTATCTGACGTCAGGTATAATACCAACTAGCATGTTCCCGGCGAGTCCTGTCCGGTGTACTCATAACCCAATAAGCACCTGTATACATCTTAGGTGAACCAACTGGCACCAATGGCTTGTGAGACTGACCACCGCCCCTCATCGGGGTCTCGACTGTATACACTAGTCTACTAATGGAGTATCGATGCCCGGTCTCGAAACACCCACGACTAGGGACCATTTAACGATGTGCTTATAGACCCCAGCTCCCATGTATATGATCGCCATCATACTGCTGGCCGTCAAGCAAGAATCCTAAGGGCTCTATCAACGCGCAATAGTGACCTGTAAGGTCACCTGAAGCAGTACATGATGATAAAGATAAACCAGATAGCATACTATCATCTTGAGCAAGACTGTCCTACCGGTATAAGTCCTCCTTCAATCATTGCAATCACATGCCTGTGATCCAATAATTGACTCCGAGGGCACTATATCCAATACTAGTATAAGGTTAATGGCACGATCCGTAGTTAAGGGTTACGTTAGCGCCGGTTTGATAAGTTTTTGTTCCTCATTTGGCCTCGGATTGACGGCAGGGGCGCTGACGTAGCCTTACATTTATTGAAAAGTGTTTTCGATATCGAGACTAAAGTGCGGGGTTTATAATTGTTAGGCATGCAATGTCTAAGGAATTCATATAGTTAGGCATGAAATCCGGAATATGAGGTATTTAGGGTTTATGATGTCTAAGGTTGTTGCGGATTTCAACTGTTGTAGTTTTGACTTTCTTTTCTATGTCCGTAAGTGTAATATGTGGTGTATCGCCGGTTTCGTTGCTATACGTCAACGACAATTGGGATACGCATATTTACTTGTGTTGATGACATGTGATGTTATGTATTGATGTGATATGTTATATTGGATCGTCGTGTTTGAATAGCCGGGGTTTTTATGTGAGATAAGAGTTTTTCATTTTCATTCTTGTAAAAACTTGTATGTAATATTCTTTTATTGGGTCACTTCCAGGTTGAGGATGATGTCACCGTTGATGTATATTATTTACTTTTGCGTATTAGGATAGACCCAAGGAGGGGAGCAAAAGTCACCGGGTTCTAGAGTCCAGTGGAAGACCATCTTGAGGCGTCGAGTCCGGGTTTCCTAACTCTAGAATTGGTAGGGTTGCTTTCCGCACTCGTAGCGTTCTAGGGATGTGGGTTTCGCTATTCGTCACGACCGTGAAATTCGGATTTTATACAAGCTTAAATCAAACATGGAAATCCTAGTATATCCAAAACTTCATATATTGTCTTTTGCTGCTGATATTCTATGATGTAATCACTTTATATTCTGAGATGGATATATTATATAATATATACGATATATTATAGATGTTGCTTATGTTTTTCACCCGCGCTAGCCCTGCCCCGCTCTGCCGTTAGTTACCAAACCTAACGGTGCATGACGGGACTTCGTGGCGAATGCGGATGGCATAAGCGTACGTTGTATTTATCTGTGATGCTTAGGCAGCTTAAATGATGGGACATTCATTAATGTGATTAATGAAAGAAACTAAACCTAAAGGTGTTGTAGAATCGAATTTGAAACCCACTCGGCTTTTTACGAAAAAGCAATGTTTCAAAAAACGGGGCTTAAGGCACTCCTTTTAAAACCATTTGATTCTGCAATGAGATCAAGTTCAAAGCGTTAAAGGTTTTTATAAAAACGATCTGCAACCCTCCGTCATTTTAGGAAGTAGATTACTTAGTATTCGTGCTGCGTATGTTGACCATAGTCAAGGCGTAGTGTACGGTAGCTAAGTGATATCTTCCTACACAGCATATGATGCGATTAGGACAGTCATGTGATTATGTCGACCATAGTTGAGGATCATGTGGGTAGGTCTAATTAATCATGAAATGACAGATAGAACTTGACTAGTGCTTATGAAATGTTGACCATAGTTAAGGTCATAAGTACTAGGGGTAAAAACAATTATCGGGAGTTTCAAGTGTTGAAATTTGCAATGAGATTGCATACCTTCTATGTGATAGTTGGATCCCGATACCCACTACGAGTAATTGTTACTCCTGGAAGAGTTTTGCACTTTACAATTAGCCGATCAAGTAGGTGTCTAGAAAGGTGTCAACAAGGTTACGCCCCTACTGAAAGATTGGCGAACTTGTAGGGTGTAATTAATCCCGGCTAGTCTTTCCTTTTAGGGTTTGAAGGAAGATTTGATAAAAATAGTGGGAGCCATCCTGATTAGATAAAATATATAACCAATCCAATCTTGCAAGAGCACACGCAGAGTGTTTTCTTCTATCTCTCTCTCCAGGTAGCGACCATGTCACGCCTTAATCAAGATAATAATATGGATGTATTGACCGAACCCGCTTGTTATAATGAGCTTGGGGAACGTTGGTCCCACTCTACTTTATAATTGTTATAAGATCGAGCAGGAAATAGGGGAATAGCAGGATTCCCGTGCCGCCAAAACGAAGAAAGTTCATGTTGATGCATCTTCTTCGGGTGTGTTCATTACAAAGAACTGTTTCTCAGTGTACTCTACATCTTGGGTATGAGATACCGGATAAGGATCCCGTTAATGTAATCTGTTACATGGGCTACAGATAGGTAGAGAACAGAGAATGGGTGATAAAGTTTTAAGAGTTAGAAACGGTGCAATTGTTGCAGCCAAGATTTTGGCAGTTATCACCTTGTATTACCAAATACATTGATTCTGAACGAATGTTATTAGATACCGAACCTGATATAAAACATCATATCAGTCTCTTTATTTAGTAAAGAAGGATATAATTTTGTATTGGTGGATAATGTTTTGAACATTTCCTATATCAAGTGTTGATTGGTTCAGGCACGTTATCTAATGGCATATACGTTCTAAATCAAACCACGGTTCTTAACGTACGAAACACACACAAGAGGAAGAGTTCATAAATGAACGAATCCTTCTTGTGGCATTGTAGACTATGTCATATCAATGCGACCCGACTATCGAAGTTACATTAAGATGCATATTTAAATCAGTTTGAATTTGCATCTTGTGAAAATTTCCAGTCATGTCACAAAGATAAAATGACCATAGCTCCATTTACTGGAAATAGAGAAAAAGTTAGTGAACTCTTGGGATTTATACATGATGATGTATGTGGTCCCCTATCTACACATGCCAGGACTGGTTCTTTGCACTTCATTACATTCACTGATGATCTCTCAAGATTCGGATATATGTTTCAGTAGAAACACAAGTCTGAAGCTTTTGAGAAATTCAAAGAATATAAGTCAGAAGTAGAGAACCAAAATGGGTATAAGTATTTTTAACATTTCAGAAAAATAAAATATTATTTTTTGGAATTTTTATAATTAAATTATAAATATAATGATTATGGTAAATAAGCTTTTAGTGAGAGAGAGAAGTGAGAATAATTGAGAGGGAGTGAGAGGGGCTACCTCAATTCATTTCCCCCGCCATTTTTTTGCTTCTCCTTCTTCCTCTTCAAACCCCATCTTCTACCCTCATGACCCTATATGAAATATTCACCAAAACCTCGTACCCATTTCATTAAAAACTTTTACAAGCTCAAGGGAAGCACATTGGACAAAGAAAATTCAGATTTTGATGATCTTGGGGATTCATGAGTGTCAAATGAGATAATCCCTTCATAAATAGAATAGTATTTCAATTGCTTTAGCCTCTATTCAAGATTAAAATCGATTTCGTGTAGTTTTGTGCACTTTGGAAAATTCTAGAGAGGGTTAGGGTTTTATTTGAGTTGTGTTGGTGAACTTGAGCCTTATTAAGGACCTTAGACCCCCTATAATGATAGAAATCCAGACCAAGCCCAACTGAAACCCAAAATACGGAATTACAGAACTTTCATGTCGGTTTGTGAGGAATTGGAGCGTGCAGGTGAATCTGGGATGGCCTGGGATAGTTTTGAGTTAAGCAAACAATACCAGAGACCCATTTTTGACTCTAGGAACCCCCTGTAGCAAGACCAACACCATGGGAGCACCCAAGGCCGGCGAGCTCGGATTGGCATAGGAGAGGGATCGGCCACTTGGTGGGGTAGGGTGTCGGGGTTGGTCCAGTAGCTCATATACATCATATACAGCACCCTAGACTTGTTTGCTTAGGTTTATTTGACCTGAGTCAAAATCTGGGAGCATTCTAGTGTGATTTTGGCTATGTTTTCCATATTTTGAAATGTTAATTCTTGATATTTGGATTCGTATTGGGTTGTTGCATTTTTGTACATCAACAACAAGGGTTGTTTAGTCGTTTTTGCACGCGTGGGCTATAGGTTTTGACCCATAGGAAATCCGTGTGCCGTTTTGGTTTCTGGACTTGATGTTAATAGCAATTGCGATTGTTTATTATATGTAGGTACGCTCGTGAAGACTTAGAGACAACGAGCAAACGCGTGGCGAAATCGGCATCGGCAAGCAAAGGTGAGTAGATTTATATCTACGGGAAGAAGTCGGGTGGAAGGCGTATAGCACCCCCGCAAAGTTGTGAGAATGATGGGATATGATATATATGCTTTTATATGATGGGATTTGATTGAAAGAATTAAAGTTAACCGCAATCAAGACGGTGTCGCTATGCAGCTAGCCGGTTGAGCACGGGTCGATCCACAGGGAGATGGTTGTGTTTCCGTTCTTGTTTTAGACGAGTCAATAAAGAATGTGTATATGTTTGATCAATCTAACCTATGTGTATTATTTGCAAGTATAAAGTTGTTAAGAAAAAGATACGAAATTGTAAGCTAAAGAAATCTGTACTCAAAAACCTTTGAGCCGAGTCTTGACCAATTGAAGCTAGAGCAATCGGCAACAACGTGGATTAGGGGATTTAAGCGCGGTATTCGTGGAATCCGGCTTATTTACCCTTGTCCTTCCGTTCTTGTCTCTTGCTTTCGCCTCCGGCCAAACCGAACGCAACCGGTCGCGGTTAGGGATCACCGTTACCTTGTTAGGTTAGGGATCACCGTTACCTTGTTAGGGTAGGGTGCCTAACGGAGCGCTTGCGTATCGTTGGACGGAGTTCAATGGAAAATACGGGAAAAGGAGATGAGCAAAGAAACGTTAACTTATAATATCGTATTTCTTCTTAACAATAATAATTACAACCATTCACAAAACAAACCAAAAAGAGCAAAAGAAAAGAACAAAGAAAAGAAAAGATTACAAGCAAGTAATTAAAGTGCATGGTAATAAATTGCAAGTAATTAAAGACAAGAATGAAAAATGCAAGAAAGTAATTACAAGAACTATAGAACTCAAGACAAGCATGGGATCAATAGCCAACCCTTAAACTTGCAAGCTCAATCAAGAGGTTGCAAGATCAAGAGAAGGGTAAAGAACTCATGTGAAGTGAAGAACTAATTCCATAAGAAAATACAACCTTTGAGATCAATAACTAACCCTTAACCTTTCAAGCTCAATGAAGAGGTTGAAAGATCAAGAGGAAGCAAAAATCTCAAGGGGAAGCTAAACAAATAAGAATGATACAAAAACCCTCATCTTTATTCACATCCACTCAATGCTCTCACTACATTTCCATGGAGGAAGAATGAAGAAGAAGAAGAAGAAGACTAAAACCTAACAAAAAGAGGCTAAAGAATTTAACACCCTAAGATGGACCCTTTGCTTGGCTCAGATCCGGGGTATTTATAGGCTGTGTGCAGAAACCCTAAGGCCAAATTCTGACCCCATATGAAATGCCAAAACTGCCCCCAAAGATTGACAGAGAGAGGAGCCCACATGGCCGCGGAACCGCGGCCTAGACCCCCTTTTGGCCGCGGTTCCGCGGCCCTATGGTGGAGTTGGGTTGTGGGCTTTTGTGGGGTTCCTTGGTTTGGCTTTTCCTTGTGTTTGAAATCTTTAAACAACACAAAAGTCTTCCAGAATATCTGCAGATTTCTTAGTCCAAGATTGCTTTCTTTTCTTTACTTTTGACTTTATCTCCTTCGAGCTCCGCGCACCCATTGA
Organism: Agapanthus africanus; assembly: GCA_030015575.1. Taxonomy (NCBI): domain Eukaryota; kingdom Viridiplantae; phylum Streptophyta; class Magnoliopsida; order Asparagales; family Amaryllidaceae; genus Agapanthus; species Agapanthus africanus. The sequence goes on along the minus strand of JASDDO010000004.1, from coordinate 122,878,399 downwards.
TTCTTGTGCAGCCCTCCCTCGTGCTCTGTGCTTGTCCCAGACACGAATGACCACTGTCATATGTCTTGTCTCAGGAACTGGTACTCGGCATTGGACGGATATGGATGACCGGAACCCGGCTTTTATCTGCTATCAACAGATGTTCTGTATTTGGCGTAACTGTGGAGATTTTGTCTTGATTTGCAATATTTGTACTGGAAAACTGTATTCTGTAAATATGTACCAAACACGGATTAAAAGCACCTACCTATAAACAACCGAGCTTAAGAATGGGCGGTATAAAATGCAATATTCTGGTATGAACAAATACCCCCAAACTTAACTTTTGCTCGTCCCGAGCAAAACCAATTATTCACAAAAATAAAATCCTAACCGCACTTTCGCAGGGAACGCGATTGCATTGAGCGCGTGCAACAAGCCGTTAAACCTCTAGGTGTCCCTAGTAGGAGGAGTGTTGTCTCCTGAGGGTTTTCAGCGGATTACGCCCACAAAATCCTATCAAGCTAGTGTCATAAGTTAACATCGAATCTACTCCTACAGTTTAGTATTTACGTTAGAAACTCTATCATCCTAAGTTAGAAATATTCAATCCTTATTTTTCACACCTCCTATCTATTTAACTTTAGGTCCTATACGTTCCAAAAAAAGTTTAGAAAGATGTTGGTTCTTCTGAGTTTTCCTTCTAAAGTGAGGCCTCAAATCAGGGATTTTTATCAACTTTACAGAAGACATAAGTCTTATCCTTCATTTCTATCTTTTAATCAAACATCGATTGTATACCCCTACGTGTGTGTATATTTGCACCCCTACACTCAAGAATTCAATTCAAGCTATAATACCCTTGCCCTAATACCTAATACTACTTCTTTTCATTAAGGATGGACGGATTTGCTCACACACCTTTCATGCGACTATTAACGCTTCTTGAGGCACTAACGACCGATTACTGAATGTGTGAACTTTAAAGCGTAAATAGCAGTTTCCAGGTCTTGACTTTATTCTATTTTTCTTTTTCTTTTTCTTTTTCAAGACCAGATATATTTTTCAATATGCTCTTTTGGTGTTTAGCTTTAAATACCGTTTTTTCTTTCATACTAGGCTTTCAGGCAAGAGTATTTCTAGGTATCCTCTACTATCCCAAGTTTCAAGGTGCGTGTAGGTGTAGTTGTAGGGTATATACTTTCTAAATTTGAACTCAAGAAAAGAAACTATTTTTCAGACTTATCCTCCAGTAAAGCTTCAATACTTTCCCATCATCTTGACTTAACTCAAGAACTGAACTCAAGACTACCTATTTCTCAAAAAAAACTGTAAGGATCTATAATCACCAAGTTTAAACAGAATGAGGGTTATTTTTAGGGTTTTCAAATCCTAAGCCTAGAATTTAGTTATTTCTATCATATCAACTAAACTTTCGGAATAAAGATCTAAGTTACCCTATTAGCTAACTTGACGACAAAGTTTTTATATTTTTTGGAAAAAATTTCGATTTTTATGGGTTTTTAAATAAGGTATGCAAATGCAAAATATACAAATGAATGCGAAAGAAGAAAGCTTACCGAGCACACCCCCAAACTTAAACTTGACAGTGCCCTCACTGTCAGGCTATACCAAGAGGGTCAAAATTGCCGGCGCTCCCTAAAAACAAATTATATACAACAAAGAAAACAAAAAATATATACAAAAAAGGAGTCTCCCCCAAACTTAAGTGAAACAGTGTTTCCACTGTTAAGTGATGAAGTTCAGGATTAGGGGGGAAAGAACAGTGTCAAGCTATACAAGGCCTTACAAAGGCCAAAAGTTAACACCAACCATTCAAAGATCTTATCGTGATAAAGCAGTGGCTGGTGAAAGAAGGCGTAGAGAAAAGAGATGGAGAATACGCGAGACCATATGCGGAGAGAAGCGGGATACAGTCTCGGTATATGAGAGGAAGAAGAATGGCGGAAGGGAAAAAGAAGTGGAATACGAACTTGAGGGTGCAAATGGAGTAAATAGATTAGCACAATTTGTGATGACCGATGTATGAAAAGCGATTGTGCTAATATATTTAACCGTCGAGATATGGGGTCAAATCCCTCAAGATTCGTGAGAAACCGTGGGTACGCCGAACTTGGTAAACCAGACATACGAAATGAAAGTGAGACGGTTTCTTGCATGGTCGGAACGATGGAAAAGGTGGGGGGAAGTGATTGAGGAAGGTTATCGGTTAAAGGTTCAGGAGGGTGTACACAGTCAATGAAAGGAAAAGGATGAATTGGAAAATCCGACTCATCAATTAAAACTGGTTCATCCTCAAAACTATCCTCAAAATTTTCCTCAAAATTCAGCACATCCATGCATTTATCTTCAAAATCCAGACGCATATGGGGTTCGGGAAAAACATTTAATGACTCGGGATGATGAATTGGAGAGAAAAACTCAGCTAAATATACGGGTTCATCATCCAAAATATTCCCAGCGTCAATATCCTCAATCAAGTGAAAATCTATATTCTCATACACCTCAACAAAAGCATGGATATCAATCAATTCAGATTCTAAAGTGGAGGTGTAGAGTTCAAAATGTTTAGGAATGGTTTCACTTGGAAAGGACCTTTCACAATCAGGTAAATCAAACACCACAAAGTCGCACAACTCATTAATCATTCTATCTTCAATTGATAAATCATGTGGGACACTAGATAGATATTCAAAACCGGAGTTGTGGGAGTTAAGATGAATTGGGTAGGCTTGATTCGGAAGGGGGTACATCTCACTCTCTCCACTCAAATTCTCAGCCTGTCCTACAGCCTCTTCATACATTGAAAAATTTGGAGCTAGTTGAAAACTTGCTACCGGGTCACTAGGTTGTATGAGGACGGCCATGGACGCATTCAAATCCATCATCTGTTGGCTTGACTCTACCCTAAAGTCTTCCAACGATTGTTCCAGACTAGACATGGGTTGTGAAGGGGTTTCAGTAAAAGATTCAAAGTTGTATGGATACTGAAAATTCCCAAACGGCTGTGTAGAAGCAATGTCTAGGGAAGGTGCAAAAGTTGGGTAGGACTGGTAGGAATTGAATGGTTGGACAGGGGTAGGATCAACATTTGGATAAGAAAGTGAATGAAATTGTTGATCCCAAGAATTTGAAGTGGTGACGGGAGTGAAAGATCGGCTACGGGATTGTTCAATACGTTCAGCGATGGACAAAGGACGACTTGCAAAAGGGGTATCAATATAAGTGGGTGGGGGAGGTTGAAAAGGTTGATACAAAGTGGAATGCGGAGTGCAAGTGTTTGTCCTAGACGCTTCTTTGCGATCTTTCAGTGAAACTTTGGGCATGGAGGGGTCGTTCGATCTTCGGCCAAAGCAAGAACCGTAAGAAGTAATGTCTGGTTGTGGGTACCAAAGTTCGGCAAGAGTTTTTCGAGGTGGGGTACCCATGATATGAAGAGAGAGAAAGAAAGGTAGAGAAAAGGAGGGGAAAAAGAATGTGATTTTTATTTTTTTTATAGTTTAAATATTAACAGAAGAATGAAATATACACAAAAAGAATATGGACAAAAACAATCACGACACAAAAATACCACACACCTAATCGTTCTAGGGTTCACCTAGGTCAACTAGACCTGCTCCAGAACTTGATTGTCGAAGTAAAACTGTGTCGAGAAATGGGCTCAAGATACACTGATCACGAGGCCAGGTAAGTGCAGAGATAAGGGGAGGTTTTCCAACGCTTTCGCGAAGTTCCTTAATTAAATAACCCTTTCTCTTTTGGCGGTTTCGCCGTTAACACTTTCTTAGACACCCCGTAAGCAATATACCGCTAAGCGAGGTTCTAAACACAGTTAACTTCTCCTAGTGAGCGCGAAGTCCTTAAGGCTTAAAGTCAAGTTTCTTTTAAATTTTGTGCGGGTAAACGTTATGCTTAAGTTCGTGATTTGTGGGCCATGGAAAAGGTGATGAAATCCTTTACCGTATGTTGTGGGGTTCGCTTGCCCTTAAGTCCGTATTAATGTATGCAATGCGCAATTCAATAAAAATTCTATAAAGAATCAAACAATCGTTTTTTAGTTTAAGCACGGCACTGCAACAAATACGGGTTAGTCATTTTTTAGCGTTTGCTAACGAACTTGCAAAGAATCCTGCAAAGAATAGTATATTGGATGCGTCGGATTTGAGAAGAAGGTGTTAGTAAAGTACGTACCGTTAAGTTTTTGGGTTAGGAAACCCCCGTTGAATCAAATCCGGTAAGCTTGGAAAGTTCGCTTGCGCGGGTCAAACTACCCGGATCTTTGGCACTGTACTTCGTAATCACCTTAACTTTGAACGTACACTTTGCTCCCACAATCGCAGTTTGCAAATCCGCAAAAATCTGCACTCTTGCCCATAAAAATGATCAAAAATAACAAAAAGATTTTTTTTAATTATTTTTTTTATAAATATAAACAAAAAGAATATTAACCCGAATAACAAGAAAGAAAATACGCTACCGTCTCCCCGGCAACGACGCCATTTGATTGAAAGAATTAAAGTTAACCGCAATCAAGACGGTGTCGCTATGCAGCTAGCCGGTTGAGCACGGGTCGATCGACAGGGAGATGGTTGTGTTACCGTTCTTGTTTTAGACGAGTCAATAAAGAATGTGTATATGTTTGTTCAATCTAACCTATGTGTATTATTTGCAAGTATAAAGTTGTTAAGAAAAAGATTCGAAATTGTAAGCTAAAGAAATCCGTACTCAAAAACCTTTGAGCCGAGTCTTGACCAATTGAAGCTAGAGCAATCGGCAACAACGTGGATTAAGGGATTTAAGTGCGGTATTCATGGAATCCGGCTTATTTACCCTTGTCCTTCCGTTCTTGTCTCTTGCTTTCGCCTCCGGCCAAACCGAACGCAACCGGTCACGGTTAGGGATCACCGTTACCTTATTAGGGTAGGGTGCCTAACGGAGCGCTTGCGTATTATTTGGGCGGAGTTCAATGGAAAATACGGGAAAAGGAGTTGAGCAAAGAAACGTTAACTTATAATATCGTATTTCTTCTTAACAATAATAATTACAACCATTCACAAAACAAACCAAAAAGAGCAAAAGAAAAGAACAAAGAAAAGAAAAGATTACAAGCAAGTAATTAAAGTGCATGGTAATAAATTGCAAGTAATTAAAGACAAGAATGAAAAATGCAAGAAAGTAATTACAAGAACCATAGAACTCAAGACAAGAATGTGATCAATAGCCAACCCTTAAACTTGCAAGCTCAATCAAGATGTTGCAAGATCAAGAGAAGGATAAAGAACTCATGTGAAGTGAAGAACTAATTCCATAAGAAAATACAACCCTTGAGATCAATAACTAACCCTTAACCTTTCAAGCTCAATGAAGAGGTTGAAAGATCAAGAGGAAGCAAAAATCTCAAGGGGAAGCTAAACAAATAAGAATGATACAAAAACCCTCATCTTTATTCACATCCACTCAATGCTCTCACTACATTTCCATGGAGGAAGAATGAAGAAGAAGAAGAAGAAGAAGACTAAAACCTAACAAAAAGAGGCTAAAGAATTTAACACCCTAAGATTGACCCTTTGCTTTGCTCAGATCCGGGGTATTTATAGGCTGTGTGCTGAAACCCTAGGGCCAAATTCTGACCCCATATGAAATGCCAAAACTGCCCCCAAAGATTGACAGAGAGAGGAGCCCACATGGCCGCGGAACCGCGGCCTAGACCCCCTTTTGGCCGCGGTTCCGCGGCCCTATGGTGGAGTTGGGTTGTGGGCTTCTGTGGGGTTCCCTGGTTTGGCTTTTCCTTGTGTTTGAAATCTTTAAACCGCACAAAAGTCTTCCAAAATATCCGCAGATTTCTTAGTCCAAGATTGCTTTCTTTTCTTTACTTTTGACTTTATCTCCCTCAAGCTCCGCGCACCCATTGATTCTTGTGCAGCCCCCCTCGTGCTCTGTGCTTGTCCCAGACACGAATGACCACTGTCATATGTCTTGTCTCAGGAACTGGTACTCGGTATTGGACGGATATGGATGACCGGAACCCGGCTTTTATCTGCTGTCAACAGATGTTCTGTATTCGGCGTAACTGTGGAGATTTTGTCTTGATTTGCAATATTTGTACTGGAAACCTGTATTCTGTAAATATGTACCAAACACGGATTAAAAGCACCTACCTATAAACAACCGAGCGTAAGAATGGGCGGTATAAAATGCAATATTCTGGTATGAACAATTCCCTTACCCTTTTGACTGGGCTTGAGTCATACACTTTTTCGAAAGTGGAGAATCGTGAGTATTTTAAATACCAAATGGTATGACTCGTATTTTTGGGTAGGTATAATATTCAGTGTTGCTGTTACTACATCGCTTTCTGTATATTCATGATGTTTCATCGCATTGCATGCTTGTGCATATGTTATCTGTAATTATCATGAAACCCTACTGTCAGTACACCAGCACCATTACCGATGATGCGTATGTTCCACTTACACCTGCTTGCCGGCTCACACACATCATCATCGGTAATTGCCATGTCACGAACACTTTATAGAATATTACTCATGGACATAGCTTGTTAACTGATAGTTCGACATGGTATTAGCGTACTCATGCTAGTTTAGACATTGCAGTTATTACTTGCTACTGCATGCATATTATTATTCACTGTTATGCAGTTTCATGGAGTTTTATGCCGATATTCACTTTTTACTTTCTATTGATGATTGGATTTCGGATTTTCAAGAGATTTCCTGGATTTAGGAGAAAACCGCAAGAATATATATATAAACTTCTCTCTCTCTCTCTCTCTTTAAAATGAAAAGTATGGTTTTCTCGTGATGTATGAGTCATCCACCATGATGTTTTCTCGGTTATGAGTTGGATTTCGAGACCCGATTCGAGGTGTTGGATGAACCGTCTGCGGGTACAAGGTGGACCCGGTAAGGTACCCCGGGGCAAGAAGCTCGAGGTGTAGACGATGAGCCTGGAAGGGGCAGACTTCCTATCGGTGATTTTACCTGGCGCGGCGGATATCCGGAGGATACCGTTCGTGGTCGTGTGATTAATGATATGGGCCGATCCGGACAGACGGAGCCCGAGTTACTGAGATATTGAAACTTGAGACACTGAGATTTATGTTTTGTGTCGATGCTGGACACTGTTTTATCTGTCGATTTCATTGATGATACGCGATTTATATACATACAGAAATCTCATAAAATAAAGGAAACAGTTGTCTCATTCATGATGTATTCTGTTTCATTTGTAATGCATTCATACATCATATATCTGATATGTTGCTATCTGAGGTACTGACTCGAGCATGTAGTATTACACTTATACATAGATGGACCATGATTTTTATTTGAGGATATTACTTGATATGACCTAGGATAGCGTTATGCATGCGATTTCTACTCGTAGATGTTTTCTACTCACGAGTTGGAAACTCACCCCGTTGTGCCACGGTTTCTTGCAGGTTTTGTCGTACAGATTTTATTGCGGTTTTGCTGGCATACTGTCCTTTCCGGGTGATTGCTTTGGTAGGTGGGCTCTTTTGCATCAGGACCACCATTGTATATTTGTTATTTCATTTGTATCTAGTAAAACTCCATCAACCAGACTTGTATTATTTGATAGACATAGAAGGCCAGTGTATATTCTTTCGACCTTAGAGTCATGTGCTGTATTATTATGGTTTCATCTGGTTTTCTTGATGATGTTGGATGTTTATCCAGAGTTGAACCTTGCCTTTCGGCATGGTATATTATATTGTATTGTGTGGTTTTGTCCGTCGATTGACGAAGTGCTAGCTCCCGCTTGGGGATGGCTTTTTTCGTTTCGTATACTATTCATGTTGTACCCCGTTTGGCGCCAGTTTTTACAAAGGAAACTCTGCCGAAATTTTCAGAAATGACTTGATATTTTTAAAACACAAAATTCGGCTTATGCTATTAAAATTACTTGCTTTAAATTGGTTTTTTCTTCACTCTACTGCTTAATTGGTTTTGATTTCTTGGTTTTGGCTTACTTAGATTACGTACACCTCGAGACGTTTCGTAATTTAAGTGCCGGTCATGTTCCGTACTTTTTGGGTCGTGACAAAGTTGGCATCAGAGCGTTAGGTTTTACCTTCAGAGTGTAGGATGACTCTTGGTTGATGGAGTAGGTATCTTGAGTAGAGTGGCGTACCATACGTATGTTCCGCGGCATACTTACGATACGCTACTCCATTTAAGAAGCCTTAGGATGTACATTTTCTTGCACAGTATTATATTCTTTCCTATGATCTAGCCCCATCGGTACCAGTTATGTTTTTGTTACCACGGTTGTATGGGCACAGAGAGCTACGGCTAGAGTTGCGGTCAACACGAGCTCGTCATGAACGAGGACTGACCAGGGCGTGATTTTACGGACATACGATTTGCATAGATGCGTCGTGTTATTGTGTTTTCGCTCCATGAGCGTTTGATGGATCGCTGTTATGAGATTTCTCGGACGTGCAGATATGCACCAGAGGATTGAGCCAGTGATAGAGGCCGGCCAGGATGTGATGACCGTTAAGGCACCGATTATACGTGATGATTGAGGCACTGTTAAGCATGCGGATGAATGAGCCAGTTGTTGCTGCGAACGGCGAGATATCGCCCAGATATTGGAGCTACTGCAGCATGGGTATATACTTAGAGATATGATGGAAGGTCGCTAGTCACCCGAAGATGAATGACTAGGACATGTGGTTCGTTCGCTTACCCCGATGCGAGGTCATCAGATAGATGGATTCCAGCTAGAGACAACTTCACGCAGGTACGTTGAGAGTCGATAGAGGTGATCGAATGTCAGAAACCCATTATTCTAAGTTTAAAGTATTCGGAAAGACATGCAAGAAATTCTATGGACCCTCTAGAAGAATGAAACCCTAACTCGACACAACGACCGTGTGAAAGCCTTTGAACCTTAGGGTTTGTGGCAGTTCCACGGTGCCATTAGTAAGGCTTGGGTTTGCCCTTCTACGGCTGGTCCACCGATGTTGTGGTATGTACTCGATACTATTAAACCGTACCCAAGATGTTGAGCTCTTGGGGGATTATGAGGTTTTGACGAATCGATCGAATAGTTCAACTTCATTCGAATGCTATGTGGTGGGATGCATTGCTTGGGAGACTCCAGATACGAGTATAGCCGTTGGAGCGCAGTCCATGCAGCTATGATGAGACGAGTCCGAAGCAGTCGACAGTAGAGAAAAGTGGAGTAAGAGGTTCGTACGAGATCTTGATGAGATGACGTTCCACTCCGCCGACATCAGAGATGTGACATGCATACAAAGGCGTTGTATATGGATATATCTTCCAGAAGGAGTCATGAGGAGTATGCAGCCGTTCCGGAAAAGAGATAGATATAGTAAAGATGATGACTTCCGGGCAGTTCGGCAGAAACGAGATTGGGGAGAGATTTTGACAGGACCTTTCTGGAACAATTTACAGGAAGACTTGGTCCTAGGATCAGTCATATTGCACACGCCCAGCAGGCCAGAGTTCAACATCGTCAACGAGATATGTTATGAGTGACCATAAGAATTGGCCAGAGATCTTTAGAGGACGTGCCAGAGCGGAATACTTCCATTATCGTTTCCATATTGGACCATTGAGCCGGGGAGCTATGTACTTAGCAATTCACAGTGAGAGACGAGAACCTAAGGGCACCAGACGACAGGCCATGATCAGGAGGCAAGTAGATATCTTGCTCTGCTAGCATTGGATGCACCGACACCTTCTCGACCTTGAAGGAAGGACATATCGACGACAGTAGTTACGATTGGTGATTTCGTGAGTTGACTATCACGTGTCAGTCACTTTGGATTTTGGTATTTTGAGTGATTTATTGCATGGTTGAGTTTTGATGACCAGTTTCATGATATTTGCTTTTGTGCACCATGGTTGCACCTACTGGGTATTTACGTTTTGTGCATAGTTATTGCACTTGAGATGTGTTTTCAAACACCGTCGTGTTGATTTATGAGTTGTGCGTATTTATTGCACTTGAGGTTGATTTTGGTTCCATGCCTGATATTTCGAGCGATTAATTTGCATGATTGAGATTTTGTGCACCACAGTTGCACCTGACTTCGTTTTGATGTCATTTGAGATATTGATTGTGATTTCATGCCTAGGGCATGCATGTGATTTGACTTATGCTTTCGGCATAGTTTTCATGCACTTTTAGTATTTTGATTTGCTTTTGTGCACGCTGATGCACATGGTTGTGAGATTATATACCACGGTATACCTGATTTGGATTTTGATTGAGATGTGTTGTATACCGTCGATTTCGATTGCGATATTCGATATTGCTTTTGTGCACTGGATTTGGATTCTTGCGCTTATTTGGGCGCTTGATGCGATATTGGTGCACACCAGATGCACTAAATCGAGATTCTTCGTGCATATTAGATGCACCCAATTTTGCTGTCAGGCACCCACGTTGCCTCTGACAGGTGTTTCGTGCACACCCGTTGCACTTGGATATTGTTTTTGTGCACATGTATGGAACATTCATGGATTTTGATCTCCGTGCGCACCAAGCGCATGTAGCTTTCATATGCACGTTTTTGGATTGATTCCTTATGGAGCAGTACGTTTTTATGATGTTGCTATTTGTTTTCGTACTGAGCAGGACTAGTCAGAGGATAGTACCTGGATATGTTTTGCATGCATTGAGAGTTATCGAAGGGATTTCCCAACAGGGAGCTATAGTCTCAGTATTTACCTACGTGTCTGATATGACACGAAACGTTTAAAAGCCAGGGAACCCTTCTAAATTATTTTCAAAACGGCGGGACGTAAATATTAAAGAAAGGATATATATATATGTATATATATATATATGTATATATATATATGTATAGTTATTTCCTTATATTAGACGTCCGCCACTGTGCAGTGTTATGCGCATCGCACAGCGACTTAAAAACGTTTGGCATGCATTTCCTTCAGATGTTTACATGTATAAATTTGATGTTTACATGGATAGTTTTGATGTATATTATATTGGTTCCATTTTGGGTTTGACATTTGTGTCTTCACCGTGACTCCGATGATTGTGGGGATGCTTGACGGAGTGTTGTTTTCGGAGTTATCTGCTCATTGTTCAAACGCACGCATTGCACTATGATGCGTTTTATGTATTGATGATTTCGGAGCCCCGACGACTTAGATATTTTACTGAAATGTTTTAGTATTTGAGGGGTTTAAATTTAAATTCGGGGACCGAATTTCTTTAAGGTGGAATATTGTAACATTTCAGAAAAATAAAATATTATTTTTGGGAATTTTTATAATTAAATAATAAATATAATGATTAGGGTAGGTAAGCTTTTAGTGAGAAAGAGAAGTGAGAATAATTGAGAGGGAGAGAGAGGGTCTGCCTCAATTCATTTCCCCCACCATTTCTTTGCTTCTCCTTCTTCCTCTTCAAACCCCATCTTCTAGCCTCATGACCCTATATGAAATATTCATCAAAACCCCATACCCATTTCATTAAAAACTTGCACAAGCTCAAGGGAAGCACATTGGACCAAGAAAATTCAGATTTTGATGATCTTGGGGATTCATGAGTGTCAAATGAGGTAATCCCTTCACCAATAGAATAGTATTTCAATTTCTTTAGCCTCTATTCAAGATTAAAATCGATTTCGTGTAGTTTTGTGCACTTTGGAAAATTCTAGAGAGGGTTATGGTTTTATTTGAGTTGTGTTGGTGAACTTGAGCCTTATTGAGGACCTTAGACCCCCTATAATGATAGAAATCCAGACCAAGCCCAACTGAAACCCAAAATACGGAATTACAGAACTTTCATGTCGGTTTGTGAGTAATTGGAGCGTGAAAGTGAATCTGGGATGGCCTGGGATAGTTTTGAGTTAAGCAAACAATACCAGAAACCCATTTTGACCCTAGGAACCCCAGTAGCAAGACGAACACCATGGGAGCACCCAAGGCCGGCGAGCTCGGATTGGCATGGGAGAGGGCTCGGCCACTTGGTGGGGTAGGGTGTCGGGGTTGGCCCAGTAGCTCATATACATCATATGCAGCACCCTAAACTTGTTTGCGTAGCTTTATTTGACCTGGGTCAAAATATGGGAGCATTCTAGTGTGATTTTGGCTATGTTTTCCATATTTGAAATGTTAATTCTTGATATTTGGATTCGTATTGGGTTGTTGCATGTTTGTACATCAACAACAAGGGTTGTTTAGTCGATTTTGCACGTGTGGGCTATAGGTTTTTGACCCATAGGCAATCCGTGTGCCGTTTTGTTTTCTGGACTTGATGTTAATAGCAATTGTGATTGTTTATTATATGTAAGTACCCTCGTGAGGACTTAGAGACAACGAGCAAGCGTGTGGCGACATCGGCATCGGCAAGCAAAGGTGAGTAGATTTATATCTACGAGGAGAAGTAAGGTGGATGGCGTATAGCACCCCCGCAAAGTTGTGAGAATGATGGGATATGATATATATGCTTTTATATGTTAGGGTGTGATATGAACCTTAGCAAAAAAAGTTTTAGGAGATTAGGGGTTATTGTTAGCTAGAATTGAAGAAAGGACTTTAGTCGATTTCTTAGTCCCGAAACCCTAGGGTAAAAATTTGAATACACGCACATACACATACTCGCATACATTGATATCCTTGTGCGTATTTGGGACATATTTATATTGGTATATTCATATGCTTGGATGACGAGAATATTATATGATACTCAGGAATGTGTCGATCTGATCGGGCATGATGCCGTGAGATATTTAATGTGTGACCGAGATATGTCATGATGTTATAACGGGTCTTTGGACGACGATACTATGTTGTTAGTATATATGATGATAGTTGACATGTGATCGAGATATGAGATAAGATATGTTATGATATTTATAATGGATCGCTTGGGCGATGTATATGATGATAAGTGTTGATGACATCGGTTTGTATGAGGCTTTAGATCAGTAGCCAGATCATGATTTTATTGATGATAATAGTAGTGTACTAGACTTAGATCAGTACCCCTGCTCACGATATGTGATGATGAGGATGCCAGATGAATAATGAGATAGATGTGATATTTGACCCGTACCCAGATTTGGGAAGTCGTACGATAGATTTACCGTATGAGATATAGTTATGAGGATGGATCCACACTCTTGACTCGAGGAAGTCTTATTAGTTGTTGTGTCGTACGTGATACCATTGAGGCGAGATCACCGACTACTAGATATGTATATAGATTGACTCAGACTTAAGTGGATTCCCTTACTCTTTTGACTGGGCTCGAGTCATACACTTTTTCAAAAGTGGAGAATAGTGAGTATTTTAAATACCAAATGGTATGACTCGTATTTTTGGGTAGGTATAGTATTCAGTGTTGCTTTTACTATATCGCTTTCTGTATATTCATGATGTTTCATCGCATTGCTTGCTTGTGCATATGTTATCTGTAATTATCATGAAACCCTGCTGTCAGGACACCAACACCTTTACCTATGATACGTATGTTCCAGGTACACCTGCTTACCGGCTCACACACATCATCATCGGTAATTGCCATGTCACGAACACTTTAGAGAATATTACTCATGGACATAGCTTGTTAACTGATAGTTCGACATGGTATTAGCGTACTCATGCTAGTTTAGACATTGCAGTTATTACTTGCTACTGCATGCATATTATTATTCACTGTTATGCAGTATCATGGAGTTTTATGCCGATATTCACTGTTTATTTTCTATTGATGATTGGATTTCGGATTTTCATGAGATTTCCTGGATTTGGGAGAAAACCGCAAGAATATATATATAAACTTCTCTCTCTCTCTTTTTAAAATGAAAAGTGCGATTTTCTCGTGATGTATGAGTCGTCCACCATGATATTTTCTCGGTTATGAGATGGATTTCGAGACCCGATTCGAGGAGTTGGATGAACCGTCTGCGGGTACATGGTGGACTCGGTAAGGTACCCCGGGGCAAGAAGCTCGAGGTGTAGACGATGAGCCTGGCAGGGGAAGACTTCCTACCGGTGATTTTACCTGGCGCGGCGGATATCCGGAGGATACCGTTCGTGGTCGTGTGATTGATGATATGGGCCGATCCGGACAGACGGAGTCCGAGTTACTGAGATATTGAGACTTGAGACACTGAGATTTATGTTTTGTGTCAATGCTGGACACTGTTTTATCTGTCGATTTCATTGATGATACGTGATTTATATACATACATAAATCTCATAAAATAAAGAAACAGTTGTCTCATTCATGATGTATTCTGTTTCATTTGTAATGAATTCATACATCATATATCTGATATGTTGCTATCTGAGATACTGACTCGAGCATGTAGTATTACACTTATACATAGATGGACCAGGATTTTTATTTGAGGATATTACTTGATATGACCTAAGATAGCGTTATGCATGCGATTTCTACTCGTAGATTTTTCTACTCACGAGTTGGCAACTCAGCCCCGTTGTGCCACAGTTTCTTGCATGTTTTGCTGTACAGGTTTTGTTGTGGTTTTGCTGGCACACTGTCCCTTCCGGGTGATTGCTTTGCTAGGTTGGTTCTTTTGCATCAGGTCCACCATTGTATATTTATTATTTCAGTTGTATCTAGTAAAACTCCATCAACCAGACTTTTATTATTTGATAGACATAGAAGGCCAGTGTATATTCTTTCGACCTTAGAGTCGTGCGCTGTATTATTATGGTTTCATTTGGTTTTCTTGATGATGTTGGATGTTTATCCTGAGTTGAACCTCGCCTTTCGGCGTTGTATATTATATTGTATTGTGTGGTTTTGTCCGTCGATTGACGAAGAGCTAGCTCCCGCTTGGGATGTCTTTTTTTCATTTCGTATACTATTCATGTTGTACCCCGTTTGGGGCTAGTTTATACAAAGGAAACTCTGCCGAAATTTTCAGAAATGACTTAATGTTTTTAAAATGCATAATTCGGCTTATGCTATTAAAATTACTTGCTTTAAATTGGTTTTTCCTTCACTCTACTGCTTAATTGGTTTTGATTTCTGTGTTTTGGCTTACTTAGATTACGTACGCCTCAAGATGTTTCGTAATTTAAGTGTCGGTCATGTTCCGTACATTTTGGGTCGTGGGAGTATTATGTCCTTTGATGTGATCGGGGAGGAGAATACTTAGGCATGGAGATCCTGGACTATTCTAAAAGAGAATGAGATTCTCTCTCAGCATTACTCCGCCGTATACACCACAGCACAACGGTGTATCGGGCAGAGCAATCGCACCCTATTAGATATGGTGTGCTCTATGATGAGTACTACTGAGTTCCCTATTTCCTTTGGTGGTTATGCACTTGTAAAGCTGCATAGCTATTGAATTGGGTGTTGGAGATAGTGCCCTCAGAGTCAATTATTGGATCACAAGCATGTGATTGCAATGATTGAGAGAGGACCTATACCATTAAAACAGTCTTACTCAAGATGATAGTATGCTATCTGGTTTACCTTTATCATCGTGTACTGCTTCAGGTGACCTTACAGGTCACTACTACACATTGATAGAGAGCCCTTAGGATTCTTTCTTAACGATCAGCAGTATGATGGCGATCATATACGTGGGAGCTGGAGTCTATAAGCACATCCTTAAAAGGTCCCTAGTCGTGGGAGTTTACGAGACAGGGCATCGATACTCCAGAGTAGACTAGTGTATACAGTCAAGACCCCGACGAGGGGCGGTGGCCGGTCTCACAAGCCACTAGTGTCAGTTGGTTCACCTAAGATGTATACAGGTGCTCAATGGGTTATGAGTACACCGGACAGGACTCGCCGGGAATATGCTAGTTGGTCTTATACCTGATGTCAGATAGCAGTTCCCTGGTGACATGTGTACAGGTTAGTTCATCGACCTGAGATCGTCATTTGTCTCGTGTGAGTTCCCACTGTACTTTGATTACTACCCTACCACGCTTAAAGGAGACGTGCAAACAGGTTTTAGTTGGGTACAGTCCCGAGCCACATGGAGGCAGTGAGCGGATCAGCAGGGGTTCGTCTCTCCCGGTATTGGGGGTGAGGTCGCGCTGTGTCTAGGAGAGCCATTACACGAAGTCCTTGGCCAAGGCAGGAGATTTACTGGTAGGTATTTCAGTAGTATCTCAGGGTATTCTGGGCTACATTCTGACACGACTTGTACCGCTTTTGGGGGTCTGACTTTTACCAACCCCCTAGGCCCGCCATGCGATGCTCATAGAAGAACGGACCGGACTGTACGGATATTGTCACTGACAGGCTCAGTAGGGTGTCAGGATGAATTCGCTCATCAACGTCCCTTTTGGTCAATACATGGTAGCCCGTTACGTATGGCTAATACCTCTGACGTGCTAGTGGTTAAATCCACAACCAAAGTACTGACGAGTTTTTAGAGTCCCCCACAGACCGTTTCTCAAGTTTCGGGCAAAACGCTGTAGAGGTCGTATGGAGATATGACAGGGTTCATTCATATACGTGCGGTATTGCACGGATCATGATCGGACGGTGTTCAGTTGATAAAACTGCACATTTGTATTACATTTTTCCTACCATTTTCATATTAAAAAAGGACTTTATTATAATATATTATACATATGAGGGTTTATGTGTAAAAACACCATTTTCCATGTGTTAATATATTTTAATTATCATTTGGTAGGAAAATTTATGCAAATAATATTATTGACCTAATCCTAGTAGAACAAAGTCTACTAAAATCTTATTTGAGTTGTTGTGCAGAATATTTCCAAGTTGTGCAGAATTTTCCAAGGCTAGAATCAAGCAAATCAAGTTGTTGAAAAATCTTGCCAAATTAAGAAGCAAAACTTGGAGACCAAGTCTGGAAGCAACCGAGAGAAGATTTCTGAAATCTGAAGGTGCCTAGGATTGCCACATGTTACAAAAACAGAGACCCAAAAAGTTGATGAAGAGTTGTGATCAAATGGGCGCGGATCCGCGGCCATACCCCCCTTGGGCCGCGGATCCGCCGCACTTCTATGGAGTTGGGAGCCAAGATTTTTTGGCATGAATCTCTGAAGAATTTTACCAAGTTTTCAACCTAAAGATTCTGGCTTTGCACTATAAAAAGGCACCGAGAGCCTCTTGGAAAAGTTATCAAGCCGACGAGATCACGAAGTCCAAGACGGCTCACGCATCCAGGCTGATCATCAACTGTTCGTCTACCTCCTTAGAAGAGATCGAGAAGCAAACTAGTATTTGTAATCATTTTCTAAGGAATCAAAGTGTAATGAATATTGTTGATAAAGGTAGCTCTTTTTCTTATTCTATTTCTTTGTAATTTAATTATGCATTTTCTCTCCATCTCTTCTTCTCCCAACATGCGCGAGTAATTCTCCGCTTGTTAGGGTTCGTAGGATTAAGGTAGGTTAATGGATGATTAAAATACCTAAACTCTTTTTACGTCATATAAAGTTTATAAACTTTATCAAAAGAATTATTAACATCCTAATCGGGCACGCTACCAATTCTTTGTTAGCCTCGACCGCGATTAGAGATTAGATTAATGATTGTTTTGGTAAAGGCTAGATATGAACGGAGTTCCGTGTCGAGATAGGGGTTAAGAGTGGGATTCCTTTTCCCTCCAGAAACCCTAATCTACACGCATCACTGTCGTTCTAGTTTTAAATCTATTAAAGGATAGAAAGAGTAATTTTTAATTAATCATCCATAACTACTAAATCGTAACGAACCCTACAAGCCCCCTTATTATATTAACTACATCCCTAAAATAATCTAGATCTATATTTTTGCATTCTTGCTTAACGTAGATGTCACGACCCGAAAGAGCACGTGACTGGCACTTGAACCATATGAAGCCTATAGGACTCCATCTGATCCAAGTAAGCCAAAAGCCCAGAAATCTAAAACCATTTTGAAGAATAAATAAAGAAAACTGGTTTAAAGAAGTGAAGAAATACAGGTTTGAAATCAAGGTTTTTAAATAACTAAGCCGAAGGTATGTTTTGAAAACAATAAGTCTTTTCTAAAAATTTCGGCAGAGTTTCTCTTGTAAAACTGGCCCCGAATGGGGTACAACATGAATAACAATATATAAAATGATAAAGGCATCCCCAAGCGGGAGCTAGCTCTTCGTCAATCGACGGTCACAACCACGCAAGATATAATAATATACAACGCCAAGTGGCGAGGATCAAATCCAAAGAAAGCTCAAAAGCAACAAGAAACCGCAATACTACAAAGCGCGACTCTAAGGTCGAAATATACAACACTGACATCTAGGTCTGAAAGAATATACAAGTTTTGGTTGATGGACATTTCTAGATACAATAAATAAATAAGTACAAAATGGGGATTCTTGATTGCAAAAGAATCCACCTACCAAAAGCAAATCACCCGCAAGAAGGTAGTGTGCCAGCAATGCCGCAATAGAACCTGTACGGCATAACCTGCAAGAGCTGTGGCACAACGGGGGTGAGTTGCCAACTCGTGAATAGAAACATCTACAAGGATAAATCGAATGCAAGACATAATCCTAAGTCAACGATCAGTAAAATATCCACAAGAGTACATCTGAGTGTAATAAGGTGGCAAGGTAACATCTAATCATGTATATAGTGCCAGGTACTCAGGTAACAACATGTCATCAGTGTAAGGTATGTCTGCATGAAGTATCAATGAAGAAATATCAATAATATCAATACACATATATTAGCGTCCCATACCACTAATATTGGTGTAAGATAAGTGTAAATCCAGTCTGTATATGAACCAAGTCTGTATATATGTGGAACCCGTCCACCTGTCACCCACTGACAGTAAGCATCATGTATGCAATGTGAGGATATAACCAAAATCATGGAAAACTCATCATGAAACCCGTGCCAAACACCGACACGTAAATCCTCATCCGTATGGGGCTCCGTCTGCGGATATCGGCCCTCGGCCCCGGCAGTATGAGTCAACCCATGTCCATCTCTGGGCTCCGTCTGCGGATATCGGCCCGTCGGCCCCGGCAGTATGCCCATCTCTCGGCTCCAGGCGGTATCCCCCGGATATCCGCCGAGCTCAGGTAAAATCACCGGTAGGTACTCGCCCGCCTCCAGGCTCAATCGGCATAACTCATCGATCATCTCGCCGAGGGGAACCATACCGGGCCCACCACGAACCCGCAAACGGTACATCACCTCCTCGAATCGGGTTTCAAGCACACGTCTCAGCACCGAGAAAACGCGTGGTGGACGCACCGAAATATCATATCACGAGGTACCGGGTTTTCATAAAGTGCCTCTTTTCTTAAATAACCCCACGGTCCTCAAAAACCAGAAATCACATGAAAATCCAACATCCAGCAGTAAATCCAATGCGATGTACTATGCAATCAATCCATGATATATGCGACATGTAAAGAGAGTAATCATATCGGAAATCATGCAACATGGAATAGGAATGCGCATATGTCAAAGGAAGCATCATATCACGAATGTAATAGTACTACTGTGTAGTGACATGGCAATTATCGATGATGAAGTGTGTGAGCCGGCAAATAGTGTACGTGAAACATACGCATCATCGATAATGGTGCTGGTGTCCTAACAGCATGATAATAACGTGGTAATGAACATATGCCAGCAATGCAAATAGTATGAATATGCGGAAATCTAGTAATCAACAGCACAGTGAAGTATCTACTATGCAACTACATCTAAGTATCCTGTCAATCAGGAGGGGTAGGTGTGGAAACCACCTAAAACTGAGTCTAAGTATATATGTAGATATATAGTCGGTGATCCCGCCTCAATGTCATATCGTAAGATATCCTCTAGCTATGAGTGCGGATCTATCATCAATATCAGCTCGTACGGTAAATCATCGTACGGCATTCCCAAAAGCTGGGTAGGGGTCAACATCTCACTGTCTCATCACATAACACATATCACCATCATCAGATCATATAGTCTGGAGTACTACTCTATGTCTAGTACAAACGGTAACATCGGTAAAGTATGCATGCGGGGGTAAACACACATCCCAAGCCCGCAAGAATCACAAGTTATACCCCACATATGAATCGTATCAAAATACCGATCTCCGGGCACCAAGCCCACATCATCAACTCATCTCCAAAGTCATCACATATCATCAATCACAGTGTAAGTACATGTGAAAAGCAAGGGTATATGTATAGGGTAATTCTATCCTAGGGTTCGCGACTATGAACTACACTAGTCACTTCTAACCCTACATAACCAAAATACACCTAATATCACAATACTATATAATAAGCTATCTACGGACTGCGGGGGTGCTATACGCCATCCACCCGACTTTCCCCCGTAGATATAATCTACTCACCTCGCATCACCAATTGCGGACGTCACCATGCATTTGCTTGTCGTCCGAAGTCTTCATGGGTACCTACACATCAAAATATCGTATATGCGCATTAAAACCAAATCCAATCTAAAACGGCGCATAAACTCCAAAACGATACGATAAGGGGCCTATAGGTGAGAACCTATGGCACGCCTTCAAAACCATCCATAATCCTCTATATCGTCGTATAAACGACAATAGTCGAGGCAAAACACATTCCACCATTTCCAATCCAAAAATACGGAATACGGAAACACGAATCCAAAACGACAACATAGGATATATGTCCCAGATTTCACCCTAGATAGAATCTGTCAAAACTAGAAGTACCCAGGGCCAAGAATTGGGGAATTGGGGCTGTGCACAGAAAACGAGGAAGTTCCTCACTGATCTGGCCGCAAATTGCGGCCAGAATGGAGTTTTTGGCGGCCAGAAGGTGGAGTGGGGAGCTAGGGTTTTGGGTATTGCCTCTATGTTGCCTGCACATCTCAATTTCCACTCAATATTATTTTAGGGTTCTCGGGGTGTTAGCAGATTCCAATAACAGTGGCAGATTCCAGGTTTTTCCCCCGATATAGTTTTCTAAAATCCGCATTCTGGTTCTAGCATCAGGTTTGGGGTTCCAATTCAAACACTAGGGTGTTGGTAAGATCAATACTGAGCCCAATTTCATAATACAACCCAAGTTCCTCTCAAACCCTAACTAGGTTTTCATCCAATTCATAATATCACACAATATCGATTAAATCTTAACATGGGGTTATAGGAAAGGCTATACTTAAACAAATGGTTCAGAAATTACCTTCATTAGCAACTCAAGAATTTTCTTGAGTTGCCCTCTAGTGGACAAATCCATGCTTCTTTAGCTCCATGTGTAGATCTAGGGATTTTGCACATTTTTAATGAAAGGAGATTGGGGTTTTGGGGTGTTTTATGAGATGAAGTGGGGAGTTGAAGGTGGAGGAAGGGGGAGGAAGAGGCAGCAGCAGCAAAGCAAAGGGAGAGGGAGAGAAATGATGAAAATGGCTAAGGGTTTGGTCAATGGTTCAACCCTCTCTCTCACCTACCCTCATCATTACACTTTCTTTTCTCTTTTCTTTTCCTTTTCCTCTAATTCAAATCCTTCTCACACCAATAGTAAACCCAAAAGAAATCCATGACTAGAAAAATGTACAAGTGTAGAAAATGTGATATGTGCAAGTTTTGCACAAAATTACCAAAAAACCCGATTAGCGATTTTAATCGCGATTAGCACTAAATTAGTGTCAAAATGATCACAACAACTTAAAAATGTCATAATTTCAATAATTAACCCATTTTAGAATTTTCTATAATTTTTCATAATTTTTCTAACATTTTTCCTATTTATTTGTATTTAATATTAAAATAATCAATAAAATAATATTAAATTATAAAAATTCCCAAAATTAATATTTTATATTTTTGAAGATGTTACAATCTACCCCCCTTAAAGAAATTCGGTCCCCGAATTTAAATTTAAACCCCCCACTACTAAAACAATCTCAGTAATAAACCAAAGTCGTCGGGGCTCCGAGATCATCAACACAAAGAACGTCACAGCGCAATGCATGCGCAAGGGTACTGAGCAGATAACTCAAAAACAAAACTCCGTCAAGCATCCCGCAATCATCGGAGTCGATGTAAAAACACAATGTCAAATCCAATACAAAACCGATATGATATGGATCGAAACTACACATGTTGACATCCAATCTATACACGTAAAAAGCTGATGTAAAACATGCAAAAGTATATCCAGGTTTCGTCTACTGACTAGTCCTGCTTAGCATGAAAGCAAAAACCCAACATCATAAAAGTTACTGCTCCAAAGGGAATAAATCTCAAAAATGTACATAACACAATCCTGTGCGTCTGGTGCGCACGGAAATCAAAAATCCAATATGTGCTAAACAGGTGCACAAAACAACATCTAGGTGCAACGGGTGTGCACGAAACCTCTGTCATGGGCAACGTATGTGCCTGACAGCCAAGGTCCGGTGCATCTAACATGCACGAAGAAATCTCGATTTAGTGCATCGGGTGCGCACCAAAATCGTATCAAAAAAACATGCGCCCAACACGCGCGAAAATCCAAATCTGTGCACCCATCGTGCACGAATGAAAATCTAAACCCTGCGCACTCAACATGCACGGAATCACGAAATCCAATAACAAACATCGATTAGGTGTAAAGCACATCACCAGCACGGAGTGCAAAACCAACCATCAAAATCCGGGTCAAAATCAACGATAAAATGCGTCTCAAACCAAAATCGGGTGTACCTCAAAGGAAAATCTCACAATCGTGTGCATCAGCGTGCACGAATCAAAGCATAACACTAAAATGCATGAAAACTCTGCGCAAAATATATAAATATCCAGTGGGTGCATGAAACCAACATCAGGAAACTCAGTCACCAAAACTAAATCATGCAAACAGAACGCCCAAAATACCGAAATCCAAAATGACGGATACGTGATAATCGAATCACAAAATCACAAATCACAAATACCGTCTTCGGTAGTTCCTCTTTCAAAGTCGAGAAGGAGTCGGTGCAATCCACTGCTAGCAGCGCAGGATATCTACATGCCTCTTGCTCACGGTCTGGCGTCCTCTGTCTCTGGATTCTTATCTTCTCTGCGGATTACCTATCACGCGGTCAATCGGCTCATCGGCCCTGTCAGGTGTGCTTACGGGGTCGATTTCCGTTCTGGCACTTCTCTGGTCGCCTCTCGGTCAAACCTCACGACCACTCGTAAGGCAGCATATCACTGGCGTCGGCCTCTGGCTCTCTGAAAGCACGTCACACATCCGATCCTGGGTGCAACATCATGGCAGCTATGTCCTGGAAGGAATCCTGCTCAAGGTCTCTTCCAATCATGCCTATGCTGATTTGTACAGAGGCTAGCTCTCCTGCATAACCTCTTCTCGCTCAAAGGGCATCTGTGTCCTCAGCACAATATTTCTCCAGAAACAGGTCACATCGCAACGTCTCTGTAAGCATCTCAGGTCTCTAGTCTCGACGGGAAGCAATGACAGCTCGTCAGGGTCTCACACGAACCTCTTGTTCCAACTGTCTCTATCGTCGTCCACTATGACGTCACGCCAAGCTACTATGCACTGCACTGTCTCGGCCACGGTCAATCTGAAGTCTCTCACACGGACTCGAAATCTCGTACTCTGTAGCTTCATCACTCTGTAGCAGATGTCAGGCCGAACTGGTCCTCGAGAACACGTCTCAACCATCGGAGGAATACTCATCACTCGTCCATCCTTGATCAATTCGCAACGCATCTGGTTAAGTTCCTCTATCCGAACTTGGTCAACTACCTCGTCGACAATGCCGAACTCTGGCCTGCTGGGTGTGCGCAATACGACCACTCCTGGTCTAGGTCTTCTCGTATCGTACTCCAGAAAGGTCCTGCCGAGTTTCTTTTCTCAACTCTCAATCCTGCCGAAATGCCCGGAAGTCATCATCCAATGCTGAAACTCAAGCTCATTCCGGAACGGCTGCATACTTATCACGCTTCTTTCTGGAAGATATATCCATAAACCACGCCTCTGGATGCGTATCACATCTCTAATGTCAGCGGAGTGGAACATCATCTCGTCGAAATCTCGTACGAACTCTTTTCTTCACTCTGCTCAAATGTCGACTGATTCGGACTCGTCTCATCGTGGCTACAGGAACTGCGCTCCAACGGCTATCCCCGTATCTGGAGTCTCCCAAGCAGTGTCCCATCACAATGTCCGAAAAATGTCGAACCATCCGATCGACTCGTCAGATCCTCATAATCCCCCAAGAGCTCACATCTCGGGTACAGTTTAATAGTATCGAGTACATGCCACAGCATCGGTGGTCCAGCCGTAGAAGGGCAAACCCAAGCCTCACTAATGGCGCCGCGGAACCGCCGTAAACCCTAAGGTTCAAAGGCTGTCACACGGTCATTAAGTTGAGTTAGGGTTTCATTCTTCTAGAGGGTCCATAGAATCACCTGCATGTCTTTCCGTATACTTTAAACTTGGAAAATGGCTCCTGACATTCGATCGTCTCAATCGACTCTCAACGAACCTGCGTGAAGTCGTCTCTAGCTGGAAACAATCAATCTGATATCCACGCATCGGGGTAAGCGAACTCACCACACGTCCTAGTCATTCATCCTCGGTGACTAGCGACTCGCTATCATCTTTCTAAGTACATGCTCATGCTGCAGTAGCTCCAATCATCTGGGCGATATCTCGTCATTTGCAGCAGCAACTGGCTCATACGCCTGTACGCCGAACAACGCCTCAATCCTCCAGGAAAGGCAATACATAAGCGGTCGTCTCTGAATCAGCCTGCTCTAGATCTGAGTAAGACTCTCCACACTGAAAATCTTCAACTCATCTGGGCCCGCTCTGGCGCAAAATCGGACGAATCACCTTCGTCTCTCAAATCGGGTAGACTAGCTAGCATCTGCCGCATATCTGCCTGAAAGCTCCGGCAATCTCAGCTCGTAAGCTTCGGAAGCAACATCCTGTCAATCTCAGCAACAGCTGGTCCATCTGTCTGCACGGTAGGCGACATCACAATCTCTGAGGTATGCTGTACATCAACAGTCATCTCTCAACTGGCAGCTCTAACAATGGCCCGATCATCCGGTGCAAGACCAAGCACTCGCCTCCACTAGAGGCCACAAACACCAATACTAACTCGAGACGTTTCCATGTCACCAGAAAACACAATGGTCGGCCCTCGTACCAAACGAGCTCACACCGGCCGTAACCCTAGCAGCAGCCCAAACTGCGCTCAAACATGGCGACAGGGATCTCAATCGAGTATCAAAAGAGAGCACATCAAAGGAAGGAAAGGAAACAACAGATCCAAAGAGGATACATGATCATAGGAAGGAACAGCATCAATGAAGGTATGATCATGAAACTAATAGAATCGGGGATCTCAAATGGATGTATAATCCTGGATAGGAAGAGAATCACTGATCTCTAAACAAATGTCCAACCTAAGGTTCCTTAAGCGGAGTGGCGTGTCGTAAGTATGCCGCGGAACATACCAACGGTACGTCACTCTACTTTAGTCACCTAATCCATCAACCAAGGGTCATCCTAAAACGACGAAAGTTCGGGTTTACACCCCCTCAACCAAGTCTAAGTTCCGTAAGGTCAAGCCTAAGTTCCGTATATAAATAACTCCCTAGGCTCCACATAGTCAAACTTAGACTCGAACCAAGGTCAACCTAGCGCTTTGATACCAACTTTGTCACGACCCGAAAGAGCACGTGACTGGCACTTGAACCATATGAAGCCTATAGGACTCCATCTGATCCAAGTAAGCCAAAAGCCCAGAAATCTAAAACCATTTTGAAGAATAAATAAAGAAAACTGGTTTAAAGAAGTGAAGAAATACAGGTTTGAAATCAAGGTTTTTAAATAACTAAGCCGAAGGTATGTTTTGAAAACAATAAGTCTTTTCTAAAAATTTCGGCAGAGTTTCTTTTGTAAAACTGGCCCCGAATGGGGTACAACATGAATAACAATATATAAAATGATAAAGGCATCCCCAAGCGGGAGCTAGCTCTTCGTCAATCGACGGTCACAACCACGCAAGATATAATAATATATAACGCCAAGTGGCGAGGATCAAATCAAAAGAAAGCTCAAAAGCAACAAGAAACCGCAATACTACAAAGCGCGACTCTAAGGTCGAAATATACAACACTGACATCTAGGTCTGAAAGAATATACAAGTTTTGGTTGATGGACATTTCTAGATACAATAAATAAATAAGTACAAAATGGGGATTCTTGATTGCAAAAGAATCCACCTACCAAAAGCAAATCACCCGCAAGAAGGTAGTGTGCCAGCAATGCCGCAATAGAACCTGTACGGCATAACCTGCAAGAGCTGTGGCACAACGGGGGTGAGTTGCCAACTCGTGAATAGAAACATCTACAAGGATAAATCGAATGCAAGACATAATCCTAAGTCAACGATCAGTAAAATATCTACAAGAGTACATCTGAGTGTAATAAGGTGGCAAGGTAACATCTAATCATGTATATAGTGCCAGGTACTCAGGTAACAACATGTCATCAGTGTAAGGTATGTCTGCATGAAGTATCAATGAAGAAATATCAATAATATCAATACACATATATTAGCGTCCCATACCACTAATATTGGTGTAAGATAAGTGTAAATCCAGTCTGTATATGAACCAAGTCTGTATATATGTGGAACCCGTCCACCTGTCACCCACTGACAGTAAGCATCATGTATGCAATGTGAGGATATAACCAAAATCATGGAAAACTCATCATGAAACCCGTGCCAAACACCGACACGTAAATCCTCATCCGTATGGGGCTCCGTCTGCGGATATCGGCCCTCGGCCCCGGCAGTATGAGTCAACCCATGTCCATCTCTGGGCTCCGTCTGCGGATATCGGTCCGTCGGCCCCGGCAGTATGCCCATCTCTCGGCTCCAGGCGGTATCCCCCGGATATCCGCCGAGCTCAGGTAAAATCACCGGTAGGTACTCGCCCGCCTCCAGGCTCAATCGGCATAACTCATCGATCATCTCGCCGAGGGGAACCATACCGGGCCCACCACGAACCCGCAAACGGTACATCACCTCCTCGAATCGGGTTTCAAGCACACGTCTCAGCACCGAGAAAACGCGTGGTGGACGCACCGAAATATCATATCACGAGGTACCGGGTTTTCATAAAGTGCCTCTTTTCTTAAATAACCCCACGGTCCTCAAAAACCAGAAATCACATGAAAATCCAACATCCAGCAGTAAATCCAATGCGATGTACTATGCAATCAATCCATGATATATGCGACATGTAAAGAGAGTAATCATATCGGAAATCATGCAACATGGAATAGGAATGCGCATATGTCAAAGGAAGCATCATATCACGAATGTAATAGTATTACTGTGTAGTGACATGGCAATTATCGATGATGAAGTGTGTGAGCCGGCAAATAGTGTACGTGAAACATACGCATCATCGATAATGGTGCTGGTGTCCTAACAGCATGATAATAACGTGGTAATGAACATATGCCAGCAATGCGAATAGTATGAATATGCGGAAATCTAGTAATCAACAGCACAGTGAAGTATCTACTATGCAACTACATCTAAGTATCCTGTCAATCAGGAGGGGTAGGTGTGGAAACCACCTAAAACTGAGTCTAAGTATATATGTAGATATATAGTCGGTGATCCCGCCTCAATGTCATATCGTAAGATATCCTCTAGCTATGAGTGCGGATCTATCATCAATATCAGCTCGTACGGTAAATCATCGTACGGCATTCCCAAAAGCTGGGTAGGGGTCAACATCTCACTGTCTCATCACATAACACATATCACCATCATCAGATCATATAGTCTGGAGTACTACTCTATGTCTAGTACAAACGGTAACATCGGTAAAGTATGCATGCGGGGGTAAACACACATCCCAAGCCCGCAAGAATCACAAGTTATACCCCACATATGAATCGTATCAAAATACCGATCTCCGGGCACCAAGCCCACATCATCAACTCATCTCCAAAGTCATCACATATCATCAATCACAGTGTAAGTACATGTGAAAAGCAAGGGTATATGTATAGGGTAATTCTATCCTAGGGTTCGCGACTATGAACTACACTAGTCACTTCTAACACTACATAACCAAAATACACCTAATATCACAATACTATATAATAAGCTATCTACGGACTGCAGGGGTGCTATACGCCATCCACCCGACTTTCCCCCGTAGATATAATCTACTCACCTCGCATCACCAATTGCGGACGTCACCATGCATTTGCTTGTCGTCCGAAGTCTTCATGGGTACCTACACATCAAAATATCGTATATGCGCATTAAAACCAAATCCAATCTAAAACGGCGCATAAACTCCAAAACGATATGATAAGGGGCCTATAGGTGAGAACCTATGGCACGCCTTCAAAACCATCCATAATCCTCTATATCGTCGTATAAACGACAATAGTCGAGGCAAAACACATTCCACCATTTCCAATCCAAAAATACGGAATACGGAAACACGAATCCAAAACGACAACATAGGATATATGTCCCAGATTTCACCCTAGATAGAATCTGTCAAAACTAGAAGTACCCAGGGCCAAGAATTGGGGAATTGGGGCTGTGCACAGAAAACGAGGAAGTTCCTCACTGATCTGGCCGCAAATTGCGGCCAGAATGGAGTTTTTGGCGGCCAGAAGGTAGAGTGGGGAGCTAGGGTTTTGGGTATTGCCTCTATGTTGCCTGCACATCTCAATTTCCACTCAATATTATTTTAGGGTTCTCGGGGTGTTAGCAGATTCCAATAACAGTGGCAGATTCCAGGTTTTTCCCCCGATATAGTTTTCTAAAATCCGCATTCTGGTTCTAGCATCAGGTTTGGGGTTCCAATTCAAACACTAGGGTGTTGGTAAGATCAATACTGAGCCCAATTTCATAATACAACCCAAGTTCCTCTCAAACCCTAACTAGGTTTTCATCCAATTCATAATATCACACAATATCGATTAAATCTTAACATGGGGTTATAGGAAAGGCTATACTTAAACAAATGGTTCAGAAATTACCTTCATTAGCAACTCAAGAATTTTCTTGAGTTGCCCTCTAGTGGACAAATCCATGCTTCTTTAGCTCCATGTGTAGATCTAGGGATTTTGCACATTTTTAATGAAAGGAGATTGGGGTTTTGGGGTGTTTTATGAGATGAAGTGGGGAGTTGAAGGTGGAGGAAGGGGGAGGAAGAGGCAGCAGCAGCAAAGCAAAGGGAGAGGGAGAGAAATGATGAAAATGGCTAAGGGTTTGGTCAATGGTTCAACCCTCTCTCTCACCTACCCTCATCATTACACTTTCTTTTCTCTTTTCTTTTCCTTTTCCTCTAATTCAAATCCTTCTCACACCAATAGTAAACCCAAAAGAAATCCATGACTAGAAAAATGTACAAGTGTAGAAAATGTGATATGTGCAAGTTTTGCACAAAATTACCAAAAAACCCGATTAGCGATTTTAATCGCGATTAGCACTAAATTAGTGTCAAAATGATCACAACAACTTAAAAATGTCATAATTTCAATAATTAACCCATTTTAGAATTTTCTATAATTTTTCATAATTTTTCTAACATTTTTCCTATTTATTTGTATTTAATATTAAAATAATCAATAAAATAATATTAAATTATAAAAATTCCCAAAATTAATATTTTATATTTTTGAAGATGTTACAGTAGATCTAGAAACCATTCTTCAAAATTCCTTATCCCTCCTCTCTTTCTCAACACATCTAAGTTAAGAGTAAAAGATTCAACGTTTCCCTGAGGACGACCCGTACTCACCTCGGTCTAGCTACGCGCGACACCGTTCTGATTGCGGTTAACTACTAAACACACTCTTTCGAAACAATCAGACGGATAATACTAGTGGGCTTTGGTTTAAGCTGGATCCTAGTATTGTACAGTGTAGATTTTGTCTCATTGCATTTGTATTCGGTCGCAATACAAATGCGGGTATGTATATACAGTCGCGGAGTTTTCCTGTAATTTATTACGGGATCAGTTTTCTGAAGTTGCCAGTTTGCTTTCCGTTTCGGCCATTTTCCTTTGTTTCTTTCCTTGGCTGAAAATTGGTGGAGGAGGGCTAATTTGCATATTTGCAAATTAGCAATTGTGGAGGGGTTTATTTGTAAATGGATGATCATGATGGTTCCACCATACATTGACTTCTTGGTTCATGATTTTCCATCATTGCTTGACTTTTGTTTTGATGGGTTGGTGATGGGTTTATGAGTGTGGATTTTGTTATGATGATTATTCCTCATCATCACCTTTTCTCTCTCTTGCATTATCTTGGCTCGCTCATTTTCATTCTCAATTCTCTCATTCATCACAGATTGGCCGGCCATTCTTCCTGGGGGCTGTCCAAAATTGGAGAAGCGAAAATGATCTCTTTTGCTTGCCACAAAATTCCCAAGTTCATCTCAAAAGTTTACAACTTCATCTCCATATCAATATGGCAACTTCCTTAACCCCTAGAGACAAATGGATTCTACACTTTTCCTACAGCATTATTGGGCACGTCGACTCGCCAACTTCATGCTCGAGTTGCCTCGGTCCAGAGGTGGGAGGCCGTAAAAGAACCCGGCGATGTGGTGTCCTTCCGACGAGGAGATGAAGACCGGAGATTCCGCGGGGAGATCGGGATGACGACGAGAAGACCGAAGGACACGGATCGCTCGGTATATCTCTCTACCCCTTCTCTTGATAGCTAGCATTAGGTTAATGGCCCGATCCAGGTTTTTAGTGCGCGGTGGTGCCGGTTTACAAGTTTAAAGAAAAGTATCGTTTCCGCATTTTGGCCTCGGATTGACGGTCGGGGCGCCGCCGTGCACTTACACTGGTATCAGAGCCACGCCATTAACCTAGTCTAGCTTGCTCTAACATGTTTACAAGTTTGATCGATCGGATTTTCCAAAAACCGTATTTTCATGCATCAGTTTCTGTCGAATTTTTGCAGTGGTCAAAAAATTATTTCGTACATTGTAAAAATACGTGCAGGGTTTTTTGAGAATTCTGTGAAAATTTGGTCGGCTGATATTACTGTAGCACGGCAGATCAGCGGCCAAAACCATGTTTGGGCCACGGATCCGCCGCCGTTTTGTGTCCAAACTGCACTAAATTTTTACAGTGAGCTTCTGACATGGAAATAGGGTTTTTGGTATATTCTGTTTAGGCCCAGATTTTCTTTGAGTGCTACAGTAGTGCTTGGGGCCCACTTCGGAAAATTCAGTCGATCGAAAATTTTAAACATGTTAGTTCACAGTATTTACATTATATCTGCGACCGTGAATGTCACTTGATCGGTAAATCACGTCTAACTACTAAAGCCCTTTTAGACGGATTTGCGAACGTGACATTCACGTTGATGTTCTGTGTTGTGCTGTGATGTTGCGGATTTTTTGTGGTGGATAGCCTGGATGCAATGGTAGTACAGTTTGGTTTATTATGTACATTTGATATTGCGGGGCGAGCGTCCGACATGTGGACTGCCGTTTCTGCCTGTTTGTATATTATTCTTTTGGGGCACGACCGGGGTGAGGTCGATGTACCCGTTGTATGTATATTTTACTTTCTGTACTAGGATTACCCCAAGGTGGGGTGCACGGATAGCCGGCTTCTAGAGGGCAACGGGCCCGCATCTCATAGCATTGAGACGGAGGGGGCCTCACTCTAGAATTGGCGGGCTATTCGCCGCACTCGTAGGGGGTACAAGATGACCCAAGGAGGGTTGCCCAAGTTACCGGATTCCGTGAAGTGCTGGGTGGTCCATTCACGTTGCTGAAGGGGGCTGCCTCGCTTCAGGTTTTGGCGGGTAACTTTCCGCGCCCGTAGGGGTCTAGGATTTCATTGTACAGGCTATCCACACGACCAGGGGAACATCGGGTTTCAGTAGCGGCTCTATGAAACCCGGGGATCCCAGATATCTGTATTGTTCTGTGATGCTTATTACATTTCTGTGATGTTGCATTTTATCACGCCTTGAGCGAATATTATATATTGATATATATACTAGTAGATGTTGTATATGTTTTGCATCCGCGCTAGTCCAGTCCCCGCTCTGTCGTTAGTTATGTAACCTAATGGGTTATGACGGGACCCAGTGGCGAATGCGGATGGCATATACGTACATCGTGTTTTCGTTCTTTATTGGTGTGATCAATTGATGGGACTGCATTGATTCGGATCAATGAAAACAAAACAAACCTATTCTGATGTTGTTGGAACATTTTTCAAAAAGTTGTTATTGCAAGAACGTTCACTTTTGTTTTGCACAGTGGTATTCAGTTGAAATATCCTGCACCTCAGTCGACGAGGCAAGGGCCGAGATCCCTTCACCGGGAATGACCCCTTGGACAGAAGTTTGCATCAGGGCAATAACTTCACTATAGTCATTTACTTTTGCTTTGCATCGTGGTATTCAGTTGGAATATCCTGCACCTCATTCTACGGGGAAAGAGCCGAGATCCCTTCACCGGGAGTGACCTCTTTAGCAATGGTTTTCGCCACTATATTTTTAAAAGCAATCCGATTCCTTCAACAATATCAAGTTCATTACGTTAAAGGTTTTTCGCCAAAAACCATTCGTAGCCCTCCGTCGTTTCATATGGATAGTCAATAGTATTCAAGCTGTGTTTGTTGGCCAAAGTCAAGGCACAGTGATTAGTAGCTATTGGATATTCATATGCAGCATAGATAGATGCGTTGGTTTGGGACAGTCGTACTGCCTTGTTGGCCAAAGTCAAGGGTAGGTATGGGTGGGTTCAGATTAACCTGGAGAATGACGGGTAGAACTTGACATGTGACTTATGATTTGTTGGCCAAAGTCAAGGTCATAAGAGCATGGGGTAAAAATCACTTCGGGAGTTTCTAAAGAAACAGAAACTTGCCAGATATGCGCATACCTTCTGGAGTGTGATAACGTGAGCGGATTCCATCACGTTATCATGCGATGATAGTTGGATCCCGATTCCCACTGATGAGTTGGTTTACTCCTCGGGTGATCCCGACTAATTCTTCTTTCAGGTTTGGAGGAGAATTTGACGGTACAGTGGGAGGTTTCCTGATTAGATAAAGTGACAACCATTCTGATCTAGGTTAGAGTGCACGCTGAGTATTTCTTTTCTCTCTCTCTTTGGCAGCGACCATGACCCGATCTTTGACTATGACTCGGTGACCAAGATTAACCGAACATTCTTAAAACACTGGCTTTTGGATTGTCAGAGTTGCGAATCTCATTGCCACTCCTACTTTTACCCTTTTCTCCAGGACACCCCGTATTACTACGAACGTCCACTTCCATTGGATAAAACCATCGTATGGTTATATACGAACTCGAAGGAATTTATTCGAGGATGGTTTCCGGTTCTGGAGAAAACGGATAGGACTATTCGGTTGTCTTTTCCTTTTACCTTCTCTCAGTTTACGAGTGCACCTTGGATTAGGGGATAGTACACCCGTTACGCCTATTGGATAGTCTTCTTCCAAACCTTAGGCTGGTGCCGAATGGTAGGGTATAAAGAAAACCAATTAGCCTAAACGGTGTGCAGAAGGTATTGAGGAAAGACAAATAAAGGGATTAGAAGGAGGGCAAAGTAAATTGCGACTGATATTCACGACCAAGCCAAGTATTTCATTACCACTCCCACTTCACCGTTGTATTTCTCCAGGACACTCCGTATCACTATGAATATCCACAGTTATTTGGATACTCCATCGTATGGTTATATACGAACTCGAAAGGAACTTGTTCCAGTTCGGAGATGGATTCTGGTTCAGGAGAAATAGGAATAAGGTTTATTCAGGTGTCTTTTATCTTCACATTCTCTTTCGTTGCGAGTGCTCCTAGGATTAGGACAGTACACCCATTATGCTTATTGGATAGTCTTCTTCCAAACCATAGGCTGATGCCGAACGGTAGGGAAGGAAGAAAACCATTTGGCCTAAAGGGGTGTGCAGAAGGTAATGACTAAAGACATATGAAGGGATGTGGAGAGATGGCATAGAAATAAACGGTTACAGTTGTGAATCTGGATAATGGAAGGGGCATTACTAGGAATACCAGGATACCCCTACGAAACATTTCAATGTTTCAGTTTCACTGTGTACTGTCAAAAGAAAACTGATTTCCCAATTAGACACTTGCTCCAGGGTATGTATTTACCAGGTATGATTCTCACATCTGTATGGTTTTACATATGATGAGTGGGAGTAAGTTATTGGGAATTAGGTGATGATCCTCATTATATCGGAATTCGTTGTAATTGGTGATATTTGAGGAAATCGCCTGGGTTGTTTGCCGGACGGCAAATATTTGGTTTTGAATATCCGCTGTTATGCACCAATTTCAAATTGATTATCTGTACGTCTATTTTTATAGAGTGAGATATAACCTTTTGAAATTATGTCGGTGACATTTACCTATATCAGTGGATGGTTAGGTAAGGAGTATTAAACAGCGGTGTAATTATTCTTAACCATAAGTACAGTTTTCAACCTGCGACACACAGCGAATGAGTTATTAGACTCAGTGGACTTATACAGAGTGTTGTATGTTGTCCAGTGTCCATTTGGACAGAGGGGTTGGTCCTCGTACTATATTCGGCTTACTTATGACTTCTCTAGTTTTTAGACAAGTGTTTCGTAGAAACACAAGGTCCAAGTTTTGAAAAGTTATAGGTATATGAATAAAGTAGAGAACCAGGTATTGCAAGTATCAGGATTCTTCAAGGTGATCGAAGATGTGGATACTTCTGTATGGTATTCAGTTGATAGTAATGATTTTTGAGAAACTAGTTTCTCTTTCAGGTCACTCGTAATTGGAAGCATTCCTAAGTTGAGTAACGCTGATAGGACTCCTTCCATTTAGTTGACATGCACTGGAGACAGTTGCATGTTTTGAATCTGGTTCAATTAAATCATTGCCTCTGTTTCTGTATTGGATATAGAACAGTTCATATCTTAACATTGTTAAGGTACGGGGAGTTGTCCGGCTTATGATTAAAACCAGACTCTGGATAACTCAAGGCACGTTTCTGTAATGGCTATTTGTGGGTTGACCCAGGCTATAGCGAGGGTTGACTTTCTGCCATCTGGAAGATCAATAGTGATATTGTTCTTGACTCGCCACAGTTTTAACAAAAATGGATTTTTGATTCCAGAACCGCAAATGATTACTGAAAATTTGATCAGAACCTAAAGATTCAATCTGACTTGACATTCCATTGGCCACTCCGCAGATTTGGTGGGTAACCACAGGCACCCGAGAGGTACTCCGGTAGCCTCAAGGACGGTGACAGAGAAGTTCTTGTTTACCCAGACTTGACATTGCTGTTGTTCCAGACTGTGAGACCCGGTAGGAGGATGAGTATAGCGTCGTTCTAAACTAGCTTTAGAAGTATACGTCTATATGACTCTGCCAGAGGGTTGTCGTGATCAGTGAGAGCAGCGGAAGCATTGGTGGACAGGTGGCTTATGTCTATTTATTGACTAAAGCGGATATAGCAGAGATAGATCATCTATTTCTGATGTGAAAGTCATAGGTTTGACTTCATCGGAATAGAGGATGGATCTGTTAAGAAGGTAGTAGGGTGTGATGTCCTAGTATTTGGATGACATGCACAGAGTAGGAAATGAAATTCCTATACTACGATCGGTTATACTTTGGTTGTCACACAGTGGTTTCTCCACAAAGGACTTGGATATTATATCAGACATTCTGGTTACTAGATCTATGGTTTTAGATCTAGATTTGGGAAGTTTTCCAATCAGGGTACTTAGACAGCATTCTAAAGGTGTTTCAGAATGGACGACTCCAGGCACAGTAGTGTACCTACAGGTGATGGAGTCACCCTCTCTAAAGGTGTCTTATAGACTAAAGGGGAGAGGGATGTGCATGATCGGCAGATCACTTGCTTAGGCAATTGAGTTGATCGTGAGATGTCAAGTACCACACCAGATGTTGTTTTTGCACGAGATGCAATAAGTTGATCCAATCCTGGAGAAGCATTCGGAAGCAGCTTTAGAACATAAGTTGATGTTCTGGGGAAATGATAACGACATCCTCCTTCGGGAGACAGTTATCATTCCAGGCTTCCAAGGTGACCTGGACGGCAGAGTGGCTGTCAGAGTTATAGTTTTCCCTCTGACGAGGGGCAGTATTTTGGACAGGTGGTCCAGGCGGATACTGAGGGAGGCATGGCGCAGGATACTGATTAAGTTCAGTTGACGATACAGTCTAAGAAGTTTGGATTTGGATTTCATTTATGAACTAGGTCCCATCAGACATCCGAACATATTCTAAGACAGGTATTGCTCATTTCGGGAGATGGCTTTCTCCGCGAACTTGAGATAAAGAGAGACATAGAAAGAAACATTAGAGCGGATCCACTCACTGAGGCTATTCCTCGAACGCATTAGTTTCGCAAATAGTTTTTGTGAGACTGATTAGTAAAGGAGTTGGGTGTTCGGCATCACAAGGGCTGTGAGTATGCGACATCGTAATAATTAGCCTTGAGTGCAAGTGGGAGATTGTTGGAGATAGTTCCCTCAGAGTCAATTATTGGATCACAGTCAAGTGATTGCAATGATTGAGAGAGGACCTATACCGTTAGAACAGTCTTACTCAAGATGATAGTATGCTATCTGGTTTACCTTTATCATCGTGTACTGCTTCAGGTGACCTTACAGGTCACTATTACACGTTGATAGAGCCCTTAGGATTCTTTCATGACGACCAGCAGTATGATGGTGATCATATACGTGGGAGCTGGGGTCTATAAGCACATCCTTAAAAGGTTCCTAGTCGTGGGAGTTTTCGAGACAGGGCATCGATACTCCAGAGTAGACTAGTGTATACAGTCGAGAACCCGACGAGGGTCGGTGGCCGGTCTCGCAAGCCACTGGTGTCAGTTGGTTCACAAAAGATATATACAGGTGCTCATTGGGTTATGAGTACACCGGACAGGACTCGCAGGGAACATGCTAGTTGGTCTTATTCCTGACATCAGATAGCAGTTCCCTGGTGACATGTGTACAGGTTAGTTCATCGACTTGAGATCGTCATTTGTCTCGTGTGAGTTCCCACTGTACTTTGATTACTACCCTACCACGCTTAAAGGAGACGTGCAAACAGGTTTTAGTTGGGTACAGTCCCGAGCCACATGGAGGCAGTGAGCGGATCTGCAGGGGTTCGTCTCACCCGGTATTGGGGGTGAGGTCGCGTTTTGTCTAGGAGAGCTATTACACGAAGTCCTTGGCCAAGGCAGGAGATTTACTGGTAGGTATTCCAGTAGTATCTCAGGGTGTTCTAGGCTACACTCTGGCATGACTTGTACCGCTTTTTGGGGTCTGACTTTTACCAACCCCCTAGGCCCGCCATGCAATGCTCATAGACGAACGGACCGGACTGTACGGATATTGTCACTGACAGGCTCAGTTGGGTGTAAGGATGAGTTCTCTCATCGACGTCCCTTTTGGTCAATACCTAGTAACCCGTTACATATGGCTAATACCTCTGACGTGCTAGTGGTTAAATCCACAACCAAAGTATTGACAAGTCTTTAGAGTCCCCCACATACCGTTTCTCAAGTTTCGGGCGAAACGCTGTAGAGACCGTATGGAGATATGGCAGGGTTCAATCATATACGTGCGGTATTGCACGGATCATGATCAGACAGATAATACTAGCGGGCTTTGGTTTAAGCTGGATCCTAGTATTGTACTGTGTAGATTTTGTCTCATTGCATTTGTATTCGGTCGCAATACAAATGCGGGTATATATATACAGTCGCGGGGTTTTCCTGTAATTTATTACGGGATTATTTTTCTAAAGTTTCCAGTTTGCTTTCCGTTTCGGCCATTTTCTTTTGTTTCTTTCCTTGGCTGAAAATTTGTGGAGGAGGGCTAATTTGCATATTTGCAAATTAGCAATTGTGGAGGGGTTTATTTGTAAATGGATGATCATGATGGTTCCACCATACATTGACTTCGTGGTTCATGATTTTCCATCATTGCTTGACTTTTGTTTTGATGGGTTGGTGATGGGTTTATGAGTGTGGATTTTGTTGTGATGATTATTCCTCATCATCACCTTTTCTCTCTCTTGCATTATCTTGGCTCACTCATTTTCATTCTCTCAATTCTCTCATTCCTCACAGATTGGCCGGCCATTCTTCTTGGGGGCTGTCCAAAATTTAAGAAGAGAAAATGATCTCTTTTGCTTAACTCAAAATTCCCAAGTTCATCTCAAAAGTTTATAACTTCATCTCCATATCAATATGGAAACTTCCTTAACCCCTAGAGACAAATGGATTCTACACTTTGCCTACAGCATCCTTGGGCACGTCGACTCACCAACTTCGTGCTCGAGTTGCCTCGGTCCAGAGGTGGGAGCCCGTAAAAGAACCCGGCGATGTGGTGCCCTTCCGACGAGGAGATGAAGACCGGAGATTCCGCGGGGAGATCGGGATGACGACGAGAAGACCGAAGGACACGGATCGCTCGGTATATCTCTCTACCCCTTCTCTTGATAGCTAGCATTAGGTTAATGGACCGATCCTGGTTTTTAGTGCGTGGTGGTGCCGGTTTACAAGTTTCGGAAAAGTATCGTTTCCGCATTTTGGCCTCGGATTGACGGCCGGGGCGCCGCCGTGCAGTTACATTGGGTTCCAACCAAATCAGTGCCTACCACTCCATATGCGATATGGTATGGGAAGAGCCCATCTCTTAAGCAAGTTAAGATTTGGGGTTGTCCGGCTTATGTCTAAAAGCAAAATCCGGACAAGCTCGAGGCAAGGTCAGTTCTATGGAAGTTTGTTGGATATCCCAAGCATTTGCAAGGAAATATCTTCTACCGCACCGAGGAACAAAAGGTGTTTTATTTCTCGGCATGCCACCTTTTCAGAAAAAAGTAATTTTTTTTTATGGAAAGAAATTTGTGGTCATGAGGTAGAACTGGAATCAGTTCCATCTATACAAACTACAGCTGATGATTTGGTAGAACCGATGGATTCAATTGCTCCCGACGAACCTCAGCCTATCCGTCGATCTGGTAGGGTTCCTCATCTGCCTGAGAGATACTACGGTTTCCTCGATGACAGTGGGAGCGAGGAATGCCGTAACGTTTCAAAATATTAAAATATTAATTTTGGGGAATTTTTATAATTTAATATTATTTTAATGAATATTTTAATATTCCGGTATAATTAAATACAAATAAATGGGGAAAATTATAGAAAATTCTGAAATAGGGTATTTTATGAAATTATGTCATTTTAAAGTTTTTATGATTTATTTGACACTAATTTAGTGTTAATGGCGATTAAAAATCGCTAATCGGATTTTTGGCATTTTTGTGCAAAACATGCACATATCTTTTTCTACACTTGTGTTACATTTTTCTTGCCATGGTTGTTCATTTGGGTTCACTATTAGGGTGAGAAGGAATTAGGATTAAAGAAAAGGAAAGAAAAAGGAAAAGGGAATATATTATGAAGCATGGTGAGAGAGAGAAAGAGTAGGTGAGGTGTGTTGACTTGAACCATTCCTCCATCATTCTTCAACTCATTTCTCCCTCCCTCTTCTTCAGTTGTTGCTGCTGCTATCCCTTTGCTCTTCCTCCTCACTAAAATCATCTCCATCACACTCAAATCAACTCCAAAACCCCATCTTCCCTTCACTAAAAAGGTACACGAGCTCGAGAGGAACGCTTTGGACTAAGGAAGAGTGGATCTTGAGGACTTTGAGCAACTCAAGAATTTTTTTGAGTTGCCAAAGGAGATAATTTCTGCACCCTCAAGTAGTATTTCAATTTCCTTGTGCATCAATTCTAGTTTCATATCGATATTGTGTCGTTTTGTGGACTTTGGAGAATTCAAGTTAGGGTTTAGGGTTAGACCTGAAATCAAAGTGAAATTGAGGCTTGTTGTGACCTTAGAACCCCTTGTGTGATGCTAATTTGGACCCAAACCTGAACATAAAACCAGAATACGGATTTACGGAATCGATATCGGGGAAAACTGTGAATCTGTGATCGTATTTAAGAATCTGCTATCACCCCGAGACCCCAAAAATAAAACTGAGTTGACAGTGAGATGTGCAGGCACCATGGAACCACCACACAAAGCCCTAACCCCTAATTCTTTGTTTGGGCTGCAGATTTAATCCCTATGGCCGCAAATTGCGGCCAGAGCAGGTTGGAACCCCTTCGTTTTTGTTCTGTAGCCTTTTGCCCTATAAACTTGACCCTGGGTATGTCTAGTTTTGACTGATTCCAGTTAGGGTAAAATCTCGGTTGATTTTCTTGAGTTGGCGTATGATTTACGACTTGTTTTAGCATGGATTTTGGTATTTGGTGATTCGTTTCTGTCGGGTGGTGTTTGGACGTCAACGACAAGTGGATATTGAACGTGTTTACATGCGAGACGATAGGTTTTTACCTATGCGAGTAACGTATGCTATTTTGGTTTCTGATGTGATTTTCATGTGCTTTAGCATTGTGATATACTTGTAGATACCCTACGTGCTGTTGAGGCGAAGAAGATGAAGATGGCGACATCGGCATCGGCACATGAGAAGCAAAGTGAGTAGATTTATATCTACGGGGAGAAGTCGGGTGGATGGAGTATAGCACCCCCGCAATCCGTGGTGATGTATACGAATACGTATACACACATATATTTATTATGTGTTGTTAGGACTATTGATGGTAATAATGGAATTATTGATGATACAGATGTATTGGTTTAGTAGTGCGAAACCCTAGAGTAGTGGGTACACTCACACATACACACATACACACATACTTGCATACATTCTTTCATTTATTTGTGCGCATATGATGGTGTGTATATCTACACATGGGTATGGGACTATGTGTTCATATACGAGATTTGAGGATGATACGTGGGATTGAGATGAGTCGATGAGATTCGATTGAGTCCGTGAGATTTGGCGACATGACAGAGTTCGTATTGGAGATGTGATATGATGGTAGTGATACCTGTTATGTGATGAGATAATGTGATATTGACTTGATTGTTGGGTTCGTAGTTCGCATAGTAGGCGTTAGACTAGACCCGAGTCATATCTATTTCAAAACTAACGAATCGGGGATATTTTAAAGATAGGCAAAAGGGTTTCTACGGATATTTTTAAACGACACATCTTTTCTTAAAACACCGTAGCCCTTATTTTACCAAAAACCCTGATTCGTTTTATTTCAAAAGGCAAGGCTGCATGATATATTTTTTGAGGCAGGTTCTTTACTGTTGCGTTGATTATTCGATTTCCGCATATTCATGCTATTTGCATTGCATTGCTTGTGTTTATTGATATATTACCGTCATGCTGCTAGGACACCAGCACCATTATCGATGATGCATATGTTCCACGTACACTGTTGCCGGCTCACACACTTCATCATCGATAATTGCCATGTCACTACACTGTAGTACTGTTGCATTCAGGATATGATTCTTGCATGACAGACTGATGTGCTTACATTTCTTTTACATGTCACACACATCATGCTTGCTGATTATACGCATGGAGATATGTTGTTTCCATGATATTTATGGTTTTGGGGACCGTGGGTGTTTAAAAAGGGAATAGGTAACTGTTTTAAAACCTGGTTACCCTTGATATGATATTTCAGTGCGTCCACCATGTGTTTTCTCGGTGCTGAAAGCTACATGTGAAACCCGATTCGAGGAGGCGGATGAGGCCGATTGCGGGTACATGGTGGACCCGGTATGGTTCCCCGGGGCAAGAAATGTTTTTCGTGGAGTAGAAGATGAGCCTAGCAGGGTGGAGAGTACCTACCGGTGATTGGTTGGACATGGCGGTTATCCGGAGGATACCGACTAGAGTCGATAGATGGATATGGGCGTACTGCTGGGGCCGAGGGCCGATTCTGCAGACGGAGCCCGTGGGCTGGTTCAGACTGACAGAGCCCGATATATATATATGAGGATTTACGTGCCGATGCTGGGCACAGTTTTCATGATATTTTCGAGTGTCGATGCTGGGCACTCCGGTTCCATGATTTTTACGTGTCGCGAGGGACACAGGTGGTTTATATCCTCATATTTCCATGCATATGCTGATGATATTTACATGCATGATGGTTATTGTCATTGGGTGACGAGTGGACGGGATCCACGTACATGCAGATTTGATTACATTAATTATACCTCACATTTATGATATGCTATTACATGAGGCACTGGCACGAGCACTTGGCACTACACTCATGTATAGAGATTACATTGCCAGTTTAGCATGCTTCAGACTTATTCATATTGAGGTTTATTTTTATCTGATCGTATTGACCTAGGATGGGTCATACATTCGATCTCTGCTTGTAGATATTTTTCTATTCACGAGTTGGCAACTCACCCCTGTTGTGCCACAGTCCTTGCAGGTTTTTGCCGCACAGATTCCATAGCGGCATTTCTGGCACACTGCTTCCATATGGGTGACTTGCGTTGGTAGGTGGGTTCTTTTGTATCAGAACCGCCATTGTTCCTGAATTATTCATTGTATCTAGAAATTCCATCAACCAAAACTTGTATATTGTTTCAGACTTAGAAAACAGTGTTGTATTATTTCAACCTTAGAGTCGCGCTTGTAGTATTACGGTTTTCTGGCTGTTTTGAGTTCTTTTTGGGTTTTGATCCTCGCCCTTTTGGTGTTGTATATTATTATTGCTTGCGTGGTTGTGACCGTCGATTGACGAAGAGCTAGCTCCCGCTTGGGGATGCCTTTTATCATTTCATATATGTTATTCTTGTTGTACCCCGTTCGGGGCCAGTTTTTACAAAGGAAACTCTGCCGAAATTTTCAGGAAAGGTTACACATTTTAAAAATGCATATTCGGCTTAGTTATTTAAAAACTTAATTTTCGAAACATGATTTATTTACTTCTTAAACCAGTTTTCCTTATTTACTTTTTAAATCGTTTTAGATTTCTGGGCTTTTGGCTTACTTTGATCAGATGGGGTCCTATAGACTTCATATGGTTCAAGGGCCAGTAACGTGCTCTTTCGGGTGGTGACAAAGTTGGTATCAGAGCGCTGGGTTGACCTTGGTTCGAGTCTAAGTTTGACTATGTGGAGCCTAGGGCGTTATCTATATACGGAACTTAGGCTTGACCTTACGGAACTTAGACTTGGTCGAAGGGGTATTATATCCGAACTTTCGTCGCGTAGGATGACCCTTGGTTGATGGAGTAGGCAGCTTGAGTAGAGTGACGTACCGTACGTATGTTCCCCGGCATACTTACGACACACCACTCCGCTTAAGAAACCTTAGGATGTACATTTCCTTACACAGTATTATATTCATTCCTATGATCTATCCTCATCGAAACTGGTTATGGTTTTGCTGCCGCGATTGCACGGGCAGAGTGAGCTACGGCTCGAGTTGCGTCAGCATGAGCTCGTCGTGGATGAGGACTGACCAGGGCGTGATTCCAGAGATATACGATTGCATATTGAGGCGTCGTCTTATTGTGTTTTCGCGCCATGAGCGTTGGTTTGATCGCTTTTACGAGATTTCCCGGATGTGCTGATCGGCACCAGAGGATTGGGCCACTGATAGAGGCCAGCCAGGATGTGATGACCGTTGATATATCGCTTATCCAGGACGATTGAGGCGCTGTTTAGCGTATAGACGAATGAGCCAGTTGCTGCTGCGAATGATGAGATATCGCCCAGATGATTGGAGCTACTGCAGCATGAGCATATACTTAGAGATATGACGGTGAGTCGCTAGTCACCGAGGATGAATAACTAGGACATGTGGTTCGTTCGCTTATCCCGATGAGAGGTCACCAGATAGATTGACTCTAGCTAGAGGCGACTTCACGCAGATTCGTTGATAGTCGATTGAGACGATCGAATGTTAGGAACCCATTTTCCAAGTTTAAAGTATTCGGAAAGACATGCAAGCGATTCTATGGACCCTCTATAAGAATGAAACCCTAACTCGACATAATGACCGTGTGAAAGCCTTTGAAGCTTAGGGTTTACGGCAGTTCCGCGGCACCATTAGTGAGGCTTGGGTTTGCCCTTCTACGGCTGGACCACCGATGCTGTGGTATGTACTCGATACTATTAAACTGTACCCGAGATGTTGAGCTCTTGGGGGATTATGAGTTTCTGACGAGTCGATCGTACGATTCGACATCATTCGGATATCATGTGATGGGACACTGCTTGGGAGACTCCAGATACGAGCATAGCCGTTGGAGCGCAGTCTGTGTAGCCACGATGAGATGAGTCCGAATCAGTCGATATTGAAGCAGAGTAGAGTAAAGAGTTCGCATGAGATTTCGACGAGATGACGTTCCACTCCGCTGACATCAGAGATGCGATACGCACGTTGAGGACGTGATCGGCTAGATATCTTCTACTGAGTGATGAAGATACCGAGTTCGTGATTTCGAGTCCGTGTGAGAGACTTCGGATGGACCGTAGCCGAGGGCATTGCAGTGCGCAGATAGAGACGCGACGTCGAAATGGACGATGATACAGACAAGCGGGACAAGAAGTTCG
Organism: Agapanthus africanus; assembly: GCA_030015575.1. NCBI lineage: Eukaryota > Viridiplantae > Streptophyta > Magnoliopsida > Asparagales > Amaryllidaceae > Agapanthus > Agapanthus africanus. Next base: position 122,833,835 of record JASDDO010000004.1, on the reverse strand, counting down.
TGCGAGATGCAGACGAGCTGTTACTTTTCCCCGTTAAGATTAAAGGTCGGATATGCATACAGAGACGCAAGGATGCGACCAGCTTTCGAGTAGATGTTGTACTAAGGACGCAGAGGTCCAGAGAGCAAGGAAAGATTATGCCAGAATACCAGCCTCCGTACAGTTTGGCTTAGGCGAGATCAGAAGAGACCTTGAGCAGGATTCCTTCTAGTACACTGCTGCAATAAGATTTGCACCAGGAGCAAATGTGTGATGTGCATTCAGAGGACCCGAGGTCGACGCCAGAGATGTGCTGCTTTACGAGCGGTCGTGAGGATTGACCGAGAGATGACCGGAAAAGTGCCAGAATGGAATCGTTCCTGTTAGCACACCTGACCGGGCCGATGAGCCGATGGATTGCGAGATTGGTAATCCACATGGAAGATAAGGAACCAGAGGCAGAGGACGCCAGCCGTGAGCAAGAGGCAAGTAGATATCTTGTGCCGCTAGCATTGGATGTACCGGCACCTTCTCTACTTCGAAGGAGGATATACCGACGACGATATTTCTGATTTGTGATTTTGTGATTTGACTATCACGTATCCGTCACTTTGGATTTCGGTATTTTGTGCGATCTATTCGCATGATTTAGTCTTGATGACTGAGTTCCATGATATTTGATTTTGTGCACCATGGTTGCACCTACTGGGTATTTATACCTTGCGCATAGTTATTACTCTTGAGGTATTGATTGTGATTTCATGCCTATTTTATGCCGGTGATTTGATTTACGCTTCCAGCATAGTTTTCATGTATTTTTAGTGTTTTGATTTGATTTGTGCACGCTGATGCACGCGGTTGTGAGATTTTCCATCGCGGTACACCTGATTTTGATTAAGCCGCATTGTATATTGTTTCGTGCCTTGGCTGCACCTGATTATGACTTCATGGATTTCATACGGTTGATTTGAGGTTATGCATATATTACGCACACGATTTGATTTTGCACTCGGTATAGCTTATATGTGCTTGTAGTGCATTGATATGTGTTTTGTGCACGCAGTTGCACACGTTTATGATTTCATTTATACCTGGGTACACTTGGTGTTGCTGCTTACGCATTTGAGTTATTGCTTGGTATTTGTGCATGGGATGCACCCGTTCTATACTTCGTGCGTTTGTCGCACCAGTTTTATGTTTCATGCGTGTATCGCATCAGATTTATATTTCGTGCCTTTGTTGCACCGGATTTATATTTTGTGCACTACGGTTGCACCTGACTTCGATTTGATGTCATTCGATATATCGATTTTGATTCTGATATTGATGTTGATTCTTGCACTCCGTGCTTTTGACTGGACTTACGCATGTTCAGCGTTTGCTATTGGATTTCGTGATTCCGTGCATGTTGAGTGCGCAGGGTTTAGATTTTCATTCGTGTACGATGGATGCACCGACTTGGATTTTCGCGCATGTTGGGCGCATGTTTTGAGATACGATTTTGGTGCACACCAGATGCACTAAATCGAGATTCTTCGTGCATGTCAGATGCACCTGGTTTTGCTGTCAGGCATACCGGTTTCCTATGACAGATACTTCGTGCACACCCGTTGCACCTAGATGTTGTTTTGTGCACCTGTATAGCACATATATGGATTTTTATTTCCGTGCGCACCAGACGCATATGGTGGTGTTATGTGCATTTTGGGGATTTATTCCTTTTGGAGCAGTACATTTTTGTGATATTGGATATTTGTTTTCATACTGAGCAGGACTAGTCAGAGGACAATACCTGGATATATTTTGCATGCATTGATAGTTATCGAAGGGATTTCCAAAGAGCGAGCTATAGTCTCGGCATATATACCTACGTGTCCGAGATGACACGAAACGTTTTAAAAACAAGGAAATCCTTCTAAATTGTTTTCAAAACGGCGGAACGTACATATTAAACAAATGATATATACGTATATAGTTATTTTTCTTATGAAAAACGTCTGCCACTGTGCAGTGTTAAGTGCATCGCACGGCGATTTAAAAAGATTTGGCATGCATTTACATCAGCTATTCACATGTATAGACTGGATGTCTACATGTATAATTCTGATCTATATCATATTGGTTTCGTATTGGATTTGACATTTGTGTCTTTACCATGACTCCGATGATTGCGGGATGCTTGACGGAGTGTTGCTTTTAAGTTATCTGCTCAGTACTCATGCGCATGCATTGCGCTATGATGTTTTATGTATAGATGATTTCGGAGCCCCGATGACTTGGAATTTGTATTGAAATATTTTAGTATTTGGGGGTTTAAATTTAAATTCGGGGACCGAATTTCTTTAAGGGGGGTAGATTGTAACGTTTCAAAATATTAAAATATTAATTTTGGGGAATTTTTACAATTTAATATTATTTTAATGAATATTTTAATATTCCGGTATAATTAAATACAAATAATGGGGAAAATTATAGAAAATTCTGAAATAGGGTATTTTATGGAATTATGCCATTTTAAAGTTTTTATGATTTGTTTGACACTAATTTAGTGTTAATCGCAATTAAAAATCGCTAATCGGAATTTTGGCATTTTTGTGCAAAACATGCACATATCTTTTTCTACACTTGTGTTACATTTTTCTTGCCATGGTTGTTCATTTGGGTTTACTATTGGGGTAAGAAGGAATTAGGGTAAAAGAAAAGAAAAGAAAAAGGAAAAGGGAATATATTATGAAGCATGGTGAGAGAGAGAAAGAGTAGGTGAGGTGTGTTGACTTGAACCATTCCTCCATCATTCTTCAACTCATTTCTCCCTCCCTCTTCTTCGGTTGTTGCTGTTGCTGCCCCCTTGCGCTTCCTCCTCACTAAAATCATCTCCATCACACTCAAATCAACTCCAAAACCCCATCTTCCCTTCACTAAAAAGGTGCACGAGCTCGAGAGGAACGCTTTGGACTAAGGAAGAGTTGATCTTGAGGACTTTGAGCAACTCAAGAATTTTCTTGAGTTGCTAAAGGAGGTAATTTCTGCACCCTCAAGTTGTATTTCAATTTCCTTGTGCATCAATTCTAGTTTCATATCGATATTGTGTCGTTTTGTGGACTTTGGAGAATTCAAGTTAGGGTTTAGGGTTAGACCTGAAATCAAAGTGAAATTGAGGCTTGTTGTGACCTTAGAACCCCTTGTGTGATGCTAATTTGGACCCAAACCTGAACATGAAACCAGAATACGGATTTACGGAATCGATATCGGGGAAAACTGTGAATCTGTGATCGTATTTAAGAATCTGCTATCACCCCGAGACCCCAAAAATAAAACTGAGTTGACAGTGAGATGTGAAGGCACCATGGAACCACCACACAAAGCCCTAACCCCTAATTCTTTGTTTGGGCCGCAGATTTAATCCCTTTGGCCGCAAATTGCGGCCAGAGCAGGTTGGAACCCCTTTGTTTTTGTTCTGTAGCCTTTTGCCCTATAAACTTGACCCTAGGTATGTCTAGTTTTGACTGATTCCAGTTAGGGTAAAATATGGGTTGATTTTCTTGAGTTGGCATATGATTTACGACTTGTTTTAGCATGGATTTTGGTATTTGGTGATTCGTTTCTGTCGGGTGGCGTTTGGACGTCAACGACAAGTGGATATTGAACGTGTTTACATGCGAGACGATAGGTTTTTACCTATGCGAGTAGGGTGTGCTATTTTGGTTTCCGATGTGATTTTCATGTGCTTTAGCATTGTGATATACTTGTAGGTACCCTACGTGATGTTGAGGAAAAGAAGACGAAGATGGCGACATCGGCATCGGCACATGAGAAGCAAAGTGGGTAGATTTATATCTACGGGGAGAAGTCGGGTGGATGGCGTATAGCACCCCCGCAGTCCATGGTGATGTATACGAATACGTATACACACATATATTTATCATGTGTTGTTAGGACTATTGATGGTAATAATGGAATTATTGATGATAAGGATGTATTGGTTTAGTAGTGCGAAACCCTAGAGTAGTGGGTGCACTCAAACATACACACATACACACATACTTACATACATTCTTTCATTTATCTGTGCGCATATGATGGTGTGTATATCTACACATGGGTATGGGACTATGTGTTCATATACGAGATTTGAGTATGATACGTGGGATTGAGATGAGTCGATGAGATTCGATTGAGGCCGTGAGATTTGGCGACATGACAGAGTTCGTATTGGAGATGTGATAGGATGGTAGTGATACCTGTTATGTGATGAGATAATGTGATATTGACTTGATTGTTGGGTTCGTAGTTCGCATAGTAGGCGTTAGACTGGACCCAAGTCATACCTATTTCAAAACTAACGAATCGGGGATATTTTAAAGATAGGCAAAAGGGTTTCTACGGATATTTTCAAACGACACATCTTTTCTTAAAACATCGTAGCCCTTATTTTTCCAAAATCCCTGATTCGTCTTATTTCAAAAGGCAAGGCTGCATGATATATTTATTGAGGCAGGTTCGTTACTGTTGCGCTGATTATTCGATTTCCGCATATTCATGCTATTTGCATTGCATTGCCTGTGTTTATTGATATATTACCGTCATGCTGCTAGGACACCCGCACCATTATCGATGATGCGTATGTTCCACGTACACTGTTGCCGCCTCACACACTTCATCATCGATAATTGCCATGTCACTACACTGTAGTACTGTTGCATTCAGGATATGATTCTTGCATGACAGACTGATGTGCTTACATTTCTTTTACATGTCACACACATCATGCTTGCTGATTATACGCATTGAGATATGTTGTTTCCATGATATTTCTGTTTTTGGGAACCATGGGTGTTTAAAAAAGGAATACGTAACTGTTTTAAAACCCGGTTACCCTTGATATGATATTTCAGTGCGTCCACCATGTGTTTTCTCGGTGCTGAGAGCGACATGTGAAACCCGATTCGAGGAGGCGGATGAGGCCGATTGCGGGTACATGGTGGACCCGGTATGGTTCCCCGGGGCATGAAATGTTTTTTGTAGAGTAGAAGATGAGCCTGGCAGGGTGGCGAGTACCTACCGGTGATTGGTTGGACCTGGCGGTTATCCGGAGGATACCGACCAGAGTCGATAGATGGATATGGGCATACTGCTGTGGCCGAGGGCCGATTCCGCAGACGGAGCCCGTGGGCTGGTCCGGACTGACGGAGCCCGATATATATATATATATGAGGATTTACGTGCCGATGCTGGGCGCAGTTTTCATGATATTTTCGAGTATCGATGCTGGGCACTCCGGTTCCATGATTTTTACGTGTCGCGAGGGACATAGGTGGTTTATATCCTCATATTTCCATGGATATGCTGATGATATTTACATGCATGATGGTTATTGACATTGGGTGACGAGTGGACGGGATCCACGTACATGCAGATTTGATTACATTTATTATACCTCACATTTATGATATGCTATTACCTGAGGCACTGGCACGAGCACTTGGCACTACACTCATGTATAGAGATTACATTGCCAGTTTAGCATGCTTCAGACTTATTCATATTTAGGTTTATTTTTATCTGATCGTATTGACCTAGGATGGGTCATACATTCGATCTCTGCTTGTAGATATTTTTCTATTCACGAGTTGGCAACTCACCCCTGTTGTGCCACAGTCCTTGCAGGTTTTTGCCGTACAGATTCCATAGCGGCATTTCTGGCACACTGCTTCCATATGGGTGACTTGCGTTGGTAGGTGGGTTCCTATGTATCAGAACCGCCATTGTTCCTGTATTATTCATTGTATCTAGAAATTCCATCAACCAAAACTTGTATATTGTTTCAGACTTAGAAAACAGTGTTGTATTATTTCGACCTTAGAGTCGCGCTTGTAGTATTACGGTTTTCTGGTTGTTTTGAGTTCTTTTTGGGTTTTGATCCTCGCCCTTTTGGTGTTGTATATTATTATTGCTTGCGTGGTTGTGACCGTCGATTGACAAAGAGCTAGCTCCCACTTGGGGATGCCTTTTATCATTTCATATATGTTATTCTTGTTGTACCCCGTTCGGGGCCAGTTTTTACAAAGGAAACTCTGCCGAAATTTTCAGGAAAGGTTACACATTTTAAAAATGCATATTCGTCTTAGTTATTTAAAAACTTGATTTTCGAAACAAGATTTCTTTACTTCTTAAACCAGTTTTCCTTATTTACTCTTTAAATTGTTTTAGATTTCTGGGCTTTTGGCTTACTTGGATCAGATGGGGTCCTATAGACTTCATATGGTTCAAGGGCCAGTCACGTGCTCTTTCGGGTCGTGACAAATGCATCATGAGATGATGACCCAACTAGTTTCGAGCAGGCCATCAAGAGTAGGGACTCTGTAAGAATGGCTGGATGCTAAGCGATCTGAGATGGAATCCATGTACACCAACAAAGTATGGACTTTGTATGCGACGTCTAAAGGGTTAAATCCCCATCAGGAGCAAGTATATCTTAAGAAGGTTACTTGGTGTAGATGGAAAAGTTGAGACTTTCAAATCTAGACTTGTTGTAAAAGGTTCTCATCATCGACCAGGTATAGATTATGATGAAACCTTTTCTCCAATAGCTACGCTTAAGTCCGTCCGGATCCTACTCGCCATTGCTACATACCATGACTACGATATCTGGCGGTTGGGTGTCATGACTGCTTTTCTAAATATTGATTTAGAAGAGAGCGTCTATAAGTACACAGCCATAGGGCTTCGTAGACAGAGGGAGCAGCGGAAACATGTGCAAGTTTCTTTATGCGTTAAAGCAGACATCGCGGAGTTGGAACATCTGTTTTGGTATGATAGTCAAAGCGTTTGACTTCATCAAAATGGTAAATGAACCTTGTATATACAAAAAGGTAGTAGAGAGTAAGGTGGTCTTCCTCATATAGTACGTGGATGACATACTCTTGATAGGAAAGGTGTTTCCTATGCTACGCTTGGTCAATCTCCTCTTATCACATTGATTCTTCATGTAGGATCAAGGTGATACCTTCAAAATCCTGGGTTTTGATTTATATGATAGATCAAAGTGGATGTTAAGATTCTCACTAGGTGTAGTGAGATAGTATCAAATGATCCTGGGGAGAATCACTGGACAGCTGTGAAAAACATTCTCAAGTAGTTGAGAAGCACTAAAGAAGTGTTCTTGGTATTTGGTAAAAGTGAACTCCTTGCCGAGTCCTTTACCGATTCGAGCTTCCAGAGTGATAAGGTCGACTATCAGACAGTCACAGGTTTTGTCTTTATCCCAGAAGTGGGGCAGTATGTTGGAAGAGTTCCAAGCTAAATACCGGGGCAAACTAGACGATAAATGCTGGATACATCGCTACCAAAGATGCTACCAAAGAGGTGGTCTGGGTGTATATTTGTTCATGAGATGAACAAGGTTCCTACCATTGTTTGATAATAGAGCTGTGGATTGGGCCTAGGAACCCCCGTCCCGTCAGTGACCCAGACATATTCTAAGGCAGTATCACTTGATCATAGAGATGGTTGATTTCCAAGGAGATCGAGGTTAGGAGATTTAGACACAGAGGACAACACGGCGGATCCACTCACAAAGGCCTTTTCCCAAGAGAGACTATTATAGGATGGTTGAGTATGGGATACTACAACCACTGCTGATTATTGGGTATTGGATACTACAACATATGGCCCTAGTGCAAGTGGGAGATTGTTAGTTATATGTATGCCCTAGAGGCCATTATTATACATATGATGTATATTAGAGTGGATGCTTGGACATATATAGGGTGGACTTTCTTGCTCGACATGATAGTACGCTATCTGGTTGCTCTTTATCTTAACATGTACACTTGATGTCTTTATGTTATATCTTGATAAAACCCTTAGGATGTGTACTTGACTACCAGGATTATGATAGAGATCATACTAGTGGGGTCTGGGTAGTCTGTGAGTACATCCTTTAATTATTCCTAGTCGAGGGAATATCGAGACAGGGCATCGATACTCCAGAGTAGACTAGCGTATAGCTTCTTGACCTATGTGATGGGCGATGGATGATCCCATATCCATTGGTGTTTGACATCAGAGATGGTATATGGGTGCTCAGTGGAGACTGGGTACACTGAACGGACTCGCCTAGAACTCCTAGATGGTATTATACCTCACGTCAGATAGCAGTTCTTTGGTGACACTGGTACAGGTTAGTCTTTCGATCTGAGATCGTCATAGAGTCTTGTTGTCTTCCACTGAGCTTTGATTTCCAACCTACCATGGCTCTACTGAGTCATGCAAACAGGTGGTTTTTGGGTACAGTCCCGAGTCACATGGAGGCAATAAGTGATAGGAGGGGATTTGTCTCTCCCGGTATTAGGGGTTGTTGTTGCGCTATGCTCGATTGGCCATAACAGGAAATCCCTGGACAGGGTTGCTGAGATCTACTGGTAAGTGTTATCAATAGTTTCTCGAACCGTTAGGACTGTTGGAGATAGTGCCCTCAGAGTCAATTATTGGATCACAGGCACGTGATTGCAATGATTGAGGGAGGACCCATCCCGGTAGGACAGTCTTACTCGAGATGATAGTATGCTATCTGGTTTACCTTTATCATCGTGTACAGTTTTAGGTGACCTGATAGGTCGCTATTGCACGTTGATAAAGCCCCTAGGATTCTTGCTTGACTACCGGCAGTATGAGGGCGATCATATACGTGGGAGCTGGTAGTCTATAAGCACATCCTTAAAAGGTCCCTAGTCGTGGGAGTTTCGAGACAGGGCATCGATACTCCAGAGTAGACTAGTGTATACAGTCGAGACCCCGACGAGGGGCGGTGGCCGGTCTCACAAGCCACTGGTGTCAGTTGGATCACCTAAGATGTATACAGGTGCTCATTGGGTTATGAGTACAACGGACAGGACTCGTCGGGAACATGCTAGTTGGTCTTATACCTGACGTCAGATAGCAGTTCCCTGGTGACATGTGTACAGGTTAGTTCATCGACCTGGGGATCGTCATTTGTCTCGTGTGAGTTCCCACTGTGCTTTGATTACTATCCTACCACGGCTCAAAGGAGTCGTGCAAACAGGTTTTAGTTGGGTACAGTCCCGAGCCACATGGAGGCAGTGAGCGGATCTTCAGGGGTTCGTCTCTCCCGGTATTGGGGGTGAGGTCGCGCTGTGTCTAGGAGAGCCATTACACGAAGTCCTTGGCCAAGACAGGAGATTTACTGGTAGGTATTCCAGTAGTATCTCAGAGTGTTCTGGGCTACACTCCGACACAACTTGTACCGCTTTTGGGGGTCTGACTTTTACCAACCCCCTAGGCCCGACATGCGATGCTCATAGACAAACGGACCGGACTGTACGGATATTGTCACTGACAGGCTCAGTAGGGTGTCAGGATGAGTTCGCTCATCGACGTCCCTTTTGGTCAATAGCTGGTGGCCCGTCACGTATTGGCTTATACCTCTGACGTGCTAGTGGTTAAATCCACAGCCATAGTATTGACGAGTCTTTAGAGTCCACCACACTTACAGTTACTCAGCTTTCGGGCGAAACGCTGTAGAGGCCGTATGGAGATATGGCAGGGTTCGATCAGATACGTGCGGTATTGCACGGATCGTGATCGGACGGTTTTTACTAGCCGGCTTTGGCTTAAGCCGGATCCTAGTATAGTACAGTGTAGATTTTGTCTCATTGCATTTGTATCCGGACGGAATACAGATGCGGGTGTGTATGCACAGTATGGGGGTTTTCCTGTAATTTATTGCGGGACTAGTTTTCTGGAGTTGCCAGTTTGCATTCCGTTCCAGCCGGTTTTCCTTTGTTCTTTCCCGGCCGGACTTTTCCGATGGAGGAGGTTATTTGCAAGTTTGCAAATAACATATTGTGGAGGATTTTCTTGCAAATGAATTTATTATGAAAGCATCTTTTGATACCATTCTTATCCATCATTATCACTTGCTTTTGGTTGATTAGAAGTGATTTGGAGTTGATGTGAGATTGTTATGATGAGGTTTAGGATGTGGTCACCTCTTACCTTTTAATACACTCACCTCCCTCTTGCATTTGGTATTGATTCCTCCACCATTCTCATTTGGAAAAGGTTGAACATTTTTGAGAGAAAAGAAGATGAGAGCTTCATTTTGAGAGTGTAGCATTTTTATCTCTTTTCATGCTAGAAAAATACAAGCACCATTTTTCTTATCTTGATTCCTCCATCATCTTCAAAGGCAACAAACCCCAAATGAGACATAGCCTCTACACTACACATTCTACAGCAAATCTTGGACGCGTCGGCCAGCCAACTTCGCGCCCGAGTTGCCTCGGTATTGAGGTGGGAGCCCGTAAAAGATACAGGCGATGTGGTGCCCTTCCGGCGAGGAGGCGACGACCGGAGTTTCCGCAGGAGATCGGGACGACGACGAGAAGACCGGAGGACTCGGATCATTCTGTATATCTCTAACCCGTCTTGTAGTTAGCTTAGACTAGTTAATGGTTTGATCCGGGTGTTTAGTCCGCGGTGGTGCCGGTTTGCTAAGTCCGCAAAATTAAAGTTTATCACCGCTTCCGCATTTGGCCGTCGGATTGACGGCCAGGGCGCCGCCGTGCACTTACAGTGGTATCAGAGCCTCGCCATTAACTTCGTCTAACTTTGTTTGATGTGTTTTACGTTTCCGATCGAACAAAATCCCGAAAACGCGTTTTTCAAGCACATCAGTTTCTGTCGAATTTTTTTTGAGTCCAAAAATTTTTCAGGTAGTTTTAGAGTGATGTGCAGGGAATTATAAGCATACTGTAAAAATTTGGTAGCATGAACTCACCATACCACCGCGGAACCGCGGCCAAACCCCTGCTTGGGCCTCGGTTCCGCCGCAATGTTCACTGTTCATGCCCCCAAAACTTTGCAGAATGTTCCTGAGTTGAAAATGTGGTTTCTGGAAGGTTAATTTTGGGCCCAGAATTTCTTGATGTGCTAAAGTAGTACTTGGGGGCCCACTTGTTAATTTTTGATCGATCGGATATTTTAAACACATTATTTCACAGTATTTACATTATATCTGCGACCGTGAATGTCACTCGATCGGTAAATCCGGTCTAACTGCTATAGCCCGGTTAGTCGGATTTGCGAACGTGACTTTCACGTTGATGTTTTGTGATTTTGCTGTGATGTTGCGGATCGGTCGTGGGGGATAGCCTGGCTGCAATGCTAGTACAGTGTTGTTGTATTATGTACATTTGATATTGCGGGGTGAGAGTCCGACATGTGGACTGCCTTCACTGCCTGTTTGTATTATTCTTTTGGGGCACGACCTGGTTGCGGTCGATGTACCCGTTGTATGTATATTTTACTTTCTGTACTAGGATTACCCCGAGGAGGGGTGCACGGATAGCCGGGTTCTAGAAGGCAACAAGCCCGCATCTCATGACATTGAGACAGAGGGGGCTTCACTCTAGAATTGGCAGGCTATTCGCCGCACTCGTAGGGGGTACAGGTTGACCCAGGAGGGGTGCCCAAGTTACCGGATTCCGTGAAGTGCTGGGTGGTCCATTCACGGTGCTGAAGGGGGCTGCCTTGCTTCAGGTTTTGGCGGGTAACTTGCTGCACCCGTAGGGGTCTAGGATTTCATTGCACAGGCTATCCACACGACCAGGGGAACGTCGGGTTTCAGTAATGGCTCTGTGAAACCCGGGGATCCCAGATATCTGTATTGTTCTGTGATGCTGTACATTTCTGTGATGTTGCATTTTTATCACGCCTTGAGCGAAATATAATATATTGGTATATATATTAGTAGATGTTGTATATGTTTTTCATCCGCGCTAGTCCAGTCCCCGCTCTGTCGTTAGTTAGCTAACCTAACGGGTGATGATGGGACCCAGTGGCGAATGCGGATGGCATATACGTGCGTCAGTATATTTTCGTTCTTTATGGTGTGATCAATTGATGGGACTGCATTGATTCGGATCAATGCAAGTTAAACAAACCTATTCTGATGTTGTTGGAACACTTTTCAAAAAGCTGTTATTGCAAGGACGTTCACTTTTGTTTTGCATTGTGGTATTCATTTGGAATATCCTGCTCCTCAGTCGATGAGGCAAGGGCCGAGATCCCTTCACCAGGAGTGACCCCTTGGACAGAAGTTTGCGTCAGGGCATTAACTTCACTATAGCCGATTCCTTTTGCTTTGCACCGTGGTATTCAGTTGGAATATCCTGCACCTCATTCTACGGGGAAAGAGCCGAGATCCCTTCACCGGGAGTGACCTCTTTAGCAAAGGTTTTCGTAACTATATTTTCAAAAAGCTATCCGTTCCTTCAACGATATCAAGTTCATTACGTTAAAGGTTTTCGCCAGAAACCATTCGTAGCCCTCCGTCGTTTCATATGGGTAGTCAATAGTATTCAAGCTGTGTTTGTTGGCCAAAGTCAAGGCACAGTGTTTGGTAGCTGTTGGTTATTCATATGCAGCATAGATAGATGCGTTGGTTTGGTGCAGTCGTATAGCCTTGTTGGCCAAAGTCAAGGGCTTGTACGGGTGGGCTCAAATTAACCTGGAGAATGACGGGCAGAACTTGACATGTGACTTATGATTTGTTGGCCAAAGACAAGATCATAAGAGCATGGGGTAAAAATCACATCGGGAGTTTCAAAAGAACTGAGACTTGCCAGATATGCGCATACCTTCTGGAGTATGATACCGTGAGCGGATTCCGTCACGTTATCATGCAATGATAGTTGGATCCCGATTCCCACTGATGAGTTGGTTTACTCCTCGGGTGACCCCGACTAATTCTTCTTTCAGGTTTGGAGGAGAATTTGAGGTACAGTGGGAGGTTTTCAGATTAGATAAATTGGTAACCATTCTGATCTAGGTTAGAGTGCACGCTGAGTGTTTCTTTTCTCTCTTTCTCTGGCAGCGACCATTGACCCGACCCTAAAACTATGACTCAGTGACCAAGTTGACCGAACCTTCTTAACACTGGCTTTTGGATTGTCAGAGTTGCAGACCTCATTGCCACTCCTACTTTTACTCTTTTCTCCAGGACACCCCGTATTACTACGAACGTCCACTTCCATTGGACAAAACCATCGTATGGTTATATACGAACTCGAAGGACTTCGAGGATGGTTTCCGATTCTGGAGAAAACGGATAGGACTATTCAGTTGTCTTTTCTTTTCACCTTCTCTCAGGTTGCGAGTACTCCTTGGTTTAGGAGTAGTACACCTATTACGCAAATTGGATAGTCTTCTTCCAAACCATAGGCTGGTGCCGACCGGTAGGGAATGAAGAAAACCAATTAGCCTAAACGGTGTGCAGAAGGTATTAAGATTAAGACAAAGCAAGGGATTAGTAAGAGGGCAAAGTAAATTGCGACTGATATTCACGACCAAACCAAGTATTTCTTCGCCAATCCTAAATCACCTTTGTATTTCTCCAGGACACTCCGTATCACTACGAAGATCCACAGTTTATTGGATACTCCATCGTATGGTTATATACGAACTCGAAAGGAACTTGTTCCGGTTCGGGGATGGATTCTAGTCCAGGAGAAATAGGAATAAGGTTTATTCGGTTGTCTTTTATCTTCACCTTCTCTCGCATTGCGAGTGCTCCTGGGACTAGGACAGTACACCCATTATGCTTATTGGATAGTCTTCTTCCAAACCATAGGCTGGTGCCGAACGGTAGGGAAGGAAGAAAACCATTTGGCCTAAGGGGTGTGCAGAAGGTAATGACTAAAGACATATAAAGGGATTTGGAGAGGTGGCAAAGAATTATACGGTTATAGTTGTGAATCTGGATAATGGTAGAGGAATTACTTGGAATACCAGGATACCCCATCGAAACATTTCAATGTTTCAGTTCAGCTGTGTACTGTTAAAAGAAAACTGATTTCCCGATTGGACACTTGCTCCAGGGTATGTATTTACCAGGTTTGATTCTCACATCTGTATGGTTTTACAGATGATGAGAGGGAGTAAGTCATTGGGAATTAGGTGATCATCCTCATTATATCGGGATTCGTTGTAATCGGTGATATTTGAGGAGATCACCTGGGCTGTTTGCCGGTCGGCAAATATTTGGTTTTGAATATCCGCTGTTGTGCACCAATTTCAAATTGATATATCTGTACGTCTATTTTCATAGAGTGAGATATACCTTTTGATATCATGTCGATGACATTTACCTAAATCAGTGGATGGTTAGGTAAGGAGTATTAAACAGCGGTGTAATTCTTCTTAACCATAAGTACAGTTTTCAACCTACGACACACAGTGAAAGAGTTGTTAGACTCAGCGGACTTATACAGAGTATTGTATGTTGTCCAGTGTCCATTAGGACAGAGGGGTTGGTCCTCATACTATATTCTGTTTACTTTTAACTTCTCTAGTTCTTAGACATGTGTTTCGTAGAAACACAGGGTCTAAGTTTTGAGGAGTTATAAGTATTTGAATAGAGTAGAGAACCAGGTGTAGCAAGTATCGGGATTCTTCAAAGTGATCGAAGATGTAGATACTTGTGTATGGTATTCATTTGATAGTAATGATAAAGAGAAATTGCTTCTCTTTCAGGTTACTCATAATTGGAAGTATTCCTAAGTTGAGTAACGCTGATCGGCCTCTCTCCATTTAGTTGACATGCACTGGAGACAGCTGCATGATTTGAATCTGGTTAAATTAAATCATTGCCTCTGGTTCTATATTGGATATAGAACAGTTCATATCTTAACGATGTTAAGGTACGGGGAGTTGTCCGGCTTATGATTAAAACCAGACACTGGACAACTCAAGGCACGTTTCTGTAATGGCTGTTTGTGGGTTGACCCAGGCTATGACGAGGGTTGACTTTCTACCATCTGGCAGATCAATAGAAATATTGTTCTAGACTCGCCACAGTTTTATTTAAAATGTATTTTTTTCAGAAAACAGTAGTGGGAGTATGGTAGAACTGGAAGTGATTCCAGAACCGCAAACGATTACTGAAGATTTGATAAGGAACCTAAAGATTCAATCTGGCTTGACATTCCATTGGCCACTCCGCAGATAAGGTGGGTAACTTCAGGCACCCGAGAGGTACTCTGGTAGCCTCAAGGACGGTGACAGGGAAGTTCTTGTTTACCCAAACTTACCATTGTTGTTGTTCCAGGCTGCGAGACCCGGCAGCAGGATGAGTATAGCGTCTTTCTAAACTAGCTTTAGAAGTGTACGTCTATATGACTCTGCCAGAGGGTTATCGTAGTCAGTAGGGAGCAGCGGAAGTATTGGTGGACATCAGGCTTATGTCTATTTATAGACTAAAGCAGATATAGCGGAGATAGATCATCTATTTCTGATGTGACAGTCATGGGTTTGACTTCATCAGAATAGGGGATGGATCTGTTGAGAAGGTAGTAGGGTGTGATATCCTGGTATTTGGATGACATACACAGAGTAGGAAAGGAAACTCCTATACTGCGATCGGTTATACTTTTGTCGTCACACAGTGGTTTCTCCACATGGGACTTGGACATTATATCAGACATACTGGTTACTAGATCTATATTTTTTAGATCTAGATTTGGGTGGTTTCCCAATCAGGGTACCTTGACAGCATTCTAAGAGTATTTAGAATGGACGACTCGTGGCACGGTAGTGTACCTGCAGGTGATGGAGTCACCCTCTCTAAAGGTGTCTTATAGACTAAAGTAGAGAGGGATGTGCATGATTGGCAGATCACTTGCTTAGGCAATTGAGTCAATCATGAGATGTCAAGTACCACACCAGATGTTGTTCTTGCACTAGATGCAATAAGTTGATATTGATCCAATCCTGAAGAAACAGTCGAAAGCAGTTTTAGAACATAAGTGGATGTTCTAGGGCTATGATAACGACAACCTCTTTTGGGAGACAGTTATCATTCCAGGCTTCCAAGGTGACAAGGATGACAAGCAGGTTGTCAGAGTTATAGTTTTCCTTCTGACGAGGGGCAGTATTTTGGACAGGTGGTCCAAGGCAATACTGAGGGAGGCATGGCGCAGGATACTGATTAAGTTCAGTTGACGATACAGTCTAAGAATTTTGGATTTGGAGTTCATTCATGAGCTAGGTCCCATCAGACATCCAGACATTCTAAGACAGGTATTGCTCATTTCGGGAGATGGCTTTCTCCGCGAACATGAGATATAGAGAGACATAGAAAGAAACATCAAGGCGGATCCACTCACTGAGGCTATTCCTCGACCGCAATAGTTTCACAAACGGGATTTGTGAGACTGACTAGTAGAGGAGTTGGGTGTTCGGTATCACACGGGCTGTGAGTATGCGACATCGCAATAATTAGCCTTGAGTGCAAGTGGGAGATTGTTGGAGATAGTGCCCTCAGAGTCAATTATTGGATCACAGGCACGTGATTGCAATGATTGAGGGAGGACCTATCCCGGTAGGACAGTCATACTCGAGATGATAGTATGCTATCTGGTTTACCTTTATCATCGTGTACTGCTTTAGGTGACCTGATAGGTCGCTATTGCACGTTGATAAAGCCCCTAGGATTCTTGCTTGACTACCGGCAGTATGAGGGCGATCATATACGTGGGAGCTGGTAGTCTATAAGCACATCCTTAAAAGGTCCCTAGTCGTGGGAGTTTCGAGACAGGGCTTCGATACTCCAGAGTAGACTAGTGTATACAGTCGAGACCCCGACGAGGGGCGGTGGCCGGTCTCACAAGCCACTGGTGTCAGTTGGATCACCTAAGATGTATACAGGTGCTCATTGGGTTATGAGTACACCGGACAGGACTCGTCGGGAACATGCTAGTTGGTCTTATACCTGACGTCAGATAGCAGTTCCCTGGTGACATGTGTACAGGTTAGTTCATCGACCTGGGGATCGTCATTTGTCTCATGTGAGTTCCCACTGTGCTTTGATTACTACCCTACCACGGCTCAAAGGAGTCGTGCAAACAGGTTTTAGTTGGGTACAGTCCCGAGCCACATGGAGGCAGTGAGCGGATCTTCAGGGGTTCGTCTCTCCCGGTATTGGGGGTGAGGTCGCGCTGTGTCTCGGAGAGCCATTACACAAAGTCCTTGGCCAAGGCAGGAGATTTACTGGTAGGTATTCCAGTAGTATCTCAGGGTGTTCTGGGCTACACTCCGACACGACTTGTACCGCTTTTGGGGGTCTGACTTTTACCAACCCTCTAGGCCCGACATGCGATGCTCATAGACGAACGGACCGGACTGTACGGATATTGTCACTGACAGGCTCAGTAGGGTGTCAGGATGAGTTCGCTCATCGACGTCCCTTTTGGTCAATAGCTGGTGGCCCGTCACGTATTGGCTTATATCTCTGACGTGCTAGTGGTTAAATCCACAGCCATAGTATTGACGAGTCTTTAAAGTCCACCACACTTACAGTTACTCAGCTTTCGGGCGAAACGCTGTAAAGGCCGTATAGAGATATGGCAGGGTTCGATCAGATACGTACAGTATTGCACGGATCGTGATCGGACGGTTTTTACTAGCCGGCTTTGGCTTAAGCCGGATCCTAGTATCGTACAGTGTAGATTTTGTCTCATTGCATTTGTATCCGGACGGAATACAGATGCCGGTGTGTATGCACACTATGGGGGTTTTCCTGTAATTTATTACGGGACCAGTTTTTTGGAGTTGCCAGTTTGCATTCCGTTCCGGCCGGTTTTCCTTTGTTCTTTCCCGGCCGGACTTTTCCGATGGAGGAGGTTATTTGCAAGTTTGCAAATAACACATTGTGGAGGATTTTCTTGCAAATGTATTTATTATGAAAGCATCTTTTGATACCATTCTTATCCATCATTATCACTTGCTTTTTGTTGATTAGAAGTGATTTGGAGTTGATGTGAGATTGTTATGATGAGGTTTAGGATATGGTCACCTCTTACCTTTTACTACACTCACCTCCCTCTTGCATTTGGTATTGATTCCTCCACCATTCTCATTTGGAAAAGGTTGAACATTTTTGAGAGAAAAGAAGATGAGAGCTTCATTTTGAGAGTGTAGCATTTTGATCTCTTTTCATGCTAGAAAAATACAAGCACCATTTTTCTTATCTTGATTCCACCATCATCTTCAAAGGCAACAAACCCCAAATGAGACATAGCCTCTACACTACACATTCTACAGCAAATCTTGGACGCGTCGGCCAGCCAACTTCGCGCCCGAGTTGCCTTGGTATTGAGGTGGGAGCCCGTAAAAGATACAGGCGATGTGGTGCCCTTCCGGCGAGGAGGCGACGACCGTAGTTTCTACAGGAGATCGGGACGACGACGAGAAGACCGGAGGACTCAGATCATTCGGTATATCTCTAACCCGTCTTGTAGTTAGCTTAGACTAGTTAATGGTTCGATCCGGGTGTTTAGTGCGCGGTGGTGCCGATTTTCTAAGTCCGCAAAATTAAAGTTTATCAACGCTTCCGCATTTGGCCGTCGGATTGACGGCCGGGGCGCCGCCGTGCACTTACAAGGACCTTACATCGGCATGACTTATCAAGTTACTGGGGTCTGACGTTTACCACCCCTAGACTAGATATATGACATATCAGACGAACAGACCGGACTGTACGGTAGTGTTACTGATTGGATTCGCAGGAGTGTAAGGAGGCTTGCTTGTTGATCTTCTGATCGCTCAATACCCGGGTGGCCGTTACGTTTAGCAGACCGCTTGCGGCTTGTGGGTGACTGATATGACCACGACCTACTGCCGGCGTATTGACGAGTCTTTAGAGTCGTACACAGAGGTTTCCTCGCTCAAGCGAAACGAAGTAGGAGCACATATGTGATATGTGCGGGATCGATATTAATACGATATGTGATACCGTATTCTATTCTTGCGATATGTGATATTGGCCGGTTACATGTGATATAGCCGGGTTATCGGATCAAGTGTTGATTCGATATGATGTTACATTTGATATTAGCCGGTTGTATGTGATATAGCCGGATTATTAAATCAAGTGTTGATTTAATAATTTAATGTATAATTATATATTTGATATATTGAATTACATTAACTAATATTAGTCACTTAATTGTTTCTTTTTCTCACTTTTGTGTAAACTTTACATATATGTGATATATGTGATTGTGTCATGGTTGTTGATATATGCAACATGGGTGTATGAGACTAACACCATGCTTTGGATAAATCTAGAGTTTTACTTATTTAAAGTAATTCAAAATGAAGTGAAATTGTGTTAGTTATATATATACCCTAGAGGCCATTGTTGTACATATGATGTATATTATAGTGGATGCTTGGATATATATAGAGAGGACTTTCTTGCTCGACATGATAGTATGCTATATGGTTTCACTTTGTCTTAACATGTTGACTTGTATCAGTTTATTGTCTTGCTCTCACATGTTGATAAAGCCCTTAGGATATGTACTCGAATACCAGGACTATGATGCAGATCATACTAGTGGGGCCAGGGTAGTCCAAGAGTACATCCTATAACTGTTCCTAGTCGAGGGAGTATCGACAGGGCATCGATACTCCAGAGTAGACTACCGTATACGCATCTTGACCCATATGATGGGCGATGGATGATCCCATATCCATCGGTGTTTGACATCAAAGATGGTGTACGGGTGCTCAGTGGAGACTTGGTATACTGAACGGACTCGCCGAGAACTCCTAGATGGTATTATACCTATCGTCAGATAGCAGTTCTCCGGTGACACTGGTACAGGTTAGTCTGTAGACCCGAGATCGTCATAGAGTCTTGTGTGTTTCCCACTGTGCTTTGATTTCCATCATACCACGTCCAAGAGGGCATGCAAAATGGCGGCTTTTGGGTACAGTCCCGAATCACATGGAGGCAATGAGCGATAGGAGGGGTTTCGTCTCTCCCGGTATAGGGAGTTGATGTTGTGCAGTGTTCGATTGGCTATAACTGGAAGTCCCTGGCCAGGGCTGATATGGAGTGCTGCTGGTAAGAGTTATCAGTAGTTTCTCGACCCGTTATAAGCCTCATATCGACACGACTTATCGGTTACTGAGGTCTGACGTTTACCACTGCTAGACTTGATATGAGACATATCAGACGAAGTGACCGGACTGTACGGTAGTGTTACCGATTGGATTCACAAGAGAATGTACAGGCTTGCTTGTTGATCTTCTGATCGCTCAATACCTGGGTGGCTGGTACGTTTAGCTGACCGTTTGCAGCTTGTAGGTGATTTCTACGATCATCACCTACTGCCGGCGTATTGATGATTCTTTAGAGTCCTACGAAGAGGTTTCCTGGCTCAGGCAAAACGGAGTAGGAGCACATATGTGATATGTGCGGGACCGAGAATAATACGATATGAGATACCGTATTCTATTCTCGCGATATGTGATATCGGCCGGGTATATGTGATATACCCGGGTCATCGGATCAAGTGTTGATTCGATGAATTAGTACATGTTATATTAGTCGGTTATATGTAATATAGCTGGGTTATCGGATCAAGTGTTGATTCGATAATTTAATGTATAATCATATATGTGATATATTAAGTTACGTTAACTAATATAAGCTCGCTTTATTGATTCATTTTCTCACGGGATAGTACATTGATATATATGCGATATATGTTAATTGTATTATTTTCTTTTGTTACAAAATATATTGTATATGTGATATATAATATTGTAACATTTTAGGGTTACAAATTTAACAAAGTCTTAGGGTTTAAACTGTTGGAGATAGTTCCCTCAGAGTCAATTATTGGATCACAGGCATGTGATTGCAATGATTGAGGGAGGACCTATCCCGGTAGGACAGTCTTACTCAAGATGATAGTATGCTATCTGGTTTATCATTATCATCGTGTACTGCTTTAGGTGACCTTACAGGTCACTATTGCACGTTGATAGAGTCCCTAGGATTCTTTCTTGACTGCCAGCAGTATGAGGGCGATCATATACGTGGAAGCTGGGGTCTATAAGCACATCCTTAAAAGGTCCCTAGTCGTAGGAGTTTCGAGACAGGGCATCGATACTCCAGAGTAGACTAGTGTATACAGTCGAGACCCCGACGAGGGGCGGTGGCCGGTCTCACAAGCCACTGGTGTCAGTTGGTTCTCCTAAGATGTATACAGGTGCTCACTGGGTTATGAGTACACCGGACAGGACTCGCCGGGAACATGCTAGTTGGTCTTATACCGGACGTCAGATAGCAGTTCCCTGGTGACATGTGTACAGGTTAGTTCATCAACCTGAGATCATCATTTGTCTCGTGTGAGTTCCCACTGTACTTTGATTACTACCCTACCACGCTCAAAGGAGTTGTGCAAACAGGTTTTAGTTGGGTACAGTCCCGAGCCACATGGAGGCAGTGAGAGGATCTGCAGGGGTTCGTCTCTCCCGGTATTGGGAGTGAGGTCGCGCTGTGTCTAGGAGAGCCATTACACGAAATCCTTGGCCAAGGCAGGAGATTTACTGGTAGGTATTCCAGAAGTATCTCTGGGTGTTCTGGGCTACACTCCGACATGACTTGTACCGCTATTGGGGGTCTGACTTTTACCAACCCCCTAGGCCCGCCATGCGATGCTCATAGAAAAACGGACCGAACTGTACGGATATTGTCACTGACAGGCTCGCTAGGGTGTCAGGATGAGTTCGCTCATCGACGTCCCTTTTGGTCAATACCTGGTAGCCCATCACGTATGGCTAATACCTCTGACGTGCTAGTGGTTAAATCCATGGCCAAAGTATTGACGAGTCTTTAGAGTCCCCCACAGACCGTTTTCTCAAGTTTTGGGCGAAACACTGTAGAGGCCATATGGAGATATGGCAGGGTTCGATCAGATACGTGCGGTATTGCAAGGGTCATGATCGGATGGATGATACGTGCGGTATTGCACGGGTCATGATCGGACGGATAATACTAGCGTGCTTTGGTTTAAGCCGGATCCTCGTATTGTAGAGTGTAGATTTTGTCTCTTTGCAATTTTATTCAGTGGGAATACAAATGCGGGTATGTATATACAGTCACGGGGTTTTCCTGTAATTTATTACGGGATCAGTTTTTTTGAAATTGCCAGTTTGTATTCCGTTTCGGCCAGTTTTCCTTTGTTCCTTCACGGCCAGACTTTTTCTGATGGAGGGGCTAATTTGCATATTTGCAAATTAGCAATTGTGGAGGGTGTTATTTGTAAATGAGGCTTGATGATGGTTCTAGCATCATGAGATTCTTTTTACATCTTTTCCTTTGCATTTATGGTGATGGGTTTTGGATAGGATGTGAGGTTGATGTTGTTGTGATCTTTTTCTTTGCTATCACTCTTATTTCTTTCTTGCATTATTATTCTTTTTCCCTCCACCATGAGATGAGGCCGTCCACTACAAGGAGAGGAGAGAGGCAATTTCATTTGTGTGTGGTTCTCATTTTTGGCTTGCTAAAATCACAATGCTCATCTCCAAAAGTTCATTCTCTACTCCACATCCATACAAGGCAACATCATACCCCATTGAGACAATGGATTCTACACTTAGCCTACAGTACTCTTGGGCACGTCGGCTCTCCAACTTCGTGCCCGAGTTGCCTCGGTCCAGAGGTGGGAGCCCGTAAAAGAACCCGGCGATGTGGTGCCCGTTCCAACGAGGAGCTGAATACCGGAGATTCCGTGAGGAGATCGGAGTGGAGGCCGAAGACCGAAGGACATGGATCGCTCGGTATAGCTCTCTACCCCTTTCTCGTATTTGCTAGCATTAGGTTAATGTCCCGATCCGGGTTTTATAGTGCGCGGTGGTGCCGGGTTTCAAAAGTTTTGTAAAAGTTTCGTTTCCGCATTTTGGCCTCAGATTGATGGCCGGGACGCCGCCGTGCACTTACAATGGTATCAGAGCTACGTCATTAACCTAGTCTAGCTTGCTCTAACGTGTTTACAAGTTCGATCGAACGGATTTTTCAAAAACCGCGTTTCTTGTCACAGTTTCTGTCAAAATTTTTTAGTTGTCAAAAAAAATATTTGCTATGTTGCAGAAATGTGTGCAGGGTTTTCTGAGAACACTGAAGAAAATTGGTACCATGATGTTATTGTAGCGCCACGGAACCGTGGTAAAAACCCCATTTTGGCCGCGGTTCCGCCGCCGAACAGTGGCTTCACTGCACCAAATTTCTTCAGTGGGTCTCTGTCTTGAAAATGGGGTTTTTGGTATATTCTTTTTGGGCCCAGATTTTCTTTGAGAGCTACAGTAGTGCTTGGGGTCCACTTCGGTAAATTTGATCGATCGAAAATTTTAAACATGTTAGTTCACAGTATTTACATTATATCTGCGACCGTGAATGTCACTCGATCGGTATATCCAGTCTATCTGCTATAGCCCTTTTAGACGGATTTACGAACGTGACATTCACGTTGATGTTCTGTGTTGTGCTGTGTTGTTGCGGATTGGTCGTGGGGGATAGCCTGGATGCAATGTTAGTACAGCTTGGTTATTTATTTACATTTGATATTGCGGGGCGAGCGTCCGACATGTGAACAGCCGTTACTGCCTGTTTGTATATTATTATTTTGGGGCACGACCGGGCTGAGGTCGATGTACCCGTTGTATGTATATTTTACTTTCTGTACTAGGATTACCCCACGGTGGGGTACACGGATAGCCGGGTTCTATAGGGCAACGAGCCCGCATCTCATGGCGTTGAGACGGAGGGGGCATTACTCTAGAATTGGCGGGCTATTCGCCGCACTCGTAGGGGGTACAGGTTGACCCAAGGAGGGGTGCTCAAGTTACCGGATTCCGTGAAGTGCTGGGTGGTCCATTCACATTGTTGAAGGGGTCTGCCCCACTTCAGGTTTTGGCGAGTACATTGCCGCGCCCGTAGGGGTCTAGGATTTCATTGCACAGGCTATCCACACGACCAGGGGAACATCGGGTTTCAGTAGCGGCTCTATGAAACCCGGGGATCCCAGATATCTGTATTGTTCTATGATGCTTATTACATTTCTGTGATGTTGCATTTTATCATGCCTTGAGCGAATATTATATATTGATATATATACTAGTAGATATTGTATATGTTTTGCACCCGCGCTAGTCCAGTCCCCGCTCTGTCGTTAGTTAAGTAACCTAACGGGTGATGACGGGACCTAGTGGCGAATGCGGGTGGTATATACGTACATCGTATTTTCGTTCTTTATTGGTGTGATCAATTGATGGGACTGCGTTGATTCAGATCAATGCAAGCTAAACAAACCTATTCTGATGTTGTTGGAACAATTTTTCAAAAAGCTGTTATTGCAAGGACGTTCTCTTTTGTTTTGCACAAAGGTATTCGGTTACGAATATCCAGCACCTCAGTCGACGAGGCAAGGGCTGAGATCCCTTCACCGGGAGTGACCCCTTGGACAGAAGTTTGCGTCAGGGCAATAACTTCACTATAGTTGTTTACTTTTGCTTTGCATCGTGGTATTCAGTTGGAATATCCTGCACCTCATTCTACGGGGAAAGAGCCGAGATCCCTTCACCGGGAGTGACCTCTTTAGCAAAGGTTTTCGCCACTTTATTTTTAAAAGCTATCCGGTTCCTTCAACGATATCAAGTTCATTACGTTAAAGGTTTTCGCCAGAAACCATTCGTAGCCCTCCGTCGTTTCATATGAATAGTCAATAGTATTCAAGCTGTGTTTGTTGGCCAAAGTCAAGGCACAGTGATTGGTAGCTGTTGGGTATTCATATACAGCATAGATAGATGCGTTGGTTTGGGACAGTCATACTGCCTTGTTAGCCAAAGTCAAGGGTAGGTATGGGTGGGTTCAAATTAACCTGGAGAATGACGGGTAGAACTTGACATGTGACTTATGATTTGTTGGCCAAAGTCAAGGTCATAAGAGCATGGGGTAAAAATTACATCGGGAGTTTCTAAAGAAACAGAAACTTGCCAGATATGCGCATACCTTCTGGAGTGTGATAACGTGAGCGGATTCCGTCACGTTATCATGCGATGATAGTTGGATCCCGATTCCCACTGATGAGTTGGTTTACTCCTCGGGTGATCCCGACTAATTCTTCTTTCAGGTTTGGAGGAGAATTTGAGGTTATAGTGGGAGGTTTCTAGATTAGATAAATTGGAAACCACTCTGATCTAGGTTAGAATGCATGCTGAGTGTTTCTTTTCTCTCTCTCATTGGCAGCGACGATGACCCGACCCTTGACTATGACTCAATGACCAAGATTAACCGAACCTACTTAAAACACTGACTTTTGGATTGTCAGAGTTGCATACCTCATTGCCACTCCTACTTTTACCCTTTTTCTCCAGGACACCCCGTATTACTACGAACGTCCACTTCCATTGGATAAAACCATCGTATGGTTATATACGAACTCGAAGGAATTTATTCGAGGATGGTTTCCGGTTCTGGAGAAAACGAATAGGACTATTCAGTTGTCTTTTCCTTTTAACTTCTCACAGGTTGCGAGTACTCCTTGGTTTAGGAGATAGTACACCTATTACGA
Source organism: Agapanthus africanus (assembly GCA_030015575.1). NCBI lineage: Eukaryota > Viridiplantae > Streptophyta > Magnoliopsida > Asparagales > Amaryllidaceae > Agapanthus > Agapanthus africanus. The sequence goes on along the minus strand of JASDDO010000004.1, from coordinate 122,808,405 downwards.
AAATTAGATAGTCTTCTTCCAAACCTTAGGCTGGTGCCGAACGGTGGGGAATAAAGAAAACCAATTAGCATAACGATGGTGTACAGAAGGTATTAAGTTAAGACAAATAAAGGGATTAGTAAGAGGGCAAAGTAAACTGCGACTGTTATTCACGACCAAACCAAGTATTTCGTCGCCAACGATGGTGTACAGAAGGTATTAAGTTAAGACAAATAAAGGAATTTGTATTTCTCCAGACACTCCGTATCACTACGAAGATCCACAGTTTATTTGGATACTCCATCGTATGGTTATATACGAACTCGAAGGGACTTGTTCCAGTTCGGGGATGGATTATGGTTCAGGAGAAATAGGAATAAGATTTATTCGGTTGTCTTTTATCTTCACCTTCTCTCGCATTGCGAGTGCTCCTGGGATTAGGACAGTACACCCATTATGCTTATTGGATAGTCTTCTTCCAAATCATAGGCTGGTGCCGAACGGTAGGGAAGGAAGAAAACCATTTGTCCTAAAGGGGTGTGCAGAAGGTAACGACTAAAGACATATAAAGGGATTTGGAGAGACGGCAAAGAAATATACGGTTACAGTTGTGAATCTGGATAATGGAAGAGGCATTACTAAGAATACCAGGATACCCCTACGAAACATTTCAATGTTTCAGTTTCACTGTGTACTGTTAAAAGAAAACTGATTTCCCGATTGTTCTTACTCCAGGGTATGTATTTACCAGGTATGATTCTCGCATCTGTATGGTTTTACAGATGATGAGTGGGAGTAAGTTATTGGGAATTAGGTGATCATCCTCATTATATCGGGATTCGTTGTAATTGGTCATATTTGAGGAAGTCACCTGGGTTGTTTGCCGGACGACAAATATTTGGTTTTGAATATCCGTCGTTGTGCACCAATTTCAAATTGATATATCTGTATGTCTATTTTTATAGAGTGAGATATACCTTTTTAAAATTATGTCTATGACATTTACCTATATCAGTGGATGGTTAGGTAAGGAGTATTAAACAGCGGTGTAATTCTTCATAACCATAGTACAGTTTTCAACCTACGACACACGGGGAATGAGTTATTAGACTCAGGGGACTTATACAGAGTATTGTATATTGTCCAATGTCCATTAGGACAGAGAGGATGGTCCTCGTACTATATTCGGTTTACTTATGACTTCTATAGTTTTTAGACAGGTGTTTCGTAGAAACACAGGGTCCAAGTTTTGAGAAGTTATAGGTATAAGAGTAAAGTAGAGAACCAGGTGTTGCAATTATCGGGATTCTTCAAGATGACCGAAGATGTAGATACTTGTGAATGGTATTCAGTTGATAGTAATGATTAAGAGAACTTCATTCTCTTTCGGGTTACTCATATCTGGATCCATTCCTAAGTTGAGTAACGCTGATCGGCCTCCTTCCATTTAGTTGACATGCACTGGAGACAGCTGCATGATTTGAATCTGGTTCAATTAAATCAGTGTCTTTGTTTCTGTATTGGATATAAAACAGTTCCTATCTTGACATTGTTAAGGTACGGGGAGTTGTCAGGCTTATGCTTAAAACAAGACTCTAGATAACTCAAGGCACGTTTCTATAATGGCTGTTTGTGGGTTAACCCAGGCTATGACGAGGGTTGACTTTCTACCATCTGGAAGATCAATAGTGATATTGTTCTTGACTCGCCACAGTTTTAATAAAAATGGATTTTTTTTCAGAAAACATTAGTGGGAGTATGGTAGAACTGGAAGTGATTCCAGAACCGCAAACGATTACTGAAAATTTGATAAGAACCTAAAGATTCAATCTGATTTGACATTCCATTAGCCACTCCGCAGAAATGGTGGGTAACCTCAGGCACCCGAGAAGTACTCCGGTAGCCTCAAGGACGGTGACAGGGAGGTTCTTGTTTACCCAGACTTGCCATTGCTGTTGTTCCAGACTGTGAGACCCGGCAGGAGGATGAGTATAGTGTCGTTCTAAACTAGCTTTAGAAGTGTACTTCTATATGACTCTGCCAGAGGGTTGTCATAGTCAGTGGGAGCAGCGGAAGCATTGGTGGACAAGTAGCTTATGTCTATTTATGGACTAAAGCAAATACAGCGGAGATAGATCATCTATTTCTGATGTGACAGTCATAGGTTTGACTTCATCAGAATAGGGGATGGATCTGTTAAGAAGGTAGTAGGGTGTGATGTCCTGGCATTTGGATGACATACACAGAGTAGGAAGTGAAATTCCTATACTACGGTCGGTTATACTTTGGTTGTCACACAGTGGTTTCTCCACATAGGAATTGGATATTATATCAGACATTCTGGTTACTGGATCTATGGTTTTAGATCTAGATTAGGGAAGTGTCCCAATCAGGGTACTTGACAGCATTCTAAAGGTATTTAGAATGGACGACTCCTGGCAAGGTGATGTACCTGCAGGTGATGGAGTCACCCTCTCTAAAGGTGTTTTGCAGACTAAAGGGGAGAGGGATATGCATGATTGGTGTAAGGTTACTAGGCACACTAGCAAGGCTCTACAAGGCATCGACCATGCCCGTTTAAAAAATTTATGCTCCTAAAAACCCTAAGCAAGATCTTATACTAAAGTTTAGGCGAATCTAATGGCAAGTAAACAACTTTACTCTAAAGGGAACTCGAAATACAACCTTTGTAGATCGGTCCTCCACTTCATTTGCTCCTTGTTGAAGTCCCTTCGCTGCGATCAAGGTTCTCCCGGGCTCTTGCATGGCTTCACGACGCGAAGGATGCGACCTTGCTTGAAGTCTCCGAGGCCGAAGATGATCTACGTCGAGGGAATTCCGACTCAAGCTCCTACTTCACTAACTATAGAATTAGTGAAGTAAACACCCTAAACTAAAATGCTAGTCTAGTAGAGGATGGAGAAATAGGAAGTGGGTTCTCTTTAGATTTTTGTTTCTCACAATCTTTTTCACTTTGGATCAAACCCTAGTTTTCTTTTTCTCTTGTTCAAAAATGAAGAAGAAGATGAACAAAAGAAAGTGAAGAGGATAATGATCAAGTGTCAAGTCTAACCATGATGAGTGAGTATCATATACTAACCCTTGTAGAGACTTAACCCTAGGCTAATCTTTATGGTTGGGTTAAGAAATATCCATAGTAAAAACAAAACCAAGTTGAATTAGTCAATGCATCCACAAGCTTCCACAAGCTTCATGCATTTTCTAATCCTCCACTTGATTTTGTAATTACTTTAGATATTAAAAACCCAAAATAAAAATTAGCATAGTGTAAGTCTCATACACCCATGTATAGTGTATCATCAACCATGATACAAAAATACAACACATTTTCATATATATCATATATATAGTAAAAATGTGTACATGTGAGAAAAAACCCTAAGTGAACATTTTTTAGTAAATGTAAACTAGTATATCTAATATACAATTATACACTTAATTATTAAATCAACACTTGACTTAATAATCCGGTCATATCTCATATAACCGACTAACATTCATCGTATCGACTTATCGAATCAACATTTGATTCGATAACCCGGTCATATCATATATAACCGACCGATACAAAAAGTCGCGAGAATAGAATACGATATCACATACACGCATTTATTCTCGGTCTTGCACATATCACATACGTGCTCCTATTTCGTTTTGCCTGAGCCAGTAAAACCTCTATGTAGGACTCTAAAGACTCGTCAATACGCCGGCAGTAGGTGATGATCACATCACGCACCCACAAGCCGACAGCGGTACTAGATGGACGTAACGGCTACCCGGGTATTGAGCGATCAGAAGATCAGCAAGCAAGCCCGCTCCCACTCCTGTAAAAGCCTGCCGGTAACACATCCCGTACAGTCCGGTCTCCTCGTCTGATATGTCGCATATCAAGTCTAGGGGTGGTGAACGTCAGACCCCAATAACCGATAAGTCGTGCCGATGTGAGGCTCATAACGGGTCGAGAAACTACTGGTAACACTTACCAGTAAATCTCTAAATCAGCCCTGGCCAGGGACTTCCCTATTACGGCCACTCGAGCACAGCGCAACATCAACCCCCAATACCGGGAGAGACGAAACCCCTCCTATCGCTCATTGCCTCCATGTGACTCGGGACTGTACCCAAAAACCACCGTTTTGCACGCCCTCATGGACGTGGTAAGGTGGAAATCAAAGCACAGTGGGAATCACACAAGACTCTATGACGATCGGGTCTACAGACTAACCTGCACAAGTGTCACCAGAGAACTGCCATCTGACGTGAGGTATAATACCATATGGGAGTTCTCGGCGAGTCCGTCCAGTGTACCCAGTCTCCACTGAGCACCCGTATACCATCTCTGATGTGAAACACCAATGGATATGAGATCATCCATCGCCCATCTCATGGGTCGAGAAGCGTATACGCTAGTCTACTCTGGTATATCGATGCCCCGTCTCGATACACCCATGACTAGGGACCTTGAAGGATGTACTTATGGACTACCATGTCCCCACTAGTATGATCCACATCATAATCCAGGTAGTCAAGTACACATCCTAAGGGCTTTACCAACATGTAACGATAAGACAGTATAAAGAGACAAGTATACATGTTAAAGTAAAGAGCAACCAGATAGCATACTATCATATCGAGCAAGAAAGTCCTCTCTATATATGTCCAAGCATCCAATATAATATACATCATCTGTACAATACTGGCCTCTAGGGCATACATACAACTAACAATCTCCCACTTGCACTAGGGCCAGCTGCTGTAGTATCGCATACCGAGCATCCCGAAGAGTCTCTTAAACTGTATCTGGGGAATGGCCTTCGTGAGTGGATCCGCAGTGTTGTTCTTCGTTTCAACCCTCTTGACCTCGATCTCCCGGCGATCAACTATCTCCCGGATCAGGTGATACCGCCTCAGAATATGCCTGGATCGCTGATGGGACCTGGGTTCCTTGGCCAAAGACACCACTCCATTGTTATCGCAATACAAAGGTATTGGATGCTCAATGGATGGAACCACTCCAAGTTCAGTGATGAACTTCTTGATCCAGACAGCCTCTTTGGCAGCATCGTTGGCAGCGATGTATTCAGCCTCCATCGTTGAGTCTACCACGGTTTCCTGCTTGGAACTCTTCCAGCTAACCGCCCATCCGTAAAGGGTAAAGACAAATCCCGACTGCGACTTAGAGTCGTCCTTATCACTCTGGAAGCTTGAATCGGTAAAGGACTCCACTTGGAGTTCTCCATTACCATACACCAAGAGCATCTCTTTAGTCCTTCGCAAGTACTTGAGAATGCTCTTCACAGCTGTCCAGTGACTCTCTCCAGGATCAGCTTGATACCTACTCACTACACTTAGTGAGTATGCTACATCGGGTCTGGTACATAGCATCGTGTACATGATAGAGCCTACTGCCGAAGCATAGGGTATCCCTTGCATGCGAGCTCTCTCCAAATCAGTCTTGGGAGACATCTCTTTGGAGAGAGTGAGCCCTGAGATCGTGGGTAAAAACCCACGTTTGGACTCTTCCATACTAAACCTCTTTAGTATCGTGTCAATGTACCTGGATTGGGACAATCCCAATATCCTTTTAGATCTATCTCTATAGATCACAATTCCCAATATGCAGGAGGCATCACCAAGATCTTTCATTGAGAATCTTTGTGATAAGAAGAGCTTCACCAATTGCAGCATAGGAATGTCATTTCCTATCAAGAGTATGTCGTCCACGTACAATACGAGGAAGACAACCTTACTCTCTGCCACCTTCTTGTAGATACAAGGTTCATCTACGTTTTTGACGAAATCAAACTCTTTGATAACGACGTCAAAGCAGATGTTCCAACTCTGCGATGCTTGCTTCAATCCATAAATGGATTTAAGCAGCTTACACACCTTCCCGCTGCTCCCACTATCTACGAAGCCCTCTGGCTGAGTCATGTACACACACTCTTCTAAATCACCGTTTAGAAAGGAGGTTTTAACATCCATTTGCCAGATTTCGTAGTCATGATATGCAGCGATGGCAAGCATAATCCGGATGGATTTAAGCATAGCCACTGGAGAAAAGGTTTCGTCATAGTCCACACCTGGTCTTTGACGAAAACCTTTTGCAACAAGTCTAGCTTTGAAAGTCTCCACTTTCCCATCTACACAAAGTTTTTTCTTGAAGATCCACTTGCTCCCAATGGGTTTTACCCCTTCAGGAGCAACTTCCAAAGTCCATAATTTGTTGGTGTACATGGATTCCATCTTGGACCGCATTGCATCCAGCCATTTCACTGAGTCCGCACTCGTGATGGCCTGCTCGAAGCTAGTTGGGTCATCATCAACCATGATGCAATCCTCGCTCCCACCATCCATGAGAAAACCGTAGTATCTCTCAGGTGGGTGAGGAACCCTACTAGATCGGCGGAGAGGCTGAGGATCGTTGGGAACTACCGAATCCTCTTGTTCCACTAAATCTTCAGTTTGAGTTTGTGTAGCCGGAATTTCTTCCAGTTCTACCTGGTCGCCACTAATTTCTTTTGTAAGAAATTCCTTTTCTAAAAAGGTGGCATGTTGAGAAACAAACACTTTTTGTTCCTCTGTATGGTAGAAAAGATATCCATGTGAATGTTTGGGATATCCCACAAACTTGCATAGAACTGACCGTGCATCGAGTTTGTCCGGATTTTGCGTTTTAACATAGGTCGGACAACCCCATATCTTAACACGTTTAAGACATGGTCTCTTCCCACTATATATTTCATATGGTGTGGTAGGTACAGATTTAGATGGAACTTGATTCAATAGGTATGCCGCTGTCTCCAGCACATACCCCCGGAAGGAAATAGGTAACTCAGCTGTGCTCATCATAGAGCGCACCATATCTAATAGGGTGCGGTTCCTCCATTCAGATACACCGTTGTGCTGTGGTGTATATGGAGGAGTCAGCTGAGAGAGAATCCCATTCTCTTTTACGAAGTCCAGGAATTCATTGCTCAAGTATTCACCTCCTCGATCAGATCGAAGGATTTTAATACTTTTCCCGGTTTGGTTCTCGACTTCTTGTTTATATTCTCTAAATTTCTCAAAAGCTTCTGATTTGTGTTTCATCAGGAACACATATCCGAATCTAGAGAGATCGTCAGTGAATGTAATTGTCACGCCCCGAAAGAGCACGTGACTGGCACTTGAACCATATGAAGCCTATAGGACTCCATCTGATCCAAGTAAGCCAAAAGCCCAGAAATCTAAAACCATTTTGAAGAATAAGTAAAGAAAACCGGTTTAAAGAAGTGAAGAAATACAGGTTTGAAATCAAGGTTTTTAAATAACTAAGCCGAATGTGCATTTTAAAAACGGTACAGTCTTTTCTAGAAATTTCGGCAGAGTTTCCTTTGTAAAACTGGCCCCGAATGGGGTAAAACGATAATAACAAGATATAACATGATAAAGGCATCCCCAAGCGGGAGCTAGCTCTTCGTCAATCGACGGTCACAACCACGCAAGATATGATAATATACAACGCCAAGTGGCGAGGATCAAAATCAAAAGAAAGCTCAAAAGTAGCAAGAAAACCGCAATACTACTAAGCGCGACTCTAAGGTCGAATAATACAACACTGTCTCTGAGTCAGAAAGAATATACAAGTTTTGGTTGATGGACAATTTCTAGATACAATGAAATAAATAAATACAAAGGTGATTCCTGATACGAAAGAATCCACCTACCAAAGCAAATCACCCGCAAGAAGGAAATGTGCCAGAAATGCCGCAATAGAACCTGTACGGCATAACCTGCAAGAGCTGTGGCACAACGGGGGTGAGTTACCAACTCGTGAATAGAAACATCTACAAGGATAAATCGAATGCAAGACATAATCCTAAGACAACGATCAGTAAAATATCCACAAGAGTACATCTGAGCGTAAAAAGGTGGCAAGGTAACATCTAATCATGTAAATAGTGCCAGGTACTCAGGTAACAACATGACATCAGTGTAAGGTATGTCTGCATGAAGTATCAATGAAGAAATATCAATAATATCAATACACATATATTAGCGTCCCATACCACTAATATTGGTGCAAGATAAGTGTAAATCCAGTCTGTACATCTGTGGAACCCGTCCACCTGTCACCCACTGACAGCAAGCATCATGTATGCAATGTGAGGATATAAATAAAATCATGGAAAACCCATCATGAAACCCGTGCCAAGCATCGACACGTAAATCCTCATCCATATGGGGCTCCGTCTGCGGATATCGGCCCTCGGCCCCGGCAGTATGAGTCAACCCATGTCCATCTCTGGGCTCCGTCTGCGGATATCGGCCAGTCGGCCCCAGCAGTATGCCCATCTCTCGGCTCCAGGCGGTATCCCCCGGATATCCGCCGAGCTCAGGTAAAATCACCGGTAGGTACTCGCCCGCCTCCAGGCTCAATCGGCATAACCCATCGATCATCTCGCCGAGGGGAACCATACCAGGCCCACCACGAACCCGCAAACGGTACATCACCTCCTTGAATCGGGTTTCAAGCACACGTCTCAGCACCGAGAAAACGCGTGGTGGACGCACCGAAATATCATATCACGAGGTACCGGGTTTTCATAAAGTGTCTCTTTTCTTAAATAACCCCACGGTCCTCAAAAACCAGAAATCACATGAAAATCCAACATCCAGCAGTAATCCAATGCGATATACTATGCAATCAATCCATGATATATGCGACATGTAAAGAGAGTAATCATATCGGAAATCATGCAACATGGAATAGGAATGCGCATATGTCGAATGAAGCATCATATCACAAATGCAATAGTACTACGGTGTAGTGACATGGCAATTATCGATGATGAAGTGTGTGAGCCGGCAAGTAGTGTACGTGAAACATACGCATCATCGATAATGGTGCTGGTGTCCTAACAGCATGATAATAATATGGTAATGAACATATGCCAGCAATGCGAATAACATGAATATGCGGAAATCTAGTAATCAGCAGCACAGTGAAGTATCTACTATGCAACTACATCTAAGTATCCTGTCAATCAGGAGGGGTAGGTGTGGAAACCACCTAAAACTGAGTCAATGTATATATGTAGATATATAGTCGGTGATCCCGCCTCAATGTCATATCGTAAGATATCCTCTAGCTATGAGTGCGGATCTATCATCAATATCGGCTCGTACGGTAAATCATCGTACGGCATTCCCAAAAGCTGGGTAGGGGTTAACATCTCATTGTCTCATCACATAACAAATATCACCATCATCAGATCATATAGTCTGGATGTACTACTCTATCTCTAGTACAAACGGTAACATCGGTAAAGTATGCATGCGGGGGTAAACACACATCCCAAGCCCGCAAGAATCACAAGTCATATCCCACATATGAATCGTATCAAAATACCGATCTCCGGGCACCAAGTCCACATCATCAACTCATCTCCAAAGTCATCACATATCATCAATCACAGTGTAAGTACATGTGAAAAGCAAGGGTATAGGTATAGGTGTAACTCTATCCTAGGGTTCGCGACTATGAACTACACTAGTCACTTCTAACCCTACCTTATCCAAAATACACCTAATATCACAATACTATATAATAAGCTATCTACGGACTGCGGGGGTGCTATACGCCATCCACCCGACTTTCCCCCGTAGATATAATCTACTCACCTTGCATCACCAATTGCGGACATCACCATGCATTTGCTTGTCGTCCGAAGTCTTCATGGGTACCTACACATCAAAATATCGTATATGCGCATTAAAACCAAATCCAATCTAAAACGGCGCATAAACTCCAAAACGATACGATAAGGGGGCCTATAGGTGAGAACCTATGGCACGCCCTCAAAACCATCCATAATCCTCTATATCGTCGTATAAACGACAATAGTCGAGGCAAAACATATTCCACCATTTCCAATCCAAAAAAATACGGAATACGGAAACACGAATCCAAAACGACAACATAGGATATATGTCCCAGATTTCACCCTAGAAAGAATCTGTCAAAACTAGAAGTACCCAGGGCCAAGAATTGATGAAATGGGGCCAGGCACGCAAAACGAGGAATTTCCCCACTGGTCTGGCCGCAATTTGCGGCCAGAATGGAGGTTTTGGCGGCCGTACGGATGAGATAGGGGCTAGGGTTTTGGGGTTAGTTTCCTGGGTGCCTGCACATGCTACTGTCCACTCAATTTTATTTTAGGATACCTCGTATGATAGCAGATTCCAAATAACAGTGACAGATTACACAATTTCTCCGAAATTCCGTATTCTTGGTTTCCAATGGGATTGGGCTGGGTTTCTAGCTCTAGGGTGTTCATACGATCTCCACTGAACTCAAATCAACCATCACAACTCACAAATCCTTCAAACCCTAACTAGTTTTCACCAAGTCCACAAATTCACCCGATTTCAATTCTAAACTTGCATAGGGGTATATGAAAAGGTAAAACTAAGACAATGGTTCAGAAATTACCTTAATTGGCAACTCAAGAACTTTCTTGAGTTGCCCCAAGTGGTCACAATCCAAGCTTTCTAGGTCCATCTTGAAGATCTCGAGCTTGCGCATCTTTTTTTGTGAAACCGACATAGGATTTTGGTGTGGTTTTAGAGATGAAGTGAGGGGATTTAGTGGAGGGGAGAAGAGGGCTAGGGCAGCAGCAGTAAGGAGAGAGGAAGAGGGGGAGAAATGAGAGGGGAGAGAAATGGCTAAGGGTTAAAAGTCAATTGTCCACTCTCTCTCTCACCTACCCTCATCATTACCTTTTTCTTTTCTTTTCTTTTCCTTTTCTCTAAATCCCTAAACCTTCTCATGAGAATAGTAACCCCAAAAGAAATCCATGGTAACAAAAATGCATAAGTGTAGGAAAAAGTGACATGTGCAAGTTTTGCACAAAATTACCAAAAAACCCGATTAGCGATTTTAATCACGATTAGCACTAAATTAGTGTCAAAATGATCACAACAACTTAAAAATGTCATAATTCACTAATTTATCTTATTTTAGAATTTTCCATAATTTTCCGTAATTTTTCTCCATTTATTTGCATTTAAAAATAGATTTAATATTAAAATAATCAATAAAATAATATTAAATTATAAAAATTCCCAAAATTAATATTTTATATTTTTGAAAATGTTACAATCTACCCCCCTTAAAGAAATTCGGTCCCCGAATTTAAATTTAAAACCCCACTACTAAAACAATCTCAGTAATAATCCAATTTGTCGGGGCTCCGAAAATATCAACACAAAGAACGTCACAGCGCAATGCATGCGCAAGGGTACTGAGCAGATAACTCAAAAACAAAACTCCGTCAAGCATCCCGCAATCATCGGAGTCGATATAAAAACACAATGTCAAATCCAATACAAAACCGATATGATATGGATCGAAACTACACATGTAGACATCCAATCTATACACGTAAAAAGCTGATGTAAAACATGCAAAAGTATATCCAGGTATCGTCTACTGACTAGTCCTGCTCAGCATGAAAGCAAAAACCCAACATCATAAGGGGTACTGCTCCAAAGGGAATAAATCTCAAAAAAATGTACGTAACACAATCCTGTGCGTCTGGTGCGCACGGAAATCAAAAATCCAATATGTGCTAAACAGGTGCACAAAACAACATCTAGGTGCAACGGGTGTGCACGAAACCTCTGTCATGGGCAACGTATGTGCCTGACAGCCAAGGTCCGGTGCATCTAACATGCACGAAGAAATCTCGATTTAGTGCATCGGGTGCGCACCAAAATCGTATCTAAAAACATGCGCCCAACATGCGCGAAAATCCAAATCTGTGCATCTATCGTGCACGAACGAAAATCTAAACCCTGCGCACTCAACATGCACGGAATCACGAAATCCAATGACAAACATCGAATAGGTGTAAAGCACATCACCAGCACGGAGTGCAAAACCAACCATCAAAATCCGGGTCAAAATCAACGGCATAATGCGGCTCAAATCAAAATCAAGTGTACCGCAAAGAAAAATCCCATAACCGTGTGCATCAGCGTGCACAAATCAAATCATAACACCAAAATGCATGAAAACCATGCTGGAAGCATAAATCAAATCACTGAATACTGTAAGCATGAAATCTCAATCAACACCTCAAATGTAATAACTCTGCGCAAAATATATAAATATCCAGTGGGTGCATGAAACCAATATCATGAAACTCAGTCATCAAAACTAAACCATGCAAACAGAACGCCCAAAATACCGAAATCCAAAATGACGGATACGTGATAATCGAATCACAAAATCACAAATCACAAATACCGTCTTCGGTAGTTCCTCCTTCAAAGTCGAGAAGGAGTCAGTGCAATCCACTGCTAGCAGCGCAGGATATCTACATGCCTCTTGCTCACGGTCTGGCGTCCTCTGTCTCTGGATTCTTATCTTCTCTGCGGATTACCCATCACGCGGTCAATCGGCTCATCGGCCCTGTCAGGTGTGCTAACGGGGACGATTCCGTTCTGGCACTTCTCTGGTCACCTCTCGGTCAAACCTCACGACCACTCGTAAGGCAGCAAATCACTGGCGTCGGCCTCTGGCTCTCTGAAAGCACGTCACACATCTGATCCTGGATGCAAACATCGTTGCAGCAATATCCTGGGAGGAATCCTGCTCAAGGTCTCTTCTAATCATGCCTATGCCGATCTGTACAGAGGCTAGCTCTCCTGCATAACCTCTTCTCGCTCAAAGGGCATCTGTGTCCTCAGCACAATATTTCTCCAGAAACGGGTCACATCGCAACGTCTCTGTAAGCATCTCAGGTCTCTAGTCTCGACGGAAAGCAATGACAGCTCGTCAGGGTCTCACACGAACCTCTTGTTCCAACTGTCTCTATCGTCGTCCACTATGACGTCACGCCAAGCTACTATGCACTGCACTGTTCTCGGCCACGGTCAATCTGAAGTCTCTCACACGGACTCGAAATCGCGTATTCTGTAGCTTCATCACTATGTAGCAGATGTCAGGCCGAACTGGTCCTCGGGAACACGTCCCAACCATCGGAGGAATACTCATCACTCGTCCGTCCTTGATCAATTCGCAACGCATCTGGTTAAGTTCCTCTATCCGAACTTGGTCAACTACCTCGTCGACAATGCTGAACTCTGCCCTGCTGGGTGTGCATAAAATGACCACTCTGGGTCTAAGTCTTCTCGTATCGTACTCCAGAAAGGTCCTGCCGAGATTCCTTTCTCAAATCTCAATCCTGCCGAAGTGCCCGGAAGTCATCATCCAATGCTGAAGCTCACGCTTATTCCGGAACAGCTGCATACTTATCGCGCTTCTTTCTGGAAGATATATCCATATACCACGCCTCTAGGTGCGTATCACATCTCTAATATTAGCGGAGTGGAACATCATCTCGTCGAAATCTCGTACGAACTCTTTTCTTCACTCTGCTCAAATGTCGACTGATTCGGACTCGTCTCATCGTGGCTACACGAACTGTGCTCCAACGGCTATCCCTGCATCTGGAGTCTCCCAAGCAGTGTCCCATCACAATGTCCGAAAAATGTCGAACCATCCGATCGACTCGTCAGATCCTCATAATCCCCCAAGAGCTCACATCTCGGGTACAGTTTAATAGTATCGAGTACATGCCACAGCGTCGGTGGTCCAGCCGTAGAAGGGCAAACCCAAGCCTCACTAATGGCGCCGCGGAACCGCCGTAAACCATAAGGTTCAAAAGCTGTCACACGGTCATTAAGTCGAGTTAGGGTTTCATTCTTCTAGAGGGTCCATAGAATCACCTGCATGTCTTTCCGTATACTTTAAACTTGGAAAATAGGCTCCTGACATTCGATCGTCTCAATCGACTCTCAACGAACCTGCGTGAAGTCGTCTCTAGCTGGAATCAATCCACCTGATGACCTCGCCTCGGGGTAAGCGAACTCACCACACGTCCTAGTCATCCATCCTCGGTGACTAGCGACTCGCTATCACCTATCTAAGAACATGCTCATGCTGCAGTAGCTCCAATCATCTGGGCGATACCTCATCATTTGCAGCAACAACTGGCTCATACGCCTGTACGCCGAACAATGCCTCAATCCTCCAGGAAAGGCAACACAATGGCGGTCGTCTCTGAATCAGCCTGCTCTAGATCTGAGTAAGACTCTCCACACTGGAAATCTTCAACTCAACTGGGCTCACTCTGGCGCAAAATCGGACGAATCACATTCGTCTCTCAAATCTGGTAGACTAGCTATCATCTGTCGCATATCTGCATGAAAGCTCCGGCAATCTCAGCTCGTAAGCTTCGGAAGCGACATCCTGTCAATCTCAGCAACAGCTGGTCCATCTGTCTGCAGGTAGCCGACATCACGATCTCGGAGGTATGCTGTACATCAACAGTCCTCTCTCAACTGGCAGCTCTAACAAAGGCACGATCAACCGGTGCAAACCAAGCACTCGCCTCCACTAGAGGTCACAATCACCACACTAACTCGAGACGTTCCCATGTCACCAGAAAACACAATGGTCGGCCCTCGTACCAAACGAGCTCACATCGGCCGTAACCCTAGCAGCAGCCCAAACTGCGCTCAAACATGGCGACAGGGATCACAATCGAGTATCAAAAGAGAGCACATCAAAGGCAAGAAAGGAAACAACAGATCCAAAGGGGATACATGATCATAGGAAGGAACAGCATCAATGAAGGTATGATCATGAAACTAATAGAATCGGGGATCTCAAATGGATGAATAATCCAGGATATGAAAAGAATCACTGATCTCAAAACAAATGTCCATCCTAAGGTTCCTTAAGCGGAGTGGCGTGTCGTAAGTATGCCGCGGAACATACCAACGGTACGTCACTCTACTTTAGTCACCTAATCCATCAACCAAGGGTCATCCTAAAACGACGAAAGTTCGGGTTTACACCCCCTCAACCAAGTCTAAGTTCCGTAAGGTCAAGCCTAAGTTCCGTATATATACAACTCCCTAGGCTCCACATAGTCAAACTTAGACTCGAACCAAGGTCAACCTAGCGCTCTGATACCAACTTTGTCACGCCCCGAAAGAGCACGTGACTGGCACTTGAACCATATGAAGCCTATAGGACTCCATCTGATCCAAGTAAGCCAAAAGCCCACAAATCTAAATCCATTTTGAAGAATAAGTAAAGAAAACCGGTTTAAAGAAGTGAAGAAATACAGGTTTGAAATCAAGGTTTTTAAATAACTAAGCCGAATGTGCATTTTAAAAACGGTACAGTCTTTTCTAGAAATTTCGGCAGAGTTTCCTTTGTAAAACTGGCCCCGAATGGGGTAAAACGATAATAACAAGATATAACATGATAAAGGCATCCCCAAGCGGGAACTAGCTCTTCGTCAATCGACGGTCACAACCACGCAAGATATGATAATATACAACGCCAAGTGGCGAGGATCAAAATCAAAAGAAAGCTCAAAAGTAGCAAGAAAACCGCAATACTACTAAGCGCGACTCTAAGGTCGAATAATACAACACTGTCTCTGAGTCAGAAAGAATATACAAGTTTTGGTTGATGGACAATTTCTAGATACAATGAAATAAATAAATACAAAGGTGATTCCTGATACGAAAGAATCCACCTACCAAAGCAAATCACCCGCAAGAAGGAAATGTGCCAGAAATGCCGCAATAGAACCTGTACGGCATAACCTGCAAGAGCTGTGGCACAACGGGGGTGAGTTGCCAACTCGTGAATAGAAACATCTATAAGGATAAATCGAATGCAAGACATAATCCTAAGTCAACGATCAGTAAAATATCCACAAGAGTACATCTGAGCGTAAAAAGGTGGCAAGGTAACATCTAATCATGTAAATAGTGCCAGGTACTCAGGTAACAACATGACATCAGTATAAGGTATGTCTGCATGAAGTATCAATGAAGAAATATCAATAATATCAATACACATATATTAGCGTCCCATACCACTAATATTGGTGCAAGATAAGTGTAAATCCAGTCTGTACATCTGTGGAACCCGTCCACCTGTCACCCACTGACAGCAAGCATCATGTATGCAATGTGAGGATATAAATAAAATCATGGAAAACCCATCATGAAACCCGTGCCAAGCATCGACACGTAAATCCTCATCCATATGGGGCTCCGTCTGCGGATATCGGCCCTCGGCCCCGGCAGTATGAGTCAACCCATGTCCATCTCTGGGCTCCGTCTGCGGATATCGGCCCGTCGGCCCCAGCAGTATGCCCATCTCTCGGCTCCAGGCGGTATCCCCCGGATATCCGCCGAGCTCAGGTAAAATCACCGGTAGGTACTCGCCCGCCTCCAGGCTCAATCGGCATAACCCATTGATCATCTCGCCGAGGGGAACCATACCGGGCCCACCACGAACCCGCAAACGGTACATCACCTCCTCGAATCGGGTTTCAAGCACACGTCTCAGCACCGAGAAAACGCGTGGTGGACGCACCGAAATATCATATCACGAGGTACCGGGTTTTCATAAAGTGTCTCTTTTCTTAAATAACCCCACGGTCCTCAAAAACCAGAAATCACATGAAAATCCAACATCCAGCAGTAATCCAATGCGATATACTATGCAATCAATCCATGATATATGCGACATGTAAAGAGAGTAATCATATCGGAAATCATGCAACATGGAATAGGAATGCGCATATGTCGAATGAAGCATCATATCACAAATGCAATAGTACTACGGTGTAGTGACATGGCAATTATCGATGATGAAGTGTGTGAGCCGGCAAGTAGTGTACGTGAAACATACGCATCATCGATAATGGTGTTGGTGTCCTAACAGCATGATAATAATATGGTAATGAACATATGCCAGCAATGCGAATAACATGAATATGCGGAAATCTAGTAATCAGCAGCACAGTGAAGTATCTACTATGCAACTACATCTAAGTATCCTGTCAATCAGGAGGGGTAGGTGTGGAAACCACCTAAAACTGAGTCAATGTATATATGTAGATATATAGTCGGTGATCCCGCCTCAATGTCATATCGTAAGATATCCTCTAGCTATGAGTGCGGATCTATCATCAATATCGGCTCGTACGGTAAATCGTCGTACGGCATTCCCAAAAGCTGGGTAGGGGTCAACATCTCATTGTCTCATCACATAACAAATATCACCATCATCAGATCATATAGTCTGGATGTACTACTCTATCTCTAGTACAAACGGTAACATCGGTAAAGTATGCATGCGGGGGTAAACACACATCCCAAGCCCGCAAGAATCACAAGTCATATCCCACATATGAATCGTATCAAAATACCGATCTCCGGGCACCAAGTCCACATCATCAACTCATCTCCAAAGTCATCACATATCATCAATCACAGTGTAAGTACATGTGAAAAGCAAGGGTATAGGTATAGGTGTAACTCTATCCTAGGGTTCGCGACTATGAACTACACTAGTCACTTCTAACCCTACCTTATCCAAAATACACCTAATATCACAATACTATATAATAAGCTATCTACGGACTACGGGGGTGCTATACGCCATCCACCCGACTTTCCCCCGTAGATATAATCTACTCACCTTGCATCACCAATTGCGGACATCACCATGCATTTGCTTGTCGTCCGAAGTCTTCATGGGTACCTACACATCAAAATATCGTATATGCGCATTAAAACCAAATCCAATCTAAAACGGCGCATAAACTCCAAAACGATACGATAAGGGGGCCTATAGGTGAGAACCTATGGCACGCCCTCAAAACCATCCATAATCCTCTATATAGTCGTATAAACGACAATAGTCGAGGCAAAACACATTCCACCATTTCCAATCCAAAAAAATACGGAATACGGAAACACGAATCCAAAACGACAACATAGGATATATGTCCCAGATTTCACCCTAGAAAGAATCTGTCAAAACTAGAAGTACCCAGGGCCAAGAATTGATGAAATGGGGCCAGGCACGCAAAACAAGGAATTTCCCCACTGGTCTGGCCGCAATTTGCGGCCAGAATGGAGGTTTTGGCGGCCGTACGGATGAGATAGGGGCTAGGGTTTTGGGGTTAGTTTCCTGGGTGCCTGCACATGCTACTGTCCACTCAATTTTATTTTAGGATACCTCGTATGATAGCAGATTCCAAATAACAGTGACAGATTACACAATTTCTCCGAAATTCCGTATTCTTGGTTTCCAATGGGATTGGGCTGGGTTTCTAGCTCTAGGGTGTTCATACGATCTCCACTGAACTCAAATCAACTATCACAACTCACAAATCCTTCAAACCCTAACTAGTTTTCACCAAGTTCATAAATTCACCCGATTTCAATTCTAAACTTGCATAGAGGTATATGAAAAGGTAAAACTAAGACAATGGTTCAGAAATTACCTTAATTGGCAACTCAAGAACTTTCTTGAGTTGCCCCAAGTGGTCACAATCCAAGCTTTCTAGGTCCATCTTGAAGATCTCGAGCTTGCGCATCTTTTTTTGTGAAACCGACATAGGATTTTGGTGTGGTTTTAGAGATGAAGTGAGGGGATTTAGTGGAGGGGAGAAGAGGGCTAGGGCAGCAGCAATAAGGAGAGAGGAAGAGGGGGAGAAATGAGAGGGGAGAGAAATGGCTAAGGGTTAAAAGTCAATTGTCCACTCTCTCTCTCACCTACCCTCATCATTACCTTTTTCTTTTCTTTTCTTTTCCTTTTCTCTAAATCCCTAAACCTTCTCATGAGAATAGTAACCCCAAAAGAAATCCATGGTAACAAAAATGCATAAGTGTAGGAAAAAGTGACATGTGCAAGTTTTGCATAAAATTACCAAAAAACCCGATTAGCGATTTTAATCACGATTAGCACTAAATTAGTGTCAAAATGATCACAACAACTTAAAAATGTCATAATTCACTAATTTATCTTATTTTAGAATTTTCCATAATTTTCCGTAATTTTTCTCCATTTATTTGCATTTAAAAATAGATTTAATATTAAAATAATCAATAAAATAATATTAAATTATAAAAATTCCCAAAATTAATATTTTATATTTTTGAAAATGTTACAGTAATGAAGTATGCAGAACCATTCCTGGCATGTGTAGACATGGGGCCGCATACATCACTATGTACCAGTCCCAAGAGTTCCATAACTCTCTCTCCGTGTCCCGTAAACGGAGTTTTGGTCATCTTGCCTTTGAGACATGACTGGCAAGTGTCATAAGATGAAAATTCAAACGGATTCAAATATCCATTTTTATGCAACTTAGCTAGTCGTGTCGCATTGATGTGACCCGGTCTACAATGCCACAAGAAGGATTCGTTCATTTCTGAACTCTTCCTCTTGTGTGTGTTTGTTATACTCAGAACTGTTGATTGATTTAGAACATAAATGCCATTGCACATCGTGCCTGATCCAACCAACTTTTGGTTTAGAAAAATGTTCATAACATTAACCTGTAATACAAAATTATATGCCTCTTTACTCAACAAAGAAACCGATATAATGTTGCATATCAAGTTCGGCATGAAATAGCATTCGTTCAGAATCAATGTATTACCAGTTGGTAATACAAGGTGATATTCCCCGACGGTTTTAGCTGCAACAATTGCACCATTTCCAACCCTTATGTCTTTATCACCTTCTCCAAGTTCTCTACCTTTCCTAAGCCCATGTAACTGATTACATATATGGGATCCTGACCAGGTATCTAATACCCAGGACGTAGAGGAAATGGAGAAACAGTTCTCTGTAACGAACACACCCGAAGAAAATGCATCAACATGTACTTTCTTCATTCGGGTGGCATGAGAATCCTGGTATTCCCTTATATCCTGTTCAGTCTTATAACTCTTATACGAAAGAACGGAACCAACGTTCCCGAGCACAGTATAACATGTGGGTTCGGTCAATACATCCATATTATTATCTTTATTAAGGCATGATATGGTCGCTACCTGGAGAGAGAGAGAAGAAAACACTTTAGCGTATGCTCTTGCAAGATCAGATTGGTTATTATTTTATCTAATCAGGATGGCTCCCACTGTTTTTATCAAATCTTCCTTCAAACCCTAAAAGGAAAGACTAGCCGGGATTAATTACACCCTACAACTTCGCCAATCTTTCAGCCAGGCCAGTGTCGGTACTTTAAGGGAGGTTCCCCGTGCTTTCGCACGGACCTAATTAAAGTAAACCTCGTTTTCCCAGAGGCGTAACCCCGTTTACACCTTTCTAGACACCTACTTGATCGGCTAATTGTCCTGTGTAAAACTCTCCCGGGAGTAACAATTACTCGCAGTGGGTATCGGGATCCAACTATCTCATAGAAGGTATGCAATCTCATTGCAAATCTCAACACTTGAAATTCCCGATAATATTTTGCCCCTAACCCCTATGACCTTGACAAAGGCCAACAAATCATAGGATGTTAGTCAAGTTCAACCCGTCATTTCTTGATTGAATCAAACCCACTCGTACGACCCTTGACAAAGGCCAACAAGGTCGTACGACTACCCTAAAATAATCTGCATCATATGCATGGACATATAAGCACCATTTAGCTACCGCACACTACGCCTTGACAAAGGCCAATAAACGCAGCACAAATACTAAATAGTTCTTATCTGAAATGACGGAAGGCTAAGACAGGTTTTTCTGAAAACCTATTGCGTAATGAACTTGATATAGTTGTAGAATCAAGTGAATTTTGAAATGGAGTGATTTTGAGGCTTTCATTAGTTTTGCTAAAGAGGTCACTCCCGGTGAAGGGATCTCGGCTCTTTCCTTATGGAATAAGGTGCAGGATATATCATATACATCACTATGCAAAGAAAAACTCCAAAAACAAACCGAGTGTTGTAGCATCTGCCAGTTTTACTAAAGAGGTCACTCCCGGTGAAAGGATCTCGGCTCTTTCTCATCGAATAAGGTGCAGGGTATATCATATATACCGCTATGCAAAGCAAAACTGTAACTACCCTTTTTATTTGAAAATTTGATTCTACAACAACTTTTAGGTTTCTTTTCTTTCATTAATCACATTAATGAAGTCCCATCATTTAAGTCACCTAAACATCACAGATAAATACGACGTACACTTATGCCATCCACATTCGCCTCGATGTCCCCTCGTGCACCGTTAGGTTAGGTAACTAACGGCAGGGCAGGGCAGGGCTAGCGCGAGTGTAAAACATAAGTAACGCCTATATAATATATCATATATACTATATACAATATTTATCACAGAACATCAAATGATCGAATCACAGATATCGCAGCAGAAGAAATATATGAAACATTGGATATACTAGGACGTCCGTATTTTATTTTGAGCTTCTATAAAACACGGATTCCACGGTCGCGATGAATAGCCAAACCCACACCCCTAGACCCCTACGAGAGTGGCAAGCAACCCTACCAATTCTAGAGTTAGGAGACCCGGACTCGACTCCTCGAGTTGGTCTCCCACTGGACTCCAGAACCCGGTTACTTGTGCTCTCCTCCTTGGGTCTATCCTAGTGCGGAAAAGTAAATAATATACAAAAGGTGACATCAACCTCATCCCGGAAGTGCCCTAATAAAAGAATATTACATACATTTATATTTTACATAAATGAAAATAAAAACTCTCATCTCACATAAAAAAAACCCGGCTATTCAAAACGCGACGATCCAATATAACATATCCAGCAACACATAACATCACATGTCATCAACGTAAGTAATTATGCGCATCCCAATTGTCGTTGACATATAGCAACGAAGCCGGCGATATCACATATTACACTTACGGTCACAGAAAAGAAAGTGTAAAACTATAACATTTGGAATCAACAATCTCTTTAGACATCGTAAATCAGAAATATCACATATTTCGCATTTCATGCCAAACTGTGTGAATTCTGTAAGTCCATGCTACCCTTCCCCGGTACTTACGGGGTTGCGGAAGTGGTGAAAAACGATTTTCAAGAGGGTGGTAACATGGACTACAAATACGGATCTTTGCTAAACAACTAACTAACAACCTAACTTGAGTTTACCTACTCAGTTAGGGGGCTATACCTTTCTTGAACTCCTTCGTCTTCAACTCCTCCAGGTGTACGGATCGGCCTCACCTCGTCGTCTCCTTGCGCCGAAGATGGATCCACCCGAAAGCTTCTACTTTTGGCTTCTTCTTCGATCTTTGAAGAAACTAGAACACTTGGCTTGCTAGGCCTTGTGAACTAGAATGAGTAGAGGATTGTTTTGGTGTCTTTTTATCTCTAAGGCAATGAGTCTCAACACATGAGAATGGTTTGCCTTGAGCTAGAGAGAGCAAGAGGAAGATGGAGAGCTTGAGAATGAGAGAGCTCAAGAGAGAGAAAGCAAATGGAAGAATGAGCCACTCTTTTCTCATCCAACCTCTCATAATCCAAAAGCCATCATAACAAAAATAGTAATCAAGTATTGTGTGATGGTATAAGTCAAAATGGCTATATCATTTCATGCACTCATTTTGCATAAATAAACAAGCAAGCAAAAGTCTTTGCCATGGAATGATAGCCATTGCCATGATGATGGTCAACTAGTCCAACCTAGTCAACCGGTCAACAAAGTCAACACGTCAACAAAGTCAACCCCTCAACAACCATGTCACTATAATACTTAATTAATATTAATGTTAATAAAATTTCTTATTCTCATTAGGGTTAAGTAAAAGTCAATGGTCAACGGTCAACAGTCAATAACCCCAATGAGAATCCTCTGCCTCTGTCTCTCTGTCAACTGTGCATACACACCCACATCCGCGTTCCGAGGAACACGAATACAAACGAGATAAAACCAATCCCATAACGTACACTAGGAACTGGCTTAAACCAAAGCCCTCTAGTGTTAACTGTACGTGCACAAGTGCACGGATGTGACCGAACCCTGTCGCAAAACCATGCGACCTGTCGCAAAACCATGCGACCCCTACTCTTTTGCCTAAAGGCGAATAGCTTTCTGTGTGGGACTCTAAAGACTCGACACTACGCTGACAGTGGGTTTAACCACAGACCGCAAGTGGCACTAGCTGTGCGTAACGGTCCCCAGGTAGATGCCGACAAGAAGACGGACGAGGTGAAACCCATCTGAACTCCTACTGAGTCTGAATGTGACAATCTCTGCACAGTCCGGTCTGTTCGTCTGATACATCGCATGGCGGGCCTAGGGGGCGGTAAACGTCAGTCCCCTAATAGCGGTACAAGTCGTGTCGGAGTGAAGCCCAGAACACACTGAGATAACACTGGAAACCTACCAGTATATCTCGCTTGCCCTGGCCAGGGACTACTCGTGTAATGGCTCTCCTAGACACAGCGCGATGTCAACCCCCAATACCCGGATAGAAGAATCCTGTCTAACCGTCACTGCCTCCAAGTGCTTCGGGACTGCACCCAACTACTACCTGTTTGCACGACTCCTTTGAGCCGTGGTAGGGTAGTAATCTAAGTACAGTGGGAACACACTCGAGGCGAAGTGACAGTGTCAAGTCAGCGGACTAAGCTGTACTCAAGTCACCTGGGAACTGATAACTGACGATAGGTATAGTACCAACCAACAGTTCCCAACGAGTCCTGTCCAGTGTACTCGTAACCCAACGAGCATCCGCATACTATCTCAAGTATGACGTACTGACGGCTGTGGGACAGACCGTCTCCCACACTGGGATGAGAAGCGCATACGCTAGTCTACTTCGGAGTATCGATGCCCTGTCTCGATAGTCCTGCGACTAGGGACCTGCATAAAGATGTCCTTATAGATTACCCAGCCCCCACTAGTGTGACTGCCATCACAACGCTGGTAATCAAGCAAAGATCCTAAGGGCTCCACTAATGTGTATAGGTGATATACTAAAATAAACACATGTACACATTGAAGTAGAAACAAACCAAGTAGCATACTACTATATTGAGCAAGATTGTCTATACAAGGTGAATATCCCAAGCTTCCATTAAGTAATATACAAACTAGTATGATACAGTAATGGCCTCTAGGGCATATACACTAACAATCTCCCACTTGCACTAAGGCCATGTACTGGCGTATCGAAGACCTATCATCTCGATCAGCCGCTCGAACTGAGTCTGGGGTAATGCCTTTGTGAGTGGATCAGCAGTGTTATCTTCTGTAGAAACTCTCCGAACCTCGATCTCCTGGCGACCCACGATCTCCCTGATCAGGTGATACCGCCTCAAGATGTGTCTGGACTTCTGATGGGACCTGGGTTCCTTCGCTAAAGCTATAGCCCCGTTGTTGTCGCAATACAGAGGTATTGGATCAACAATGGACGGAACCACCTGAAGTATAGTTAAGAACTTCATTACCCAGACAGCTTCTTTTGCGGCATCTGCAGCAGCGATATATTCCGCTTCCATCGTCGAGTCAGCAACGGTTTCCTGTTTGGAACTCTTCCAACACACCGCCCCTCCATTGAGGGTAAAGACATAACCCGACATGGACTTGGAATCATCCTTGTCACTCTGGAAGCTGGAGTTAGCAAAGGCCTCGATCTGGAGGTCTTTTCCGCCATACACCAAGAACATCTCCTTAGTCCTTCTCAGGTACTTGAGAATGTTCTTTACCGCTATCCAGTGTTTCTCCCCAGGGTTTGACTGATACCGGCTTACCACACTCAGTGCATAAGCTACATCTGGTCTGGTACACAACATCGCATACATTATAGAGCCTACCGCAGAAGCGTAGGGTATAATAGACATGCGATCCCTTTCCAAATCAGTCTTGGAAGATATCTCTTTGGAAAGAGTGATCCCGTGACAAGCCGGTAGATTACCGCGCTTGGAATCTTCCATACTGAATCTTTTCAGTATGGTGTCGATGTACCTGGACTGTGAGAGTCCCAGTATCGTCTTGGATCTGTCACGGTAGATCCGGATCCCCAGAATGTATGAGGCATCACCCAGGTCTTTCATGGAGAACCTGTGTGACAAGAAACCCTTGACAGATTGTAGCATAGGAATGTCATTTCCTATTAAGAGAATGTCATCCACGTATAAAACGAGGAATACTACAGTTCTCGCTACAAATCTACTATAGATGCATGGTTCATCTGGATTTTTAATAAAGCCAAATTCTTTGACAGTCTCATCAAAACAGATGTTCTAACTCCGCGATGCCTGCTTTAGTCCGTAGATGGACTTAAGCAACTTGCACACCTTTTCGCTGCTCCCACTCTGAATGAAACCCTCTGGCTGGTCCATATAAACACACTCCTCTAAATTTCCATTTAGAAAAGCGGTCTTTACGTCCATTTGCCAAATCTCATAATCGTGGAAGGCAGCAATGGCAAGAAGGATCCGAATGGATTTCAACATAGCTACTGGAGAAAAGATCTCGTCATAGTCCAAACCAGGTCTTTGACGAAAACCCTTTACAACCAGTCTAGCTTTATAGGTCTCAACCTGTCCATCTACACCAATCTTTTTTTTGAAGATCCACTTGCATCCTACGGGTTTTACCCCATCTGGAGCAACGTCCAACGTCCATACTTTGTTGGTGTACATGGACTCCATTTCGGTCCGCATTGCATCCAGCCATCTTACCGAGTCAACGCTCTGAATGGCCCGCTGGAAGCTAGTTGGCTCATCATAATCTATGATGCAATCCTCTCTATCCCCGTCTATGAGAAAACCGTAGTATCGCTCGGGCGGATGAGACTGCCTACTACTCCTGCGGAGCGGCGTGGGAATGTCATGATCTTTCAAACCCTCTGGTTCTACTAAGCTTTCAGTAATAGCTCGTGGCTCTGGAATTTCTTCCAGTTTTATTGCGCTCCCACTTATCTGATTCTCCAAAAACTGAGTTTCTAAGAAGTGGGCATGCCGAGAAACAAAAACCTTTTGTTCCTCTTCGCAATAGAAGAAATATCCCTTGGAGTTCCTTGGATATCCCACAAACTTGCACTGTACTGAGCGTGCCTCGAGCTTGTCCGCATGCTGCTTTTTGACAAAAGCTGGACTTCCCAAGGTCTTAATGTGATTAAGATAGGGTCTCTTCCCACACCACATCTCATATGGTGTAGGAGGCATAGTCTTATTTGGAACTCGGTTCAAAAGGTATGCAGCTGATTCTAGCGCATATCCCCAGAATGATCGCTGTAACTCAGCGTTACTCATCATGGACCGTACCATATCCAATAGGGTTCGGTTCCGTCTCTCCGATACACCGTTATGTTGCGGAGTGTATGGAGGAGTAAGCTGAGAGAGAATTCCATTCTCTTTTAAGTAGTCCAGGAACTCGGCACTCAAGTATTCACCACCTCGATTCGATCTTAGTGTCTTGATACTTTTGCCGGTTTGTTTTTCTACTTCATTCATATATTCCTGGAATTTTCCAAAGGCCTCGGATTTATGTTTCATTAAGAAGACATAATCGTACCTTGAAAATTCATCCGTAAAAGTAATGAAGTAAGAATAACCGCTTCGTGCATGTGTAGACATTGGACCGCACACGTCGCTGTGTACGAGTCCCAAGAGCTCGCTCGCTCTTACTCCGTGTCCAGTGAATGGAGTCTTTTTCATCTTTCCTTTGAGACAGGATTGACAAGTGGCATACGATTGATATTCGAACGGATTCAAATATCCTTCTGTATGTAACTTCGTCAACCTTCTCTCATTGATATGACCCAGTCTACAATGCCATAAGAAAGTCTGATTTATTTTCGGAGACTTTCTTTTGTGTGTATTCTGGACATTGAAAATCTGTGGTTGGTTTAGTACGTATATACCATTGCTTAATGTACCTGACCCAATCAGAACTTGATTAAGGTGAATGTTTACAACATTACTTACAAACGCAAATTCATAACCTTCTTTAGAAATCAAAGATACAGAAATGATATTACAAGTTGCGTTGGGTACAAAAAACCAATTACGTAAAACCAAAACATGTCCATCTGACATTCCCAGGTGATAGTCCCCCACGGCCTTAGCATCCATGCTAGCTCCGTTTGCAGCTTTGAGGGTCATGTCACGTGCCTTCAAAACTATACGGTTTCTCAACGCCTGCAAAGAATTACAGATATGAGATCCTGATCCGGTATCCAATACCCAGGAAGTAGAGTTTATTGATAGACAGTTTTCAATAACATACACACCTGAAGCTGAAGCCGCAACTTGCTTCAGTTCTTGTGTTCTGGCTTTCCAAGCCCTGCAATCTTTCTTCCAGTGACCACTCTTATGACAGAAAAAGCACTCTTCTTTCCCTATAAGCTTCCCCGCTATCTTTGTTGCTTTTGCTTTTCCCTTCGTATCCACTTTACTAACACCGCCCCTTGGTTTGGCGGAGGCTTTCTTCTTCTTTCCCTTGGCTTTCGCCTTGGACCTAGAAGATGAAGATCCTCCTACAAACAAAGTGGATGTTTCCCTACCTTTCTGTATGGTGCCCTCTGCACTCCTCAGCATGTTGAGGAGCTCTGAAAGTTCAACTTCATTTTCTTGTAAGTTGAAGTTCAGGATAAACTGGCCGTAAGTGGAAGGAAGGGACTGGAGAATCAAGTCTGTATAGAGCTCGTTCTCTAACGTGGTCCCAAGTTCCGCGAGCTCCTCAATGAAGCCAATCATCTTAAGCACGTGTTCCGCTACCGATGATTGATTGGTTCTAAAATTCAAGACTGTGTAAATCGAATAAAACGAATAAATTTCTTTGTGTCGGTATTTAGAAAATGAATAAAATTCACAATCAAAGAATTATATTTGACCGCAATCAACTACGGTGTCGGATGTAGATTGTAAGTGAGTGCGGATCGTCCACAGGGATTGTGCGATTCGTTTCTATGTTTGATTTGTTTGAATTGAAAAGTTAATCGAAAAGAAAAGAAAACATGATTCAAGATTTTATCGATTGATTCAGGTGTCACTAGTCTAATCAAGAATCAAGAAAATGATAAACAATCGAGAATTGGGTTTCGATGATATTTCCAAACAAATGTCAAGAATCTAAATGAGGCTCGCAGGAATCGATCGGATCTATAAACGTGATGTAATCTCAAGATATCGTATTCTTGTCCTTCGAAGAATTGATACTAGATCGATGATGATCGATGAGAGTTAGGTCTTTCTCGTGAAACTAGGGTTTCATCATTTAACCCTTGTTCTTTCGTCGATATCATTCACATTCTAGCCTCTAGCAATTTCAAGAAACGATCGTAACTCCCCAATTTCAAGCGATATCAATCAAGAAAGCATCGCAAAGAAACTGGGTCGTCGGTTCTTGAACTTGCTAGGGTTTACAAAACTCATAGGAATCAAGAATCGTTTTAAGATATGTTACATCATCATTCTATTGATCGTCTCGACTCCTCGACGAGCGGAGTATTACTCAAACATCACAACAAGAACTACAACTATAAATTGAGATCGAATCATGATGCAAGAAATTAAAGAAAACAAGATAAAAGAATTTCACCTTTTATTTATATCCACAATTTCATTACAGTCACTCAAGAACTACAAGAGGAAGAACCAGATTGTCGATTTGGCTTCGCTTTTCTCCGTGAGTCGTGGATCGGCTTGGACCACTTGCTCTGTTGAAGATCGGCTCCGCTCATAAAAGGTTGAAGGGCTTCTTGCTTGATTTGGTACTCGGGATCTTGGCTTTTGATTGGAATTAGGGTTAGGGTTTCACACAAGTCTTGTCACTAGACTTGTGGAAGAAGAAGATGAAGAAAGAGGTAAAGAATGGAGATTTTTCTAAGTATCTAAGTATTGGATTATGGATCCAACTATATGATGATCCTTAACCCTAGGTCTAGACTTCTATTTATAGACTTCCCAAACCCTAGGTCTAGGTTTGAAATTACAATTCCCTCCAAAAGTTTGTTGAGGAGCTTCTAGAATTAGTTTGTTAGGAGCCAGCTTAGGCTTTAAGCTAGGATTAATTAAGCTTAGAAACCCTAGTTTGCTGAACTGGCAGAAGCTTCTGGAGTCTTCTGGAACTTGAAGTACATTAACAGAATGTGGGCCCTGAATAAAGAATTTGATGCAAATCTTAGGTTCTGACGTGGCAGAGCCGCCGCAGAACCGCGGCGCAAGCCGGCTCCGGCAGCGGTTCCGCGGCCACTTTGTTGGCTTGGGTCTTTAAACCTCTGGTGTGGTCTTGGGCTGACATGTAGGGATTTATCTGATATGTTGAATTGTACTTTGCCTTTTGGATTGCTACCAGATCTCAAAACTTGGGGTTGCTGTAATTTATCAGCTCAATTTGATCCTGCAATTTCCTGCACAATTCTTGAAACAAGTGTTGCACAATATAGGGATGATGCGATGCCATGAAATGCAGTCAATTTTCTTTATAGTTCCGGTTTTAGAGTCTAACACATGCAATCTGATATTTAACGACTGATTTGCTAATATGTGAAATATGAATACCGTAAACTTCTAAATGAATGCAAATGATAAGAAAATTGCCAGTTAAAAGATGCAGTATTTTCGACTGATCAAATTCCCCCAAACTTATTTTCGATCGTCTCGAGCGAACTGTTTTATTAAAAAGAGAAGGAGAAAATAAAGAAAGAGAAAAAACTAACTAGCACACTTTCGTAGGCAACACGATTGCACTGAGCATGTGCAACAAGCCTTTAAACCTCTAGGTGTCCCTAGTAGGAGGAGTGTTGTCTCCTGAGGGTTTTCAGCGGATTGCACCCACAAAATCCAATAATAAAAGAAAGATCATGAATATTACATTTAAAGAAAAGAATTGTAAAAGAAACGCTTTGAAAATTAGGGTTTCCAACTAAGATAGTTTTTCGGTTGTCATGAGCCCTATCTTAATGGTCATGAAAAGATGTCGGAAATCACGTCATCCCTCAATAAAACATCGTCTTATTTTTCATTCCTATCTTTCGTCCAAACATCGATCATATAACCCTGCGTGTGTGTAAAGGACATCCCTACACCCGGAGAATTCAATTCAAGCTATCATACTCTTGCCCATCAGCCTTAGTACTTTTTAATTAATGAATATTTAGATGAGATTGCTCACACACTTTCATGCGACCGTTAATACTTCTTGAAGTACTAACCGACCGATTACTCATGTGCTTACTTACTTGGTGTATTTTCCTCGTCTTGCACCACCTCAGGCATAGCAGTGACTCCCAGACCAGTTGGCCTTAGGGCACTAGGTGAAGAAGCACCCTCGCTATATATTTTTTTTCTTATTGCCCTTGGAGATAACAAAACCAGTGATCATTTTTCTCACCACTTTATATTTTCTTCATTTCATTTTTTTTTAATTTCCTTCATACTTTCGGCTTTAAGACAAGAGCATTTCAAGGTATCCTCTACTATCCCAGGCTTTAAGACGTGTGTAAGTGCGAATAGCAGGGTATCAACGTTCAAAATGTTTGGCTTCCAGAATAGAAACTATTTTTCAGACTTATTTTTATCCTCAGATTAGTGACGTCCTTCATCTTACTAACCCTTAGGACAACGGCTCATAACTACTTATTACTAGTTCGTATAAGAAAACTTCTAATTTTCTTGGTTTTCTTAGATTTTTCTAATCTCATGGATGTAATTTTTCACTATCTAATCTTTCATTATCTTATTTATGTACAAAAATGTTTAAATGTGAAATTATTTTTATATTTTGAAAAT
Source organism: Agapanthus africanus (assembly GCA_030015575.1). Classification (NCBI taxonomy): domain Eukaryota; kingdom Viridiplantae; phylum Streptophyta; class Magnoliopsida; order Asparagales; family Amaryllidaceae; genus Agapanthus; species Agapanthus africanus. The sequence continues at coordinate 122,777,793 of JASDDO010000004.1, read as the reverse complement.
TTTAAATATTTATGGATTTTGAAATTTTTTAAATTTTTATAAGTTTTTAAAGAAATGTTTTGTGCTTATGCAAATGATATGCAAATGATGCAAAAATAAGCACAAACCTCCCCCAAACTTGCTTTCAACAGTGTCCTCACTGTTGTCAACAGCTATATCTACAAAACCTGTAAGTCTGGGAGGAATTATTAGTGGGGGCAAAATATATAAGTGAAGAACTTCCCCCAAACTTACTCTTTTCACTCACCTCCATTCAAAAGATGATGCAATGATATACTGGACATGAAGGTGAAACGGAGGAATTTTAATCCAAATAAACTGGCTCCTGTAAGAATAGGAGCTCCTCCGTGGGTCAGTGGAAAAATACGGCTTTAGTCTATGTCCATTCACTTTAAAAAATGTGCCGTTTTTAACATTTTCTACTTCTACTGCCTCGTGCGGATATACAGACCGCACAACAAAAGGTCCCTTCCACCGAGATCGGAGCTTACCCGCATGAAGGTGTAATCGTGAATCATAAAGAAGGACTTGTTGACCAGGTGAAAATGTTTTCCTCAAAATGTTTTTATCATGAAAAACCTTAGTCCTATTCTTTATGATTACAGTGTTATCATAAGCTTCATCGTGGAGTTCGCTTAGCTCATTAAGTTGCAGCTTCCGAAAGTTGCAAGCAAGGTTTAGATCAAAATTTATTTCCTTAATAGCCCACAATGCTTTATGCTCAATCTCGACGGGTAAATGACATGCTTTCCCAAACACTATCCTATATGGAGACATCCCTAGGTCGGTTTTAAATGCAGTTCTGAATGCTCAAAGAGCATCCGTCAGTTTGGTCGACCAGTCTTTTCTATTTTTAGCAACAGTCTTCTCCAGGATAAGTTTGATTTGTCTGTTTGAAATTTCAGCCTGTCCGCTTGTTTGGGGATGATAGGGTGTAGAAAGTCGGTGGTTGATTGAGTATTTCCGCATCAGTGTCTCGAAAGACCTATTGCAGAAATGTGTCCCATTATCGCTAATAATAGCGCGTGGGTGTCCAAATCGCGAAAAGATATTCTCTTTCAAGAACTTAATGACAACTTTCCTGTCATTAGTGCGACATGGAATGGCTTCAACCCACTTTGAGACATAATCAACCGCCAGCAGTATGTACAAATTCCCAAAGGAGTTGGGAAAGGGACCCATAAAATCAATGCCCCAAACATCGAATATTTCAAGAACCAGAATGGGTTGCTGAGGCATTTCATTTCTCTGGGAGATTCTACCCTTGTACTGACATTATGTACAGGTTTTGTAATAGTCAAATGCGTCCTTGAATAAGGTCGGCCAATAAAATCCACATAGCAAAACCTTCTCCGCCGTCTTTTTAGGACCGAAGTGACCCCCATAGGCCTGATCATGACAAAAAGAAAGAACACTCTCGAACTCTTCTTTCGGGATACACCGGCGAATGATCTGATCAGGAAAATACTTAAACAAATATGGATCGTCCCAGTAAAAGTGTTTTACTTGGGAAAGAAAACGGTATTTGTCCTGTTTTGACCAATCGCAGGGTATAAGTCCCGTGACAAGATAGTTCACAATATCCCTGAACCATGGTTCATTGAATACGTTCAAGAGTTGTTCGTCGGGAAATGAATCATTGATCGGCAGGGTCACAGGGGAAGAAGAGATGCGTGAAAGATGGTCAGCTACTACGTTTTCACATCCTTTCTTATCTTTGATAACAAGATCGAATTCTTGTAGTAGAAGGATCCAACGTATTAGTCGACCTTTTGCATCTTTCTTCGCCAGAAGATGTTTTAAGGCGGAATGGTCTGTGTACACAACTATAGGTGAGCCAATTAAGTAAGGCCTGAATTTTTCTAATGCAAATACAACCGCTAAAAGTTCCTTTTCGGTGGTTGTATAATTAATTTGTGCATCATTCAGGGTCTTACTTGCATAGTATATCACGTGTGGCATCTTTTCGATGTGCTGTCCTAAGACTGCACCTACTGCAAAGTCGGATGCGTCACACATTAGCTCAAAGGGGTAGTCCCTGTTTGGCGATGATAGCACGGGGGCTAAAGTGAGTGAGTGTTTAAGTGAGTCGAAAGTTGTCTCACAGTCCGAGTCAAAATGGAAGGTCGTATCCTTGGCCAGGAGAAGAGTTAAAGGTCTAGCAATTTTTCTAAAGTCCTTAATAAATCTCCTATAAAAGCCCGCATGGCCAAGGAAGGATCGAATATCTTTGACGCTTTTGGGATGAGGGAGGTTTTGAATGACATCTATCTTAGCTCTGTCAACCTCAATGCCTTTTTGTGAAATGACATGTCCAAGAACAATTCCTTCTTGGACCATGAAATGGCATTTTTCCCAGTTCAAAGTCAAGTTCTTCTCTTTGCAACGAGTGAGCACAGCGTCAAGATTCGATAGGCAATCAGAAAAATAGTCTCCAAAAATCGAGAAATCGTCCATAAAGATCTCCAGAAAATTCTCTACCATATCAGAGAATATCCCCATCATACACCGCTGAATGGTAGCGGGAGCATTGCATAACCCGAAGGGCATGCGACTGTAAGCAAAGGTACCAAAAGGACAAGTAAAAGTGGTTTTATCTTGATCCTTTTTAGCGATGGGGACCTGATTATAGCCTGAGTATCCGTCCATAAAACAATAATACTCTCGTCCCGCTAAGCGTTCCAGCATTTGATTAATGAATGGTAGAGGAAAGTGGTCTTTCCTTGTGGCAGCATTGAGTTTTCTATAATCGATACATACACGCCACCCAGTTTGGACGCGTGTTTGAATCAACTCATTTGCCTCATTGGTTATAACAGTGATGCCGTATTTCTTAGGAACACATGTATAGGACTCACCCATTGGCTATCGGAGATGGGGTATATGATACCATTATCTAGGCATTTGACGATCTCTTTCATTACAGCTTCCTTCATGACGGGATTTAACCGTCTCTGTGGTTCTCGGGTTGGTCTGGCATCAGCCATCACATGTATATGATGTTCTACTATCAAGGGACTAATCCTTTTGATGTCCGCCAAACTCCAACCAAACGCCTCTTTGTTAGATCTCAATACCGATAAAAGTGCATTCTCTTGCTCTAAAGCTAGAGAAGCGGATATTATAACCGGTAAAGACTCCTTCTCACCTAAATAAGCATATTTCAGATGAGAAGGTAACATTTTTAGATCTAATTCAGGCGGAGAAATGATAGAAGGAGGGATCATCGAGTGATTTTTGGATTTACAAAGAAGCTCAGAGCCTGTGAAAGATACAGACTCGGGTGGAGAAAAGTCAGGAGTGCAGGACTCAAGTGTAGAAAAAGTGTCATCACTAAGATCTTGTGTAAATTCAAACAGAGATGTGGTAATGTCGTCGAGATCAGTAAAGCAAAGTTCCTCAGCTCCGCAACTATCGGGAGCGATCTCGTGGACAGAGCACACTCTAAAATATGAGCAGAGGGTTCTGATGGCTGACTTCCAACTTTGTAGATATTTAGTTCAATGGTCATATTTCCAAATGATAAGTTCATTGAACCGTTTCTACAGTTTATAACAGCGTTGGAAGTGGCAAGGAAAGGACGACCCAGAATCACCGGAATTTGGCCCCGGGGGTTTGCTACAGGCTGTGTGTCGAGCACAATGAAGTCTACAGGGAAAACAAATTCCCCGACCTTTATCAACACATCCTTTAGTTCACCCCTTGGTTTGGTGATTGAACGGTCTTCCATCTGGAGAGTGCAGTGAGCAGGTTTCAGCTCTCCAATCCCTAATTGCTCATATACAGAATATGGAAGTAGGTTAACACTTGCGCCAAGGTCTAAAAGAGCACGATTTATGTTTTTACCCCCAATAGAAATCGATATTGTAGGACATCCTGGGTCCTTTCGTTTCTTTGGTAGATGGGGAATAAAAGCAGTGCTAATATTATTAGACATAAAGACCTTCTTTGGCACTTGAGTCTTCCTCTTCCTAGTGCACAAGTCCTTAAGAATTTTCGCATAAGCGGGGACTTGTTGAATTGCATCTAGGAAAGGGATGTTGATGTTAACCTGTTTAAACATGTCCATAATTTTCTCCATATGAGGACTCGTTCTATTACTCCTTAACCGATTCGGGTAAGGAGCTTTCGCAATAAGCGCCGGGTCCATCATAGGAAAAGGAAGAGGGGGTAGACGAGATCCTAAAAGAGGTGTGGGGACCGTCTGTGGAGAACTATAAGGGTTGGGTTGAGGTGTTGAGCCTAGTGGAAAATGGAGAATAGGCTCACGAGAAGGTGGTGGGGTAGAAGAAGAAGGATTAGAATTAGAAGTGTGTGTGTGAGGAAAGGTCTCAGCCGGGGTGTTAATGATAGGATTTTCAATATCATCAATTCCTTCCCCGACATGATTGTTCAGCACTCTTCCCGATCTCAACGTTGTGACGGCATTAACATTGTAATGCCCAGGATTCTGTAGGGGTTGAGAGGGAAGTTTCCCTTTTTCTCTCGCACTCATTTCGGCTTTAAGTCGTGCGATTTCAGCTTCCATCGATCTGATACTCTCATCTTGGGACGCTGAGTTTTTCTTTATCTCACTGACGGAAGATCTAACCTCAGTCGAAACCTCTATGAAATTTGATAAAAGTGATTTCATGGTTTGAGTGAATTGAGAGAATTCGTCAGAACAGGACAACTGCATAGGATTAGACTGTGCAGGAATGTTGACCTGGTTTTGGAAATTTTGTGACTGGTAGGGGTGCTGAGTGATTTGAAGTGGTTGCTGTTGTGTGGAAGAGCCCTTTGAAAATTATTTTGGCTTGGAACCGTGTTTTGAGATTGTTGTTGGTTCCAAGCAAAATTCGGGTGATTCCTCCAACCCTGATTATATGTGGAAGAATATGGATCGTTTCTAGGTCGTTGAAATGCGGCATTTGTATGCTCGTGACCTTGAAACGCAGAGTTTAATGGACACATTCTTCCGTTAAATGAGACGGATCAGACAGCAGCCATATACAGTTTTGGGGAGCGACAATGGGTTTAGGGAGGCTGCAGAAAATTTATGTTCCATAGCGTCGAGCTTCTTTTGCATTGCTGCCATCTCAGACTCGAACACCACTATGGACACATCTATTTGGTGTACCGCCACCCCTATTCAATGGTTGGGTTCCACTCTCCCACTGTAGTGATTTTTCAGCGAACTCTTTCTAAAAACATCCAAGCCTCCCCATCATCACTTAGTCATAAAAGTACCTTGACACATGTTCTCAAGGTTCTGTTTAGTGTTTGAGTTATTGCCCTCGTATATGATTCGGCAAAGATCCCATCTCGGGATGCCGTGATGAGGACATTGAACCAATAGATCCTTGAAACGTTCAAAGCGTTTAGAGAATGGGTTCAGTAGGTGAGCTGGGTAAATTGATTCAGTTCGCTACGGATTCGAGCTGTCTGTTGCATTGGGTAAATTTCTTAAGGAATGCGCTACTACGAATTCTTCCAATTCGTGATTGATGTGTGCGGTGGTGTTTATATAGCCACTTCTCGGCTATATCGCACAAAGTAAATGGAAGAAGTCGTAAATGTTAGTGTATATGCCCTAGAGGACATTACTGTATCATACTAGTATGTATATTACTTGATGGAAGCTTGGGATATTCACAGTTGTATAGACAATCTTGCTCGAAATGGTAGTTTGCTACTTGGTTTGTCTCTACTTTAATGTGTACATGTGTTTTCTTTATTGTATCAACTATACGCATTAGTGGAGCCCTTAGGATCTTTGCTTGATTACCAGCGTTGTGATGGCAGTCACACTCGTGGGAGCTGGGTAATCTACAAGCACATCCCTTATACACACGTCCCTAGTCGTGGGATCGTAGAGACAGGGGCATCGATAATCCGGAGTAGACTAGCGTATGCGCTTCTCATCCCAGTGTGGGAGGCGGTCTGTCCACAGTCGTCAGTACGTCGAGCTTGAGATAGTATGCGGGTGCTCGTTAGGGTTACGAGTACATTGGACAGGACTCGTCGGGAACTGTGGGTTGGTATTTATACCTATCGTCAGTTATCAGTTCCCAGGTGACATGAGTACAACTTAGTCCGCTGAACTTGACACTGTCACTTCGCCTCAAGTGTGTTCCCACTGTACTTTGATTAACTAACCCTACCACGGCTCAAAGGAGTCGTGCAAACAGTAGTAGTTGGGTGCAGTCACCGAAGCACTTGGAAGGCAGTGACGGTTAGACAGAATTCGTGCTCTCCCGGTATTGGAGGTAGGCATCGCGATGTGTCTAGGAGAGCCATTACACAAGTAGTCCCTGGTAGGTTTCCAGTGTTATCTCAGGGTGTTCTGGGCTTCACTCCGACACGACTTGTACCGCTAATAGGGGACTGACGTTTACCGCCCCCTAGGACCGCCACTGCAATGTTATCAGACGAACAGACCGGACTGTACGGAGATTGTCACATGCAGACTCAGTAGGAGTTCAGATGGGTTTCACCATCGTCCGACTTCTTATCGGCATCTACTTGGGGATCGTTACGTACAGCTAGTGCCGCTTGCGGTCTGTGGTTAAACCCACTGCCAGCGTAGTGTCGAGTCTATAGAGTCCCACACAGAGGGTTATTCGCCTTTGGGCAAAACAGAGTAGAGGTCGCATGGTTTTGCGACAGGGTTCGTTCACATCCGCGCACTTGTGCATGTTTGGTGTCCGGACACAGTCATTACTAGCGGGCTCTGGTTTGAGCGGACCCTAGTATATGTTTTGGGGTTAGTTTTATCTCATTGTATTCATGTTCTTCGTGACACACGAATGCGGGGTGTGTATGCACAGTTGTTTGAGGCGGAGGAAGAGGATTTTCATTAGGGTTTTGGAACGGGTGCGTATGCACAGTAGACAGTCGTCTTTTTCCAAACCCTAATGAATATGTGATATATCAATTAATAATATTAATTAAATGAAATTGTGTCATGGTTGGGTTTGTGACTTGTTGACCAAGGTTGACTTGTTGACCTTGGTTGAAACTTTGACCATCATCATTACACATCAAAGATGCTCTTTGATCTTGCAAAAAATATTTAATGTGATATGATAATGGTCTCATCAAACCATCCATCACCTTTTTCTTTTTTGGATTAATATTATTATTAGATAATTCACTTATTATGTTATGGTTGTAGAAAAACCATTTCATTCTATCATAACCATTCTCTCTCCTCTTTTCTGCTTCTTCCTCCTCTAGTTCAAGGAGATCCATTCTCATGTGTTGAGAAACCTCTCCTTGAGATAAAATACTCTAAACCACTCTCTATTCACTCTAAGGTTGAAGGTCTAGCAAGCCAAAGACCTTAGTTCTCTCAAAGTTCAAGAAAGGAGCCCAAGGTTGCAACCCTCAGGTGGATCCATCTTTGACGAAAGAAGGCGACGAGGAAAGCACCATCCAACCACTACTATGAGTTCAAGAAGAAGGATTTCAAGTGAGGTATAACCCCTAACCGAGTAGACAACTCTCTAGTTAGGTTGCTAGTGTGTAGTTTAGCCAAGATCCGTTTTTGTAGTCCATGTTACCCAAACCCTAAAAATCGTTTTTCACCATTTCCGCAAGCCCGAAAGAACCGGGAGAGGTAACATGGACTTACAGTAAACGCATAGCATCCACTGAAAGTTGTGACGTACCCATCATTGCGCATACGTTTTCAAATTTGGTAATGAAAACGTAAGCGTCCTCAGTCTCGAGTCCGTGGAATGTGGATAAAAGGTTGATGTATTGGGGTTTAATTTAAAAATTATCCCCGTTGGCTAGTGGAATGGATAAGCAGGTCGAAAGAAGACCTCGCAATGGATAGCACCTCTCTTGGAGAGAGATGCGGGGTGGATTATACGCACCAACGGACGGCGACAGATTAGGGTTAAAGAAGTTCGATGGAGGTGGATCCATCGATGTGGGTGTGGTAGTGGGTAAAGAAGAAGTAAATGGAGAAATATCGACTTCGGAGTCGATAAAGGGTACGCGGACTAAACGGGCACTAGAATCCCGTGTCCAGCCTATCTTGTACTAAAAAGGGTTAGTACAAGTGGCAGCGTTGACTTATAATTAGGGGTAATGAATGAATGCGGTGTTTGCTTTGAAAAAGGGACGGATTTTTTTTTTTGAAAAAATGATGCGACACAACAAATGCAGCACACAAAACCCTAATTCTAAGGGTCGCCTAGGTCAGATCTCTAGATCGCTCCTAACTGCCAGAAGACAAGACGCAGGATAAAATCCTCCACTGCCTCTTTGTCTCTCCTGTGGCCAGGTAAGTGCCAGGTAAGTGGGAGGTTCTCCACTACGTAAGTAGTGGGCCTAATTAAGTAACCACTAGCCTTCGACACACTTGCCTAGACACCACAAGAGAAACGCGGATAAGCAATGAATTACCCATGGCCTTCTTCTGTCCTAAGTGACCGCGACGGTCCTTAGAGTTATCTCTAGATCTTTTTTAGTTAATTGGGGTAAATGCGGATGCAAGTTTTGTGATTTTCGGGGCCTAAGAAGGGTAATGAACTCCCCACCTAATTTGGATTTGGCCGTGCCCCTTAATATCCGTATTTAGAATGCAAACAACCAAGAAACAAAAACACGCACAAATTTAATTTTGCAATTTGCACGCTGCGATTATTTGCAAAGAAGCCTGCAGAAATTTATTAGTTGGAGCAGAGAGAGGAGAAGAAAAGAAAGCTAGAAGTTACTTGAGGAAGTTTGATGCAGAGAGGGCTTCACAAAGCCGCGGTTCCGCCGCAGTTGGAGGCTCCCACTGTGCTTCCGCGGTCTGGTGATGAGAACACTGCACCAAATTGTAGGAGGGAGCTTCTGTACACTCCCTTAGCTCTCTGGTATATTCCAAAAATTTTCTTCAATTACACAACAGCTCCAGATTTCCTTGCAATGAACCACAACAAATCGTTTTAGGGTTTGCACGAATTTTGATCTCAAAAATTACAATGGAATAAATCTTTCAATTCAAACTTCAATTAAAACGAATTAGCGCGTAATCCCCGGCAACGGCGCCATTTGATTGGTTCTAAAATTCAAGACTGTGTAAATCGAATAAAACGAATAAATTTCTTTGTGTCGGTATTTAGAAAATGAATAAAATTCACAATCAAAGAATTATATTTGACCGCAATCAACTACGGTGTCGGATGTAGATTGTAAGTGAGTGCGGATCGTCCACAGGGATTGTGCGATTCGTTTCTATGTTTGATTTGTTTGAATTGAAAAGTTAATCGAAAAGAAAAGAAAACATGATTCAAGATTTTATCGATTGATTCAGGTGTCACTAGTCTAATCAAGAATCAAGAAAATGATAAACAATCGAGAATTGGGTTTCGATGATATTTCCAAACAAATGTCAAGAATCTAAATGAGGCTCGCAGGAATCGATCGGATCTATAAACGTGATGTAATCTCAAGATATCGTATTCTTGTCCTTCGAAGAATTGATACTAGATCGATGATGATCGACGAGAGTTAGGGCTTTCTCGTGAAACTAGGGTTTCATCATTTAACCCTTGTTCTTTCGTCGATATCATTCACATTCTAGCCTCTAGCAATTTCAAGAAACGATCGTAACTCCCCAATTTCGAGCGATATCAATCAAGAAAGCATCGCAACGAAACTGGGTCGTCGGTTTTTGAACTTGCTAGGGTTTACAAAACTCGTAGGAATCAAGAATCGTTTTAAGATATGTTACATCATCATTCTATTGATCGTCTCGACTCCTCGACGAGCGAAGTATTACTCAAACATCACAACAAGAACTACAACTATAAATTGAGATCGAATCATGATGCAAGAAATTAAAGAAAACAAGATAAAAGAATTTCACCTTTTATTTATATCCACAATTTCATTACATTCGCTCAAGAACTACAAGAGGAAGAACCAGATTGCCAATTTGGCTTCGCTTTTCTCCGTGAGTCGTGGATCGGCTTGGACCACTTGCTCTGTTGAAGATCGGCTCCGCTCATAAAAGGTTGAAGGGCTTCTTGCTTGATTTGTTACTCGGGATCTTGGCTTTTGATTGGAATTAGGGTTAGGGTTTCACACAAGTCTTGTTACAAGACTTGTGGAAGAAGAAGATGAAGAAAGAGGTAAAGAATGGAGATTTTTCTAAGTATCTAAGTATTGAATTATGGATCCAAGTATATGATGATCCTTAACCCTAGGTCTAGGCTTCTATTTATAGACTTCCCAAACCCTAGGTCTAGGTTTGAAATTACAATTCCCTCCAAAAGTTTGTTGAGGAGCTTCTAGAATTAGTTTGTTAGGAGCTAGCTTAGGCTTTAAGCTAGGATTAATTAAGCTTAGAAACCCTAGTTTGCTGAACTGGCAGAAGCCTCTGGAGTCTTCTGGAACTTGAAGTACATTAACTGAATGTGGGCCCTGAATAAAGAATTTTGATGCAAATCTTAGGTGCTGACGTGGCAGAGCCGCCGCGGAACCGCGGCGCAAGCCGGCTCCGGCAGCGGTTCCGCGGCCACTTTGTTGGCTTGGGGCTTTAAACCTCTGGTGTGGTCTTGGGCTAACATGTAGGGCTTTATCTGATATGTTGAATTGTACTTTGCCTTTTGGATTGCTACCAGATCTCAAAACTTGGGGTTGGTGTAATTTATCAGCTCAATTTGATCCCGCAATTTCCTGCACAATTCTTGAAACAAGTGTTGCACAATATAGAGATGATGCGATGCCATGAAATGCAGTCAATTTTCTTTATAGTTCCGGTTTTAGAGTCTAACACATGCAATATGATATTTAACGACTGATTTGCTAATATGTGAAATATGAATACCGTACACTTCTAAATGAATGCAAATGATAAGGAAATTGCCGGTTAAAAGATGCAGTATTTTCGACTGATCAATGATCCGATGGCCAACCTTGCCGAAAATAGCTTCTTCGACACTTCGTATCTTGCGATACGAGATTGCTCTCCATACAGTTCTTTTGTATGGAGAAATATGGATTCGAGGTCCATATTCTCGTGCCTCCTCTGATGTTCGTTGTCCATAGAGGCAAGCACGAGGCACTTGGCCTTCGCGCTATCGATCTCCCAAGTCTTACGGATTTCCTTATCCGCGACGCTGGAGGTGGGACATGGGACAGGGGGAGCTTTGGTGGTAAGGAGATACCCCAACTTGTCATAAGTGATTGCCATTTTGACATTCCTGAACCAATCATTGTAGTTTGGCCCTGTCAGTATGTTTTTATCTAGTAATAACTTAAGTCCGGTCATGATGATTGGTCGCTGCAATTGGGAGAGAGAGAAGAAACACTTTAGCATGATGCTCTTGCAAGTTTAGAGTGGTTTTTAATTTGTCTAAACAGGATGGCTCCCACTGTCTCTCGAATCCCTCCTCAAACAAAAAGGAAGAATTAGTCAGGATCAATCTCACCGTACAATACTTGCTTAACCGTTCGGCCAGGCTGGTGTCGGTACTTCGAGGGAGGTTTTCCAACGCTTTCGCGAAGTTCCTTAATTTAAGAACCTCTTTTCCCTGGGGGCGTAGCCCCGCTAACACCTTTCTAGACACCTACTTGGTTTATAGTATTGATCGTTAAGTGAGAAATTTCCCGAGGAGTAGCATATACTCACAGTAGGATCGGGATCCAAATATCATCACGTGACGAAACTGAAGGAATCCTACCAGAATCATCACACTCCAAATGGTATGCAACACTAGCAAGTTTCAGTTCTTTTGAAACTCCCGATGTGGATTTTTTCCCCCATACTCTTATGACCTTGACTTTGGCCAAAATATCATAAGTCACATGTCAAGTTCTACCCATCATTCTCCAGGTTAATTTGAGTCCATCCGCACATACCCTTGACTTTGTCCAAAATGGTAGTACGACTGCCCCAAACCAACACATCTATCTATACTGCACATGAATACCCAATAGTACCAATCACTATGCCTTGACTTTGGCCAACATACATAGCTTGAATACTATTGACCATCCATGTGAAACGACGGTGGGCTACGAATGGTTTTGGCGAAACCGTGAACATAGTGAACTTGATATAATCGATGGAATGAGATAGCTTTTAAAAGGAGTGGCTTAAGCTCCGCTTTTAAAAGTTATTTTGAAAAGAAACCGAGTGGTTTTTGAAAGTGTTCCAACGACTTTTACTTGGTTTATTTTTTCTTGCATTAGTTCTTTTAATGAGTCCCATCATTTAATCCTACCATTGCATAAAACAACCAAAATATGACGTACGCTTATGCCATTCGCATTCGCCACGGGGCCCTGTCATTACCCGTTAGGTTACTTAACTAACGACAGAGCGGGGGCTGGGCTAGCGCGGCTGCAAAACATAAGCAACGCCTAAATAATATCATATATAGATATATTGCAATGATAGCCATTTCAGATCACAGATGAACACATTGGATATACTAGGAATCCGCAATTCGTACGAGCCTGTAACGAAGAGCGGATTACACGGTCGCGATGAATAGCCAATACCCTACCCTAGACCCCTACGGGTGCGGCAAACTACCCGCCAAATATCTAAAGTGGAGCAACCTCCCTCAACGACGTGAGTAGGCCACTCGGCACTTCGAGATACCCGGTAGTTTGTGCACCCCACCTATGGTCTATCCTAGGAGCAAAAACAGTAAAAAGAAATTATACAATGACGGCTACAACCCCGACCCGGTTGTGCGGCCAAAAATAATATTACATCAATTTACATATTACATGAATTGAAAGATAAAAGAAAACTCTCATCTCACAACCCCCCAGGCTATTCATCCGCGACAATCCAATGAATTCATATACACATACCATCTACATTACAGATCACAGATATGTATAACCCCCACTAATCGACGTATAGTGATTAGCGGACGTTCAATACATATTACACATCACAGATATATATACCCGTCAGCTTAAGTCTTTAGAAGTTCGATAAAAATACGGATTTTCAAGCTCCAAAAACTAATTTTTCTTTCTGTAAAATCTGTGCAGACAACACATATCCCAAAAATCCCAAAACAACCCCAGAAACACTCTACAAGAAATAGTTTCCTCGACCGAGTCAACTAGGCCGCGGAACCGCGGCGGGAGCATGCTCCCGCCGCGTTTCCGCGGTGCTTTGACCGATTCGATGGACGAAATTTCTTGGGTGTTTAAACAAAAGCCTGAGCCGATTTTTAAGATAAGATTTATCATTTTTGGACAGAAAATAAATTCGGCAGAAACTTGATTTTACGGGTTTGTTTCGCGACTTTTTCTTCGATCGAACTTCTACTTACTTTGCTAACATGTTAGATAGTGTTTAACTAGGCTCTTATACCACTGTAAGTCCATGCTACCCTTCCCCGGTACTTACGGGGTTGCGGAAGAGGTGAAAAACGATTTTCAAGAGGGTGGTAACATGGACTACAAATACGGATCTTTGCTAAACAACTAACTAACAACCTAACTTGAGTTTACCTACTCGGTTAGGGGGTTATACCTTTCTTGAACTCCTTCGTCTTCAACTCCTCCCGGTGTACGGATCGGCCTCACCTCGTCGTCTCCTTGCGCCAAAGATGAATCCACCCGAAAGCTTCTACCTTTGGCTTCTTCTTCGATCTTTGAAGAAACTAGAACACCTGGCTTGCTAGGCCTTGTGAACTAGAATGAGTAGAGGAATGTTTTGGTGTCTTTTTATCTCTAAGGCAATGAGTCTCAACATATGAGAATGGTTTTCCTTGAGCTAGAGAGAGCAAGAGAAAGAGGGAGAGCTTGAGAATGAGAGAGCTCAAGAGAGAGAAAGCAAATGGAAGAATGAGCCACTCTTTTCTCATCCAACCTCTCATAATCCAAAAACCATCATAACAAAAATAGTAATCAAGTATTGTGTGATGGTTTAAGTCAAAATGGCTATATCATTTCATGCACTCATTTTGCATAAATAAACAAGCAAGCAAAAGACTTTGCCAAGGAATGATAGCCATTGTCATGATGATGATCAACTAGTCCAACCTAGTCAACCGGTCAACAAAGTCAACAAGTCAACAAAGTCAACCCCTCAACAACCATGTCACTATAATACTTAATTAATATTAATGTTAATAATATTTCTTATTCTCATTAGGGTTAAGCAAAAGACAATGGTCAACGGTCAACAGTCAATAACCCCAATGAGAAGCCTCTGCCTCTGTCTCTCTGTCAACTGTGCATACACACCCGCATCCGCGTTCCGAGGAACACGAATACAAACGAGATAAAACCAATCCCAAAACGTACACTAGGATTTGGCTTAAACCAAAGCCCGCTAGTGTTAACTGTCCGGACACTGTACGTGCATAAGTGCACGGATGTGACCGAACCCTGTCGCAAAACCACGCGACCTGTCGCAAAACCATGCGACCCCTACTCTTTTGCCTAAAGGCGAATAGCTTTCTGTGTGGGACTCTAAAGACTCGACACTACGCTGGCAGTGGGTTTAACCACAGACCGCAAGCGGCACTAGCTGTGCGTAACGGTCCCTAGGTAGATGCCGACAAGAAGACGGACGAGGTGAAACACTCTCTGCACAGTCCGGTCTGTTCGTCTGATACATCGCATGGCGGGCCTAGGGGGCGGTAAACGTCAGTCCCCTAATAACGGTACAAGTCGTGTCGGAGTGAAGCCCAGAACACACTGAGATAACACTGGAAACCTACCAGTATATCTCGCTTGCCCTGGCCAGGGACTACTCGTGTAATGGCTCTCCTAGACACAGCGCGCTGTCAACCCCCAATACCGGGAGAGACGAATCCTGTCTAACCGTCACTGCCTCCAAGTGCTTCGGGACTGCACCCAACTACTACCTGTTTGCACGACTCCTTTGAGCCGTGGTAGGGTAGTAATCTAAGTACAGTGGGAACACACTCGAGGAGAAGTGACAGTGTCAAGTCAGCGGACTAAGCTGTACTCATGTCACTTGGGAACTGATAACTGACGATAGGTATAGTACCAACCAACAGTTCCCAACGAGTCCTGTCCAGTGTACTCGTAACCCAACGAGCACCCGCATACTATCTCAAGTACGACGTACTGACGGCTGTGGGACAGACCGTCTCCCACACTGGGATGAGAAGCGCATACGCTAGTCTACTCCGGAGTATCGATGCCCGGTCTCGATAGTCCTGCGACTAGGGACCTGCATAAGGATGTGCTTATAGATTACCCAGCCCCCACTAGTGTGACTGCCATCACAACGCTGGTAATCAAGCAAAGATCCTAAGGGATCCACTAATGTGTATAGATGATATACTAAAATAAACACATGTATACATTGAAGTAGAAACAAACCAAGTAGCATACTACTATATTGAGCAAGATTGTCTATACAAGGTGAATATCCCAAGCTTCCATTAAGTAATATACAAACTAGTATGATACAGTAATGGCCTCTTGGGCATATACACTAACAAATTCCACATATTGTATCACATTCCAGATAAATAGACAGTATTAAACTTTCCGATCGAATATTCAAATACTCAAGATTTCCATAATAGCTCAACTCTTGAGCGGAGTTCAAAGATTCCAGAATACGTCACAGTAGCAACGGTCCAGCCGTAGAAGGGTCAAGCCAACGCCTCACATGTAGCACGCCGTACTGCCCCAAACCCTAAGGTTCAAAGGGCAGTTCAAGACGGTCACATAATCGAGTTAAGGTTTGTTGTCTTCTAGAGGGTCCATCGCGTCACATGCACGTTTTTCCGAAAAATTTAAACCCGAGAAAAATTCAACACTTGAATGTTTTTCGTGCCGAGAAATTAATGAGTTAATGATATCCGTTCGAACATTTTAATACTTTCTTAATTATCTGGAAAAACATAACAAAATTAAATTCTCCGATCGAATCGATGGTTACAAAATGAACCCCTAAATACTCAACACTTGAGTCAGTTTAAAAATACTCATAAAATAGCAGAATCACATACAAGAATTACTGAGCAAACCAACTGTCAAAGTCTCACTGTACGGCCGCGGTTCCGCGGCACAAGCAGGGTATTGCCGCGGAACCGCAGCGGTCCGTACATTTTACGTCACCAATTTTGCGCCGTAATTCTTAGAAATCCCTGCTGTATTTTTTAGGTATTTTTAAATCTGAAAAAACCCAGATTTTGAAAAAAGTCCAGAGAGGGGTTGATTTCGACGTTGTCGGGTTCGTTCGGAGTTTTAACTTCGTTAACACATCGCCTAATGCTCTAGCTAGGCTCTGATACCACTATAGGGTTACTAGGCACACTAACAAGGCTCTACAAGGCATCGATCATGCCCGTTTAAAAAATTTATGTGCCTAAAAACCCTAAGCAAGATCTTATACTAAAGTTTAGGCGAATCTAAAGGCAAGTAAACAACTTTACTCTAAAGGGAACTCGAAATACAACCTTTGTAGATCGGTCCTCCACTTTATTTGCTCCTTGTTGAAGTCCCTTCGCTGCGATCAAGGTTCTCCCGGGCTCTTGCATGGCTTCACGACGCGAAGGATGTGACCTTGCTTGAAGTCTCCGAGGCCGAAGATGATCTACGTCGAGGGAATTCCGACTCAAGCTCCTACTTCACTAACTAGAGAATTAGTGAAGTAAACACCCTAAACTAAAGTGCTAGTCTAGTAGAGGATGGAGAAATAGGAAGTGGGTTCTCTTTAGATTTTTGTTTCTCACAATCTTTTTCACTTTGGATCAAACCCTAGTTTTCTTTTTCTCTTGTTCAAAAATGAAGAAGAAGATGAACAAAAGAAAGTGAAGAGGATAATGATCAATTGTCAAGTCTAATCATGGTGAGTGAGTATCATATACTAACCCTTGTAGAGACTTAACCCTAGGCTAATCTTTATGGTTGGGTTAAGAAATATCCATAGTAAAAACAAAACCAAGTTGAATTAGTCAATGCATCCACAAGCTTCCACAAGCTTCATGAATTTTCTAATCCTCCACTTGATTTTGTAATTACTTTAGATATTAAAAACCCAAAATAAAAATTAGCATAGTGTAAGTCTCATACACCCATGTATAGTGTATCATCAACCATGATACAAAAATACAACACATTTTCATATATATCATATATATAGTAAAAATGTGTATATGTGAGAAAAAACCCTAAGTGAACGTTTGTTAGTAAATGTAAACTAGTATATCTAATATACAATTATACACTTAATTATTAAATCAACACTTGACTTAATAATCCGGTCATATCTCATATAACCGACTAACATTCATTGTATCGACTTATCGAATCAACACTTGATTCGATAACCCGGTCATATCATATATAACCGACCGATACAAAAAGTCGTGAGAATAGAATACGGTATCACATACACGCATTTATTCTCGGTCTTGCACATATCACATATGTGCTCCTATTTCGTTTTGCCTGAGCCAGTAAAACCTCTATGTAGGACTCTAAAGACTCGTCAATACGCCGGCAGTAGGTGATGATCACATCACGCACCCACAAGCCGTCAGCGGTACTAGCTGGACGTAACGGCTACCCGGGTATTGAGCGATCAGAAGATCAGCAAGCAAGCCCGCTCCAACTCCTGTAAAAGCCTGCCGGTAACACTTCCCGTACAGTCCGGTCTCCTCGTCTGATATGTCGCATATCAAGTCTAGGGATGGTGAACGTCAGACCCCAATAACCGATAAGTCGTGCCAATGTGAGGCTCATAACGGGTCGAGAAACTACTGGTAACACTTACCAGTAAATCTCTAAATCAGCCCTGGCCAGGGACTTCCCTGTTACGGCCAATCGAGCACAGCGCAACATCAACCCCCAATACCGGGAGAGACGAAACCCCTCCTATCGCTCATTGCCTCCATGTGACTCGGGACTGTACCCAAAAACCACCGTTTTGAACGCCCTTATGGACGTGGTAAGGTGGAAATCAAAGCACAGTGGGAATCACACAAGACTCTATGACGATCTCGGGTCTACAGACTAACCTGCACAAGTGTCACCAGAGAACTGCCATCTGACGTGAGGTATAATACCATCTGGGAGTTCTCGGCGAGTCCGTCTAGTGTACCCAGTCTCCACTGAGCACCCGTATACCATCTCTGATGTCAAACACCAATGGATATGGGATCATCCATTGCCCATCTCATGGGTCGAGAAGCGTATACGCTAGCCTACTCTGGTATATCGATGCCCCGTCTCGATACACCCACGACTAGGGACCTTGAAGGATGTACTTATGGACTACCATGTCCCCACTAGTATGATCCGCATCATAGTCCAGGTAGTCAAGTACACATCCTAAGGGCTTTACCAACATGTAACGATAAGACAGTATAAAGAGACAAGTATACATGTTAAAGTAAAGAGCAACCGGATAGAATACTATCATATCGAGCAAGAAAGTCCTCTCTATATATGTCCAAGCATCCAATATAATATACATCATCTATACAATACTGGCCTATAGGGCATACATACAACTAACAATTGGCAGATCACTTGCTTAGGCAATTGAGTCAATCATGAGATGTCAAGTACCACACCAGATGTTGTTTTTGCACGAGATGCAGTAAGTTGATATTAATCCAATCCTGGAGAAACGATCGGAACATTTTTAGAACATAATTTGATGTTCTAAGGAAATGATAACGGCAGCCTACTTTGGGAGACAGTTATCATTCCAGGCTTCCAAGGTGACCTGGATGACAGAGTGACTGTCAGAGTTATAGTTCTCCCTCTGAAGAGGGGCAGTATTTTAGACAGGTGGTCCAGGAGGATACTGAGGGAGGCATGGCGCAGGGTACTAATTAAGTTCAGTTGACGATACAGTCTAAGAAGTTTGGATTTGGAGTTCACTTATGAACTAGGTCCTATCAGACATCCAAACAAATTCTAAGACAGGTATTGCTCATTTCGGGAGATGGGTTTCTCCCCGAACTTGAGATAAAGAGAGGCATAGAAAGAAACATCACAGCGGATCTACTCACTGAGGCTATTCCTCGAACGCAATAGTTTCGCAAACGAGCTTTGTGAGTCTGACTAGTAGAGGAGTTGGGTGTTCGGTATCACACGGGCTGTGAGTATACGACATCGCAATAATTAGCCATGAGTGCAAGTGGGAGATTGTTGGAGATAGTGCCCTCAGAGTCAATTATTGGATCACAGGCACGTGATTGCAATGATTGAGGGAAGACTTATCCCGGTAGGACAGTCTTACTCAAGATGATAGTATGCTATCTGGTTTATCTTTATCATCGTATACTGCTTTAGGTGACCTTACAGGTCACTATTGCACGTTGATAGAGCCCCTAGGATTCTTGCTTGACTGCCAGCAGTATGAGGGCGATCATATACGTGGGAGCTGGGGTCTATAAGCACATCCTTAAAAGGTCCCTATTCGTGGGAGTTTCGAGACAGGGCATCGATACTCCAGAATAGACTAGTGTATACAGTCGAGACCCCGACGAGGGGCGGTGGCGGGTCTCACAAGCTACTGGTGTCAATTGGTTCACCTAAGATGTATACAGGTGCTCATTGGGTTATGAGTACACCGGACAGGACTCGCCGGGAACATGCTAGTTGGTCTTATACCTGACGTCAGATAGCAGTTCCCTGGTGACAAGTGTACAGGTTAGTTCATCGACCTGAGATCGTCATTTGTCTCGTGTGAGTTCCCATTGTACTTTGATTACTACCCTACCACGCTCAAAGGAGTTGTGCAAACAGGTTTTAGTTGGGTACAGTCCCGAGCCACATAGAGGCAGTGAGAAGATCTGCAGGGGTTCGTCTCTCCCGGTATTGGGGGTGAGGTCACGATGTGTCTAGGAGAGCCATTACACGAAGTCCTTGGCCAAGGCAGGAGATTTACTGGTAGGTATTCCAGTAGTATCTCAGGGTGTTCTGGGCTACACTCCGACACGACTTGTACCTCTATTGGGGGTCTGACTTTTACCAACCCCCTAGGCCCGCCATGCGATGCTCATAGACGAACGGACTGGACTGTACGAATATTGTCACTGATAGGCTCAGTAGGGTGTCAGGATGAGTTCTCTCATCGACGTCCCTTTTGGTCAATACCTGGTAGCCCATCACGTATGGCTAATACCTCTGACGTGCTAGTGGTTAAATCCACAGCGAAAGTATTGACGAGTCTTTAGAGTCCCCCACAGACCGTTTTCTCAAGTTTCGGGCGAAACACTGTAGAGGCCGTATGGAGATATGGCAGGGTTCGATCAGATACGTGCGGTATTGCAAGGGTCATGATCGGACGAATGATACATGCGGTATTGCACGGGTCATGATCAGACGGATAATACTAGCGTGCTTTGGTTTAATCCGGATCCTAGTATTGTAGAGTGTAGATTTTGTCTCTTTGCATTTATATTCAGTGGGAATACAAATGCGGGTATGTATATACAGTCGCGGGTTTTCCTGTAATTTATTACGGGATCAATTTTTTTGATGTTGCCAGTTTGTATTCCGTTTCGGCCAGTTTTTCTTTGTTCCTTCACGGTCAGACTTTTTCTGATGGAGGGGCTAATTTGCATATTTGCAAATTAGCAATTGTGGAGGGTGTTATTTGTAAATGAGGCTTCATGATGGTTCTAGCATCATGAGATTCTTTTTACATCTTTTCCTTTGCATTTATGGTGATGGGTTTTGGATAGGATATGAGGTTGATGTTGTTGTGATCTTTTTCTTTGCTATCACTCTCATTTCTTTCTTGCATTATTATTCTTTTTCCCTCCACCATGAGATGAGGTCGGCCACTACAAGGAGAGGAGAGAGGCAATTTCATTTGTGTGTGGTTCTCATTTTTGGCTTGGTAAAATTACATAGCTCATCTCCAAAAGTTCATTCTCTACTCCACATCCATACAAGGCAACTTCATACCCCATTGAGACAATGGATTCTACACTTAGCCAACAGTATTCTTAGGCACGTCGGCTCGCCAACTTCGTGCCCGAGTTGCCTCAGTCCAGAGGTGGGAGCCCGTAAAAGAACCCGGCGATATGGTGCCCGTTCCGACGAGGAGCTGAAGACCGGAGATTCCGTGAGGAGATCGGAGTGGAGGCCGAAGACCGAAGGACACGGATCGCTCGGTATAGCTCTCTACCCCTTTCTCGTATTTGCTAGCATTAGGTTAATGGCCCGATCCGGGTTTTATAGTGCGCGGTGGTGCCGGGTTTCAAAAGTTTTGTAAAAGTTTCGTTTCCGCATTTTACCCTCGGATTGACGGCCGAGGCGCCGCCGTGCACTTACAAAAACTTGGTTAGGGTTTGGATTAGGGTTAGCTTTTTCATGAAGCTTCCATGAAGCTTCATGAAGCTTTGACTTTGTCTTTAGCTTGATATTTTGTGAAGATATTTTTTTAACCCAATCCAAACCATTAACTATAGTTAATTATCTATAAGGGTTAACTCCTTTATACTTACCCATGGTTGTATTTGTAACCAAAATGATAATTCATTATTCATCACAAAAGATTTCATCTTCTTCTTCCTCTTTGAAAAGCTTACTAGCTTTTGTGTTTGTGATGATATAGTGTGGGAAATTGAATACAAAAGAGAGAGAAATTCCTACTTCATCATCCTTATCTATTCTATCCACTTAGATTAGGGTGTTCACTTCTCTAATAAGTTGTTTATTGAAGTGTAATTATGGGTTAGAGATTCTTCAAGGTAAATCATCTTAGCTCATGAAGACTTCAAGCAAGATGCATCATTCGCCTCTTGGAGCCTCACGAGAGTCGGAGTTCTTGATGATCGCAGCGAAAGGACCTCAACACGGAGCTTATGAAGCAAAGGAACGGACTAAAAAGGTTTTAATCCATATCTCTTAGAAATAAAGTTGTTTACTTGCTCAATGCTTACCCTAATCCTCTAGCAAAGATCCTTGCTTAAGGTTGTTTGGCACTTGAAAAATTTGATTTTGGCATGGTTGATGCCTTGTAGAACCTTGTTCTAGGGCCTAGTAACCCTACAGTGGTATCAGAGCCTAGCTAGAGCATTAGGCGACGTGTAGACGAAGTTAAAAGTCCGATCGAACCCCGAAACGTCATATTTGACTCCCTCTCTGGAAATTTTTTAAAAAGATGATTTTTTCCACATTAAAAATACTCAAAAAATCAAGCAGGTGATTGTATGGATTACTGTGAAATACGAGTCACTGTAGCCTTTAAGTCGCCGTGGAACCGCGGCCATACCATGCTTTTGGCGGCTGTTCCGCGGCCGTACTTGGGTGTCAGGGATAGTTATTTCTAGGGTTCATCCGTATAGATTACTACATGCTTCTGGGAATTTTTAATATTACTCAAGTGTTGTGTTTTCTGGAGATCTTTTGTTTTCGTTGATTCGATCAGAAAGTTTAACATCGTTTATTTTTCCGGATAATTTAGAACGTGTTAAAATGTTAGAACGGATATCAATAACTCACTTTTTCCCGACTCGAAAAACTTTCAAGTGTTGGATTTTTTCCAGAGTTTGAAACTTTCGGAAAAACATGCAAGCGTTTCTGTGGACCCTCTAGAAGAACGTAACCTTAACTCGATTATGTGACTGTCAAAACTGCCACTGAACCCTAGGGTTTGTGGTAGTTTAGCGTTGTCACATGTGAGGCGTTGGTTTGACCCTTCTACGGCTGGTTCATTGGGGTTGTGACATGTTCTGGGATTTTTGAACCCCGCTCAAGTGTTGAGCTATTTGGGAAATCTTGGGTAATTGATTATTCGATCGGAAAGTTTAACATTGTCTATTTATCTGGAATGTGATACAATATGTGGAATTCATATAGTTAGGCATGAAATGCGAAGTATGTGATATTTCATATTTAAGATGTCTAAAGTGATTGTGGATTCCAAATGTTGTAGTTTTACACTTTCTTTTCTATGACCGTAAGCATAGTATGTGGTGTATCGCCAGCTCCGTTGCTATACATCAACGATAATCGGGATACGCATACTTGCTTACGTTGATGATATGAGATATTATGTGTTGCTGTGATATGTTATATTGGATTGTCGTGTTTTGAATAGCCAGAGGTTTTATGTGAGATGAGGGTTTTTATTTTCATTCATGTAAAATTCAAATGTATGTAATATTATTTTATTGGGGCACTTCCGGGTTGAGGATGATGTCACCGTTGTATATTATTTACTTTTCCGCATTAGGATAGACTCTAGGAAGGGAGCACAAGTAACCGGGTTCTAGGGTCTAGTGGGAGGCCATCTCGAGGAGTCGAGACCGGGTCTCCTAACCCTAGAATTGGCAGTGTTGCTTTCCGCTCTCGTAGGGGTCTAGGGATGTGGGTTTGGATATTCATCGCGACCGTGGAATCCGTATTTTATACAGGCTCGATATAAAACACGGACGTCCTATTATATCCAATATTTCATATGTTATCTTCTGCTGCAATGTTCTGTGATGAGATCATATTACTGCCTGAGACGAATGCTTATACTGTATATATATATATATATATGATGATATATAAATATTACTGCTTTCGTTTCTTCTGTGATGCTTAGGAAACATAATTGATGGGATTTATTAATGAGATTAATAAAAGAAAAGAAACCTAAAAGATGTTATAGAATCAAATTTTCAAAAAGGGTAGCTACAGCTTTTGCTTTGCACAGCGGTATATATGATATACCCCGCACCTTATTCGATGAGGAAAGAGCCGAGATCCCTTCACCGGGAGTGACCTCTTTAGCAAAACTGGCAGATGCTACAAACTTACGGTTTAGTTTTTGATTGCTTCTGTAGTTCTTGCTTTGCATAGTGGTATATGTGATATACCCTGCACCTTATTCGATGTGGAAAGAGCCGAGATCCCTTCACCGGGAGTGACCTCTTTAGCGAAACTAGAAAAGCCTAAAAAATACTCCTTTTAAAAAATCACTTGTTTCTACAACGATATCAAGTTCATTACGCAATAGGTGTTCCGAAAATCTGTCGTATCCCTCCGTCATTTCAGATAAGTCCTACTTAGTATTCGTGCTACGTTTGTTGACCTCCGTCAAGGCGTAGTGTGCGGTAGCTAACTAGTATTTATCTATTTATGCATATGATGCAGATTGGATTAGGGTAGTCATACGGCCTTGTTGGCCTCCGTCAAGGGTCGTGCGGGTGGGTTTGATTCAATCAAGAAATGACGGGCTGAACTTGACTAGCACCCTATGATTTGTTGACCTCCGTCGAGGTCAAGGGATGCTTGGGGAAAAATTTTATCGGGAGTTTCAAGTGTTGAAATTTGCAATGAGATTGCATACCTTCTATGAGATAAATTGATCCTGATACCCACTGCGAGTAAGAGTTACTCCTGGGAGAGTTTTACACAGGACAATTAGCCGATCAAGTAGGTGACTAGAAAGGTGTTTACGGGGTTAAGCCTCTGGGAAAACGAGGTTTATTTTAATTAGGTCCGTGCGAAACCACGGGGAACCTCCCTCAAAGTACCAACACTGACCTGGCTGAAAGATTGGCGAACTTGTAAGGTGTAATTAATCCCGGCCGATCTTACCTTTTAGGGTTTTAAGGAAGATTTGATAAAAAGCAGTGGGAGCCATCCTGATTAGATAAGATAATAACCAATCTAATCATGCAATAGCATACGCTAAAGTGTTTTCTTCTCTCTCTCTCTCCAGGTAGCGACTATATCAGGCCTTAATCAAGATAATAATATGGATGTATTGACTAAACCCTCTTTTTATACTGAGCAGGGGAACGTTGGTCCCGCTCCCACTTATAATTGTTATAAGTCCGAGCAGGGAATAGGAGAATATCTGGATTCTCACGCCGCCCAATTGAAGAATAAGCATGTTGATGCATCTTCTTCAGGTGTGTTAGTTATCGAGAACTGTTTCTCAGTTCACTCTACGTCTTGGGTATTAGATACCGGATCCGGATCCCATATATGTAATATGTTACATGGGCTACGTAAAGGTAGGGAACTGGGAGAGGGTGATCATTCCGTAAGAGTAGGGAATGGTGCAAATGTTGCAGCCAAAGCAGTTGGCGAATATCACCTTGTGTTACCAAATGGTAATACATTAGTTCTGAACGAATGCTATTACATTCCGACCCTGATATGCAATCTTATATCAGTTTCTTTACTGAGAAAAGAAGGATATAATTTTGTAGTACAGGATAATGTTATGAACATATTCCTGAATCAAAAGTTTATTGGATCAGGATCGTTAAAAAATGGTATATACGTTCTCAACCAAACTACAGTACTTAATATACAAAACACACACAAGAGGAAGAGTTCAGAAATAAACAAATCCTTCTTGTGGCATTGTAGACTAGGTCATATAATTGCAACACGGCTAGCTAAGTTACATAAGGATGGATATTTGAATCCGTTCGAATTTTCATTTTATGACACTTGCCAGTCATGTCTCAAAGGCAAGATGACCAAAACTCCGTTTAGTAGACATGGAGAAAGAGTTACAGAACTCTTAGGACTGATACATAGTGATGTATGTGGTCCAATGTCTATACATGCCAGGGAGGGTTCTTCGTACTTCATTACGTACACTGACGATCTCTCAAGATTCGGATATGTGTTCCTAATGAAACACAAATCAGAAGCTTTTGAGAAATTCAGAGAATATATGAAGGAAGTAGAGAACCAAACGGGCAAAAGTATTAAGATCCTACGATCTGATCGAGGAGGAGAATACTTGAGCACTGAGTTCCTGGACTATCTAAAAGAGAATGGGATTCTCTCTCAGCTGACTCATCCCTATACACCACAGCATAACGGTGTATCGGAGCGAAGGAATCGTACCCTATTAGATATGGTGCGCTCTATGATGAGCAATGCTGAGTTATCTATTTCCTTCTGGGGATATGCGCTTAAGACAGCGGTATACCTACTGAATAAAGTTCCTACCAAATCTGTGCCTACCACCCCATATGAGATATGGGAAGGAAAGAGACCATATCTTAATTTTGTTAAGATATGGGGTTGCCCGGCCTATGTCAAAACACAAAATCCGGACAAGCTCGGGGCAAGGTCTTTTCTGTGTAAGTTTATTGGATATCCTAAATATTCGCACGGGTATATCTTCTACCACACCGAGAAACAAAAGGTGTTTGTATCTCGGCATGCCACCTTTTTAGAAAAGGAATTTCTTGAAAAAGAAATTAGTGGCAATGAGGTAGAACTGGAAGAAGTTCCAGCTACACAAACTGCAACAAAAGATTTGGTAGAACCAGAGGATTCAGTAGTTCCCGACGAACCCCAGCCTCTCCGCCGATCTAGTAGGGTTCTTCATCCACCTGAGAGATACTATGGTTTTCTCATAGACGGTAGGAACGAGGATTGCATCATGGAATATGATGACCCGACTAGCTTCGAGCAGGCCATCACGAGTGTAGACTCTGTGGAATGGTTGGATGCTATGTGATCTGAGATGGAATCCATGTACACCAACAAAGTATGGACTTTAGAAGTTGCTCCTGAAAGGATAAAACCCATTGGAGAAAATGGATCTTTAAGATGAAACTTGGTGTAAATGGAAAAGTGGAGACTTTCAAAGCTAGACTTGTTGAAAAGGGTTTTTGTCAACGACCAGGTGTTGATTATGACGAAACCTTTTCTCCAGTGGCTATGCTTAAGTCCATCCGGATCTTACTTGCCATTGCTGCATACCATGACTACGAAATCTGGAAAATGGATGTTAAGACCGCCTTTCTAAATGGTGATTTAGAGGAGTGCATGTACATGACTCGGCCAGAGGGCTTCGTAGATAGTGGGAGCAGCGGAAAGGTGTGCAAGTTGCTTAAATCCATCTACGGGTTAAAGCAGGCATCGCGGAGTTGGAACATCTGTTTTGATGTGGTAGTCAAAGAGTTTGACTTCATTAAGAACATAGATGAACCCTGTATATACAAGAAGGTTGCAGAGAGTAAGGTTATCTTCCTCGTATTGTACGTAGATGACATACTCTTGATAGGAAATGATGTTCTTATGATGCACTCGGTCAAGATCTTCTTATCACATAGATTCTCAATGAAAGATCTAGGTGATGCCTCCTATATTTTAGGGATTAGGATCTATAGAGATAGATCCAAAAGGATACTGGGATTGTCCCAATCCAGGTACATTGACACCATACTAAAGAGCTTTAATATGGAAGAATCCAAGCGTGGGAACCAACCCACGATCTCTGGACTCACTATCTCCAAAGAGATGTCTCCCAAGACTGATTTGGAGAGAGCTCGCATGCAAGGGATACCCTATGCTTCGGCAATAGGCTCTATCATGTACGCGATGCTATGTACCAGACCCGATGTATCATACTCACTAAGTGTAGTGAGTAGGTATCAAGCAGATCCAGGAGAGAATCACTGGACAGCTGTGAAGAACATTCTCAAGTACTTGAGAAGAACTAAGGAGATGTTCTTGGTGTATGGTAACGGAGAACTCCAGGTGGAGTCCTTTACTGATTCAAGCTTCCAAAGTGATAAGGACGACTTTAAGTCGCAATCGGGATTTTTCTTTACCCTAAATGGAGGGGCGGTTTGTTGGAAGAGTTCCAAGCAAGAAACCATGGCAGACTCGACGAAGGAGGCTCAATACATCGCTGCCAACGATGCTGCCAAAGAGCCTGTCTGGATGAAGAAGTTCATCACTGAACTTGGTGTGGTTCCTTCCATTGAGCATCCAATACCTTTGTATTGTGATAACAATGGAGCTGTGGCTTTGGCCAATGAACCTAGGTCCCATCAGAAGTCCAGACATATTCTGAGGCGCTATCAGCTGATCCGGGAGATAGTTGATCGCCGTGAGATCGAGGTCAGGAGAGTTGACACGAAGGACAACACTGTGGATCCACTCACGAAAGCCATTCCCCAGATACAATTTGAGAGACTCTTCGGGATGTTAGGTATGAGATACTACAACAGCTGGCCTTAGTGCAAGTGGGAGATTGATAGTTATATATATGCCCTAGAGGCCATTGTTGTACATATAATGTATATTATAATGGATGCTTTGAAATATATAGGGAGGACTTTCTTGCTCGACATGATAGTATGCTATATGGTTTCACTTTGTCTTAACATGTTGACTTGTATTAGTTTATTGTCTTGCTCTCACATGTTGATAAAGCCCTTAGGATATGTACTCGACTACCAGGACTATGATGTTGATCATACTAGTAGGGCCCGGGTAGTCCAAGAGTACATCCTATAACTGTTCCTAGTCGAGGGAGTATCGAGACAGGGTATCAATACTCCAGAGTAGACTAGTGTATACGCATCTTGACCTATATGATGGGCGATGGATGATCCCATATCTATCGGTGTTTGACATCAAAGATGGTGTATGGGTGCTCAGTGGAGACTGGGTACACTGAACGGACTCGCCAAGAACTCCTAGATGGTATTATACATATCGTCAGATAGCAGTTCTCCGGTGAAACTGGTACATGTTAGTCTGTAGACCCGAGATCGTCATAGAGTCTTGTGTGTTTCCCACTGTGCTTTGATTTCCATCATACCACATCCAAGAGGGCGTGCAAAATGGTGGCTTTTGGGTACAGTCCCGAATCACATGGAGGCAATGAGCGATAGGAGGGGTTTTGTCTCTCCCGGTATAGGGAGTTGATGTTGTGCAGTGTTCGATTGAAGGAAGGATCGTCTTTAAATTGACCGAACAAATTAACGTACGAGGCAAAATTAGGTTCGGGATACCAAAGTTCGGCAAGTGATTTATTATGTGGGGTACCCATGTTAGAAGAATGAGAAAAGAAAGAAGGTAGGTGGTGCAAGTGGGGTGCAAGGATTTCTTAGCGACAAAATTTTTTTTTCCAAGTTTTTATAAAAATTTTCCTTTTTTCCTTTTTCTCTTTATTTTAGACTGTTTGCAGAAGGAAAAAAAATCGATAAAGGGCTTAGACACAAATGTAATCATTATTCATCACAAAACTTTCCTTATCGATAAAGGGCTTGATATTTTGTGAAGATATTTTTTTAATCCAATCCAAACCATTAACTTTAGTTAATTCTCTACAAGGGTTAACTCCTTCATACATAACCCATGGTTGTATTTGTAACCAAAATGATAATTCATTATTCATCACAAAAGGTTTCATCTTCTTCTTCCTCTTTGAAAAGCTTACTAGCTTTTGTGTTTGTGATGATATAGTGTGAGAAATTGAAAACAAAAGAGAGCAAAATTCCTACTTCATCATCCTCATCTATTCTGGCCACTTAGATTAGGGTGTTCACTTCTCTAATAAGTTGTTTATTGAAGTGTAAGCTTGGGTTAGAGATTCTTCAAGGTAAATCATCTTAGATCATGAAGACTTCAAGAAAGATGCATCATTCACCTCTTGGAGCCTCACGAGTGTCGGAGTTCTTGATGATCGCAACGAAGGGACCTCAACACGGAGCTTATGAAGCGAAGGAACGGACTATAAAGGTTGTAATTGTTGGAGATAGTGCCCTCAGAGTCAATTATTGGATCACAAGCACGTGATTGCAATGATTGAGGGAGGACCTGTCCCAGTAGGACAGTCTTACACAGGATGATAGTATGCTATCTGGTTTATCTTTATCATCGTGTACTTCTTTGGTGACCTTACGAGTCCCTAGGATTCTTGCTTGACTACCAGCAGTATGAGGGCGATCATATACGTGGGAGCTGGAGTCTATAAGCACATCCTTAAAAGGTCCCTAGTCGTGGGAGTTTCGAGACAGGGAATCGATACTCCGGAGTAGACTAGTGTATACAGTCGAGACCCCGACGAGGGGCGGTGGCCGGTCTCACAAGCCACTGGTGTCAGTTGGTTCACCTAAGATGTATACAGGTGCTCATTGGGTTATGAGTACACCGGACAGGACTCGCCGGGAACCTGCTAGTTGGTATTATACCTGACGTAAGATAGCAGTTCCCTGGTGACATGTGTACAGGTTAGTTCATCGACCTGAGATCGTCATTTGTCTCGTGTGAGTTCCCACTGTGCTTTGATTACTACCCTACCACGGCTCAAAGGAGTCATGCAAACAGGTTTTAGTTGGGTACAGTCCCGAGCCACATGGAGGCAGTGAGCGGATCTGCAGGGGTTCGTCTCTCCCGGTATTGGGGGTGAGGTCGCGCTGTGTCTAGGAGAGCCAGTACATGAAAATTCCTTGGCCAAGGCAGGAGATTTACCGGTAGGTATTCTAGTAGTATCTCAGGGTGTTCTGGGCTGCACTCCGACACGACTTGTACCGCTTTTGGGGGTCTGACTTTCACCAACCCCCTAGGCCCGCCATGCGATGCTCATAGAAGAACGGACCGGACTGTACGGATATTGTCACTGACAGGCTCAGTAGGGTGTCAGGATGAGTTCGCTCATCGACGTCCCTTTTGGTCAATAGCTGGTAGCCCGTCACGTATGGCTAATACCTCTGACGTGCTAGTGGTTAAATCCACAGCCATAGTATTGATGAGTCTTTAGAGTCCACCACACACAGTTACTCAAGTTTCGGGCGAAACACTGTAGAAGCCGTATGGAGATATGGCAGGGTTCGATTAGATACATGCGGTATTGCACGGATCGTGATCGGACGGATTTTACTAGCCGGCTTTGGCTTAAGCCGGATCCTAGTATTAGACAGTGTAGATTTTGTCTCTTTGCATTTGTGTTCAGTGGGAATACAAATGCGGGCATGTATATGCAGTCGCGGGGTTTTCCTGTAATTTATTACGGGATCAGTTTTCTGAAGTTGACAATTTGCTTTCCGGTTTCGGCCATTTTCCTTTGTTTCTTCTCGGCCGGACTTTTGTGATGGAGGGGCTAATTTGCAAGTTCGCAAATTAGCATTACTGGTGGGGGTATTTGTGAAATGAAAGATTATGATAGCATCTTTTGATTCCATTCTTTTCTTTCATCATTTCTTGCATTAATGAGATTAGAGTTGATTTGATGTTGTTATCATCACTTTTGGATGTGGTCACCCTTTTCTTTTCCTACACTCACCTCCCTTCTTAGTTTTGGTTTTTTATCCTCCACCATTTTGATCATGAGGGGGCCGGCCACTTTGGGAGAGGGAGAGGGGTTCATTTTTGATGAGGGAAATTTGGTCATCTCATTTTTGCATGCTACACAAATTCATCAACCTCACTCCAAAGTCCATTGCTCATTCCTCCATCACCAAGGCAACTTCACAACCCCAATTGTGACGATGTTTTCTACACTAGTCTACAGCATTCCATGGACGCGTCGGCTAGCCAACTTCGCGCCCGAGTTGCCTCGGTCCAGAGGTGGGAGCCCGTAAAAGAATCCGGCGATGTGGTGCCGTTTCGACGAGGAGGCGACGACCGGAGATTCCGCGAGGAGATCGGAGTGGAGGCGAAGACCGAAGGACACGGATCGCTTGGTATAGCCTTCTATCCCATCTTGTAGTTTGCTAGAGTTAGTTTAATGGCCCGATCCGGGATTTTTTGTGCGCGGTGGTGCCGGTTTTCTAGTTTGAAAAGTTTTTCGTTTCCGCATTCCGGCGTCGGATTGACGGCCGGGGCGCCGCCGTGCACTTACAATGGTATCAGAGCCACGCCATTAACCTAGTCTAGCTTGCTCTAGTATGTTTAGAATTCGATCGAACGGATTTTCAAAAACCGTATTTCCATGTCGTACTTTCTGTCGAATTTTTCTGTGCTCTAAAAAATATTTGGTACATTGGAAAATTACGTGCAGGGTTTTTTATGAATTCTGGGAAAATTTGGTACGCTGATGTTACTGTAGCGCGGCGGGTTAGCGGCCAAAACCACGTTTAGGCCGCGGAACCGCTGCCGTTTTGTGGACAAACCGTACCAAATTTTCACAGTAGGCTTCTGACATGGAAATAGGGTTTCTGGTATATTCTTTTTGGGCCTATATGTTTTTGAGTGCTGCAGTTGTACTTGGGGGCCCACTTCGGAAAATTCAGTCGATCGAAAATTTTAAACATGTTAGTTCACAGTATTTACATTATATCTGCGACAGTGAATTTCACTCGATCGGTAAATCCAGTCTATCTGCTATAGCCCTTTTAGACGGATTTGCGAACGTGACATTCACGTTGATGTTCTGTGTTGTGCTGTGATGTTGCGGATTGGTCGTGGGGGATAGCCTGGATGCAATGCTAGTACTGTTTTGTTGTATTATGTACATTTGATATTGCGGGGCGAGCGTCCGACATGTGGACTGCCGTCACTGCCTGATTGTATATTATTCTTTTGGGGCACGACCAGGTCGAGGTCGATGTACCCGTTGTATGTATATTTTACTTTTTGTACTAGGATTACCCCAAGGTGGGGTGCACGGATAGCCGGGTTCTAGAGGGCAACGGGCCCGCATCTCATGGCATTGAGACGGAGGGGGCTTTACTCTAGAATTGGCGGGCTATTCGCCGCACTCGTAGGGGGTACAGGTTGACCCAGGAGGGGTGCCCAAGTTACCGGATTCCGTGAAGTGCCGGGTGGTCCATTCACGTTGCTGAAGGGGGCTGCCTCGCTTCAGGTTTTGGCGGGTAACTTGCCGCGCCCATAGGGGTCTAGGATTTCATTGCGCAGGCTATCCACAAGACCAGGGGAACGTCGGGTTTCAGTAGCGGCTCTGTCAAACCCGGGGATCCCAGATATCTGTATTGTTCTGTGATGCTGTACATTTCTGTGATGTTGCATTTTATCACGCCTTGAGCGAATTATTATATATTGATATATATACTAGTAGATGTTGTATATGTTTTGCATCCGCGCTAGTCTAGTCACCGCTCTGTCGTTAGTTAAGTAACCAAACGGGTGATGACGGGACCCAGTGGCGAATGCGGACGGCATATACGTACATCATTATTTTCGTTCTTTGTGGTGTGATCAATTAATGGGACTGCGTTGATTCGGATCAATGCAAGATAAAAAAAAACCTATTCTGATGTTGTTGGAACACTTTTTCAAAAAGCTGTTATTGCAAGGGCGTTCTCTTTTGTTTTGCATCGTGGTATTCAGTTGGA
The DNA here is from genome assembly GCA_030015575.1 of Agapanthus africanus. Classification (NCBI taxonomy): domain Eukaryota; kingdom Viridiplantae; phylum Streptophyta; class Magnoliopsida; order Asparagales; family Amaryllidaceae; genus Agapanthus; species Agapanthus africanus. The sequence goes on along the minus strand of JASDDO010000004.1, from coordinate 122,744,824 downwards.
ATATCCTGCTCCTCAGTCGACGAGGCAAGGGCCGAGATCCCTTCACCAGGAGTGACCCCTTGGACAAAAGTTTGCGTCAGGGCAATAACTTCACTATAGCAGATTACTTTTGCTTTGCATCGTGGTATTCAGTTGGAATATCCTGCACCTCATTCTACTGGGAAAGAGCCGAGATCCCTTCACCGGGAGTGACCTCTTTAGCAAATGTCTTCGTCACTATATTTTTAAAAAAGCTATCCGGTTCCTTCAACGATATTAAGTTCATTACGTTAAAGGTTTTCGCCAGAAACCATTCGTAGCCCTCCGTCGTTTCATATGAATAGTCAATAAGTATTCAAGCTGTGTATGTTGGCCAAAGTCAAGGCACAGTGATTGGTAGCTATTGGGTATTCATATGCAGCATAGATAGATGTGTTGGTTTGGGACAATCGTACTACTATTTTGGCCAAAGTCAAGGGTATGTACGGGTGGGTTCAAATTAATCTGGAGAATGACGAGTAGAACTTGACATGTGACTTATGATATGTTGGCCAAAGTCAAGGTCATAAGAGCATGGGGCAAAAATCACATCGGGAGTTTCTAAAGAAACTGAAACTTGCCAGATATGCGCATACCTTCTGGAGTGTGATAACGTGAGCGGATTCCGTCACGTTATCATGCGATGATAGTTGGATCCCGATTCCCACTGATGAGTTCGTTTACTCCTCGGTTTATCCCGACTAATTCTTCTTTTGGGTTTGGAGAAGAATTTGAGGTTACAGTGGGAGGTTTCCTGATTAGATAAAGTGATAACCATTCTGATCTAGGTTAGAGTGCACGCTGAGTGTTTCTTTTCTCTCTCTCTCTTTGGCAGCGACCATTGACCCGACCCTAGACTATGACTCAGTGACCAAGTTGACCGAACCTTCTTAACACTGGCTTTTGGATTGTCAGAGTTGCAGACCTCATTGCCACTCCTACTTTTACCCTTTTCTCCAGGACACCCCGTATTACTACGAACGTTCACTTCCATTGGACAAAACCATCGTATGGTTATATACGAACTCGAAGGAATTTATTCGAGGATGGTTTCCGGTTCTGGAGAAAACGAATAGGACTATTCAGATGTCTTTTCCTTTTACCTTCTCTCAGGTTGCGAGTACTCCTTGGTTTAGAAGATAGTACACCTGTTACGCAAATTGGATAGTCTTCTTCCAAACCTTAGGCTGGTGCCGAACGGTGGGGAATGAAGAAAACCAATTAGCCTAACGGTGGTGTACAGAAGGTATTATGTAAAGACAAAGAAAGGGATTAGTAAGAGGGCAAAGTAAATTGCGACTGCTATTCACGACCAAACCAAATATTTCTTCGCCAATCCTAAATCACCTTTGTATTTCTCCAGGACACTCCGTATCACTACGAAGATCCACAGTTTATTGGATATTCCATCGTATGGTTATATACGAACTCGAAAAGAACTTGTTCCAGTTCGGGGATGGATTCTGGTTCAGGAGAAATAGGAATAAGGTTTATTCGGTTGTCTTTTATCTTCACCTTCTCTCACATTGCGAGTGCTCCTAGGATTAGGACAGTACACCCATTATTCTTATTTGATAGTCTTCTTCCAAACCATAAGCTGGTGCCGAACGGTAGGGAAGGAAGAAAACCATTTGGCCTAAAGGGGTGTTCAGAAGGTAATGACTAAAGACATATAAAGGGATTTGGAGAGGAGGCAAAGAAATATACGGTTATAGTTGTGAATCTGGATAATGGAAGAGGCATTACTAGGAATACCAGGATACCCCATCGAAACATTTTAATGTTTCAGTTTCACTGTGTATTGTTAAAAGAAAACTGATTTCCCAATTAGACACTTACTCCAGGGTATGTATTTACCAGGTTTGATTCTCACATCTGTATGGTTTTACAGATGATGAGAGGGAGTAAGTTATTGGGAATTAGGTGATCATCCTCATTATATCGGAATTCGTTGTAATTGGTGATTTTTGAGGAAGTCACCTGGGTTGTTTGTCGGACGACAAATATTTGGTTTTGAATATCCGTTGTTATGCACCAATTTCAAATTGATATATCTGTACGTCTATTTTTATAGAGTGAGATATACCTTTTTGAAATTATGTCTATGACATTTACCTATATCAGTGGATGGTTAGGTAAGGAGCATTAAACAGCGGTGTAATTCTTCTTAACCATAAGTACAGTTTTCAACCTACGACACACAGTAAATGAGTTATAAGACTCGGCGGACTTATACAGAGTATTGTATATTGTCCAGTGTCCATTAGGACAGAGGGGTTGGTCCTCGTACTATATTCTGTTTACTTATGACTTCTCTAGTTCTTAGACATGTGTTTCGTAGGAATGCAAGGTCTAAGTTTTGAGGAGTTATAGGTATAAGAATAAAGTAGAGAACCAGATGTTGCAAGTATCAGGATTCTTCAAGGTGATCGAAGATGTAGATACTTGTGTATGGTATTCAGTTGATAGTAATGATTAAGAGAACTAGCTTCTCTTTCAGGTTACTCATAATTGGAAGCATTCCTAAGTTGAGTAACGCTGATCGGCTTCCTTCCATTTAGTTGACATGCACTGGAGACAGCTGCATGATTTGAATCTGGTTCAATTAAATCAGTGCCTCTGTTTCTATATTGGATATAGAACAGTTCATATCTTGACATTCTTAAGGTACGGGGAGTTTTCCGGCTTATGCTTAAAACCAGAGTCTGGATAACTCAAGGCACGTTTCTGTAATGGCTGTTTGTGGGTTGACCCGGGCTATGACGAGGGTTGACTTTCTACCATCTGGAAGATCAATAGTGATATTGTTCTTGACTCGCCACAGTTTTATTAAAAATGTATTTTTTTGGAAAACAGTAGTGGGAGTATGGTAGAACTGGAAGTGATTCCAGAACCGCAAACGATTACTGAAGATTTGATAACAACCTAAAGATTCAATCTGGTTTGACATTCCATTGGCCACTCCGCAGATATGGTGGGTAACCTCAGGCACCCGAGAGGCACATCGGTATGCTCAAGGACGGTGGCAGGGAGGTTCTTGTTTACCCAGACTTGCCATTGTTGTTGTTCCAGACTGTGAGACCCGGCAGGAGGATGAGTATAGCGTCGTTCTAAACTGGCTTTAGAAGTGCACGTATATATGACTCTGCCAGAGGGTTGTCGTGGTCAGTGGGAGCAGCGGAAGCATAGTGGACAAGTGGCTTATGTCTATTTATAGACTAAAGCGGATATAGCGGAGATAGATCATCTATTTCTGATGTGACAGTCATAGGTTTGACTTCATCAGAATAGGGGATGGATCTGTTAAGAAGGTAGTAGGGTGTGATGTCCTGGTATTTGGTGACATACATAGAGTAGGAAGTGATATTCCTATACTACGGTCTGTTAAACTTTGGTTGTCACACAATGGTTTCTCCACATAGGACTTGGATATTATATCAGACATTCTGGTTACTAGATCTATAGATCTAGATTTGGGTGGTTTCCCAATCAGGGTACTTTGACAACATTCTATGAGTATTTAGAATGGACGACTCCTGGCAGGGTAGTATACCTGCAGGTGATGGAGTCACCCTCTCTAAAGGTGTCTTACAGACTAAAGGGGAGAGGGATGTGCATGATTGGCAAATCATTTGCTTAGGCAATTGAGTCAATCATGAGATGTCAAGTACCACACCAGATGTTATTTTTGCATTAGGTGCAATAAGTTGATATTAATCCAATTCAGGAGAAACAATCGGAAGCAGTTTTAGAACATAAGTGGTTGTTCTAGGGATATGATAACGACATCCTCCTTCGGGAGACAGTTATCATTCCAGGCTTCCAAGGTGACCTGGATGACAGAGTGGCTGTCAGAGTTATAGTTTTCCCTCTGACAAGGGGCGGTATTTTGGACAGATGGTCCAGGTGGATACTGAGGGAAGGCTTGGCGCAGGATACTGATTAAGTTCAGTTGACGATACAGTCTAAGAAGTTTGGATTTGGAGTTCATTTATGAGCTAGGTCCCATCAGATATCCAGACATATTCTACGACAGGTATTGCTCATTTCGGGAGATGGGTTTCTCCCCGAACTTGAGATAAAGAGAGACATAGAAAGAAACATCACAGCGGATCCACTCACTGAGGCTATTCCTCGAACGCAATAGTTTCGCAAACGAGCTTTGTGAGACTGACTAGTAGAGGAGTTGGGTGTTCGGTTCACACGGGCTGTGAGTAGGCGACTTCGCAATAATTAGCCTTGAGTGCAAGTGGGAGATTGTGCCACGACCCGAAAGAGCACGTGACTGGCCCTTGAACCATATGAAGCCTATAGGACTCCATCTGATTCAAGTAAGCCAAAAGCCCAGAAATCTAAAACCATTTTGAAGAATAAGTAAAGAAACTGGTTTAAAGAAGTGAAGAAAACATGTTTGAAATCAAGGTTTTTAAATAACTAAGCCGAATGTGCATTTTAAAAACAGTACAATCTTTTCCAGAAATTTCGGCAGAGTTTCTTTTGTAAAAATGGCCCCGAATGGGGTAAAGCAAGAATAACGATATATATGCAATGATAAAGGCATCCCCAAGCGGGAGCTAGCTCTTCGTCAATCGACGGTCACAACCACGCAATGATATGATAATATACAACGCCAAGTGGCGAGGATCAAATCCAAAGAAAGCTCAAAAACAACAAGAAGACCGCAATACTACTAAGCGCGACTCTAAGGTCGAAATAATACAACACTGTCTCTAAGTCTGAAAGAATATACAAGTTTTGGTTGATGGACAATTTCTAGATACAATGGAATAAATAAATACAATGGTGGTTCTTGATGCGAAAGAATCCACCTACCAAAGCAAATCACCCGCAAGAAGAAAGTGTGCCAGAAATGCCGCAATATAACCTGTACGGCAGGACCTGCAAGAACTGTGGCACAACGGGGGTGAGTTGCCAACTCGTGAATAGGAACATCTACAAGCAGAAAAACGAATGCAAGACATAAACCTAAGTCAACGATCAATAATATAATCCGCAAGAGTACATCTGAGTGTAATAGGGTGGCAAGGTAACATCTAATCATGTATGTAGTGCCAGGTACTCAGGTAATCACATGTCATCAATGTAAGGTATGTCTGCATGAAGTAACCATGAAGAAATATCAATGATATCAATACACATATATTAGCGTCCCATACCACTAATATTGGTGTAAGGGTATATATAACAGCACCCTCATACCCTGTTATATATACAAATAAAGTATGATCAATGTAAAACCAGTCTGGCTATGATCCAAGTCTGTATGTATGTGGAACCCGTCCACCCGTCACCCAATGACAATAAGCATCATGTATACAATGTGACGATATAAACAAAATCATGGAAAAACATCATGAAACCCGTGCCTAGCATCGACACGTAAATCCTCCTGTATCGGGCATCCGTCATTCCGGATCATGCCCTACATCAAAGTACATATCGGGAATCCGTTAGTCCGGGTCATCCCTCTCTCAATGCATCGGGCATCCGTCATTCCGGATCATGCCCTATATAAATCCATCGGGCATCCGTCATTCCGGATCATTCCCTATATCAATCCATCAGGCATCCGTCATTCCGGATCATGCCCTATATCAATCCATCGGGCATCCGTCATTCCGGATCATGCCCTATATCAAAGTATATATCGGGAATCCGTCATTCCGGGTCATCCCTCTCTCAAAGCATCCTCTAGCACCGAGAAAACACGGGGCGACGCCCTAAATATCATATCAAGGGAACCGGGTTTTTAAATGGTTACTTATTGGAAAAGGCTACGGTTCCCAAATCCAGAAATCACATGAAAATCCAACATCAGGAAGTAAATCCAATGCGATGTGCTATGCAATCAATCCATGATGTATGCGACATATAAGGAAAGGTAATCATATCGGGAATCATGCAACATGGAATAGTAATGTGCATAAGTCGTAGGAAGAATCATCTCATGAATGCAATAGTACTACAGTGTAGTGGCATGGCAATTATCGATGATGGAGTGTGTGAGCCGGCAAATAGTGTACGTGGAACATACGCATCATCGATAATGGTGCTGGTGTCCTAATAGCATGATAATAATATAGCAATGAACATATGCCAGCAATATGAATAGCATGAAGATGCAGAAATCTAGTAGTCAACATCACAGTGAAGTATCCACTATGCAAACTACACCTAAGTATCAGGTCAATCAGGAGGGGTAAGTGTGGAAACCACCTAAATCTGAGTCGGTATATATATAAAGATATATAGTCGGTGATCTCGCCTCAATGTCATATCATAAGATATCCTCGAGTTATGAGTGCGGATCTATCATCAATATCGGCACGTACGGTAAATCATCGTACGGCATCCCCATAGCTGGGTAGGGGTCAACATCTCACTGTCTCATCACATAACAGATATCACCATCATCAGATCATATAGTCTAGAGTACCACTCTATGTCTAGTACAAACGGTAACATCAGTAAGTATGCATGCGGGGGTAAACACATATCCCAAGCCCGCAAGAATCACAAGTCATATCCCACATATGAATCGTATCAAATCACCGATCCCAGGGCACCAAGCCCACATCATCGACTCACCTCCAAGTCATCACATAACATCAATCACAGTGCAAGTACAAGTGATAAGCAAAGGTGTGTGTATAGGTGTAATTCTATCCTAGGGTTCGCGACTATGAACTACACTAGTCACTTCTAACCCTATACTATCCATAATACACCTAAAGTCACCATAACTACATAATAATCTATCTACGGACTGCGGGGGTGCTATACGCCATCCACCCGGCTTCCCTCTGTAGATATAATCTACTCATCTGTATCATCATTTGCGGACATCACCACGCATTTGCTTGTCGTCCCGAAGTCTTCATGGGTACCTACACATCAAATATCGTATATGCGCATTAAAACCAAATCCAAACTAAAACGGCGCATGAAATCCAAAATGATACGATAAGGGGGCCTATAGATGAGAACCTATGGCACGCCTTCAAAACCATCAATAAATCCTCTATATCGTCGTATAAACGACAATTAGTCGAGGCAAAACACATTCCACCATTTCAGAATCAAAAATACGGAATACGGAAATACGAATCCAAAACAGCAACTTATGATATATGTCCCAGATTTCACCCTAGAAAGAATCTGTCAAAACTAGAAGTACCCAGGGCCAAGAATTGAGGTATTGGGGCTATGCACAGAAAACGAGGCGATTCCTCACTGGTCTGGCCGCAAATTGCGGCCAGAAAGGGAGAATTGGCGGCCGTACGGATGAGTTGGGGGCTAGGATTTGGGGTGTTGGTTCTATGGTGCCTGCACATCTCAATTCCCACTCAATATTATTTTAGGGGTCTCGGGGTGTTAGCAGATTCTAAATAACAGTGACAGATTCCAGTTTTTTTCCGATATTGGTTTCTAAAATCCGTATTCTGTTTTCCATTTCAGGTTTGGGTTCAATTTAGCATCACACCAGGGTTTCTAGGGTCTCAACAAGCCTCAATTTCATCTTAGTTTCAGTTTTTCCCTACCCTCACTTGAAATCTCAAAACTCCGCAAAATGACACGATATCGGTACTAAACTAGAATTGATGCATAAGGAAATTGAAATGCTACAAGAGGGTGCAGAAATTACCTCTTTTGGCAACTCAAGAAAATTCTTGAGTTGCTCAAAGTGCTCCAAATCAAATCTTATTAGGCTCAAAGTGAAGCTAGTGAGCTTGGGACCATTCTTTTGTGAAGTGGGAATGGGGTTTTGGCATTGTTTTCTTGATGGATCTAGGGTTTTAGTGAAGAGGGAGAGTGAGGGAAGAGGGTAGCAGCAGCAACAAGGGAAAGGGGAGAGAGAAAAGAGATGGGGAAATGATGAAGGCATGGTGCAAAAAAGGTGGGGTTGACTTGTTCTCCCTCTCTCATCATTATACCATTTTCTTTTTCTTTTCTTTTCCTTTTTCCAAACCTTCTCCTATCAATAGTAAACCCAAAGTAACATGGTTAGAAAAATGTAACACTAGTCCAAAAAAGATATGTGCACAATTTTGCACAAAAAGCCAAAAATCCGATTAGCGACTTTTAATCGCGATTAGCGCTAAATTAGCATATAAATGATCCCAAACACTTAAAAATGGCATAATTCCAATAAATAACCCATTTTAGAATTTTCCATAATTTTTCATAATTTTTCTAACATTTTTCCTATTTATTTGCATTTAATATTAAAATAATATTAAATTATAAAATTTCCCAAAATTAATATTTTATATTTTTGAAAATGTTACAATCTACCCCCCTTAAAGAAATTCGGTCCCCGAATTTAAATTTAAACCCCCACTACCAAAACAATTTCAGTATAATCCATTTTGTCGGGGCTCCGAAAGCATCAACACATAAGAATATCATAAAAATATACTGCTCTACTAGAAATCAATCCCCAAAATGCATATATAAGAATATCCTATGCGTCTGGTGCGCAAGTAATCAAAATCCATATATGTGTCAAACAGGTGTAGAAAACAGCATCTAGGTGCAACGGGTGTGCACGAAACATCTGTCGTAGGCAACGTGTGTGCCTGACAGAAGGAATATCAGGTACATGAAAACTTTGCTGGAAGTGTAAATCAAATCACTGAATACAGTAGGCATGAAATCTCAATCAATATCTCAAATGTAATAGCTCAGCGCAAAATATATAAATATCCAGTGGGTGCATGAACCAATATCATGAAACTCAGTCATCAAATCTAAATCATGCAACAGAACGCCCAAAATACCGAAATCCAAAATGACGGATACGTGATAATCGAATCACAAAATCACAAATCATAAATACCGTCTTCGGTAGTTCCTCCTTCAAGGTCGAGAAGGAGTCGGTGCAATCCACTGCTAGCAGCGCAGGATATCTACTTGCCTCTTGCTCACGATCTGGCGTCCTCTGGCTCTCTGGGTCCTTATCTTCTCTGTGGATTTCCAATCTCACAGTCAACCGGCTCATTGGCCCTGTCAAATGTGCTAACGGAGACGATTCCGTTCTGGCACTTCTCTGGTCACATCCCAACGTCTCTGTAAGCATATCAGGTCTCTGGTCTCGACGGAAAGCAATGACAGCTCGTCAGTGTCTCACACGAACCTCTTGTTCCAACTGTCTCTATCGTCGTCCACTATGACGTCACGCCAAGCTACTATGCACTGCACCGTCCTCGGCCACGGTCAATCTGAAGTCTCTCACACGGACTCGAAATCACGTAATCTGTAGCTCCATCACTCTGTAGCAGATGTCAGGCCGAACTGGTCCTTGGGAACACATCCCAACCATCGGAGGAATACTCATCTCTCGTCCGTCCTTGATCAATTCGCAAACCATCTGGTTAAGTTCCTTTATCCGAACTTGGTCAACTACCTCGTCGACAATGCCGAACTCTGGCCAGCTGGGTGCGCGCAATACGACCACTCCTGGTCCAGGTCTTCTCGTATTGTTTCCCGAAGGGTCCTGTCGAGGTTCCTTCTCAATCTCAATCCTGCCGAAATGCACGGAAGTCGTCATCCGATGCTGAAGCTAAAAGCTTTTTCCGGAACGGCTGCATACTTGTCGCGCTTCTTTCTGGAAGATATATCCATATACCACGCCTCTGGGGTGCGTATCACCTCTCTAATGTCAGCGGAGTGGGATGTCATCTCGTACGAACTCTTTTCTTCATTCTGCGTCAATGTCGACCGATTCGGACTCGTCTCATCATGGCTGCATGTACGGTGCTCCAACGGCTATGCTCGCATCTGGAGTCTCCCAAGCAGTGTCCCGTCACGATATCCGAAAGATGTCGAACCCTCCGATCGACTCGTCAGATCCTCATAATCCCCCCAAGAACTCGCATCTCGGGTACAGTTTAATAGTATCGAGTACATGCCACAGCGTCGGTGGTCCAGCCGTAGAAGGGCAAACCCAAGCCTCACTAATGGCGCCGCGGAACCGCCGTAAACCCTAAGGTTCAAAGGCTGTCACACGGTCATTAAGTCGAGTTAGGGTTTCATTCTTCTAGAGGGTCCATAGAATCACCTGCATGTCTTTCCGTATACTTTAAACTTGGAAAATGGGCTCCTGACATTTGATCGTCTCTATCGACTCTCAACGAACCTGCGTGAAGTCGTCTCTATCTGGAATCAATCCACCTGATGACTCGCATCGGGTAAGCAAACTCACCACACGTCCTAGTCATTCATCATCGGTGACTAGCGACTCGCTATCATATCTCCAAGAACATGCTCATGCTGCCGTAGCTCCAACCATCTGGGCGATATCTCGTCATTTGCAGCAGCAACTGGCTCATACGCCTGTACGCCGAACAACGCCTCAATCCTCCAGGAAAGGCGACGCATAAGCGGTCATCTCTGAGTCGGTATGCTCTAGATCTGAGTAAGACTCTCCACACTGGAAATCTTCAACTCATCTGGGCCCGCTCTGGCGCAAAATCGGACGAATCACCTTCGTCTCTCAAATCGGGTAGACTAGCTATCATCAGTCGCATGACTGCCCGAAAGCTCCGACAGTCTCAGCTCGTACGCTCCGAAAGCAACATCCTGTCAATCTCAGCAACAGCTGGTCCATCTGTCTGCACGATAGGCGACATCACATCTCTGAGGTATGCTGTACATCAACAGTCATCTCTCAACTGGCAGCTCTAACAATGGCCCGATCATCCAGTGCAAGACCAAGCACTCGCCTCCACCAGAGGTCACAATCACCAACACTAACTCGAGACGTTTCCATGTCACCAGAAAACACAATGGTCGGCCCTCGTACCAAACGAGCTCACACCGGCCGTAACCCTAGCAGCAGCCCAAACTGCGTTCAACCATGGTGACAGGAACCTCAATCGAGTATCAAAAGAGCACATCAATGGCAAGAAAGGAAACAACAGATCCAAAGTGGATACATGATCATAGGAAGGAACAGCATCAATGACGGTATGATCATGAAACTAATAGAATCGGGGATCTCCAATGGATTGTATAATCCAGGATATGAAGAGAATCACTGATCTCAAAAGTATGTACATCCTAAGGTTCCTCAAGCGGAGTGGCGTGTCGTAAGTATGCCGCGGAACATACCAACGGTACGTCACTCTACTTCAGTCACCTAATCCATCAACCAAGGGTCATCCTAAAACGACGAAAGTTCGGGTTTACACCCCCTCGACCAAGTCTAAGTTCCGTAAGGTCAAGCCTAAGTTCCGTATATAAATAAATCCCTAGGCTCCACATAGTCAAACTTAGATTCGAACCAAGGTCAACCTAGCGCTTTGATACCAACTTTGTCACGACCCGAAAGAGCACGTGACTGGCCCTTGAACCATATGAAGCCTATAGGACTCCATCTGATTCAAGTAAGCCAAAAGCCCAGAAATCTAAAACCATTTTGAAGAATAAGTAAAGAAACTGGTTTAAAGAAGTGAAGAAAACATGTTTGAAATCAAGGTTTTTAAATAACTAAGCCGAATGTGCATTTTAAAAACAGTACAATCTTTTCCAGAAATTTCGGCAGAGTTTCTTTTGTAAAAATGGCCCCGAATGGGGTAAAGCAAGAATAACGATATATATGCAATGATAAAGGCATCCCCAAGCGGGAGCTAGCTCTTCGTCAATCGACGGTCACAACCACGCAATGATATGATAATATACAACGCCAAGTGGCGAGGATCAAATCCAAAGAAAGCTCAAAAACAACAAGAAGACCGCAATACTACTAAGCGCGACTCTAAGATCGAAATAATACAACAGTGTCTCTAAGTCTGAAAGAATATACAAGTTTTGGTTGATGGACAATTTCTAGATACAATGAAATAAATAAATACAATGGTGGTTCTTGATGCGAAAGAATCCACCTACCAAAGCAAATCACCCGCAAGAAGAAAGTGTGCCAGAAATGCCGCAATAGAACCTGTACGGCAGGACCTGCAAGAACTGTGGCACAACGGGGGTGAGTTGCCAACTCGTGAATAGGAACATCTACAAGCAGAAAAACGAATGCAAGACATAAACCTAAGTCAACGATCAATAATATAATCCGCAAGAGTACATCTGAGTGTAATAGGGTGGCAAGGTAACATCTAATCATGTATGTAGTGCCAGGTACTCAGGTAATCACATGTCATCAATGTAAGGTATGTCTGCATGAAGTAACCATGAAGAAATATCAATGATATCAATACACATATATTAGCGTCCCATACCACTAATATTGGTGTAAGGGTATATATAACAGCGCCCTCATACCCTGTTATATATACAAATAAAGTATGATCAATGTAAAACCAGTCTGGCTATGATCCAAGTCTGTATGTATGTGGAACCCGTCCACCCGTCACCCAATGACAATAAGCATCATGTATACAATGTGAGGATATAAACAAAATCATGGAAAAACATCATGAAACCCGTGCCTAGCATCGACACGTAAATCCTCCTGTATCGGGCATCCGTCATTCCGGATCATGCCCTACATCAAAGTACATATCGGGAATCCGTCAGTCCGGGTCATCCCTCTCTCAATGCATCGGGCATCCGTCATTCCGGATCATGCCCTATATCAATCCATCGGGCATCCGTCATTCCGGATCATGCCCTATATCAATCCATCGGGCATCCGTCATTCCGGATCATGCCCTATATCAATCCATCGGGCATCCGTCATTCCGGATCATGCCCTATATCAAAGTATATATCGGGAATCCGTCATTCCGGGTCATCCCTCTCTCAATGCATCCTCTAGCACCGAGAAAACACGGGGCGACGCCCCAAATATCATATCAAGGGAACCGGGTTTTTAAATGGTTACTTATTGGAAAAGGCTACGGTTCCCAAATCCAGAAATCACATGAAAATCCAACATCAGGAAGTAAATCCAATGCGATGTGCTATGCAATCAATCCATGATGTATGCGACATATAAGGAAAGGTAATCATATCGGGAATCATGCAACATGGAATAGTAATGTGCATAAGTCGAAGGAAGAATCATCTCATGAATGCAATAGTACTACAGTGTAGTGGCATGGCAATTATCGATGATGGAGTGTGTGAGCCGGCAAATAGTGTACGTGGAACATACGCATCATCGATAATGGTGCTGGTGTCCTAACAGCATGATAATAATATAGCAATGAACATATGCCAGCAATATGAATAGCATGAAGATGCAGAAATCTAGTAGTCAACATCAAAGTGAAGTATCCACTATGCAAACTACACCTAAGTATCAGGTCAATCAGGAGGGGTAAGTGTGGAAACCACCTAAATCTGAGTCGGTATATATATAAAGATATATAGTCGGTGATCTCGCCTCAATGTCATATCATAAGATATCCTCTAGTTATGAGTGCGAATCTATCATCAATATCGGCACGTACGGTAAATCATCGTACGGCATCCCCATAGCTGGGTAGGGGTCAACATCTCACTGTCTCATCACATAACAGATATCACCATCATCAGATCATATAGTCTAGAGTACCACTCTATGTCTAGTACAAACGGTAACATCAGTAAGTATGCATGTGGGGGTAAACACATATCCCAAGCCCGCAAGAATCACAAGTCATATCCCACATATGAATCGTATCAAATCACCGATCCCAGGGCACCAAGCCCACATCATCGACTCACCTCCAAGTCATCACATAACATCAATCACAGTGCAAGTACAAGTGATAAGCAAAGGTGTGTGTATAGGTGTAATTCTATCCTAGGGTTCGCGACTATGAACTACACTAGTCACTTCTAACCCTATACTATCCATAATACACCTAAAGTCACCATAACTACATAATAATCTATCTACGGACTGCGGGGGTGCTATACGCCATCCACCCGGCTTCCCCCTGTAGATATAATCTACTCACCTGTATCATCATTTGCGGACATCACCACTCATTTGCTTGTCGTCTCGAAGTCTTCATGGGTACCTACATCAAATATCGTATATGCGCATTAAAACCAAATCGAAACTAAAACGGCGCATGAAATCCAAAACGATACGATAAAGGGGCCTATAGGTGAGAACCTATGGCACGCCTTCAAAACCATCAATAAATCCTCTATATCGTCGTATAAACGACAATTAGTCGAGGCAAAACACATTCCACCATTCCAGAATCAAAAATACGGAATACGAAAATATGAATCCAAAACAGCAACTTAGGATATATGTCCCAGATTTCACCCTAGAAAGAATCTGTCAAAACTAGAAGTACCCAGGGCCAAGAATTGAGGTATTGGGGCTATGCACAGAAAACGAGGCGATTCCTCACTGGTCTGGCCGCAAATTGCGGCCAGAAAGGGAGAATTGGCGGCCGTACGGATGAGTTGGGGGCTAGGGTTTGGGGTGTTGGTTCTATGGTGCCTGCACATCTCAATTCCCACTCAATATTATTTTAGGGGTCTCGGGGTGTTAGCAGATTCTAAATAACAGTGACAGATTCCAGTTTTTTTCCGATATTGGTTTCTAAAATCCGTATTCTGTTTTCCATTTCAGGTTTGGGTTCAATTTAGCATCACACCAGGGTTTCTAGGGTCTCAACAAGCCTCAATTTCATCTTAGTTTCAGTTTTTCCCTACGCTCACTTGAAATCTCAAAAGTCCGCAAAATGACACGATATCGGTACTAAACTAATATTGATGCATAAGGAAATTGAAATGCTACAAGAGGGTGCAGAAATTACCTCCTTTGGCAACTCAAGAAAATTCTTGAGTTGCTCAAAGTGTTCCAAATCAAATCTTATTAGGCTCAAAGTGAAGCTAGTGAGCTTGGGACCATTCTTTTGTGAAGTGGGAATGGGGTTTTGGCATTGTTTTCTTGATGGATCTAGGGTTTTAGTGAAGAGGGAGAGTGAGGGAAGAGGGCAGCAGCAACAACAAGGGAAAGGGGAGAGAGAAAAGAGATGGGGAAATGATGAAGGCATGGTGCAAAAAATGTGGGGTTGACTTGTTCTCCCTCTCTCATCATTATACCATTTTCTTTTTCTTTTCTTTTCCTTTTTCCAAACCTTCTCCTATCAATAGTAAACCCAAAGTAACATGGCTAGAAAAATGTAACACAAGTCCAAAAAAGATATGTGCACAATTTTGCACAAAAAGCCAAAAATCCGATTAGCGACTTTTAATCGCGATTAGCGCTAAATTAGCATATAAATGATCCCAAACACTTAAAATGGCATAATTCCAATAAATAACCCATTTTAGAATTTTCCATAATTTTTCTAACATTTTTCCTATTTATTTGCATTTAATATTAAAATAATCAATAAAATAATATTAAATTATAAAATTTCCCAAAATTAATATTTTATATTTTTGAAAATGTTACAGATTGTTGGAGATAGTGCCCTCAGAGTCAATTATTGGATCACAAGCACGTGATTGCAATGATTGAGGGAGGACCTGTCCCAGTAGGACAGTCTTACTCAGGATGATAGTATGCTATCTGGCTTATCTTTATCATCGTGTACTTCTTTGGTGACCTTACGAGTCGCTATTGCACGTTGATAGAGCCCCTAGGATTCTTGCTTGACTACCAGCAGTATGAGAGCGATCATATACGTGGGAGCTGGAGTCTATAAGCACATCCTTAAAAGGTCCCTAGTCGTGGGAGTTTCGAGACAGGGAATCGATACTCCGGAGTAGACTAGTGTATACAGTCGAGACCCCGACGAGGGGCGGTGGCCGGTCTCACAAGCCACTGGTGTCAGTTGGTTCACCTAAGATGTATACAGGTGCTCATTGGGTTATGAGTACACCGGACAGGACTCGCCGCGAACCTGCTAGTTGGTATTATACCTGACGTCAGATAGCAGTTCCCTGGTGACATGTGTACAGGTTAGTTCATTGACCTGAGATCGTCATTTGTCTCGTGTGTATTCCCACTGTGCTTTGATTACTACCCTACCACGGCTCAAAGGAGTCGTGCAAACAGGTTTTAGTTGGGTACAGTCCCGAGCCACATGGAGGCAGTGAACGGATCTGCAGGGGTTCGTCTCTCCCGGTATTGGGGGTGAGGTCGCGCTGTGTCTAGGAGAGCCAGTACATGAAAAGTCCTTGGCCAAGGCAGGAGATTTACTGGTAGGTATTCCAGTAGTATCTCAGGGTGTTCTGGGCTGCACTCCGATACGACTTGTACCGCTTTTGGGGGTCTGACTTTCACCAACCCCCTAGGCCCGTCATGCGATGCTCATAGACGAACGGACCGGACTGTACGGATATTGTCACTGACAGGCTCAGTAGGGTGTCAGGATGAGTTCGCTCATCGACGTCCCTTTTGGTCAATAGCTGGTAGCCCATCACGTATGGCTAATACCTTTGACGTGCTAGTGGTTAAATCCACAGCCATAGTATTGACGAGTCTTTAGAGTCCACCACACACAGTTACTGAAGTTTCGGGCGAAACGCTATATAAGCCGTATAGATATTTGGCAGGGTTCGATCAGATACGTGCGGTATTGCACGGATCGTGATCGGACGGATTTTACTAGCCGGCTTTGGCTTAAGCCGGATCCTAGTATTAGACAGTGTAGATTTTGTCTCTTTGCATTTGTGTTCAGTGGGAATACAAATGCGGGCATGTATATGCAGTCGCGGGGTTTTCCTGTAATTTATTATGGGATCAGTTTTTTGATGTTGCCAATTTGCTTTCCGGTTTCGGCCGTTTTCCTTTGTTGCTTCTCGGCCGGACTTTTGTGATGGAGGGGCTAATTTGCAAGTTCGCAAATTAGCATTGGTGGAGGGGGTATTTGTGAAATGAAAGATTATGATAGCATCTTTTGATTCCATTCTTTTCTTTCATCATTTCTTGCATTAATGAGATTAGATTTGATTAGAAATTGAGATGATGTTGTTATCATCACTTTTGGATGTGGTCACCCTTTGCTTTTCCTACACTCACCTCCCTTCTTGGTTTTGGTTTTTTATCCTCCACCATTTTGATCATGAGGGGGCCGGCCACTTTGGGAGAGGGAGAGGGGTTCATTTTTGATGAGGGAAATTTGGTCATCTCATTTTTGCATGCTACACAAATTCATCAACCTCACTCCAAAGTCCATTGCTCATTCCTCCATCACCAAGGCAACCTCACAACCCCAATTGAGATGATGTTTTCTACACTAGTCTACAGCATTCCTTGGACGCGTCGGCTAGCCAACTTCGCGCCCGAGTTGCCTCGGTCCAAAGGTGGGAGCCCGTAAAAGAATCCGGCGATGTGGTGCCCGTTTCGATGAGGAGGCGACGACCGGAGATTCCGTGAGGAGATCGGAGTGGAGGCGAAGACCGAAGGACACGGATCGCTTGGTATAGCCTTCTATCCCATCTTGTAGTTTGCTAGAGTTAGTTTAATGGCCCGATCCGGGATTTTTTGTGCGCGGTGGTGCCGGTTTTCTAGTTTGAAAAGTTTTTCGTTTCCGCATTCCGGCGTCGGATTGACGGCCGGGGCGCCGCCGTGCACTTACAGTAATCCCTATCTCTTAGAATTAAAGTTGTTTACTTGCTCAATGTTTACCCTAATCCTCTAGCAAAGATCCTTGCTTAAGGTTGTTTGGCACTTGGAAATTTTGATTTTGCCATGGTTGATGCTTTGTAGAACCTTGTTCTAGTGCCTATTAACCCTATAAATTGGTCATGGTTGGATACATGTAGATGCTTGGATAAACTATTGGCTTAGTCCACTTCATTTGTATTGCTTAAGATATTTATTAACCTTACCATTTATCCTTAACCATGGTTTATTCTCTAGAAGAGTTTAGTATGAGATATTATCTCACCATGGTTGATATTCTCACACAACTAATTCACTTGTTCATTTTTCTCTTCATCTTCTTCCTCATCTCAAAATATTTCTAGGGTTTCATAAGATGATGAATCCTAGTGAGAAAAATAAATCTAAAGTGAGAAAAATTCCTACTTCATCATCCTTTACTAGATTAGCCATTTAGTTTAGAGTGTTTGCTTCATCAAACCCTAATATAGTGAAGAGGTAGCTAGGGTTTGAGTCTCCTCGACATAGATCATTTTCGGCCTCGAAGACTTCGAGCAAGCTTGTTCATATCTCTAAGAGAAGCCATACTAGAGTTCGGGAGATCACTACTCGCAGCGAAGGGACTACTACACGGAGCTTTTGAAGTGAAGGACCGGTCTACAAAGGTTGTATTCCTTGTTCACTTTTTGTAATGTTTGATTACATGTTAGATTGTCTATTTACTCTAGCTAGATCCTATGATAGGGTTCATTAGCACTCTTGAAAATTTTGAATTTTGCATGGTAGATGCTGTGAAAACCCAGTAGGGTGCTAAGGAACCTTAAAAAGGGACCTCGGCTCTTTCCTCATCGAATGAGATGCTGGATATTCATCAAGGAATACCACTATGCAAAGCAAAACCTTGAGCTACCTTATTAAAAACTTTTGATTCTACAACATCTTTAGGTTTCTTTTCTTTTCATTAATCTTATTAATGAAGTCCCATCATTTAATGTTTCCTAAATATCATAGAAAATGAAACGAAAATAGAACGTACGCTTCTGCCATCCGCATTCGCCATGGGGCCCCGTCATGTACCATTAGGTTACTTAACTAACGGCAGAGCGGGGGCTGGACTAGCGCGAGTGCAAAACATAAGCAATATTTATTATATATAGAATTTGTCTCACGCGGTTATATAATCACATCACATAACCAAGCAGTAGAAGTCAACAAATGAAATATTGGATATACTAGGAGGTCTGTGTTTTAAATTTAGCCGGTAATGAAAAACACAGATTCCACAGTCGTGATGAATAGCCAAAACCACATCCCTAGATCCTTACGAGAGCGACAAGCAACCCTGCCAATTCTAGAGTTAGGAGACTCGGTCTCGACTCCTCGAGATGGTCTCCCACTGGACTCTAAAACCCGGTTACTTGTGCTCCCCGCCTTGGGTCTATCCTAATGCGGAAAAGTAAATAATATACATCAATGGTGACATCATTCTCAACCCGGAAGTGTTCCAATAAATGAATATTACATACAAATTTTACATGAATGAAAAATGTAAAACTCTCATCTCACATAAAAACCCCGGCTATTCACTTACGATGATCCAATATAACATATCACAGCAATAAATAACATCGCATGTCATCAACGTAAGTAAATACGCGTATCCCAAATTCCGTTGACATATAGAAACGAGATTTGGGATACCCCACATATTACACTTAAGGTCACAGAAAAGAAATAAAAAACTACAATAATTAGAATCTGCATTTTCTTAGACATCATAAACCCAAAATATCATATATGCCGAATTTCATGCCTAACCTATAAACCTTGCATTTTAGTCTCATATCGAAAACACTTTTCAATAACTTAGTCGGGTAATTTAACAAGACTCCCGACTACCCGATCGAATACTCGTCGAGAACTTTAGTAGATGGTCGCACCCCCGATGTCGTCGACCAAGTGCACTTAGGCAGAACACCGTGGCCACGAGCACCCGAGTGGATGCTTTGGGTAACGGGGTTCTCCTAAAGTCACTTGGTCGGATCTATGGGGCGTGGCTTCCTAGTAAAGTTATCTGGCGAGTATTGGCGTACGATATGCGATTGCGACGGAGTTTCGATCCGAATCTAAACTTCATGGAAATCGATCAATAGAGACTAACATGCTAGATTTACAAACACTAACTAGTTTTCACAAGACTAATTAAATGTGGGTTCCAAATATTGTATTACAAATCAAACTTAAACCCGAAACGACGTTAAAACACGACTACGAAACACTCCGAATAACTCTATTAGGAAAGTTAACATCACATGAAAACTGGGATAATCAAACATAACCATGAAACCCTAAACCCAACATCACAGAACAACAAAAAAATTCGAACCCAAAAATTTGAAAGGGGACCGGCGACGCCGTCCATATAGGAAATCTCGCTGGGTCAAGTATAGAATTTTGGTCTCGAATTTGTATGGTATTCTAGTTACTGTTAGTGTATATGCCTTAGAGGCCATTACTGTACCATACTGGCTTGTATATTACTTAATGGAAGCTTATGATATTCACAGTTGTATTAACAGTCTTGCTCAAAATGGTAGTATGCTACTTGGTTTGTTTCTACTTCAATATGTGCATGTGTTTCTTTTAGTATATCGCTTTTACATATTAGTAGAGCCCTTAGGATCTTTGCTTGATTACCAGCATTGTGATGGCAGTCACGCTAGTGGGGGCTGGGTAATCTATAAGCACATTCTTATACAGGTCCCTAGTCGTAGGATTATCGAGACGGGGCATCGATACTCCTGAGTAGACTAGTGTATACGCATCTCATCCCAGCATGGGAGATGATCTGTCCAACAGCCATTAGTACGTCATACTGGAGTAGTATGTAGGTGCTCGTTAGGTTACGAGTACACCGGACAGGACTCGTCGGGAACTGCTGGTTGGTACTATACCTATCGTCAGATAGCAGTTCCCAGGTGACATGAGTACAGCTTGATCCGTCGACTTGACACTGCCACTTCACCTCGAGTGTGTTCCCACTGTACTTTGATTACTACCCTACCATGGCTCAAAGGAGTCGTGCAAACAGGTAGTAGTTGGGTGCAGTCCCGAAGCACTTGGAGGCAGTGGCGGTTCAACAGGATTCGTCTCTCCCGGTATTGGGGGTTGATATCGCGCTGTGTCTGGAGAGCCATTACACAAATTCCCTAGCTAGGGAAAGCGAGATTTACTGGTAGGTGTTCCAGTAGCTTCTCAGGGTGTTCTGGGCTACAATCCGACACGACTTATACCGCTATTAGGAGTCTGACGTTTACCCCCCCTAGGCCCGATATGCGATACTCTTAGACGAACAGACCGTACTATACGGAGATTGACACATTCAGGCTCAGTAGGAGTTCGGATGGGTTTTCCTCATCGGCCTTCTTATCGACATCTACCTGGGGACCGTTACGTACAGCTGGTACCGCTTGCGACTTGTGGTTAAACCCACTGCCAGCGTAGTATCGAGTCTTTAGGGTGCCACACAGAGAGTTTCCCTGCACTGGGAAAAAGTTGTAGAGGCCGTATGGTTTTACGGCAGGGCTACGATCACTTGCGTGCACTTGTGCGCGTATGATGTTCGGACGGATAATACTAGTGGGATTTGGTTTAAGCCGGGTCCTAGTATTATATTGATGGACTAGTTTTGTCTCTTAGTATTCCTATTCTTCACAATGCGGATGCGGGTGTGTATGCACGGATGTGAGGAGAAAAGAAGGAGATACCTCATTAGGGTTTTGACCATTGACTTGATTCAAACCATTATGAGGTGGTGGAAAATGTTTACTAATATTTTTAGTCATAATCGAGTCATGGCTAATTAGGTTTGACCATTTGACCTTGTTGACTTTTGTTGACTTAAATATTTCTGTTAAGCACTAGATATTTTTCTTAGCATTAATAGTGACATGATAATGGTCAAATAAACATTGCCATCATAATTATCATGATAAAAGATTTGTTTTCTTTTTCCCATGGTTCATTATCTCATTCACTCTCTCTATCTCTTCAAGAGAGCTCCCATGCTTGCTCTCCTTCTTCTTCCTCACTAGAAATCCCTTAAGCTCTCATGTGTTGATAAAATTAGGGATCTAATTGACAAACAAATCCATCATCATACTCTACAGCACCTATGACATCAAGCTTAGCAAGCTTGTTGCCCTAGTTACCTCGGTCTTGAGGTGGAGCTCGGACTATAGACACTCGGGTAGATCATCTTCGACTCAAGGAGGCCGTTGAAGAAGCCACGATCGGATCGACCCATGGAGCCTATGAAGACGAGGAGGACAGCGGAGAAGACCCGAATGACTTGTAGCATGAGGTATAATCTTCTAGCATAGTAGATAAAACCTCTAGTTTGGTTGTTAGCAATGGTTTAGCAAAGATCCTCAAAGATAGTCTATGTTACCTTGTGATAAAAATTTGATTTTTACCTTTTCCGCCTCCCCGTACGTACCAGTGTGTGTGATATAGACTTACAGTGGTATCAGAGCCTAGCTAAACCATTACTAACATGCTGGCAAAGTATTAGAAATTCGATCGCCGGAAAAATCGCAAAACACGTCAAAAATTGCACATTTTCTGTCGATTTTAAAATCTGGTCCAAATTTTTTTCAGGGACCTTAAAAATACGTGCAGGCTTTTTTATGAAGATCCAAGAAAAACGAGATCGTGACTCGGTAAGACCTCCGCGGAAGCGCAGCGAAACCATGTGTTTCGTAGCGGATCCGCGGCCGAGTCGACTCCGAGTCAACTCGTTTTTCCTGCAGAATGTCTATCTTGGTGTTTTGTGATTTCTCTGATATTTTGTTTCTGCCCAGATTTTGTTGAGTACTGTGTTGTGCTTGGGGTAGATTCAAATCTTGTAATCGATCGAAATTCTAAGTACTTTAGCTAATCGGATCTTCTGTGATATGATATATGTACTGAACGTCTACTAAGCGCTATACGTCGATTAGTGGGGGTTGTACATATCTGTGTTCTGTGATGTTGGATTGTGTATATGAACTTTTTGGATTGTCGTGGATGAATAGCCGGGGATGTGAGATGAGGGTTTTTCATTTTTCATTCGATGTAAATTGTAAATTGATGTAATATTATTTTATGGTCGCACATCCAGGTTGAGGTTGTAGCCACCATTGTATATTATTTCTTTTACTGTTTTCTGCTCCTAGGATAGACCCAAGGTGGGGTGCACAAACTACCGGATACTTTGAAGTGCTGAGTGGACTGCTCACTTTGTTGAGGGAGGTTGCTTCACTTCGGGTATTTGGCGGGTAGTTTGCCGCACCCATAGGGGTCTAGGGTGGGGTTTGGCTATTCATCACGACCGTGGAATCGGTCTTTCGTTACAGGCTTAAACAAAACGCGGAATTCCTAGTATATCTAATATGTTCATCTGTGATCTGGAATGCCTATTATTGCGTCTGACGAATGGATATTATTATATATATAATATATAATAGACGTTGCTTATGTTTTGCATCCGCACTAGTCCAGCCCCCGCTCTGTCGTTAGTTAAGTAACCTAACGGGTGATGACAGGGACCCGTGGCGAATGCGGATGACATAAGCGTACGTTGTATTTTCATTGTTTTCTGCAATGGTAGGCTAATTGATAGGACGCATTATATTAATGAAAAGAAAAAAACCAAAGCTGAATCGTTGGAACAATTTCAAAACCACTCGATTTTTTCAAAACAGTAAAACTTTTAAAATGCGGAGCTTAAACCACTCCTTTTAAAAGCTATCTGGTTCCTTCGATTATATCAAGTTCACTACGTTTACGGTTTTGCCAAAACCATTCGTAGCCCTCCGTCATTTCATATGAATATTCAATAGTATTCAAGCTATGTTTGTTGGCCTTAGTCGAGGCATAGTGATTGGTAGCTGCTGGGTATTCATTTGTTGCATAGATAGATGCATTGGCTTGGGACAATCGTACTACTTTATTGGCCTTAGTCAAGGGTATGTATTGGTGGGTTCAAATTAACCTGGACAATGACGGGTAGAACTTGACATGTGACTTATGATTTGTTGGCCTTAGTCAAGGTCATAAGAGCATGGGGGAAAAATCCACATCGAGAGTTTCTAAAGAAACTGAAACTTTCTAGTGCTGCATACCATTTGGAGTGTGATAATGTTGGTAGGATTCCTTCAGGGTTATCACAGAATGATATTTGGATGCCGATCCTACTGTGAGTATCCGCTACTCCTCAGAACATTCTTCACTTAACGATCGATGCTATAAACCAAGTAGGTGTCTATAACATTGTTAGCGGGGCTACGCCTCCAGGAAAAAGAGGTTATTTAATTAAGGAACTTCACGAAAACGTCGTAATACCTCATTCGAAGTACCGACACAAGCCCGGCTGAACGGTTAAGCAAGTATTGTACGGTGAGATTAATCCTGACTAATTCTTCTTTTATGGTTTGAGGAAGGATTCGAGAAACAGTAGGAGCCATCATGTTTAGAAAAATTAAAAACCAATCTAAACTTGCAAGAGCATCGTGCTAAGTGTTTTTTTCTCTTTCTCTTAATTGCAGCGACCCAGTGACCAGACATAGGTTACATCTAAATAATAAAATGACTGAATCTGACTATATTGACTGAAAAAGGTCTGTCCAGATATCCATTACCCATGACAAGCTGGAACACCTCTTCACTACTCAAACCCCTACCGTCTCAGGACCAGTTTCCATCGTCACGGATATTGATATCCGTAAAACATCGGAAAAAGACTGTGCGAATGCCAAGTGCCTTGTGTTGGCCTCAGTTGATGGTGGAAACTAGAGGAAGCACGAGAAGATGGACTTAGTTTCTGTCTTCCTCCATAACAAAGATTTATATGGAGTGCAATCTCGTATCGCATGATATGAGACCTCGAAAGAATTTATTCAAACGAGGTTGGCTATCAGGTCATCTGTAGGGGACAACGTCCTTACAATCACTAGCTATATTGATGAGCTCACGGACCTGAAGACCACGTTGGAGAACGAGTCAAATACTGACTTAATTCTACAGTCTCTACCTTCTACTTACACCCTAAAAGAAACCAGGGAGACACCCGCTCTGCTTAATGGGAGACATTCCTCTTTTGCATCCAATGCGAAAGAAAAGGATGAGAAGAAGAAGAAGACCTCCACAAAGCCGATATGTGGTGTCAGGGAGGTAGAAGGAAAGGGAACAGCAAAAGTTTCGGGACTAAAAATAGGGAAGGAGGGACGTTCCTATTGTAGCGGGAAAGGACATTGGCAGAAGGATTGCAGGGCTTTGGAAGCCAGTAGCCAGGATTCGAAGTATGTTGTGGCTTCGGCTTCGGGTGTGTTTGTAATAGAAAACTGTATGTCAATTAACTCTACTTCCTGGGTACTAGATACCGGATCAGGATCTCATATCTGTAATTTATTACAAGCTTTGAGAAACCGTAGAGTTATCAGGTTAGGTGATATGACTCTCAGAGTTGCGAATGGAATGAGCATGGACGCTGAATCTGTAAGTCCACGTTGCTCACCCCGGTTCTTACGGGGAGGCGGAAACGGGGAAAAACAATGATTTTAGCGCAAGGCAACATGGACTAAAAGTCGGATCTTTGCTAAACTAGAAACTAGTAAACACTAAGAGGTTTTAGCTACTATGCTGTAGAAAGTATACCTCACAGAACCGGTCCTTCGGGTCTTCATCCCGCTGTCCCACTCGTCCATCCAAGCTCCAAGCGTCGATCCGGACCTTGGGCACCTCCGCGGCCTTCTTGAGTCGAAGACGATCCACCCGAGAGTTGTACACTAAGCTTTGCCTCAAGCCAAGGCAACTAGGGCAAAGAGGTTGCTAATCTAAATGCCTTAGGTTGTGTAGAAGAGAAAGATGGATGTGTTTGTCTATGTTGATTCTTTTTCTCTCAACACATGAGATCAAAAGAAGAGATCAAGAGGAGGAAGAAGAAGGAGAAAGTTTGCAACCATGGAGCTTTTCTTTTCTTCTCATTTCTAGAGAGAGAATGAGAATAGAATAATGAAAAAGGATTAAGCCAAATGAAATGAACCATGGTTGCAATAATACACTAATCTCATCATTACTAATCCTATCATTATAAAGTTGATGGCACATTGAATTGACCATTATCATAACTCAAGAATTATAAAGAAAATAAAAGAAGAGTGTAGATCCCTCTTGAAGGTCAATGGTCAACACGGTCAACGGGTCAACAAAGTCAAGAGGGGTCTAAGTGGTCAAATGGTCAATGCAATTAGCCATCACTAATCTATCACTAAAAGGATTAGTAAAAAATGTCTCCGACTCATAACGGTTTTGACCAAACGAATTGTCAAAACCCTAATGAGTGTGCCACATTACGGTTTTGGCCGAACCAACTGCCAAAACTCTAATGGGACACCTCCTCCTTCATCACTCCTCAAAACTGTGCATACAAACCCGCATCCGCATTCCGTAGAATGCGAAAGCACAGAAGAAAAATCAAATCCATCTGTGCAATACTAGGATCTGGCTTAAACCAAAGCCCACTAGTATTGCCTGCCCGAACAGCATACGCGCACAAGTGAACGTAAGTGATCGTAGCCCTGTCGTAAAACCATACGGCCTCTACACGTTTCGCTCCGTGCAGGGAAACTCTCTGTGTGGGACTCTAAAGACTCGACACTACGCTGGCAGTGGGTTTAACCACAGACCGCAAGTGGCACTAGCTGTACGTAACGGTCCCCAGGTAGATGTCGATAAGAAGGCTGATGAGGTAAACCCATCCGAACTCCTACTGAGCCTGTATGTGACAATCTCCGTACAGTCCGGTCTGTTCGTCTGATACATCGCATGGCGGGCCTACGGGGGCGGTGAACGTCTGTCCCCTAATAGCGGTACAAGTCGTGTCGGAGTGTAGCCCAGAACACCCTGAAATAACACTGGAAACCTACCAGTATATCTCGCTTGCCCTGGCCAGGGACTACTTGTTTAATGGCTCTTCTAGACACAGCGCGATGTCAACCCCCAATACCGGGAGAGACGAATCCTGTCTAACCGTCACTGCCTCCAAGTGCTTCGGGACTGCACCCAACTACTACCTGTTTGCACGACTCCTTTGAGCCGTGGTAGGGTAGTAATCTAAGTATAGTGGGAATACACTCGAGGCGAAGTGACAGTGTCAAGTCAGCGGACTAAGCTGTACTCATGTCACCTGGGAACTGATAACTGACGATAGGTATAATACCAACCAACAGTTCCCGACGAGTCCTGTCCAGTGTACTCGTAACCTAACGAGCACCCGCATACTATCTCAAGTACGACGTACTGACGGCTGTGGGACAGACCGTCTCCCCCGCTGGGATGAGAAGCGCATGCGCTAGTCTACTCCGGAGTATCGATGCCCTGTCTCGATAGTCCAACGACTAGGGACCTGTATAAGGATGTGCTTATGGATTACCCAGCCCCCACGAGTGTGAGCGCCATCACAACGCTGGTAATCAAGCAAAGATCCTAAGGGCTCTACTAATATGTATATAAGAGATATGCTAAAAGAAACACATGCACATATTGAAGTAGAGACAAACCAAGTAGCATACTACCATTTTGAGCAAGATTGTCTATACAACTGTGAATATCCCAAGCTTCCATCAAGTAATATACAAGCTAGTATGATACAGTAATGGCCACTAGGGCATATACACTAACAATCTCCCACTTGCACTAAGGCCATGTACTGGCGTATCGAAGACCTATCATCTCGATCAGCCGCTCGAACTGAGTCTGGGGTAGGGCCTTCGTGAATGGATCTGCAGTGTTGTTCTCCGTATTTACTCTCTTCACCTCGATCTCCCGGCGATCTACGATCTCCCTGATCAGGTGGTACCGCCTCAAAATGTGCCTGGACTTTTGATGGGACCTGGGTTCCTTCGCTAAAGTTATAGCGCCGTTGTTGTCGCAATACAGCGGTATTGGATCAACAATGGTAGGAACCACCTGAAGCTCCGTGAGGAACTTCTTCATCCAGACAGCTTCCTTTGCGGCATCGCAAGCAGCTATGTACTCCGCTTCCATAGTTGAGTCTGCAACGGTTTCCTGCTTGGAACTCTTCCAGCAAACCGCCCCTCCATTGAGGGTAAAGACATAACCCGACATGGACTTGGAGTCATCCTTGTCACTCTGGAAGCTGGAGTCAGCAAAGGCCTCGAGCTGGAGGTCTTTTCCGCCATACACCAAGAACATCTCCTTAGTCCTTCTCAGGTACTTGAGAATGTTCTTTACCGCTATCCAGTGTTTCTCCCCTGGGTTTGACTGATACCGGCTTACAACGCTCAATGCGTATACTACATCTGGTCTGGTACACAACATCGCATACATTATAGAGCCTACCGCAGAAGCGTAGGGTATAATAGACATGCGATCCCTTTCCAAATCAGTCTTGGGAGACATCTCTTTGGAGAGACTGATCCCGTGACAAGCCGGTAAATTACCGTGCTAGGAATCTTCCATGCTGAACCTTTTCAGTATGGTGTCGATGTACCTTAACTGTGAAAGTCCCAACATCCTCTTAGATCTATCACGATAGATCTGGATCCCCAGAATGTAGTTGGCATCGCCCAGGTCCTTCATGGAGAACCTCTGCGACAAGAATCCTTTGACTGACTGTAGCATAGGAATATCATTTCCTATTAGGAGAATGCCATCCACGTACAAGACGAGGAATACCACAGTTCTCCCTACAATCTTACTGTAAATGCATAGTTCATATGGGTTTTTGATAAAGTCGAATTCTTTGACAGTATCATCAAAGCAGATGTTCCAACTCCGCGATGCCTGCTTAAGTCCATAAATGGACTTGAGCAACTTGCACACTCTACCGCTGCTCCCACTCTGATTGAATCCCTCCGGCTGATCCATATAGACGCACTCTTCCAAATTTCCATTTAGGAAAGCCGTCTTTACGTCCATCTGGCAGATTTCATAATCGTGGAAGGCAGCAATGGCAAGAAGGATCCGAATGGTTTCAGCATAGCTACTGGAAAAAAGGTGTTCCCCTCCGAATGGCGGCCAAGACATGGACTGTCTAGCCTGAGATTCAGGACAGATGCTAATGGGTGTTATCCGTCCACCACTCCGAAGATGCCAAGTTGATTTATGGCACCATGCATCGAAGGTTTAAACGGATGCGTCCGATGTAGCAGACTTCGTCAGATCCCCCCTCGCTAGAGGGGTTTTTGATTGTAGGGACGCTCTTCCCTGCAGACGCAAGCCCCTGCAGTTAATTACGCTACCGCATGGCGGTAATAACTTTCTCCTTCTCCAGCTGGTCACTTCATGTCGTGGGTGTTTGTTTTGTTTGTGGTTGCCCGTGGATTGTATACGGAGACTAATTTATGTCGTCGCCCGTAGGACGTGGATTAGTCCAAATCCGTGTTTTCTTAGATTTGGGTTTGGGGTTTTGGTTTAAGGATACGTTAGCCATTTTTGAGGCTAAGATCAACTTAAACGTTTGTTAAGGATACGTTAGTCTAGTTGGAGACTAAGATCAACTTAACGGGATCGTTTAGATCCGACATTGCATGTATGGCCATCGAGACCCGTCACCTCTCTGACGACGTTGAAGGATTACAACGACAGATATCAGAGGAGTTCAGAGATGTACCCTTGAACCAAAGTTGGTTGAGAGATCTATAGTCCAATTTGGGACTAAAGTCTGTTTGAAGGTTTGATTTAAGGACACGTTAGCCATATTTGAGGCTAAGATCAACTTAAACGTTTGTTAAGGATACGTTAGTCCAATTTGAGACTAAGATCAACTTAACGGGATCGTTTAGATCCGACAAAAGAGCGTTTGGGCTCTATTGTTCCAGTTTAGGGACATGGTGGTCCATTGAATGTATGGCCGTCGGGACCTGTCACCTCTCTGACGACGTTGAAGGATTACAACGACAGATATCAGAGGAGTTCAGAGATGTACCCTTGAACCAAAGTTGGTTGGGAGACCTGTAGTCTAATTTGGGACTAAAGTCTGTTTGAGGGTTTAAGGTCACGTTAGCCGTATTTGAGGCTTAGATCAACTTAAACGTTTGTTAAGGATACGTTAGTCTAATTTGAGACTAAGATCAACTTAACAGGTTCGTTTAGATCCGACAAAAGAGCATTTGGGCTCTATTGTTCCAGTTTAGGGACATGGTGGTCCATTGCCAGTTTAGGGACATAGTGGTCCAATACCAGTTTAAGGACGTAGTGGTCCAATACCAGTTTAGGGACATAGTAGTCCATTGCCAGTTTAGGGACATAATGGTCCATTGCCAGTTTAGGAACATAGTGGCCCAATACCAGTTTAGGGACATAGTGGTCCATTGGTAGTTTAAGGACATTACAGTCCATTGATAGTTTAAGGACGCATAAGTCCATGGGTTTAAGGACCCCACAGTCCATATGGGCGTGTTTAAGGACGCATTAGTCCGTTAGTTTAAGGACGCATAAGTCCGCGGGTTTAAGGTCCCCACGGTCCGTATCATTGTGTGGTTGTCGGGACCTATCACCTCTCTGAAGACGTTGAAGGATTACAACGACAAATATCAGAGGAGTTCAGAGATGTACCCTTTAACCAATGAGTTGGTTGAAAGAGCAGATGTGCTCAGTTCAAGATGATTTCAGGACTTATGGCCAGTTTGGGCTAAGTCCAATTATGTTTGAAATATTGGCCCTTTGTTGGCTCATTGAAGGGGAGGCTTTGCCTCTAGAAACTTAGCCAATTAGGCTAAAGCTAGTGTTAAACACTAAAGACCAACAGTGTTGAACACTGGAATTAAGGTTAGCAAGTTAGTGTTTAACACTAAAAGAAAATCAGTGTTAAACACTAGCAACGGGGCTTTCAAATTAGTGTTAAACACTAAAGAAAATCAGTGTTAAACACTGGTAGCATAGATTTCAAATTAGTGTTGAACACTAAAGCAAATCAGTGTTAAACACCGGGAACAGAGTTTTCACATTAGTTTTAATCACTAAGAAAATCAGTGTTAAACACTGCAAATAGAGTTTTCCAAATTAGTGTTAAACACTAAGAAAATCAGTGTTAAACACTGCAGATAGAGTTTTCCAATTAGTGTTAAACACTAAGGAGGGAGGGGTCACGTGCGGACACGTGAGAGCGCCCTGATTTCTCTTATTTTATTCTGCAGGTAAGTGTTTAACACTTTTAATTTCCTGGTTATCACGTGTGGGCACATGATAGGCATCCATCCATTCGATATTAAAGGGATTCGTTAGGGGTCACGTGGGGACACGTGAGAGGCGCCCTAAATGTGGAGCCAGATCTCCTTTTAGTTTATCCTCAAATCTGCGAATAAGTGTTAAACACTTTTATTTTTATTTTAGAGCATCATGTGTTGGCACGTGATGGGGATCTGTGCGCCAATTGTTAAAGCATTTGCTGAGGGGTCACGTGAGAGCGCCCAAATCTTTCATTTCCTTTGCTTTTTCTTTCTGCGTTTTGGGAGTCACGTGGGAGCACGTGAGGTGATGCTTCAAAGTTCTTTGCAGGGGATCTTTTCAAGGGTCACGTGGAGGCGCGTGACCCTAGTTCTTTTCATGAACAGAGATCTTTTAAGAATTGAATTCTCTGTAGGGTTAAACCCTAATTATGATTTTGGAGGAATTAAATTACTATCGTGAAAGAATTAAATTCTTATTTAGGATAAAACCCTGATTTCTTTTCAAAGGAATTAAATTACCAGATATGTAAAAGAATTAAATTCTTGATTAGGGTTAAACCCTAGTTTTGTTTTAGGATAATTAAACTCTCAAAACTCAATTCCCCGTCTAAGTTTAGGATCTGCATGGCAGGATCTCGACCCGAAGAGAATTAAATTCTCATCCTATGGGGAGATGTGCTCTGTACAGATCTTCAACCAGAAGAAGAACTAAGTTCTTTTTTGTATAAGAGTTAAACTCTTGGATTTTGAGAATTAAATTCTCTGTTTGAAGTTTTGATTCCCTTTCTTTTCTCACCTAGGGTCTTCTTTGTCGAGAATTAAATTCTCCTTTCTTTTCTTCCCTCTTGAGAATTAAATTCTCCTCTCTCTGTTTTTCTCTCCAAAAAAGGTTCCTTCTCTTCTTTTCTTGGCTCCTATTTATAGGAGAAGGAAGAGAATCAATTTGTTTAGCAAATCTCTCATTGAAAGATTTGATTTGATTTCATAATTAATATGATCCTTTAGATCATTCAGTGAACTTTATTCACCGTTGGATTTTAAATCCAAAGATATTCTGTTTGTTATTTCTGGTGAGATTTAGGGGAAATCTTTCCTTGTCTAGGATTTTTCCATAAATTGGTGATATTTAATCACCCTTAGATCTTTAATCCAACGGTCCCCATAATCCTTTTCCATTTGGAAAGATTTAGAGAAATTTAGAATTTTAATTCTATTTCGAAAGATTTTAGAGAAATTTAGAATTTTAATTCTATTAAACTGTAAGGCTTTCAAAGCCTGTCACGTGCTGGCACGTGACCCTTGGTCACGTGTGAGCACGTGACCCCCAAATTGGTTCCTTTAACAGCCGCTTGTTTATGTTGTTGTTTTAACCATCACGTGTCGACACGTGACCATTGGTCACGTGTAAGCACGTGATACCTCGTTGAGGTACTTCCTGATTTTTAATCAGGGAACAGATTTTAGAATTTAATTCTATTCATTATTTTAAAGGCCTTAAAAGCCCATCACGTGTCTGCACGTGACCCATGGTCACGTGTGGGCTCGTGATGCCCCATTGGGATCTTTTCTGCATTTTTATTATATCTTTTAACTCCTCCAGCGGGTTCTTAAAGGTCCATCACGTGTGGACACGTGATGAATCATAACTTTTGATCCCGGATGAATTATGAGGCCCATAATATATCAAATCGAAGGGTTTTTCAAGATGCTTCCAATACCATCAGAATTTAATAGTTCCTCCTTCGGGAACTTATCCAAATACAGGCCGGAAGATATTGGTTCGCATTTCCTTAAGCGTATCGCTGCCATTTGATACCTTGGACTCTTCTGCGCAGAAATTTTTGGCAGGAACAAATGCCCCCCACTACTTTGCCCACGTAAGTATATACGTGGGTGAAGTAGTGCAAAGTAATGCATAGCGTATGACCAGTTTCGTGTTGGTATATTACTTTCAGAATCTTGATCTGAGAAGATAACGAGCGGACACAAGCGTCGTCATTTATCATTGACTCAAATCTCGACTCTTAAGAGATATAGTTCCAAACTCTTAACTCCATGAGCCGCACCCTTCTATCTTTTTATATCTTACTCTGGCGTGAAGTAGTTTATATGCTCATGAGTAGCTTTTCCATTTCAGTGGCATGTAGCTTTGGCGAGTGTGGCTCATAGATGGTCTATCTTGACCTCTTTGCAGGGCGGTGATGGCTTAGGAGACAGGGTTAGGATCTGTCACCTAAGACTTTTCAACTTTATGAGCCGTGAGGGCCTCATAAAGACTTTTCTCCCTACGAGTCGAGAGGATCCCGCAGGTGTATTTTCTCCTTAGAGGTTGTGAGGACTCCTAAGTGTGTTTTCTCTTGAAAGTCGTAAGGATCTCACAAGAGAATTTTCCCGCTTATAAGTCGAGAGGACTCGTAAGTGGTTGTTTCCCTCCTTGTCGAGATTCGAATTTAGAGAGTGTGACCCGTGGATAGTATGCAAGAGACCGTTTTGGGCCGACTTGCAGGGTCCCAGTGCTTAGGAAACAGGTTTTTTAATCCCTACTGCCTAAGGCTTTATCTCACGAGTCGAGACGAATCGAGAAGTTCTCGCAAAGACATCAATTTCCTCACGAGTCGAAATGAATCGAGCAGATCTCGCAAGAATATCCTAACGTCACAGTTAACCTCTGCTCTTTACGACAGAAGTCCGTTAGGGTCTGTGGTACTTAGGGTTTTGGCCGTCGTACCGTCGCATGAGCTGATATATTCCTCGATAGGCAATCGTGCTGTTCGAGTAGCCCTGCGACTGTCGTGTCTCTGATCCCTTCGGGGGCTGGACAAGACGTCTTCAAGCAATCCTCCTTGGCAGTTTGACCGTCGGAAGAGCAAGCGTTAGGAATTTGCCATGCCGCTTTTTACTTGAGGTTAGGCTCATTTTGGAGAGCCCCGATGAGTCATAACCACTCTGCGCTGGTGTGGGATGATCTCCGATAGTCTTTCAGGCTTTATATGACTTGCCGTTAAGACCCTGAAGCTAGGAATTTGGCCTTTGCTTCGTTTGCTGGCATTGCGTCCTCTGTATCGAGACGAATGTCGTGGTTGTCTCTAGGTTGCTGGTGAACCGTCGAGGTTTGGAACTTGGGATTTTGTCGTGGCTCCTTTTGGTGATGTTGCGTCTGCTGTATCGAGACGAACGTCGTGGTGGTGACCACTCCATGTGGGATGATCTCCGGTGGTCTTTCAGGCTTTATATGACTTGCCGTTAAGACCTTGAAGCTAGGAATTTGGCCTTCGCTTCGTTTGCTGGCATCGCGTCCTCTGTATCGAGACGAATGTCATGGTTGTCTCTAGGTTGCTAGTGAACCGTCGAGGTTTGGAACTAGGGATTTTTCCGTGGCTCCTTTTGGTGATGTTGCGTCTGCTGTATCGAGACGAACGTCGAGATGGTGACCACTCCACACTGATGCGAGATAATCTCCGATTGTCTTTCAGGCTTTATATGACTTGTCGTTAAGACGCATGAAGCTAGGAATTTGGCCTTCGCTTCGTTTGCTGGCATCGCGTCCTCTGTATCGAGACGAATGTCATGGTTGTCTCTAGGTTGCTGGTGAACCGTCGAGGTTTGGAACTAGGGATTTTGCCATGGCTCCTTTTGGTGATGTTGCGTCTGCTGTATCGAGACGAACGTCGAGGTGGTGACCACTCCACACTGGTTCGAGATGATCTCCGATTGTCTTTCAGGCTTTATATGACTTGCCGTTAAGACCCTGAAGCTAGGAATTTGGCCTTCGCTTCGTTTGTTGGCATTGCGTCTGCTGTATCGAGACGAATGTCGTGGTTGTCTCTATGTTGCTGGTGAACCGTCGAGGTTTGGAACCAGGGATTTTGCCGTGACTCCTTTTGGTGATGTTGCGTCTGCTGTGTCGAGACGAACGTCGAGGTGGTGACCACTCCGCACTGGTTCGAGATAATCTCCGATTGTCTTTCAGGCTTTATATGACTTGCCGTTAAGACGCATGAAGCTAGGAATTTGGCCTTCGCTTCGTTTACTTTGTCACGTCTGAATCCTGCTGGGGGAAGAACGATGGGGCTACATTTCATCTGCTGTATCGAGACGATCGTCGAGGTGGTGACCACTCCGCGCTGTTGTGAGGTGATCACCGATTGTCTTTCAGGCTTTATATGAGTTGTCGTCAAGACCCTCAAGCTAGGAGTTTGGCCTTTGCTTCGTTTGCTTTGGTGCGTCCGAATCCTGCTGGGGGAAGAACGCTAGGGTGACATTTCATCTGCTGTATCGAGACGATCGTCGAGGTGGTGACCACTCCGCGCTGGTGCGAAATGATCTCTGATTGTATTTCAGGCTTTATATGACTTTCCGTCAAGACCCTGAAGCGAGGAATTTGGCCTTTGCTTCATTTGCTTTGGCGCGTCCGAATCCTGCTGGGGGAAGAACGCCGGGGCGACATTTCATCTGCTGTATCGAGACGATCGTCAAGGTGGTGACCACTCCGCGCTGGTGTGAGATGATCTCCGATTGTCTTTCAGGCTTTATATGAGTTGCCGTCAAGACCCTGAAGCTAGGAATTTGGCATTTGCTTCATTTGCTTTGGCGCGTCCGAATCCTGCTGGGGGAAGAACGCCGGGGCGACATTTCATCTGCTGTATCGAGACGATCGTCGAGGTGGTGACCACTCCGCGCTGGTGTGAGATGATCTCCGATTGTCTTTCAGGCTTTATATGAGTTGCCGTCAAGACCCTGAAGCTAGGAATTTGGCCTTTTGCTTCATTTGCTTTGTCACGTCCGAATCCTGTCGGAGGAAGAACGTTGTGTTGACATCTCGTCTGCTGTATCGAGACGAACGTCGAGGTGGTGACCATTCCGTGCTGGTGCGAGATGATCTCCGATTTCTTTCAGGCTTTATATGACTTGCCGTCAAGATCCTGAAGCTAGGAATTTTGCCTTTGCTTCATTTGCTTTGTCACGTCCGAATCCTGTCGGAGGAAGAACGCTGTGTTGACATCTCGTCTGCTGTATCGAGACGAACGTCGAGGTGGTGACCATTCCGTGCTAGTGCGAGATGATCTCCGATTGTCTTTCAGGCTTTATATGACTTGCCGTCAAGATCCTGAAGCTAGGAATTTTGCCTTTGCATCATTTGCTTTGACCGTGGGGTCTTTTGTTGACGTTGCATCTGCATCCTGCTGGACTGCGAAGGGACGCTGTTGTTGACGTTGCGTCTGCTGTAACGAGACGAATGCTGAGATAGTCTCTAGATTGTCTGTGAACCGTCGAGATTTGGAACTAAGGACTATGTCGTGGCTCCGTTTGATGGTGTAGCATCTATGTCCTGCTGGAATAAGGAGGCACACCGTTGTTGGTCTCTAGGCTGTAGATGTGGCCATTGAGATTTAGAACTAGGGACTTTGCCATGGCTCCGTTTCGTTGCAACTCTGAGGTCGATTGTTGACGTCACGTCTGCATCTGGTTGGAGTGAGGAGAAACGCCGTTGGTGATCTCTAAGTTGTCGACGTCGACATCGAGACCCTGAAGCTAAGGATCTTCCTTTGCTTCGTTTGTTGACGTTGTGTCTGCAATATTGCAACAACTGTCGAGGTTGTCTCTGGGTTGTCTATGAACCGTCGAGATTTGGCTTCGCTTTCTGGTAGAGCCTGTTGGGAAGGTATGGTTCCCTCTTTGTTTGTGCCCCTGGATTGTATACAGGGATCGATGTGATCTCACCTGTAGGGCAAAAAGTTTCATTTTTTCATTCATTTATTTTTTATTTCCACGATGCTCTATCATTTCAGCTTTTATATCGCGAAGGTCGCGATTGCCCAATCATTTCGGCTATTTTTCGCGGTGCCCAATCATTTTGGCTATTTATTTTATTTTCACTCGCTGCTTTTTATTGCGAGTTGCCCAATCATTTCGGCTATTTTGCATGCATACATTTTTACTTGCTGATTTTGTTTGCAAGTTGCCCCATCATTTCAGCTATTTCGTATGCATTTTTTTTGGGCTCGCTGATTTTTTTTTTGCGAGTATGGGATTTGGGATTTGATGCCAATCTTAGCATCAGTATCGCTACGACTGGAATATTGCCAGGAGCGAATCATCATTTACCATGAAAGGACTTGGAATTTGATACTGATTTAGGCATCAGCATCGCTACAACTGAGATATTACCAGGAGCGAATCATCATTTGCCTTTGTCGATGTCGAACAAAGGTGGCTTAGCGAACAGGGTTAAGATCCTGTCGACTAAGGCTTTTGACTTCATGAGCCGTAAGGGTCTCATAAAGGTATTTCTCCCTACAAGTCGTGAGGATCTCGTATGTGTGTTTTCTCCTTAGGAATCGTGGGGATTCCTAAGTGTATGTTCCCCTGTAAGTCATAAGGATCTTACAAAAGGGTTTTCTCCTTATAAGTCGAGAGGACTTATAAGGGTTGTTCACCATATGGACATATCCCTAGTCGCGGGTGGGACTTGGTTAGGGAAATGTTTATTCGCGCCCGTGGATTGTATATAAGGGTTAGTATTGAGCCACTTGTAGGGCCATATCAAAGATTGTGGTGGTTGCTTAAGAATAGGTTAAGGTTTCTGTAACTTAAGACTTTCGAATCTTATGAGCCGTGAGGGTCCCATAAGAGAATTCACCTTACGAGTCGTGAGGATCTCGCAAGTGTAATTCTCCTTAGGAATCGTGAGGATCCCTAAGTGTGTTGCTCCCTTGCGAGTCGTAAGGATCTCACGCGGGTGGTTTTTCCTCACAAGGTCGAGAGGACCCTGTAAGTGTCTTTTAACGAGCTTGCGCCCTTTCGGGTTTTCACAAACACTCGCCGGTAGCCCTGCTGTTTTTACTCACGGAGCCCTTTTGGGTTTTCATCCGTGCCCATTTTGCTTATGGACATACCGTTTTTTTTTGTTTTTGTTTTTTTTTACCACGCCAGCCTGAGGATGCCGCGGGTTGATAGTAGTTTAACGACGTTTCGGTCATTTGCAAGTTTTAGGACATTGCGGTCCGTCGTTAGTTTAGGGACGTTTCGGTCCGACGCCAGTTTTAGGACATAGTGATCCATCAATAGTTTAAGGACGTTTCGGTCCGCAGCCAGTTTTAGGACATAGTGGTCCATCATTAGTTTAAGGACGTGTCGGTCCGCCGTCGCCGTATTTGAGGCGAATCTCTAGTTTACTGACTTTTCGGTCTATGGGGCTTTCCCTATGAATGAGCATGATGCCCCCGGCATATTCATCTTTCTGTGACCATGTGGTTGTGGCGGGCTCACATTCCAGTTTTCGGACAACGCGAGTTTGCCTTGTTGGTATTGGTCTTCAACCCAGTTTTTGAAGACGAAGCAATTTTCGAGTGGGTGACCCATTACTCTGTGGTAGGGATAATAGTTAGGATTGTCAATGTCACCTGGCTGCAATGGATGTTTTGGATCCGGCAGAGTGATGAGCCTGCTGTACACCGCTAGCTCGAACAGTCACTTTGTTTTATCTCTGGGAAACGAGTAAGGACGTTTCAACTTCTCATTGAGGTATCGCGGCTTGTTGTTTTGACGACCAAATGGTTTTGGGTCACTCGGCTGTTGTTGAGCATTGGCGACGGAGGTCGCTTTTCCATTCCCCTTATCCCTTTTGTTCGATCCCTTGTTTACGGGTCCGAGATTCTTTTCGGGTAGCGTGCGATTGCGCAGCTGAACATTCTCGCAGCTCTTCTTTTCTTCCTCTTTTCCTGAGGTGGATTCTTCGAAGAGAGGGCTGAGAGTCATTTCTTCTTCAGAATTGCTCCCGAATGTGAGAGCATGCGATCTTCTGCTGTCAACCATGTAACTGTTGCCGGCAGTTTTCATATGCTCATTTGTCGTGCTCTGTTTCCGACGAGCTGCGCGCTTCAATCATTGAACGTGCTACCGGTGAGCAACGTATCCCTGCCACCAGTTTTTAAAGGCATTGCATTCTTCAGTAGGGTGTGCAATCTTCCGATGATATAAGCAGAAGTTAAGATGCATGTCCGCTTCATTAAGATATATATCGGTGGGAGAATTTCCTCTGAAAGAGGGGAGCTTCATTCCCATCGATATGGCTTTGGAGAACCTTTTCCTCATCTTGAACCTGCTTTTATTTGCGGCGGATGTACTTTGATTCGGTGGGAGTGTTTCGACCCTTTCATCTAGTCGCCGACGTTTCGCTTTCTCGAATATAGCCATCTCGCGCTCTCGATCAGCTTTGCTTTTGAGACGGGCTTCGTTCAGGAATGCATCAATCATTTCGTCTGATGGTCCTAGAAGTTCTGGCTCAGGATCTGCCCCCAGCTTCTCTGTGTAAGGAGCTTCTTCGTCATTTATTGACGAGTGAGAGATCACATGGCAGCTTGCCACATAATCTTCAGATTCATCCGACGAGTCTTCTCCACTGTCATCATCTCCGTCCTTAATGACGTGGCTGAGAAATTCTTGGCGTGTGATTGGAGTCCGCGCTTTTTGATTGTATTCTTCCAACGCGTCAATCTGCTTTTGCATGTCCGTGCACTTGTCACTAGGCTCCACGGGCTTTTTGGTCTTCTTCTTCGACGACTTTGACGGTTGAGTGTGAGCGCTTTGGCTATCATCACCGATCTTTGGAATTGGGCGCGGTTTCAGCATCCCGTCGATGATTTGAGGTTCGAGTGGGTTCTTCCATCTGACCGCCGGGCGCGTATGAAGATCACTCGGCATCCTTTTGGTTTTGGATGAAAGCACGACCTCCCATGGGGCTTCTTCAACAAAAGAACAAGTTGCCCCCGGTGTGTCTGTCTTCTTAGGAGTGTGCAGTTGTGGTGGGTTTACTTTCCACTTCTCAGACAGCGCAAACTTGCCTTGTAGGTATTGATTCTCGATCCATCCCTTAAAAATGAAGCAATCCTCGATCGGGTGGCTTACCGTTTGGTGGTAAGGGCAATAATTGGGATTGTTGACATCGCCTGGCTGCAACGGACGTTTTGGATCCGGCAGATTGATGAGTCTGTTGCACACTGCCAGTTCGAACAGTTTCCTTGTTTTATCCTGGGGAAACGAGTAAGGACGTCCCAGTCTCTCCTCGAGGGATAGGCGTGGACGCACGTTGTTTTGGCTAACAACCGGCTTTAAGTTGCTCGGCCGCTGCTGAGTATTGGCAACGAAAGTTGCTTTCTCTTTGCCCTTTTCATTCCAAGGCTCTGTCTTTGAAGAGGAAGGCCTATGGCCCATCTGGTCCATTTGGGCCAGCTTGTCAATCAAGGCTTGGAAGGTGGTCGGCCTGAAAAACATCATGAACTGGGAGATGGCCGCTTGAGGGTCAAGAGTGCCCACGAACATGCCTACTGCAGGAGCCTCTTCTATGCGTTGTTCGCATTTCGACCATAGGTTCCGCCATCGTGTTGCGTATTGGACCCACGTTTCGCCTGGCCTTATCCTGGCATTAATCAGTGCTGTTATCGGGGTGCGTCCACTAGCACTCGCGAATCTCTATCTAAACAGCAGCTCCATCTCCGTAAATGTCTTGATAGAGTCATTTGGGAGTTCAGAGTACCACTCAAATGCCGTTTCTGACAGGCTGCCAACAAACTGGCGGAGCAGCAATTTATCATCACCTCCACTGTTGCCGCACATGGCTCTAAATTGAGCGACGTGCTGATGCGGATTTCTCGTCCCCTTATATACGTGAAACTTAGGGATCATATATCCCGACGGGTAACTAATTTGGTCGTACCAGCCCGGGTAGGGTCGTCCGGTTCTAGCAATTTGCCCAGCCGCTTCATTTGCCTGGTGAGCTCGTATATGCTGAGCTATATGGTCATCCAGTGCGGCCTTGTAAATGGTTTCTTCCTTGGCTGCTGAAAGAGCCGGAGGAGGATTCGATGTCTCTCCTTTGTCATCTTCAAGGACAATCGGAGGATCTTGCTGGATCATCATCCCTACCATATCTTGGAAGAGAAGCGCCATTTGTTTTATGTTAGCCGCTTGCTCTACGGCTTCTTTGTCCTTCTTTTCGAGGACTCTACGTAGGTAGTCAGCATCAGTTTCTTGTTCATGACGCTGCTCTGATGATGCCTCCGAGCTTTCTTTTGGCCCGGTAAGTGCGGCCACTGCAGTCATCATCTCCTGAAGCTTCTGTTGCTGCTCCTGGGCTTTCGTTACGGATCGGGTGAGCGGTCGGTGACCCGTCGAAGCACGGCTTTCCTCCTTTCCAGAAGCCATATAAACAGTGTGCACCACCATGCCCCCAGACTTGGGGTGTTTGTGCTCAGCGCGTTTACGGTTCGCCATGTTCACAGGGGCTTTTTGCGGCCTCCTTTTCTTTTGAGTGGTCAAAGTTAAAGGGGCCGTTGTAGTGGGCACCCAAGTGGTTGTTGCTTTTTGTGGCTTGACAGAGTGATCCTTCTCCTGCCGCACCTTCATCTTTTTCTGTCGGTGGAGATAGTTTTTATCAATCACTGACTCTTGGACCTGTCGCCAGACGTTGTAAATTTTAGAGGACAGCTGTTGAGGGGGCTGCTCTAGCTTCTTCTCTGGAGTGTTCTCCACAGGTGAAGGAGTTCATTTCAACATTGCAGTAGGAGAATTTCTGCGCACCTTATTCAGCAATTCAAAGCTGTTCCCGGTTGGAACAGCAGCATCGATCCCCACCATCGGAGCTGGCAGCGTAAATCCAGAGGGGGAGTTGCCCCCAGCCTCTCTTACTCGATGCCATTGGCAACGTCGGGCGTTTCTTGCGGATGGAGTCACCTCCGTTGTTGGATAAGCTTCTTCCTGCCCCCTGCCCTGGGTAGGGGAAGCAGCTTTGAGGACCTAGCCTGGAGCAGCAACCGGAATAGCCAGCCTTGTAAAAACTGACTTCTCGGAAGTAGAAACCCTTCCAATGATTTCGTCTGCTTGAGCCGGGATAGCTATCCGCCTTGGGATGGTAGCTTCGGGTATCGCAGGTTTGCAGACGTTCTGGCCCAGTCCGTTGAAAACTGAGGTATTGAAACTGGGCGACCTGTTGAGAGGGGTCGCGGCAGTGGTAAGCCGATCAAAGACCGACTTCTTTGGGGTTTCTTACAACGTCATTGTGGCATTGAAGCTCAACGGTGGGAGCATGGTCCCGAAGAATAATCCAGTGGTGGCCTGAGTTACCTGCTCCACTGGCATCTTGAAAAGGGATGCCGCTTGGGGCCCATAAGTCACTCCTCCAGCAAGGACCGAGCGAGAGTTGAAGTTGCAGGCAGTGAAGTTTGAAGCCATTGATCTTCTGTTTTCTGCACGAAGCAAGACACAAAATCTTAGTACCTCGAATCCACAGTCAACCACAATAAACCGCGATTCGTTCACGAACACGACACACGAAGTGTGGAGTGGAAAGTGGAAAATGTCCCACCAGGCGTGCCAGAATCTGTTCCCCTCCGAACGGCGGCCTAGACTTTGCGTCTGTGCCTGAGGTTCGGGGCAGATGCTGTTTGGTTTTATCCGTCTATCTCTCCGAAGATGCCAAGTTGATTTATGGCACCGTGTATCAGAGGTTTAGACGGATGCGGCCGATGTAGCAGACTTCGTCAGATTCCCCCTCAGGGTGAGGGGTTTTTGATTGTGGGGACGCTCTTCCCTGCAGGCGCAAGCCCCTGCAGTTAATTACGCTACCGTATCGCGGTAAC
The DNA here is from genome assembly GCA_030015575.1 of Agapanthus africanus. Classification (NCBI taxonomy): domain Eukaryota; kingdom Viridiplantae; phylum Streptophyta; class Magnoliopsida; order Asparagales; family Amaryllidaceae; genus Agapanthus; species Agapanthus africanus. The sequence continues at coordinate 122,702,396 of JASDDO010000004.1, read as the reverse complement.
AACTTTCTCCTTCTCCAGAATTTCACTTCGTATCGTGTGTGTTTGTTTTGTTTGTGGTTGCCCGTGGATTGTATACGGAGACTGAGTGATGCCGTCGCCCGTAGGACGTGGATTAGTCCAAATCCGTATTTGCTTAGATTTGGGTTTGGTGTTTTTAGTTTAAGGATGCATTAGTCGCGTTGCGTCTAAGATCGACTTAAACGTTCGTTAAGGATACGTTAGTCCTGTTTTAGACTAAGATCAACTTAACGTAGTGATTAATTTAATGTATGGCCATCGGGACTCGTCACCTCTCTGACGTCGTCGAAGGATTACAACGACATGTATCAGAGGAGCTCGGAGATGTACCCTCGAACCAGAGTTGATTGGGAGTTTTATAATCCATTTGAATGTTTAAGGATACGTTAGCCGTGTTTGGGGCTAAGATCAACTTAAACGGGACCGTTTAGATCCGGCAAAAGAGCGTTTGGAGGCTCTATTGTTTCAGTTTAGGGATGTAGTGGTCCGTTTTCCAGTTTAGGAACGTGGTGGTCCGTCGCCAGTTTAGGGACGTAGTGGTCCATCGCCAGTTTAAGGACGTGGTGGTCCGCATTCCAGTTTTGGGGACGTGATGGTCCGTATTCCAGTTTAAAGACGTGGTGGTCCATCGCCAGTTTAGGGACGTGATGGTCCAATATTAGTTTAGGGACGTTTCGGTCCAATGTTAGTTTAGGGACGTTTCGGTCCAATATTAGTTTAGGGACGTTTCGGTCCATGGTGGGTATATGGTCGTTGGGACCCGTCACCTCTTTGACGTCGTTGAGGAATTACAACGATGGATGTCAAAGGAGTTCGGAGATGTACCCTCGTACCGGATGTGGAATGATTTAGGAGAGCCATTTTGCTCAGTCAATGTAATTTAAGGACTTATGGCCATGATTGGGCTAAGTCCAGTTGAAAATGTCTAACATTTATTCGCTTTTGCATTGCATCTCTTTTCATTTTATTTAGGCTTTGCCCAAAAAAAAATGCAGAGCATCAATTTGTTTTGGGCTCTGCCCTTTATAAATGATGCAAAGCATCAATTTCATTTGGGCTCTGCCCTTTTTATTGCTTTGCAATTTATTTTGGCCTGCTTGGTCTTTTTGATTTGGGCCTGGCCTTTCAAGTAATGCATTGCATTTATGCAAAGCACCCAGAATCTTTTAGATTCAAGAACAGAAGTGCAAGGCACTTTTTATCCCCTGATTTGGATCAAAGAAAAACAAGTTTTTCCTTGTTTCAGAGAACCAATGGTTCATAGCAAGTGCAAGGCACTATTTTTATTATTTTTATTTATTTGTTGAAGATCATTGATCTTTTTCTTAGATCAATGATCTATTCCTAAGAGAATTCTCTCTTCTTTTAAAGGTTTTTACCTTCTTTTTTGTGTTCTCAAGGAGTTCTCAAGAGTTCTCTTCTTTCTTCTTTTTTTTTTTAAAACCAGATGTCCCTTTGAAATGAGGTCTGGGATCCTTTTTATAGTGCTCAAAAATTAGTTAAATTTGTTCAATAAATCTTTTCCTGAGTGATTTGGGGAATTTTCCCCACCGTTGGATCATGGATCCAAAGGCTCCTGCCTTATACAAGAAAATCTTCTTGTTTTAACAAGATTTATTCTGTTTTGCGCAATTCTCCCAGTGAGTGACACGTGTCGCGCAGTGAAGCGCTTGCGCAACAGCGATTGCGCAACTGCGCAGACACGTGTCGCGCAGTGAAGCACTTGCGCAACAGTGCTTGCGCAACTGCGCAGACACGTGTCGCGCAGCCGTGCGCTTGCGCAGTTGTGCTCGCGCAACTGCGCAGACACGTGTCGCGCTGCCGTGCGCTTGCGCAGTTGTGCTCGCGCAACTGCGCAGACACGTGTCGCGCTGCGGTGCGCTTGGGCAGTTGAGTGTTGCTTATGTTTTTTTAAAGAACCTTGCTCTGATCGAACGTACCGCCTCGGGCGTTGTGCTGCCGTGTCAACTTCTGACACGTGGCGCATTGCGTACAGTGCACGGGAACCGAAGCGTTGCTTTAAAATTTGAATTTTCAAAATTCAAACAGGGCCTTGCTCTGATTGGGGGAACAAAAGGTCTCGTCATAGTCCAAACCAGGTCTTTGACGAAAACCCTTTGCTACAAGTCTAGCTTTATAGGTCTCAACCTGCCCATCTACACCAATCTTCTTTCTGAAGATCCATTTGCAGCCTACGGGTTTTACCCCTTCTGGAGCAAAGTCCAAAGTCCAAACTTTGTTGGTGTACATAGACTCCATCTCGGCCCGCATTGCATCCAGCCATTTTACCGAGTCACCGCTCTGAATGGCTTGCTGGAAGCTAGTAGGCTCACCATAATCCATAGTGCAATCCTCTCTATCCCCGTCAATGAGAAAACCGTAGTATCTCTCGGGCGGATGAGACTTCCTACTACTTCTGCGGAGTGGCGCTGGGAAGTCCTGTTCTTTCGAACCCTCTGGTTCTACCAAGCTTTCAGTAATAGTTTGTGGTTCTGGAATTTCTTCCAGTTCTATTGCGCTCCCACTTATCTGATTTTCCAAAAACTCAGTTTCCAAGAAGCGGGCATGACGAGAAACAAAAACCTTTTGTTCCTCTGCGTAATAGAAAAGATACCCCTTGGAGTTCTTTGGGTATCCCACAAACTTACACTGTACTGAACGTGCCTCGAGCTTGTCCGCATGCTGCTTTTTTACAAAAGTTGGACATCCCCATGTCTTAAAGTGTTTAAGACTGGGTTTCTTCCCACTCCACATCTGATATGGTGTGATAGGCACTGACTTAGTAGGAACTTGGTTCAAAAGATATGCAGCTGTTTCTAGTGCAAAACTCCAGAAGGATCGCGGCAACTCAGCCTTACTCATCATGGAACGAACCATATCCAATAGGGTTCGATTCCTCCTTTCCGATACACCGTTGTGTTGTGGTGTGTATGGAGGAGTAAGCTGAGAGAGAATTCCATTCTCTTTTAAGAAGCCCAGAAACTCGGCACTCAAGTATTCGCCACCTCGATCGGATCTCAGTGTCTTGATACTTTTGCCTGTTTGTTTTTCAACTTCATTCTTGTATTCCTGAAATTTCTCAAAGGCCTCGGATTTGTGCTTCATTAAGAAGACATGCCCATACCTAGAGAAATCATCTGTGAAAGTAATGAAGTATGAATAACCACTTCGCGCATGTGTAGACATTGGACCACACACATCACTGTGTATGAGTCCCAAGAGCTCGCTTGCTCTTTATCCGTGTCCAGTGAACGGAGTCTTTGTTATCTTTCCCATGAGACATGATTCACAAGTGGCATAAGACTGGTACTCGAACGGATCCAAGTATCCTTCTTTATGTAACTTTGTCAACTGTGTCTCATTAATGTGACCCAGTCTACAATGCCATAAGAAAGCCTGATTTAATTCCGGAGACTTTCTTTTAAGTGTGTTCTGGACACTGAAGACCTGAGCTTGATTCAAAACGTATATTCCGTATTTTAATGTACCTGACCCAATCAGGACTTGATTTAGGTGGATGTTCACTACATCGCTTACAAAAGTAAAATCATATCCTTTCTTAGAAAGTAAGGATACAGATATGATATTACAAGTCGCACCTGGTACATAAAAACAGTCACGCAGAATCAATATCTGCCCAGTTGTCAGTCCTAGATGATATTCCCCTACGGATACAGCATACATGCTCATTCCGTTAGAAACCCTGAGAGTCATATCACCTTTCCTGATAACCCTACGGTTTCTCAGAGCCTGTAACGAATTACAGATATGAGATCCTGATCCGGTATCCAATACCCAGGAAGTAGGGTTAACTGACATACAGTTCTCTATAACAAACACACCCGAAGCCGAAGCCACAACATGCTTCGAATTCTGGCTACTGGCTTTGCAAGCCCTGCAATCCTTCTGCCCATGTTCATTCCCGTTACAATAGGAACATCCCTCTTTTACTACATCCAGTCCCGAAACTTCTGCCCTTCCCTTTCTTTCTACTTCCCTGGTTTCCTTCAGGGTAGTAGGTAGAGACTCTTGAACTAAGTCAGTGTCTGACCCGTTCTTCAACGTGGTCTTCAGGTCCGAGAGCTCAAAAGAGCTGGTCTCTGTAAGGACGTTGCCCCCTACAGATGACCCGATAGCCAACCTCGCTGGAAGCAATTCGTTCGAGATCTCATATCTTGCGATACGAGATTGCTCTCCATATAAAACTTTGTTATGGAGGAAGATAGAAGCTGAGTCCATCTTCTCGTTCTGCATCTGGTATATACCATCAACTGAGGCTAACACGAGGCACTTGGCTTTCGCACAGTCTTCTTCCGATGTCCTACGGATATCAATATCCGTGACAGGGGAAACTGGACCTGAGACGGCAGGGGTTGGATCAGTCAAGAGGTGTTCCAGCTTGTCCTGGGCAATGGACATCTAGACAGACCTTTGCCAGTCATAACAGTCAGATTCAGTCATTTTATTATCTAGATGTAACCTAGGTGCGGTCACTGGGTCGCTGCAATTAAGAGAGAGAAGAAAACACTCAGCATGATGCTCTTGCAAGTTTAGATTGGTTTTTAGTTTATCTAAACAGGATGGCTCCCACTGTCTCTCGAATCCCTCCCCAAACCATAAAGGAAGAATTAGTCAGGATCAATCTCACCGTACAATACTTGCTTAACCGTTCAGCCAGGCCAGTGTTGGTACTTCGAGGGAGGTTTTCCAACGCTTTCGCGAAGTTCCTTAATTAAGTAATCTCTTTTCCCTGTGGGCGTAGTCCCGCTAACACCTTTCTAGACACCTACTAGGTTTATAGCATCGATCGTTAAGTGAGAGTTTTCCCGAGGAGTAGCATATACTCACAGTAGGATCGGGATCCAAATATCATCGCGTGATAAAACCGAAGGAATCCTACCAGAATCATCACACTCCAAATGGTATGCAGTGCTAGCAAGTTTCGGTACTTTTGAAACTCCCGATGTGGATTTTTGCCCCATTCTCTTATGACCTTGACTAAGGCCAACAAATCATAAGTCACATGTCAAGTTCTACCCGTCGTTATCCAGGTTAATTTGAACCCACCCGTATATACCCTAACCTATGGCCAACAAAGCAATACGACTGTCCCAAACCAACGCATTCTATCTATGCAACATATGAATACCCACCAGCTACCAAACACTGTGCCTTGACTAAGGCCGACAAACACAGCTTGAATACTGTTGAATATTCATATGAAACGACGGAGGGCTACGGATGGTGTTGGCGAAACCGTGAACGTAGTGAACTTGATATAGTCGATGGAATGCGATAGCTTCTAAAAGGAGTGGTTCAAGCTCCGCGTTTAAAATGCTTATTTTTGAAAAGAACCGAGTGGTTTTCAAAGTGTTCCAACGACTTTTACTTGGTTTATTTTCTTGCATTAGTTCTTTTAATGTGTCCCATCATTTAATCCTGCCATTGCAGAAAAGAACCAAAATATGACGTACGCTTATGCCATTCGCATTCGCCACAGGGCCCCGTCATCACCCGTTAGGTTACTTAACTAACGACAGAGCGGGGGCTGGGCTAGCGCGGCTGTAAAACATAAGCAACGCCTAAATAGTTATCATATATAAATATATAGCAATGATAGACATTACAGATCACAAATGAACACTTTGGATATACTAGGAATCCGCGATTCGTTCGAGCCTGCAACGAAAAACGGATTACACGGTCGCGATGAATAGCCAAACCCCACCCTAGACCCCTACGGGTGCGGCAAACTACCCGCCAAGTACCCGAAGCGAAGCAACCTCCCTCAACGCCGTGAGTAGGCCACTCGGCATTTCGAGATACCCGGTAGTTTGTGCACCCCACCTTGGGTCTATCCTAGGAGCAAAAACAGTAAAAAGAAATTATACAATGACGGCTACAACCCCGACCCGGTTGTGCGGCCAAACAAATAATATTACATCAATTTACATATTTTACAATGAAAGAAAGAAAAAGAAACTCTCATCTCACACCCATTCCCGGCTATTCATCCGCGACAATCCACCGAGTTCATATACACAAACCATCAACATTACAGATCACAGATATGTATAACCCCCACTAATCGACGTATAGCGATTAGCGGACGTTCAATACATATATCACATCACAGATAATATAGATTAGCCAAAGAGTACGCAATATCGATCAAAATACGGATTTTTAACCACCCCAAAAGTCAATTTGCTCTCTGGAAAATCTGGGTAGAAAAAACATGTATTAAAAATCCCAAAACATTCAAACTAAAACACTGCACAAAACCCGATCCAGTGCCGAGTCAAAACGGCGGCGGAACCGCGGCAATAAGCATGTCATTGCCGCGGAACCGCGGTCGTTTGATCGAATCACTGGATCGTTTTTCTGCAGTGTTTTCACAAAACCCTGAGACGATTTTTCATATATTTTAAAACACTTTTTGAACAGTATAAAAATCGACATAAACTTGAGGTTTTGCGGATGTGTTTTGCGACTTTTTTCCGATCGATGTTCTTAACACTTTGCTAACTTACTAGTTTATGTTTAGCTAGGCTCTGATACCACTGTAAGTCCACATTGCTCACCCCGGTTCTTACGGGGAGGCGGAAACGGCGGAAAACAATGATTTTAGCGCAAGGCAACATGGACTAAAAGTCGGATCTTTGCTAAACTAAAAACTAGTAAACACTAAGAGGTTTTAGCTACTATGCTGTAGAAAGTATACCTCATAGAACCGGTCCTTCGGGTCTTCATCCCACTGTCCCACTCGTCCATCCAAGCTCCAAGCGTCGATCCGGACCTTGGGCACCTCCGCGGCCTTCTTGAGTCGAAGACGATCCACCCGAGAGTTGTACACTAAGCTTCGCCTCAAGCCAAGGCAACTAGGGCAAAGAGGTTGCTAATTTAAATGCCTTAGGTTGTGTAGAAGAGAAAGATGGATGTGTTTGTCTATGTGGATTCTTTTTCTCTCAACACATGAGATCAAAAGAAGAGATCAAGAGGAGGAAGAAGAAGGAGAAAGTTTGCAACCATGGAGCTTTTCTTTTCTTCTCATTTCTAGAGAGAGAATGAGAATAGAATAATGAAAAATGATTAAGCCAAATGAAATGAACCATGGTTGCAATAATACATTAATCTCATCATTACTAATCCTATCATGATAAAGTTGATGGCACATTGAATTGACCATTATCATAACTCAAGAATTATAAAGAAAATAAAAGAAGAGTGTAGATCCCTCTTGAAGGTCAATGGTCAACACGGTCAACGGGTCAACAAAGTCAAGAGGGGTCTAAGTGGTCAAATGGTCAATGCAATTAGGCATCACTAATCTATCACTAAAAGGATTAGTAAACAATGTCTCCGACTCATAACGGTTTTGACCAAACGAATTGTCAAAACCCTAATGAGTGTGCCACATTACGGTTTTGGCCGAACCAACTGCCAAAACTCTAATGGGACAACTCCTCCTTCATCACTCCTCAAAACTGTGCATACACACCAGCATCCGCATTCCGTAGAATGTGAAAGCACAGAAGACAAATCAAATCCATCTGTGCAATAGTAGGATCTGGATTAAACCAAAGCCCACTAGTATTTCCTGCCCGAACAGCATACGCACACAAGTGAACGTAAGTGATCGTAGCCCTGCCGTAAAACCATACGGCCTCTACATGTTTCGCTCAGTGCAGGGAAACTCTCTGTGTGGGACTCTAAAGACTCGACACTACGCTGGCAGTGGGTTTAACCACAGACCGCAAGCAGCACTAGCTGTACGTAACGGTCCCCAGGTAGATGTCGATAAGAAGGCCGATGAGGTAAACCCATCCGAACTCCTACTGAGCCTGTATGTGACAATCTCCGTACAGTCCGGTCTGTTCGTCTGATACATCGCATGGCGGGCCTAGGGGGGCGGTGAACGTCAGTCCCCTAATAGCGGAACAAGTCGTGTCGGAGTGTAGCCCAGAACACCCTGAGATAACACTGGAAACCTACAAGTATATCTCGCTTGCCCTGGCCAGGGACTACTTGTGTAATGGCTCTCCTAGACACAGCGCGATGTCAACCCCCAATACCGGGAGAGACGAATCCTGTCTAACCGTCACTGCCTCCAAGTGCTTCGGGACTGCACCCAACTACTACCTGTTTGCACGACTCCTTTGAGCCGTGGTAGGGTAGTAATCTAAGTACAGTGGGAATACACTCGAGGCGAAGTGACAGTGTCAAGTCAGCGGACTAAGCTGTACTCATGTCACCTGGGAACTGATAACTGACGATAGGTATAATACCAACCAACAGTTCCCGACGAGTCATGTCCAGTGTACTCGTAACCTAACGAGCACCCGCATACTATCTCAAGTACGACGTACTGACGGCTGTGGGACAGACCGTCTCCTCCGCTGGGATGAGAAGCGCATACGCTAGTCTACTCCGGAGTATCGATGCCCTGTCTCGATAGTCCAACGACTAGGGACCTGTATAAGGATATGCTTATAGATTACCCAGCCCCCACGAGTGTGAGCGCCATCACAACGCTGGTAATCAAGCAAAGATCCTAAGGGCTCTACTAATATGTATATAAGCGATATGCTAAAAGAAACACATGCATATATTGAAGTAGAGACAAACCAAGTAGCATACTACCATTTTGAGCAAGATTGTCTATACAACTGTGAATATTCCAAGCTTCCATCAAGTAATATACAAGCTAGTATGATACAGTAATGGCCTCTAGGGCATAAACACTAACAGAATCCATAGGGGAATATCACTTAGGATTAACAAGTGGGCAGATATTGATTGTACGTAACTGTTTATATGTGCCTAGTCTAACATGTAATATCATATCTGTATCCTTACTTTCTAAGGAAGGATATGATTTTACTTTTGTAAGCGATGTGGTCCACATCCACCTTAATCAGACTCGGATTCGGTCAGGTACACTAGATAACAGTATATACGTATTAAATCAAGCTCAGGTTTTCAGTGTCCAGAACACACTTAAAAGAAAGTCTACGGAATTAAATCAGGCTTTCTTATGGCATTGTAGACTGGGTCACATCAATGAAACACGGTTGACAAAGTTGCATAGAGAGGGATATTTGAATCCGTTCGAATATCAGTCTTATGCTACTTGTGAATCTTGTCTCATGGGAAATATGACAAAGACTCCGTTCACTGGAAACGGAGTAAGAGCGAGCGAGCTCTTAGGACTTGTACACAGCGATGTATGCGGTCCAATGTCTACACATGCACGAATTGGTTTTTCCTATTTCATTACTTTTATGGATGATTTCTCCAGGTATGGACATGTCTTCTTGATGAAGCATAAATCCGAGGCCTTTGAGAAATTCCAAGAATACAAGAATGAAGTAGAAAAACAAACAGGAAAAAGTATCAATACGCTGAGATCTGATCGAAGTGGTGAATACTTGAGTGCCGAGTTTCTGGACTACTTAAAAGAGAATGGAATTCTCTCTCGGCTTACTCCTCCATACACACCACAACGCAATGGTGTATCTGAAAGGCGGAATCCAACCCTATTGGATATGGTTCGTTCCATGATGAGTAAGGCTGAGTTACCGCGATCTTTCTGGGGTTATGCACGAGAATCAGCTGCATATCTTTTGAACCAGGTTCCTACTAAGTCTGTGCCTACCACACCATATCAGATGTGGAGTGGGAAGAAACCCTGTCTTAAACACTTTAAGATGTGGGGATGTCCAGCTTTTGTTAAAAAAGCAGCATGCGAACAAGCTCGAGGCACGCTCGGTACAGTATAGGTTTGTGGGATACCCAAAGAACTCCAAGGGGTATTTTTCTATTACGCAGAGGAGCAAAAAGTCTTTGTTTCTCGTCATGCCCGCTTCTTGGAAACTGAATTTTTAGAAAATCAGATAAGTGGGAGCGCAATAGAACTGGAGGAAATTCCGGAACCACAAGCTATTACTGAAAGCTTGGTAGAACCAGAGGTTTCAAAAGAACCAGACATCACAGCGCCACTCCGCAGGAGTAGCAGGAAGACTCATCCGGCCGAGAGATACTACGGTTTTCTCATAGACGGGGATCGAGAGGATTGCATCATTGACAATGATGAGCCTACTAGCTTCCAGCAAGCCATTCAGAGTGGGGACTCGGTAAAATGGCTGGATGCAATGCGGACCGAAATGGAGTCCATGTACAGCAACAAAGTTTGGACTTTGGACATTGTTCCAGAAGGGGTAAAACCCGTAGGCTGCAAATGGATATTCAGAAAGAAGATTGGTGTAGAAGGACATGTTGAAACCTATAAGGCTAGACTTGTTGCAATGGGTTTTCGTCAAAGACCTTGTTTGGACTATGACGAAACCTTTTCTCTAGTAGCTATGCTCAAATCCATTCGGGTCATTCTTGCCATTGCTGCCTTCCATGATTATGAGATCTGGCAGATGGATGTAAAGACGGCTTTTCTAAATGGTAATTTAGAAGATTGCATCTATATGGATCAGCCGGAGGGTTTCATTCAGAGTGGGAGCAGCGTTAAAGTGTGCAAGTTGCTTAAATACATTTATGGACTAAAGCAGGCATCGCGGAGTTGGAACATCTGTTTTGATGATACTGTCAAAGAATTTGACTTTATCAAAAATCTAGATGAACCATGCATTTACAGTAAGATTGTAGGGAGAACTGTGGTATTCCTCGTCTTTTACGTGGATGACATTCTCTTAATAGGAAATGACATTCCTATGCTACAGTCAGTCAAAGGATTCTTGTCACAGAGGTTCTCCATGAAGGACCTGGGTGATGCCTCCTACATTCTGGGGATGCAGATCTATCGTGATAGATCTAAGAGGATGTTGGGACTTTCGCAGCCTAGGTACATTGACACCATACTGAAAAGATTCAGTATGGAAGATTCTAAGCTCGGTAACCAGCCGGCTTGTCACGGAATCACCCTCTCCAAAGAGATGTCTCCCAAGACTAATTTGGAAAGAGCTCGCATGTCATCTATACCCTACGCATTTGCGGTAGGATTTATAATGTATGTGATGTTATATACCAGACCAGATGTGGCATACACATTGAGCGTTGTAAGATGGTATCAGTCGAACCCAGGAGAGAAGCACTGGATAGCAGTAAAGAACATTCTTAAGTACCTGAGAAGGACTAAGGAGATGTTCTTGGTGTATGGAGGAAATGGCCTCAACATCGAGGCTTTTGCTGACTCCGGCTTCCAGAGTGACAAGGATGACTCCAAGTCCATGTCGAGTTATGTCTTTACCCTCAATAGAGGGGTGGTCTGTTGGAAGAGCTCCAAGCAGGACACCGTTGCTGACTTGACGATGGAAGCGGAGTACATGGCTGCTTGCGATGCCATAAAAGAAGCTGTCTGGATGAATAAGTTCCTCACAAAACTTCAGGTGGTTCCAACCATTGTTGATCCAATACCGCTGCATTGCGATAACAACGGCGCTATAGCTTTAGCGAAGGAACCCAGGTCCCATCAGAAGTCCAGGCACATCTTGAGGCGGTACCACCTGATCAGGGAGATCGTAGATCGCCGGGAGATCGAGGTAAGGAGAGTAGATTCAGAGAATAATACTGCAGATCCACTCACGAAGGCCATTCCTCAGACACAGTTCGAGAGGCTGATCGAGATGATAGGTCTTCGATATGCCAGTACATGGCCCTAGTGCAAGTGGGAGATTGTTAGTGTATATGCCCTAGAGGCCATTACTGTATCATACTAGCTTGTATATTACTTAATGGAAGCTTGGGATATTCACAGATGTATTAACAGTCTTGCTCAAAATGGTAGTATGCTACATGGTTTGTTTCTACTTCAATATGTGCATGTGTTTCTTTTAGCATATCACTTATACATTTTAGTAGAGCCCTTAGGATCTTTGCTTGATTACCAGCGTTGTGATGGCAGTCATACTAGTGGGGGATGGGTAATCTATAAGCACATCCTTATACAGGTCCCTAGTCGTAGGATTATCGAGACGGGGCATCGATACTCCGGAGTAGACTAGTGTATAAGCTTCTCATCCCAGCAGGGGAGATGGTCTATCCCACAGCCATTAGTACGTCGTACTGGAGATAGTATGCAGGTGCTCGTTAGGTTACGAGTACACCGGACAGGACTCATCGGGAACTGCTGGTTGGTACTATACCTATCGTCAGATAGAAGTTCCCTGGTGACAAGACTATAGCTTAGTCCGTCGACCTGACACTGCCACTTCGCCTCGAGTGTGTTCCCACTGTACTTTGATTACTACCCTACCACGGCTCAAAGGAGTCGTGCAAACAGGTAGTAGTTGGGTGCAGTCCCGAAGCACTTGGAGGCAGTGGCGGTTAGCAGGATTCGTCTCTCCCGGTATTGGGGTTTGATATCGCGCTGTGTCTGGAGAGCCATTACACAAAGTCCCTGGCCAGGGCAAGCGAAATTTACAGTTAGGTGTTCAAGTAGCTTCTCAGGGTGTTCTGGGCTACACTCCGACACGACTTATACCGCTATTAGGGGTCTGACGTTTACCGCCCCCTAGGCCCGATATGCAATACTCTTAGACGAACAGACCGAACTGTACGGAGATTGTCACATTTAGGCTCAGTAGGAGTTCGGATGGGTTTTCTTCATCGGCCTTCTTATCAACATCTACCTGGGGACTATTATGTACAGCTAGTACCACTTGCGGCCTATGGTTAAACCCACTGCTAGCGTAGTGTCGAGTCATTAGAGTACCATACAGAGAGTTTCCCTGCACTGGGCAAAAGGTGTAGAGGCCGTATGGTTTTACGGCAGGGCTACGATCACTTGTGTGCACTTGTGCGCGTATGATGTTCGGGCAGATAATACTAGTGGGCTTTGGTTTAATCCGGATCCTAGTATTATATCGATGGACTAGTTATGTCTCTTAGTATTCGTATTCTTTGGAATGTGGATGCGGGTGTGTATGCATGGATGCGAGGAGCAAAGAAGGAGATAACTCATTAGGGTTTTGACCATTGACTTGATTAAAACCATTATGAGGTTGTGGAAAATGTTTGCTAATCTTTTTAGTGATAATTGTGTCATGGCTAATTGGGTTTGACCATTTGACCTTGTTGACTTTTGTTGACTTAGATATTTTTGTTAAGCACTAGATATTTTTCTTAGCATTAATGGTGACATGATAATGGTCAAATCAAGATTGCCATCACAATCATCATGATAAAAGATTTGTTTTCTTTTTCCCATGGTTCATTATCTCATTCACTCTCTCTCTCTTCAAGAGAGCTCCCATGCTTACTCTCCTTCTTTGTCACGACCCAAGTGTGGATGTGACCGGCACTTAGATTGTATCATATCTAAAGATATGCACACAGTCCAAGTAAACCGAAAAACCAAGATCAAATACCTTTTTGCGGAATTCTTTATAAAATTTTTAGTTTAAAGTAAAAATCACAATTTATTATTAAACAAGTATAAAGTGTTAAATTTGGTTGCATCCCTAGTTGGGATCAATAACATCAACAACGGAAAACAGTTCTTAATGTATAAGACATCAACATGAATCTCAGACATAAAAAGAAGAAATCACAAGTTATATAACTAAACGATCTCAACTGTCAAATAATATGTATAACATCTCTCAATCTAAGTCATATACAGGTCTGATGGAGATTTCTAGATACAAAATACAATGCCCAAAAGAGAAGGTTACTACATATGTAACCCACCTAGCAAAAGATATGAAAAAGCTGCAAACGTAGATCTGCACCGTAGCTAACCGTCCACTCTACCCCTGCAAGGAACTATGGCACAACGGGGGTGAGTTGCTAATTAAGTGAATATAACAAACATATAACGGTTAATAACGTAAATATGACGATCATACTACTGAAATGTGAACAAGTATAATGTATGATCATGTGTGAAAATCAAGAATATATAATACAAATCTCATAGTCCAACTGAAATATCATCATTTATTCCCAATAAATTCATTTCACCGTGTCTATCATCGACACAAAACATCCATTTTTCACAGGCATCATTCCTCGAATGATCATGAAATCAACAATACCGGTCGTATTCATCTAGATATACGCCGTATTTTTACCACTATCTCCGGTATCGAGTAACCTCGCTAGGCTCCCCCGCCTCAATGCGGCTATCCTGCCTCTCGGTTTCGACCGGGTCCACCATGTATCCAACTGTATATCTCCCCCACTCAGTATGGATAACGTAAAATTCGCGACCGTATATCTCCCCCACTCGGTCCGGAATTAAAATCAAAACAGAAAACATCTCATGGTGGACATGACATATCAATCATGAAAAGTCACTAGATTTATGTCATAGTATTCAAAACTCAAAATCATAAATCCTCAATAATACCTTTACTTCATATGTCAACATGAAATACTCAGAAATTAAAACATAATATAAATGATGAACTTTACTACTATTTATTGGTTTGTAAGATACAATATGAATCATTTTAACAAGGAATTTGCTAAGTGTAAATGTGACATAGTAATATCGACGAGGTGTGTGTAACATATAAGATGTGCATGTGGCATGACTCGTCGATACTTGTGAAGTGTTCTAGAAACTAAGCAATTTTATATGTGAATGATGAATGCACATTATCAATTTAGCATAACAATATAAAGCATTTAAGAAACTACGGGCGTAACACGCCATCTTTACAAAATTCCTCGGTAGATGTTTAGTCTACTCACCGGAAACATTAAATCTATTCAGGAATTGCTAATCCTTTCCCTTTTCCTCGCTGCCTCCGTAATTCCCGTATTCGAATCTAATATCACAATTTAACGTATATAAGAAAATGGCTATTCCGACATGACGGAAATGAAAACACACGTTCCCACGTACTAGTTATATAATATACGACTATATCGACCTATTAAACACTTAACCTTACTGGATTTTAACCCTAACCAGGATCGCTACAGAATTTAAATCGCGACGTACTTTAACAGTGTCGTATTTGGTGTTTTAAGATATCCTTTCCGATATACGCTTCCAGATTCAATCTGAAGTGAAACTAATTTAATTAAAAAAACACCAAAATAGCCAAAATTATACACTGGAATCTACCTAACAAAGAAAACCCACCTAGCTCCCTACATGGCCGGCGACGCCGGAATTCCCTTTATGGCCGCCGGCCAAAAACAGGCCCCCTGGGTTCGTGGCCCTATGGTTTGTTCTAGGTGTTTCCTACATCATTTTAACACTGTTTTGTTAAGTTAATTATCTTCTAAATAAAAGAAGATTTCAACAGAGCTTAATGTTAACCAAAATACGATATTATATGACTTGGTTCAATTCAACTTAACTAATCTACAGAATTTAAATTACCTACTGTGTTTAAGAATTTTACCCTCCAATTAGCTGTTGGAAAAACCCTCCAAGATGCTAAGTCCCTCCTAGCTTGATGGTGATGAAAAACCAAGAATATAGCTTCCTTCTTCTTATTGTTGTTCTTGTTCTTTCTTTTCTCTTTTAATTTTTCTTTTCCTTTTAGTTTTGAGTTTTAATCTGAGCTATTGAACTGAATATGTGCTATATATATGAGAGAAGGAAGAGATAAGGTGAAGGAGGAGGTGTCAAGGGTTAAAGGGTGCTCATTTCATGCAAGGAGGAGGTGTGAGATGGTGTGTGCATGCAAGCATGAGGTGTGCTTGCCTTATCTTTAAATTTTGTTTTAATTTGAGATTGAATTCTGAACTAAATTGATTTCTATTCCACTTTCATTTATATCCTCAACAATTTCCTATTTGCACAAAAACTCAAACTTTACTTATAAACCCTTCACAACCTAGCTTATTATAAAACACACATTTCACTAAAATGAAGCTAAATTTGTCATTAAAACCCTTATAACTTAATTATGTTGCATACTAAAATTTAAATTTAAATTGTTTTACATACAACTTAAGAAAATTGACTTATTTTTTTTTAACAACTTTTTGATTTAACATATTATTCTTAATTTAATTAATTCTATTTATTTCTAAATTTTCAAAATGCTACAATATTCCCCCCTTAAGAAAATCCGGTCCCCGAATTTAAAATAATTATTAGACATACCTTCGAAAAGATGTGGAAATTTCTTTCGCATTGCATCCTAGGTCTCCCAAGTAAGCTCCTCGCGATTATTTCCTTTCCAAAGAACCTTTACAGACGGAAGTACCCTCGATTGTAGTTTCTTTGCCTGCCTGTCAAGAATAGAGACGGGATGCACTGTGTAGGATAAATCCGGCTCAAGCTGTAAGGTCTGATGCTGGATCGCGTGAGATGGATCGTGAAGATACCTGCGAAGCATCGAAACGTGGAACACCGGATGCACGTCGGGAAAACTCGGTAGAAGTGCTAACCGATAAGCTACAACACCCACTCTCTCCAGAATCTCGTAAGGTCCAGCATATCTGGGGCTGAGCTTCCCCTTCTTCCCGAAACGCATCACACATTTCATTGGAGATACACGAAGGAACACATGATCTCCCACTCCAAACTCGAGTCTACGACGTCGTCGATCTGCATACGATTTCTGTCTGCATTGGGCCGCCTTCATTCTATCCTGTATCAACTGAATCTTCTCTGTAGTCTCTTGTACTATCTGCGGTCCCAATATTCAACTCTCGCTCAATTCCGTCCAGCAAACGGGCGATCGACATTTCCTCCCATACAAAGCTTCGAAGGGTGCCATCTGGATCGTCTCCTGAAAAAAACTGTTGTTGTACGAGAATTCTACCAAAGGTAGATGACGATCCCAACTACCACCGAAATCAAGGCTACAAGCCCGAAGCATATCCTCTAATATCTGAATGGTCCGCTCCGACTGACCATCTGTCTGTGGGTGGAAAGCTGTACTAAAACTCAGTCGTGTACCAAGAGCGTCTTGAAGTTTCTGCCACAGTTTGCTAGTAAACTGGGTACCTCGATCTGATACTATGCATGTCGGAACCCCATGTAGACGTGCAATCTCATCGATATAAACTTGTGCATACTGAGCAAACCTATACGTCGTCTTCACTGGAAGGAAATGAGCTGCCTTTGTCAACCTATCAACAATCACCCAAATAGAATCATACCCTCTGCTAGTCCTGGGTAGACCCACCACGAAATCCATGGAAATCTGTTCACATTTCCACTCTGGAATGGGTAAGGGCTACAACTATCCGGCTGGCCTCTGGTGTTCTGATTTGACTTGCTGACAAGTCAAGTATCTCGAAACATATTCTGCAACATCCCTCTTCATTCCTTCCCACCAGTAAACATCCTTCAAATCATGATACATCTTGGTGGAACCGGTATGAATACTGTATGCTGATCTATGGGCCTCCTCTAAAATCTCACGCCTCAACCCGTCAGAATCTGGCACACAGAGACGAGTCCTAAAACGTAATACTCCATGATCATCAACCACAAACTCCGTCTTCCTGCCCTGTCTAACCTGATCCATAATCTCCACCATACTAGTATCTGCGGGCTGTGCCTCTCGAATGCGATCCAATAACTGAGGTCGGGTGCGAACATGTGCTAGCTGGCCTCCTGCCAATGTGAACTCAAACTGTATACGACTATCACATAAAATCTGCCAGTCTGTAGAAGACTGTCTCTATAAGATGCGTAAATGAGATAGGCTACCTCCAGGTCTCCGACTCAAAGCATCTGCTACAACATTTGCCTTGCCTGGATGGTACAAGATCTCACAATCGTAATCTTTCACCAGTTCCATCCATCTACACTGCCTTAAGTTCAGATATTTCTGCTGAAAATTATATTTTAAGCTCTTATGATCTGTGAAGATTTGACATGACTCTCCATACAAGTAATGTCTCCAAATCATCAATGCAAATACCACGGCAGTCATCTCTAGATCATGAGTGGGGTAATTTTGTTCGTGCCTCTTCAACTGTCGAGAAGCATAAGCTACTACTCTGCCGTGCTGCATCAACACACAGCCTAAACCCACTCTAGAAGCATTACAATACACAACAAAACCACCTGACCCGGAAGGTAAAGATAATACAGGTGCAATCGTCAAGCGCGTCTTCAACTGCTGGAAACTCTGCTCACACGCATCTGTCCACTGAAATGGAACCTCCTTCCAAGTCAATCCGGTCAAAGGTGCAGCGATCCGTGAAAAATCCTGCACGAAGCATTGGTAATACCCTGCCAGACCTAAGAAACTCCGAACCTCTGTAACTGACACAGGTCTGGGCCAGTGTTGTACTGCTTCAATCTTCTTTGGGTCCACACATATACCCTCTCTCGTAACTATGTGGCCCAAGAACTCCACACTATCGAGCCAAAAAGCACACTTAGAGAATTTTGCAAACAGTTGATGCTCCTTCAAGGTCTGCAACGTAATACGCAAATGCTGCCTGTGCTCTGTCCGACTCCGAGAATAAACAAGAATGTCATCTATGAACACTATAATGAACTGATCAATGAAGGGTCTAAAGATACGGTTCATCATATCCATAAAAGCTGTTGGAGCGTTGGTGAGTCCGAACAACATCACCAGAAATTCATAGTGCCCATATCTCGTGCGAAACGCCGTCTTCAGAATATCGTCCTTCCGAACCCTCAACTGGTGATACCCCGACCTCAAATCAATCTTCGAGAAAAACCCAGCTCCCTGCAACTGATCGAACAAGTCATCTATACGTGGTAGTGGATACCTGTTTCGCACAGTGACGCGATTCAGCTGTCGGTAGTCGATGCATAGTCTCATACTAACGTCCTTCTTCTTTACAAATAAGACAGGAGCTCCCTAAGGTGATACATTGGGACGAACAAGCCCTCTATCTAACAACTCTTGCAACTGTCTTTTGAGTTCCTTCAATTCCGTTGGTGCCATTCGATAGGGTGGTATAGAAATAGGCCCCGCACCCGGAATCAAGTTGATGCAAAATTCAATGTCACGATCTGGTGGCAATCCTGGTAACTCAGTAGGAAATACCTCAGGAAATTCTCGTGCGATCGGCACCTAGTCCAATGGAATCTCAGTGACCCCTAAGTCCTGAACGAATGCCAAGAATCCATGACAACCCTTCTTCAAGAGTCGCCCCGCACAAAGAGCAGAAATCATGTTGGCAGGAGTTAATTTACAATCCCCCTACACAACAAACACCGGTTCACCTGGAAAACAAAATCTAACCGCCTTCCCCCGACAATCTACATAGGCATGACAGGCGGCCGACTAATCCATACCAAGGAGTATATCAAAATCTAACATATCCAGGAGAATCAGATCAACTAGTGAATCTCTATCACCTATACGCACAGAACACGATCTGAATACATGCCGAGCTATAAAAGAATCTCCAACCGGGGTAATCACTACTAATGGTAACTCTAACAATGACGACTATTTCCCCAAAGAAAGTGCAAATCGTGAAGATACATAAGAATGTGTAGAACCGGGATCAAATAAAACATGTGCCTCTAACGAGCATACTGTAAGAGTACCTGTCACAACTGCATTTGATGCCTGGGCATCCTGTGGAGTCAGCGTAAATACCCGTGCCTGGCTCCTGCCCGCATCCTGTCGTCCTCTACCTCTATCTCCTCGACCTCTCTGAGAACATCCCGCAAAGCCTCGACCTCGTGGTGCAACTGCCTGGCGTGTAGCGCCAACTGGGGGAGGAAGTAAAGCCATCGGCGTAGATGGTAGAAGGAGTAAAGCAGCCTGTGGAACAACGGTCCCTCCGTGGGATCTACAGTCCTGCGCAAAGTGTCCGGGAAGTCCACAACTAAAACATGTAGATGGAGGCCTCTGATCATCAGGATAAGAACTGAACATCTGGCCCTGGGTCCAACCTCGTCCGACACTGCGGCCTAGAGTATATCTGCCTCTACCTCTGCCAAACTGTCTAGTCATCGGACCGATCGGTCTACTCCTCTTTGGCTCTGGAACAACTATTGACTCGCTCAAACGCTCCTCTACTCGTATCGCTGCATCCATGGCCTGCGCATACGTATCAAAATACTGGGAGCCTATAGCCAGATACAACTGCATGTCCAGACTCCTTAGGAACCTCTTCACCCGAAGCTCCTCCGTAGGTACTAAGTATGGGGCATAGCGTGAAAGCTGGGTGAATCGTAAGTCATAATCTGCCACCGACATACTTGCCGACTTCCGCAACGCTTCAAAACTGCTAGCTCTAGCGTCCCTCACACTCTGGGGAAGAAATCTGGCAAGAAAGACCGTGGAAAACTCGGTCCACGACATCGGAGGAAGACTCGTAACTTTCCCTCTCTCCATCGACTCACACCACTCCTGTGCAAGTCCCTCCAAATGAAAGCTAGTCAGCTCTACTGACCTCGCATCAGAACATCGCAATGATCTGCCAATCCTCGTCATCCTATCAAGAAAGGACTGAGGATCTTCCGCCACATCGGTCCCCGTAAATACCGGAGGTCTCAATCTCATAAACTCTGCAAGTGATACCTCCATCACTCTCGTATCTACTAGTGCCACCGTCTGTGTAGGCTGTACCTCGGACTCTGCTACGGTCGGTGCTGGATCCGGTCTCAGTACTCGAGTGGCCTCAGCTAACTGTCCTACCACTCGCTGTAATCCCAACATACCATCCTCAATCCTAGTCATACGATCAGGAGGAGGATCAACATGCTCATGCACCTCCGGAACATCCGGTGTACCAGTCGTCGTCACAGGTGGACTCGCCCTAGCTGCATCTCTGGCTGCGGCTCGTCTAGCCCGCTTAGCCATAGAAAATGGAACAAGAAACGAGAGTTAATAAGGCTTACGAATAGAAACAATCAATAACGGAGAATCAACGGAAGAATAGATCAAGATATACACCCTAAGGTTAGTTAGGCTGAATACGATAACGTAAATATGCCGCGGAATATACGTACGATACTGCATTCATCCTAATTCACCTACTCCATCAAACCAAAGGTCATCCTAACTCACGGACTTACCTCAACCTATTGAAATCCCTTACTCAATTCCGTAAGGTTACTCCTAAGCTCTGATACCAACTTTGTCACGACCCAAGTGTGGATGTGACCGGCACTTAGATTGTATCATATCTAAAGATATGCACACAGTCCAAGTAAACCGAAAAACCAAGATAAAATACCTTTTTGCGGAATTCTTTATAAAAATTTTAGTTTAAAGTAAAAATCAAAATTTATTATTAAACAAGTATAAAGTGTTAAATTTGGTTGCATCCCTAGTTGGGATCAACAACATCAACAACGGAAAACAGTTCTCAATGTATAGGACATCAACATGAATCTCAGACATAAAAAAAAGAAATCACAATTTATAGAACTAAACGATCTCAACTGTCAAATAATATATATAACATCTCTCAATCTAAGTCATATACAGGTCTGATGGAGATTTCTAGATACAAAATACAATGCCCAAAAGTGAAGGTTGCTACATATGTAACCCACCTAGCAAAAGATATGAAAAAGCTGCAAACGTAGATCTGCACCGCAGCCAACCGTCCACTCTACCCCTGCAAGGAACTGTGGCACAACGGGAGTGAGTTGCCAACTCAGTGAATATAACTAACATATAACGGTTAATAACGTAAATATGGCGATCATACTACTGAAATGTGAACAAGTATAATGTATGATCATGTGTGAAAATCAAGAATATATAATTCAAATCTCATATTCCAACTGAAATATCATCATTTATTCCCAATAAATTCATTTCACCGTGTCTATCATCGACACAAAACTTCCATTTCTCACAGGCATCATTCCTCGAATGATCCTGAAATCAACAATACCGGTCGTATTCATCTAGATATACGCCGTATTTTTACCACTATCTCCGGTATCGAGTAACCTCGCTAGGCTCCCCCGCCTCAATGCGGCTATCCTGCCCCTCGGTCTCGACCGGGTCCACCATGTATCCAACTGTATATCTCCCCCACTCAGTATGGATAACGTAAAATCCGCAACCGTATATCTCCCACACTCGGTCCGGAATTAAAATCAAAACAGAAAACATCTCATGGTGGACATGACATATCAATCATGAAAAGTCACTGGATTTATGTCATAGTATTCAAAACTCAAAATCATAAATCCTCAATAATACCTTTACTTCATATGTCAACATGAAATACTCAGAAATTAAAACATAATATAAATGATGAACTTTACTAATATTTATTGGTTTGTAAGATACAATATGAATCATTTTAACAAGGAATTTGCTAAGTATAAATGTGACATAGTAATATCGACGAGGTGTGTGTAACATATAAGATGTGCATGTGGCATGACTCGTCGATACTTGTGAAGTGTTCTAGCAACTAAGCAATTTTATATGTGAATGATGAATGCACATTATCAATTTAGCATAACAATATAAAGCATTTAAGTTAAATAAAACTACGGGCGTAACACGCCATCTTTACAAAATTCCCCGGTAGATGTTTAGTCTACTCACCGGAAATGTCGAATCTATTCAGGAATTGCTAATCATTTCCCTTTCCTCGCTGCATCCGTAATTCCCGTATTCGAATCTAATATCACAATTTAACGTATATAAGAAAACGGCTATTCCGACATGACGGTAATGAAAAACACCCGTTCCCACGTACTAGTTATATAATATACGACTATATCGAGCTATTAAACACTTAACCTTACTGGATTTTAACCCTAACCTGCATCGCTACAGAATTTAAATCGCGACGTATTTTAACCGTGTCGTTTTTGGTGTTTTAAGATATCCTTTCCGATATACGCTTCCAGATTCAATCTGAAGTGAAACTAATTTAATTAAACAACACCAAAATAGCCAAAATTATACACTGGAATCTACCTAACAAAGAAAACCCACCTAGCTCCCTACATGGCCGGCGGCGCCGGAATTCCCTTTATGGCCGCCGGCCAAAAACCGGCCCCCTGGGTTCGTGGCCCTATGGTTTGTTCTAGGTGTTTCCTACATCATTTTAACACTGTTTTGTTAAGTTAATTATCTTCTAAATAAAAGCAGATTTCAACAGAGCTTAATGTTAACCAAAATACGATATTATATGACTTGGTTCAATTCAACTTAACTAATCTATAGAATTTAAATTACCTACTGTGTTTAAGAATTTTACCCTCCAATTAGCTGTTGGAAAAACCCTCCAAGATGCTAAGTCCCTCCTAGCTTGATGGTGATGAAAAACCAAGAATATAGCTTCCTTCTTCTTGTTCTTGTTCTTGTTCTTTCTTTTCTCTTTTAATTTTTCTTTTCCTTTTAAAGTTTTGAGTTTTAATCTGAGCTATTGAACTGAATATGTGCTATATATATGAAAGAAGGAAGGGATAAGGTGAAGGAGGAGGTGTCAAGGGTTAAAGGGTGCTCATTTCATGCAAGGAGGAGGTGTGAGATGAGTGTGTGCATGCAAGCATGAGGTGTGCTTGCCTTATCTTTAAATTTTGTTTTAATTTGAGATTGAATTCTGAACTAAATTGGTTTCTATTCCACTTTCATTTATATCCTCAACAATTTCCTATTTGCACAAAAACTCAAACTTTACTTATAAACCCTTCACAACCTAGCTTATTATAAATCACACATTTCACTAAAATGAATCTAAATTTGTCATTAAAACCCTTATAACTTAATTATGTTGCATACTAAAATTTAAATTTAAATTGTTTTACATACAACTTAAGAAAATTGACTTATTTGTTTTAAACAACTTTGTGATTTAACATATTATTCTTAATTTAATTAATTCTATTTATTTCTAAATTTTCAAAATGCTACATTCTTCTTCCTCACTAGAAATCCCTTAAGATCTTATGTGTTGAGAAAATTAGGGATATAATAGACAAAAAAATCCATCATCATATTCTACATCACCTAGGATATCAAGCTTAGCAAGCTTGTTACCCTAGTTCCCTCGGTCTTGAGGTGGAGCTCGGACTATAGACTCTCGGGTGGATCATCTTCGACTCAAGGAGTCCGTTGAAGAAGCCACGATCTGGATCGACCCATGGAGCCTACAGAGATGAGGAGGACAGCGGAGAAGACCCGAAGGACTTGTAGCATGAGGTATAATCTTCTAGCATAGTAGATAAAACCTCTAGTTTAGTTGTTATGGTTTAGCAAAGATCCTCAAAGATAGTCTATGTTACCTTGTGATAAAAATTTTATTTTTACCTTTTCCGCCTCCCCGTAAGTACCGGGGTGTGTGACATAGACTTACAGTTACATCACATGTAACATTATGAACAAGTTTTAAAAAATTTCAGAGTTCATTTTAAAATCAACAGAAACTGGATGTTTGGGTTTCCGGTTTCGGAGTTGTCTGTTTCGCGATTCTATATATATCGTATAATCTTCTAGCTTTAGCTCTGATACCATGAAAGCGTATGTTAGCACCACCACTAGGTTTTACAAGCATCAAGCATGCTATTTTTAAAAATTTCGGGGTGCTAAGAGAAAGGTGGCTACAACCTTTATAGACCGTGTCCTTCTCTTCTAAAACTCTGGATTGTAGTCCCTACGACTCCACTAGGCTCCACTTGAAGGTTGTCATGACCCGAAAAATACGGAACATGACCGGCACTTAAACTAGGAAACGTCTCAAGGCGTACGTAATCTAAGTAAGCCCAAACCTAGAAATCCAAACCAAGTAAAGCAGTAGAGTGAAGGAAAACCAATTTTAAAGCAAGAAGTTTAACAACATAAGCCGAAGTATGCATTTTTAAAATCTCAAGTCTTTTCTGAAAATTTCGGCAGACTTTCCTTTGTAAAAACTGACCCCAAACGGGTACAAACCTGATAAAGCATATATAATGAATAAAGGCATCCCCAAGCGGGAGCTAGCTCTTCGTCAATTGACCACGCAAACAATATAATATAGAACACCGAAGGGCGAGGATCAAACTCAGGATAAAAATCCAACATCATCAAGAAAACCAGAGGAAAACAATATAATACAGCGCGCGACTCTAAGGTCGAAAGAATATACACTGGTCTTCTATGTCTGTCAAATAATACAAGTCTGGTTGATGGAGTTTTTTTTCTAGATACAACTGAAATAACAAATATACAATGGTGGTCCTGATGCAAAAGAACCCACCTACCAAAGTAATCATCCGGAAGGAACAGTGTGCCAGCAAAACCGCAACGAAACCTGTACGGCAAAACCTGCAAGAAACTGTGGCACAACAGGGGTAAGTTACCAACTCGTGAGTAGAAAACATCTACGAGTAGAAATCGCATGCACGACGCTATCCTAGGTCATATTAAGTAATATCCTCAATTAAATATCCTGGTCCATCTATGTATAAGAGTAATACTACATGCTCGTGTCAGTACCTCAGATAGCAACATATCGGATATATGATGCATGAATGCATTACAAATGAAACAGAATACATCGTGAATGAGACAACTGTTTTCTTTATTTAATGAGATTTCTGTATGTATATAAATCGTGTATCATCAATGAAATCGACAGATAAAACAGTGTCCAACATCGACACAAAACATAAATCTCAGTATCTCAATACCTCAGGCTCCGGCTATCCGGACTGGCCTGTATCATCAAATCTCAATATCTCAGTGTCTCAAGTCTAAATATCTCAATACCTCGGGCTCCGTCAGTCCGGATCGGCCAATATCATCAATCACATGACCACGAACGGTATCCTCCGGATATCCGTCACGCCAGGTAAAATCACCGGTAGGCAGTCTGCCCCTGCCGGGCTCATCGTCTGCAACTCGAGCTTCTTGCCCCGGGGTACCTTACCGGGCCCACCATGTACCCAAGACGGTTCATCCAACTCCTCGAATCGGGTCTCGAAAACATCTCAGAACCGAGAAAACATCATGGTGGACAATACTCACCATATCAAGGAAAACCGCATCAATCTCTTTAAAACAAATCATCAGTTTATAAAACTTTCACATGCGGTTTCCAAATCCAGAAATCTCAAGAAGGATTCAAAATCATAAAAATCATGATATCAATAAACAGTGAATACCGGCATAAGTCTCCATAATACTGCATGACCAATGAATATATGAATGCATCTGATATCATGCAATAAATGCAATAGTTAAACTAGCATAGGAAAGCTATAACATGTTGCAACTATTAACCAGCAAGATATGTCAATGAATAGTATTTTCTAAAGTGTACGTGACATGGCAATTACCGATGATGATGTGTGTGAGCCGGCAAGCAGGTGTACGTGGAACATACGCATCATCGGTAATGGTGCCGGTGTCCTGACAGCAAGGTTTCATGATAATTACAGATAACATATGCACAAGCATGTAATGCGATGAAACATCATGAATATACAGAAAGCGATGTAGTAATAGCAACACTGAAAAATATACCTACCCAATATACGAGTCATACAGTTTGGTATTTAAATACTCACGATTCTCCACTTTTGAAAAAGAGTATGACTCGAGCCCAGTCAAAAGGGTAAGGGAATCCACCTAAGTTTGAGTCGATCTATATATATATCTAGTAGTCGGTGATCTCGCCTCAATAGTATCCCGTACGATACAATAAATAATATGACATCCTCGAGTCAAGAGTGCGGATCTATCCTCATAACTATATCACGTACGGTAAATCTATCGTACGGCATCCCAAATCTGGGTATGGTTCAAATATCATATTTATCTCATTATTCATCTGGTATTCACATCATCACATATCGAGAGAAGGGGTACTGATCTAAGTCGAGCACACTACTAATATCATCAACAATATCATGATCTGGCTACTGATCTAAAGCCCCATACAATTCGATGTCATCAACACATATTATCATATAGAAGTATACATCGCCCAAGCGATCCTTATAAATATCATAACATATCTCATCTCATATCTCGATCATATGTCAACTATCATATATATATATATATATATATATATATATATATATATATATATATATATATATATATATCATCCACAAGGTATCGTCGTCCAACGATCCGCTATAACATCATGACATATATCGGTCACATATTAAATATCTCACGGCATCATGCCCGATCATATCGACTCATTCCCAAGTATCATGTAACATCCTCATCATCCAAGCATATGAATACCAATATATATATGTCCCCAATACGCACAAGGAAGTAAATGTATGCGAGTATGTGTATGTGCGTGTATGAAAATCTTTACTCTAGGTTTTCGTGACTAAGAAATCGACTAAAGTCCTTTCTTCACTTCTCGCTAACACTAAACCCATCATCTCTTAAAGCTTTTCCTTCTAAGTGTTCAAATCTCTCAATAACATATAAATGTATATCTATATCACATAACATTGTTTCTTACGACTTTGCGGGGGTGCTATACGCCATCCACCCGACTTCCCCCGTAGGTATAATCTACTCACCTCTATCCTGCTTGATGGAGTCGATGACGCCACGCTCATCCTCGTCGTCTCGAAGTCCACGTGGGGGTACCTACATATCATATATATGGCATCTTAAACGGAAATCACGCACGAAAACCAAAATGTCGCACGAATCACACATAGGTCAAAACCTATAGTTTACGCATGCAAAACACAACTAATTAACCCTCATCGTTGACGTTTGAACGCCTCACGACGGAATTAAAAT
Source organism: Agapanthus africanus (assembly GCA_030015575.1). Taxonomy (NCBI): domain Eukaryota; kingdom Viridiplantae; phylum Streptophyta; class Magnoliopsida; order Asparagales; family Amaryllidaceae; genus Agapanthus; species Agapanthus africanus. Next base: position 122,674,767 of record JASDDO010000004.1, on the reverse strand, counting down.
CAAATACAAAAACTAAAGTCTCAGAATCGCAAAATACGGAAACAGCAACTAGGGAAAACCACCTCCAGATTTCGTCTCAGGTAAAATTAGCAAATTTTGCATATGGGGTTGCCCTAGATATCAGATAACAATGCCACAGACCAAAAATCATAAGTTTTCATCCCAACATGGCCGCAATTTGCGGCCAATACGAATAAATCTGCGGCCATGGTAATGAATTAGGGGCTAGGGTTTTAGGGGTAGTCTTCTGGTCACCTGCACAACTCTCAGTCTTCGATAAATAATTTTCCAGGTCCCCGAGTCACTCCAGATTCCTAAATACCAATTTCCAGTTCATTAAAATTCGTAAAACAATTTCAGCAACTAAGTAAAACACTTCTAGATTTTCCTCAGGTGACAATTGGGACATTTTGCATACAGGAGGGGTCTAATTTACTGGAGATGGAGCTACAGAACAAATACGAACCAAAATGGACCAGGTCTGGCCGTAAATTGCGGCCGGAGGGGATTTATTTGCGGCCTGGGTGAGGGTATAGGGGCTAGGGTCTTGGGTGATGCTTACTAGGTGCCTGCACACTCCTCTGTGTTTGCTAAATAATTTTATAAGTCTCCGGGTGTTAGCAGATTCATTTTTCCTATCACAATTCTCACAATTTCAATGTCGGCAGAAATTCAAAGTTCGTGTTCCGGGGTTAAGTATCAGGTTTGGGTCTGAATTATAGCACTAGGGGGTTTGTGTGGCCTCTACTAAGCTCAATTGCACATCACTACCTAGGAATTCCACAAAACCCTAACCAGGAATTTTCAAAGTTCACTAAACCGGGTGCTAAGGTAGTGGAAATATAATGCTAATGGTGCAGAAATTACCTCAATTGGCAACTCAAGAATTTTCTTGAGTTGCCCAAAGTCCTCAAAATTCGATTTTTCTTGATCCAATGTGCTTCCCTTGAGCTTGTGCATGCTTTTTGTGAAATGGAGATGGGGTTTTGGGTTTGTTTTGGGGGTGTTTTGAGGCTTGAAGTGGAGGAGGGAGATGGGGGTTGCCATGGCCGAAGAGGGAGAAGAAATGGTGAAGAGATGAAGAGAGAAATAATGAGTCATGCCTAGGTTTGACCCCTCACCCATTCTCTCTCATGCACATCCCTCTTGTCATCATGATACTTCTTTGACTTTTCCTTTTTCTTTTCTTTTCTTTTCTTTTCTTATCTTTTCTTTTCTTTAAATAGAAACCAAAACAAAACAAGAAAGCCATGTAGAAAATGTAACACAAGTGTAAAAATGATATGGTGCATGTCATTTGCACAAAACACGCTTAATTTGCGATTAGCGATATTTAATCGCGATTAACGCTAAAATGGCGCAAAATAAATCATTGAATTTCATAATTTGCATAAATTACACAAAGCACCCTCTTTTTAGTAATTTCTATAATTTTCCAAATATTCCCCAAATTTATCGGTATTTAATTTTACCGCCTTATTAAAATATTCAATATTATTATTATTTAATTATAAAAATTCCCAAAAATAATATTTTATTTTCCTGAAATGTTACAAAGGTTGAACGAACTTGCTTTGATGAACTTTGTGCCGAAGATGATCCACCCGAAGTCCGCTAATCCAAGCTACCTCTTCACTAAACTCTTTAGAGAAGAAAACAAATTACACTCAAGTGCTAATTAAGTGTAGGATGGTGAAGTAGGGGTTTTGTTTGCTCACTAGGGTTCTCACAAGCTCAAGGGTTCACAACTCATGTGAGGGATTGAGCTTGGAGGAAGATGTGAAGAAAATGGAGACGGATAGAGAGCAAGGAGCTCAAGTGAAGAAAATAACTCAAGTCAAGTGAAGAATGAAATGTAGAATGGCTCACATAGCTCACACATTATTGAAGCATACAATTTTTAACCATTAAAAATTGTAGCCATGCTTCAATAGTGCAAGCAAATGAATATACAAAAGAATAAGCCATGCTTTTCTCCATACCACAAAAAGTCTCTCCATTTTCGACCTCAATTTATATTTTCTAAAATAGAAAATCCATGCCATACTTCATATATATATATATATATATATATATATATATATATATATTTCTGTGTGTGTGTGTGTGATATATATATATGTGTATATATATCATATATGATATATATATATACATATATATATGATATATATACACATATATATATGATACACACAAACATATATACATATCATATATACACATATATACATATCATATATACACGCATATAACACACACACACACACACACACACATATAAATATGTATCATACACACACACACACACAGATATATATGTGTGTGTGTGTGTGTGTGTGTGATACATATATGTGTGTGTGTGTCATATATATATACACACATATATGTGTGTGTGTGTATGATACACACACACACACACACATATATATATCATACACACACACACACACACACACATATATATCATATATCATATATATACACACACATATATATCATACACACACACACACACATATCACACACACATATCACCCACACACACACACACATATCACACACACACACACACATATATCATATATATATACGCACACACACACACATATATATCATACACACACACACACATATATCACACACACACACACACACATACATATATATCATATATATATACACACATATATATATCATACACACACACACACACATATATCATATATATATACACACACACACATATATCATATATAAACACACACATATATATATCATACACACACACACACACATATATATATATCACACACACACAGACACACACACACACACACACACACACACACACACACATATATATATATCATATATATACACACACGTATATATATCATACACACACACACACACACACACACATATATATATATATCATACACACACACACACACATATCACACGCGTGCGCGCGCGCACACACACATATATATCATACACACACACACACACACACACACACACATATATATATATATATATATATATATATCATATACATACACACACACATATATATATCATATATACACACGCACACATATATATCATATATATACATATATATATATATATATCATATATATATTATGAAGAATAGTTAGGGAGCTAATAATATTAGTTAATATATAATTATATCAAATATAAATATATATCATATTATTAAATCAACACTTGATTTAATAACCCGGTTATATCACATATTTATCTGTATATTATATTATCAAATCAACACTTGATTCAATAATCCGGTTATATCACATATAACCTAACTTATATCAAATAACCACCCGATTATAATACGGTATCTCATACTCGTATTTAATTATGCCCCCGCACATATCAGCATATGCGTCCTACTTCGTTTCGCTTGAACCAGAAACTTCTATGTGGAACTCTAAAGACTCGTCAATATACCAGCAGTAGGTAATGATCACATCAGTTACCCACTAGCCGTCAGCGGTACCAGCTGGACGTAACGGCTACGCAGGTATTGAGCAAATAGAAGATCAACAAGCAAGCTTGTCCAAAATTCTATGAAGCCTATAGGTAACACTTACCGTACAGTCCGGTCTCTTCATCTGATATGTCGTATATCGAGTCTGGGGTGGAATCGTCAGACCCTAATAACTTGATAAGTCATGCCGATATAAGGCCTATAACGGTATGAGAAACTACTGATAACACTTACCAGTAAATCTCATCAACAGCACTAGCCAGGGACTTCCTATTATAGCCAATCGAGCATAGCGCAACATCAACTCCCTATACCGGGAGTGACGAAACCCCTTCTATTGCTTATGGCCTCCATGTGACTCGGGACTGTACCCAAAATCCACCTGTTTGCACAACTCCTTTGAGCCGTGGTAAGGAGGAAATCAAAGCATAGTGGGAACCACAAAAGACTCTATGACGATCTCGAGTCTACATACTAACCTGTACCAATGTCACCAAAGAACTGCTATATGACGATAGGTATAGTACCATCTAGGAGTTCTCGGCGAGTCTTGTTCGGTGTACCCATTCTGTAATAAGCACCTGTGTACAATCTTTGATGTCAAACACCAATGGCTATGGGATCAACCATCGCCCCCATACAGGGTCAAGAAACGTACACACTAGTCTACTTTGGAATATCGATGCCCTGTCTCGATATACCCTCGACTAGGAACAATTAAAGTATGTGCTTTTGTACTACCCAGGTCCCAGTAGTATGATCTGCATCATAGTCCGGGTAGTTAAACCTACATCCTAAGGGCTTTATCAACATATATATGAGAGACAGTATAATAATACCAGTGAACATGTTAAGATAAAGGCAACCAGATAGAATGCTATCATGTCGAGCAAGAAAGTCCTCCATATATATGTCAAAGCATCCATTATATTATACAATAATGGCCTCTAGGGTAAACATATCACTAACAATTGTTTCCATTGTATATATTTCATTACATGTACTAGGATGAACCCGCGGAGAAGTACTTGGGCAACCGGATTCTAGAGTGCAGTAGGTGGCCATCTCATGTAGTTGAGACCGGGCTGCATCGCTCTAGAATTGGAGGGTTGCTCACCGCACTTGTAGGAGTTCTAGGATAGACATACGGTGGATTGCTCAAGTTTCCAGATTCTAGAAAGAGTCGGGTGGCGAACTCATGACATTGAGGCCGGGTTTCCCCGTTTTTAGGATTGGCGGGTAGCTTTCCGGGCTCGTAGGGGTCTTAGTTCGATATTTTAAGGGCTATCCACACGACCGGAGAACTTCGTGTTTTATTAGCTGCTCAAATGAAATGCGGGGCTTCTAGTATGTTATACTTCTAGTTTAGTGTTTGGGTCGATCGTTAGGGATTAGTTTCTAGTGCTCCTTCCTGAAATTTTTGTTTATCGATTCCGCATCGGCCGCGGTTGTAGCGGTAAGAGAATGAGGAAATTTCAAGAAATTCTTGCTCCCTAAGCATCGTGGTAATAACCTACCATGACTTATAACCAAATATAACCCTTGCATGATAATCATGTCGTTTCTGCCTAAATCTTTATTGATATGACGCCGGTTTGCAGCCGAAATGCTGTTGATTTTTAGAACGACCTTATTAGTAATAAATTGCGACTGTTTTTCACACGAATAATACCCTATGGTTTCTAAACCTGTATTTTCAATAAAATACCCTAAAGTTCCAAATCTTGCATCCTCAAAATAATGCCTCAAGGTTTCCAAAACCCATATCTCACATTAATACCCTGATGTTTCCAAAACACGTATTTTCATTAAATTAACCTCAAGTTTCCAGAATCCCTTGTTTTACATAAATACCTCGAGCTATTCTAGAATTATTATTTCACTAAAATACCTTGAACTTTTGTGAAACCCTTTCTGCATTAAAATACCAAACTTTCCCAAATACCCTATTTTGCAATAAAATTTCTTATACCTTCCATTACAACTTGACTTTGTGAAACCCTGTTACTCATGATATGGTTTACATAACCAATCTTGACTTGAACTTATCATAACTTGTGTTACTTGAAAGGTTATGTGTTAGCGCATGGACGCTTGACATGGGGTGAATGAGGAATGACCCAATTCAGAAAGAGAACGTGTTTTTCATGTCTTGTTGGCTCCGTGTGCTTGCTAATAACTGATAGCTCAACTTAAACTTATTGATATGAGGCTTAAGGTAGTTTGGAGAAGGAAATCGAGATCGCGTGTATCGGGAGTGCCCTCGTATTGACTTGTCAACTTATCGTGTTTAATGATCGTGTTTAATGACCGTGTTCAATGACTGTTTGTAACGATCATGTTCAATGACCGTGTTTCCGTTATTCTGGGCATATACGGATTGCTAACTATTCAATTATCGTATTTAATGATCGTGTTCAATGACCATGTTTCCATTATTCTGGGCATATACGGTATTCTAACTGTTCAATGACCATGTTTTTGTGATTCCAGGCATATACGGAATACTCTCCGATACACGAAACTCTCTTTTATTACCTGAACTCTTAACAAAACTTTGCAAAACATCTTAATGACATGAAACAATGATACCTGGCATTTACTGAATGCTCTCGAAATGCGTATAACATTACGAAACAAAGCTAAAATAAGCTAAACCACTGTTAATAGTTATTGAACGACACCTTACCTACACATCACATATACACTCGCGGCATTAAGTAGTTTCTAAACGACCTTTTACCTATTCTTTACCTACATGATTATGCGACCCGATACTTATTGTTCTAATTGCCTCATTAGCATACTTTAGTTCACCCTTGTTTCCATTTATACACCCTTGAGAATCCTACTCGAGTTTATCTCGCTGACGGAAAATTCTTTTCTCTCTTATGTTGGGTTACGCCAGCGACCCGGCCATATGCGGAACAAAAACTTTTAAAATCCGGCGCTAACGGAACCCGATTCCCGGATTGTACCACTAACCCTATACTAGTTCTATAATAGGAGTTTAGAGAGTTTATACCAATCGATCCGTGTCATTTTGTCTTAAACCTCTGTCCTAAGCTCCTCGCGGCTTCCCCGATCAAGTTTGATCTCTGTTCTCCCCACATCGAAGAAGATCCACGTTGAGGGTTTATAATACGGGCTCCCGCCTCAAAACGCGGGTATCTAGTTTGCTAGACTAGATAGCCAAGATGAAGTAGAAAGAGTGTGTGAATACTTTGTTTCAAAACACCCAAGGATTCTTAACTCATGAGAGGGTTTGGGTGGAGGTTAAAGAAGAAGCCATGAGGTGAAGAAAGTGTGAGCAAAGCTTTGCAAGTGAAGAAAGAAAAGTGTCTGCTCTTTTCACTTGTTGTTTTTGGCTAAGTCTTTTTGTGTGATATATTATGAGCACTTAAAGAAAATCCTCACAAGAAAAAGAACTGCCTCTCACTACCAAAAATATCTCACACAAAATATCTTTGACAAAACAAAACCTATCCATGTCATGAGTCACAATGAATCACTTCCATGAGTAAATGCAAACCATGACTCACACTTTCCTACCAAATAAACATTTAAACTAAATGTTTAACCCAAAAAGAAATGGCAATTTCTAAAGTAATCTTGTAACGAATTACAAGAATACCCCTCATCCATATATACATACCTGCATCCGTATTCCGACTGAATACGAATACAACGTGACGAAAGTAATCCAACAGTATAATACTATGATCCGGCTTAAACCAAAGCCCACTAGTATTATCCGTCCGATCATGATCCATGCAAAAGTGCATATATATGATCGAACCCTGCCATAAAACCATACGGCTTCTACAACATTTCGCCCGAATCAGGGAAACCATCTGTGTGGGACTCTAAAGACTCGTCAATACGCTGGCATTGGGTTTAACCACAAGCACGTTAGTGGCACTAGCTGTACGTAACGGCTGCCCAGGTATTGAGCAAAAGAGAGGCCGATGAGCAAACTCATCCTGAAACCCTATTGAGCCTGACAGTGACAATATTCGTACAGTCCGGTCCGTTTGTCTATGAGTATCGCATATCGAGTCTAGGGGTGGATAAAGTCAGACCCCTAATAACTTGATATTCAGTGTCGGCATGAAACCTATCACCACCTGAGAAACTACCGATCCTAGATCAGTAATTCTCAACTACCTTAGCAAAGGATTTCTGGTGATGGCCACCCGTGCACACCGCAACATCAACCCCCAATATCGGGACAGACGAATCCCCTGACGATCCGCTCACTGCCTCCATGTGGCTCGGGACTGTACCCAACTAAAACCAGTTTGCATGACTCCTTTGAGCCGTGGTAGGGTAGTAATCAAAGTACAGTGGGAACTCACACGAGGAAAATGATGATCTCAGGTCGATAGACTATACATGTCACCGGGGAACTGCTATCTGACAATAGGTATAATACCAACTAGCATGTTCCCGGCGAGTCCGTCCGGTGTACTCATAATCCAATAAGCACCTGTATACATCTTAGGTGAACCAACTGACACCAATAGCTTGTGAGACCGGCCACCTCCCCTGGTCTGGGTCTCGATCCGTATACACTAGTATACTCTCGGAGTATCGATGCCCAGTGTCGAAACTCCCACGACTATGGACACTTTATGGATGTGCTTATAGACCACCCAACTCTCACGTATATGATCGTCATCATACTGCTGGTTGTCAAGCAAGAATCCTATGGGCTCTATCAACATGTAATAGTGATCTGTAATGTCACCTGAAGCATGTACACAATGATAAAGACAAACAAGATAGCATACTACCATCTCGAGTAAAATTGTTCTACTGGTATAGGTCCTCCCTCAATCATTGTAATCACGTGCCTGCGATCTAATAATTGACTTGAGGGCACTATAGCCAACAATCTCCTACTTGCACTTAAGGCTAATTATTGCGGTGTCGCATACTCACAGCCCGTGTGATACCGAACACCCAACTTCTCTACTAATCAGTTTCACAAAGCTCGTTTGTAAAACTATTATGTTCGAGAAATAGCCTCAGTGAGTGGATCCGCTCCAATGTTTCTTTCTATGTCTCTCTTTATCTCAAGTTCGCGGAGAAAGCCATCTCCCGAAATGAGCAATACATGTCTTAGAATATGTCTGGATATCTGATGGGACCCAGTTCACAAATGAACTCCAAATCCATCTAACTTCTTAGACTGTATCGTCAATTGAATTTAATCAGTATCCTATGCCATGCCTCCCTCGGTATCCGCTTGAACCATCTATCCAAACTACCGCCTCTCAAAAGAGGGAAAACTATAACTCTGACGGTCACTCTGTCATCCAGGTCACCTTGGAAGCCTTAACCGTCTCCCGAAAGAGGATACCGTTACCAAATCCCTAGAACATCCACTTATTTTCAAAAACTGCTTCTGAACGTTTCTCTAGGATTGGATTAATATATAAATTTATTGCAACTAGTGCAAAAACAACATCTGGTGTGGTACTTGACATCTCATGATTGACTTAATTGCCTAAACAAGTGATATGCCAACATGCACATCCCTCGCCCTTTTAGTCTGCAAGACACCTTTAGAGAGGGTGACTCCATCACCTGCAGGTACACCACCTTGCCAGGAGTCGTCCATTCTAAATACCTTTAGAATACTGTCTAAGTACCCAGATTAGGAAACTACCCAAATCTTGATCTAAAGTCATAGATGTAGTAACCAGAATGCCTGATATAATATCCATTTCCTATGTGGAGAAACCACTGTATGACAACCACAGTATAACCGATCATAGTATAAGAATTTCATTTTCTACAAAGTGCATGTAATCCAAATACCAGGACATTACACCCTACTACCTTCTTAACAGATCCATCTCCTATTCTGATGAAGTCAAAGCCTATGATTGTCATATCAAAAAAAGATGATCTATCTTCGCTATACTTGCTTTAGTCTATAAATAGACATAAGCTACTTGTCCACCATACTTCCGCTGCTCCCACTGACTATAAAAACACTCTAGCAGAGTCATATACACGTGCACTTCTAAAGCTAGTTTAGAACGACGCTATACTCATCCTCCTGCCGGGTCTCATAGTCTAGAACAGCAGCAATGGCAAGTCTGGGTAAACAAGAACCTCCCTGTCACCGTCTTTGAGGATACCGAAGTACCTCTCGGGTGCCTGAAGTTACCCACCATATTTGCGGAGTGTCCAATGAAATGTCAAACCCGATTGAATTTTTAGGTTCTATTAAATTTTCAGTAATCGTTTGTGGTACTGGAATCACTTTCAGTTCTACCATACTCCCACTACTGTTTTCTGAAAAAAGTCTATTTTACTAAAACTGTGGCGAGTCAAGAATAATATCACTATTAATATTCCAGATGGTAGAAAGTTAACCCTCGTCATAGCCCCGGATAACCCACAAACTGCCATTACAGAAACGTGCCTTGAGTTATCTAGAGTCTGGTTTTAAGCATAGGCCGGAAAACTCCATATACCTTAACATCGTAAAGATATGAACCATTCTATATAAAATATAGAAACAGAGGCACTGATTTAATTAGAACCAGATTCAAATCATGCAGTTGTCTCCAGTGCATGTCAACTAAATGGAGAGAGGCCGATCAGCATTACTCAACTTAGGAGTGCATCCAGTTATGAGTAACCTAAAAGAGAAGCAAGTTCTCAAAACCATTACTATCAACTGAATACCAAAAACAAGTATCTACATTTTCGATCACCTTGAAGAATCCTAATACTTGCAACACATGGTTCTCTACTTTATTCTTATACCTATAACTTCCTAAAACTTGGACCTTGTATTTCTACGAAATACTTGTCTAAGACTGGAGAAGTCACAAGTAAACAAAATATAGTACGAGTACCAACCCCTTTGTCCTAATGGACACTGGACAATATACAATACTTTGTAGAAGTCCCCTGAATTGAATAACTCAAACCCTATGCGTCGTAGGTTGAAAACTATACTATGGTTAAGAAGAATTACACCGCTGTTTAATGCTCCTTACCCAATCATCAACTGATATAGGTAAATGTCATGGACATAATTTCAAAAAATTATATCTCACTTTATAAAATAAACGTACGGATATATCAGTTTGAAATTGGTGCATAACAACGGATATTCAAAACCAAATATTTGCCATCAGGCAAAACTCTAGGCGATTTCCTCAAATATCACCAATTACAATGAATTCCGATATAACGAGGATATAATCACCTAATTCCTAATAACTTACTCCCACTCATCATCTGTAAAACCATACAGATGTGAAAATCAAACCTGATAAATACATACCCTGAAGTAAGAATCTAATTGGGAAATCAGTTTTCAATTAACAACGCATAGTGAAACTGAAACATGAAAATGTTTCGAAGGGGCATCCGAGTATTCCTACTAATTCCTCTTCCATTATCCAGATTCATGACTGTAACCATATATTTCCTTGCCATCTCCAAATCCCTTTATTTGTCATTTCTTATTACCTTCTGTACACCACGCTTAGGCTAAATAGTTTTCTTCCTTCCCTACCATTCGGAACCAGCCTATTGTTTGGAAGAAGACTATCCAATAAGTGTAATAGGTGTACTCTCCTTATCTTAGGAGTACTTGCAACTTGAGAGAAGGTAAAGATAAAAGACAACTGAATAAACCTTATTCTATTTCTCCTGAACCAGAATCCATCCTCGAACTGGAACAAGTTCCTTCGAGTTCGTATATAACTATACGATGGATTATCCAATAAATGCGGATCTTCGTAGTGATACGGGGTGTTCTGGAGAAATTCAAAGGTGAAGTAGAAGTGGCGATGATATATGCGGTTTGGTCATGAATGATAGCAGTCGCAATTTACTTTGCCCTCTTTCTAATCCCTTTATTTGTCTTTACTTATTACCTTCTGTACACCTCACTTAGGCTAATTGGTTTTCTTCCTTTCCCACCTTTCGGCACCTGCCTATGGTTTGGAAGAAGACTATCCAATAAGCGCAATAGGTGTACCCTCTCCTAATCCTAGGAACCCTCACAACCTGAAAGAAGGTAAAAGGAAAAGACAACTGAATAGTCCTATTCAATTTCTCCAGAAATGAAAACCATTATTGAATCTGAAACAAGTTTCTTCGAGTTCGTATGTAAATATACAATGGTCATATCCAATAAAAGTGGATCTTCGTAGTGATACGGAATGTTCCGGAGAAAAGCAAAGGGTAAAAGTAGGAGTGGCGATGATGTATGCAACTCTGACAATCCAAAAGCCAATGTGTTTTAAGAAGGTTCGGTTAACTTGGTTATTGAGTTATAGTCTACGGTCGGGCCATAGTCACTACCAAAGAGAGAGAGAAAAGAAACACTCAGCGTGCACTTTAACCTAGATCAGAATGGTTAATCTCTTTATCTAATAAGGATGTCTCCCAATGTATCCTCAAATTATCCTCCAAACCCGAAAGAAGAATTAGTCGGGATCATCTAAAATTACCCGAGGGGTAAACCAACTCATCAATGGGAATCGGGATCCAACTATCATCGCATGATAACCTGATGGAATCCGCTCAAGTTATCACACTCCAGAAGGTATACGCATGCCTGGCAAGTTTCCTGTATGTTTAAAACTCCCGATGTGATTTTTATCCCATGCTCTTATGACCTTGACTAAGGCCGACAAATCATAAGTCACATGTCAAGTTCTACCCGTCATTGTCCAGGTTAATTTGAACACACCCGTACTCGCCCTTGACTAAGGCCAACAAGGCCATACGACTGTCCCAAACCAACGCATCTATCTATGCAACAGAAAGGTAACAAACAGCTATCATACACTATGCCTGGACGAAGGCCAACAAACATAGCATGAATACTAAGTGCTACCCGTCTGAAATGACGGAGGGCCACGAATGGTTTTTGGCGAAAAACCTTTAACGTAATGAACTTGATATCGTTGAAGGAACCGGATAGCTTTTTACAAATATATAGTGGCGAGAACTTTTGCTAAAGAGGTCATTCCCGGTGAAGGGATCTCGACTCTTTCCTCGTGGAATGAGGTGCAGGATATTCTCACTGAATACCGCGATGCAAAACAAAAAAAAGTAATCGACTATAGTGAAGTTATTACCCTGACGCGAGCTTTTGCCTAAGAGGTCACTCCCGGTGAGGGAATCTTGGCTCTTGCCTCGTCGAATGAGGTGCTGGATATTCATAACCGAATACCGCTGTGCAAAACAAAAGAAAACGTCCTTGTAATAACAGCTTTTGAAAATTTATTCCAACAACATTGAATAGGTCTGTTTTCCTTGCATTGATTTGAATCAACGTAGTCCCATCAATTAATCACACCAGAAAAGAACAAAAATATGATGTACGTATATGCCATCCGCATTCGCCACCGGGCCCCGTCATCACTCGTTAGGTTACTTAACTAACGACAGAGCGGGGGATGGACTAGCACGGGTGAAAAACATATACAACATCTACTAGTATATATATAACAATATATAATAATCGCTCCAGGCATGATAAATGCAACATCACAGATAAGAGATAAGCATCACAGTACAATACAGATAATCTGGGAGCCCCGGGTTTCCTTTGAGCCGCTACTGAAACCCGACGTTCTCCTGGTCGCATGGATAGCCTGTTCAATAAAAACCTAGACCCCTACGAGCATGGCAAGTTACCCGCCAAAACCAGAAGTGAGGCAGCCCCCTTCATCAAAGTGAATGGGCCACCCAGCACTTCATGGAATCCGGTAACTTGAGCACGCCTCCTTGGTTCAACCTGTACCCTCTACGAGTGCGATGAATAGCCCGCCAATTCCAGAGTGAGGCCCCCTCCGTCTCAACGCCATGAGATACGGGCCCGTTGCCCTCTAGAACCCAGCTATCCATGCACTCCATCATGAGGTAATCCTAGTACAGAAAAGAAAATATGTACAGCGGTGACATCGACCTCAACCCGGTCGTACCCCAAACAAATAATAAACAAACAGGCAGTGACAGCAGTCCACATGTTGGACGCTCGCCCTGCGATATCAAATGTACAAATGAAACTAAACTTTACTAACATTGCACCTAAGCTATCCACCACGACGATTCCGCAACAAACACAGCAAAACACATAACACCAACGTGAATATCACGTTCGCAAACCCGTCTAAAAGAACTATAGCAATTAGACAAGTTGTACCGCTCTAATAACATTCACGGTCGCAGATAGTAATGCATGTACTGTAAAACTCTAAACAGTGTTAAAAATATCGACTTCGAAATAACCCCGAATAGCCCCAAACTTATAGATAAAACCATATCCAAACTGGGCTAAATTAGCAATACCAATAAACCAATATTCCAGAAACTAAAGCACACTACAAATTTCATGTCGAAACTTAACACCAAAACCAGCCATGCCGGATTTTTCCCCAATGTGTCCGGGCAAGTAAAGTTATTTCGAGCTCGTATTTGGTGTGTGCTCTAGTTGTCACCTTAGTAGTCTTCTGCAGTTGCCTAAATATTTTCAGAAGACCATATAAAATTCGACAGAGAATGGAATACATGGAGTGATATTTCGGAGTTGTTTCGTTTTCGATACTTTAACATCGTCTAAACAAACTAGTATGTGGTTAATGGGTTGGCTCTGATACCATGTTGGGTTACGCCAGCACCTCGGCCATCAATCCGTGGCCAAATGCGGAACAAAAACTTTTAAAAGCCGGCGCTAACAGAACCCGAGTCCTGGATCGTACCACTAACCCTATACAAGTTCTATAAAAGGAGTTTAGAGAGGTTATACCGATCGATCCGTGTCCTTTGGTCTTCAACCTCTGTCCCAAGCTCCTCGTGGCTTCCCCGATCAAGTTTGATCTCCGGTCTCCCCACATCGAAGAAGACCCACGTCGAGGGTTTATTATACGGGCTCCCACCTCAAAACCGAAGCAACTCGGGTATCTAGTATGCTAGCCTAGATAGCCAACATGAAGTAGAGAGTGTGTGAATACTTTGTCTAAAAACACCCAAGGATTCTCAACTCCTGAGAGGGTTTTGGTGGAGCTTGAAGAAGAATCCATGAGGTGAAGAAAGTGAGCAAAGCTTTGCAAGTGAAGAATGAAAATTTTCTACTCTTTTCGCTTGTTGTTTTTGGCTAAGACTTTTTGTGTGATATATTGTGAGCACTTAAAGAAAATCCTCACAACAAAAAGAACTGCCTCTCACTTCCAAAAATATCTCACACAAAATATCTTTGCCAAAACAAAACCTATCCATGTCATGAGTCACAATGAATCACTTCCATGAGTAAATGCAAACCATGACTCATACTTTCCCACCAAATAAACATTTAAACTAAATGTTTAACCTAAAAAGAAATGGCGATTTCTAAAGTAATCTTGTAACGAATTACAAGAATACCCCTCATCCGTATATACATACCCTCATCCGTATTCCGACTGAATATGAATACAACGAGACGAAAGTAATCTAACAATATAATACTAGGATCCGGCTTAAACCAAAGCCCACTAGTATTATCCGTCCGATCATGATCCGTGCACAAGTTCACATATATGATCGAACACTGCCATAAAACCATACGACCTCTACAGTGTTTCGCCCGAATCAGGGAAACCCTATGTGTGGCACTCTAAAGACTCGTCAATATGCTGGCAGTGGGTTTAACCACAAGCACGTCAGTGGCACTAGCTGTATGTAATGGCTTCCCAGGTATTGAGCGAAAGGGAGGCCGACGAGCAAACTCATCCTGAAACCCTACTGAGCTTGACAGTGACAATATCCGTACAGTCTGGTCCGTTCGTCTATGAGTTTCGCATATCGACTCTAGGGGGGTGGATAAATTCAGACCCCTAATAACTTGATATTCAGTGTCGGCATGAAACCTATCACCACCTGAGAAACTACCGATCCTAGATCAGTAATTCTCGACTACCTTGGCCAAGGATTTCTGTTGATGGCCACCCGTGCACATCGCGACATCAACCCCTAATTCCGGGAGAGACGAATCCCCTGACGATCCGCTCACTGCCTCCATGTGGCTCGGGACTGTACCCAACTTGTTAGTTATGTATATGCCCTTGAGGCCATTATTGTACATATGATATATATTATAGTGGATGCTTGGATTTATATAGAGAGGACTTTCTTGCTCGACATGATAGTATGCTATCTGGTTACTCTTTGTCTTAACATGTAGACTTGTATTGTGATACTGTCTAGCTCTCACATGTTGATAAAGCCCTTAAGATGTATACTTGACTACTAGGACTATGATGGAGATCATACTAGTGGGGCCAGGGTAGTCCACAAGTACATCCTATAATTGTTCCTAGTCGAGGGTATATCGAGACAGGGCATCGATACTCCACAGTAGACTAGCGTATACGCTTCTTGACCCATATGATGGGCGATGGATGATCCCACATCCATTGGTGTTTGACATCAAAGATGGTATACGGGTGCTCAGTGGAAACTGGGTACACTGAACGGACTCGCCAAGAACTCCTAATTGGTATTATACCTATCGTCAGATAGCAGTTCTCTGGTGATACTGGTATAGGTTAGTCTGTAGACCCGATATCGTCATAGAGTCTTGTGTGATTCCTACTGTGCTTTGATTTCCACCTTACCACGTTCAAGAGAACGTGCAAAACGGTGGCTTTTGGGTACAGTCCCGAATCACATGGAAGCAATGAGCGATAGGAGGGGTTTCGTCTCTCCCGGTATTGGGGGTTGATGTTGCACTGTGCTCGATTAGCTATAACTAGAAGTCTCTAGCCAGGGCTGATATGGAGATCTACTGGTAAGTGTTATCAGTAGTTTCTCGACCCGTTATGAGCCTCACATCGACACGACTTATCGGTTACTGGGGTCTGACGTTCACCACTGTTGTTCCCCTCCGAATGGCGGCCGACGACGCGAGGACGTCTTGCCTGAGATTCGGGGCAGATACTATTCGGTTTTATCCGTCTACCTCTCCGAAGATGCCAAGTTGATTTATGGCACCGTGTATCGGAGGTTTAGACGGATGCGGCCGATGTAGCAGACTTCGTCAGATTCCCCCTCGCTTGAGGGGTTTTTGATTGTGGGGACGCTCTTCCCTGCAGGCGCAAGCCCCTGCAGTTAATTACGCTACCGCATCGCGGTAACAACTTTCTCCTTCTCCAGAATTTCACTTCGTGTCGTGTGTGTTTGTTTTGTTTGTGGTTGCCCGTGGATTGTATACGGAGACTAAGCGATGTCGTCGCCCGTAGGACGTGGATTAGTCTAAATCCGTATTTACTTAGATTTGGGTTTGGTGTTTTGGTTTAAGGATACGTTAGCCGTATTTAGGCTAAGATCGACTTAAACGTTTGTTAAGGATACGTTAGTCTGATTTGGGACTAAGATCGACTTAACGGGATCGTTTTGGATCCGACAAAAGAGCATTTGGGGGCTCTATTGTTCCAGTTTAGGGACATAGTGGTCCATTGTATGCATGGCCATCAGGACCCGTCACCTCTCTGACGTCGTTGAAGGATTACAACGATAGGTGTCAGAGGAGTTCGGAGATGTACCCTTGATCCAAAGTTGATTGGGGGTCTTATAGTCCAATTTAGGACTAAAGTCTGTTTGAATGTTTAAGAATATGTTAGCCATATTTGAGGCTAAGATCAACTTAAACGGATCGTTTAGATCCGACAAAAGAGCATTTGGGAGCTCTATTGTTCCAGTTTAGGGACGTAGTGGTCCATAGGTAGTTTAAGGACATTGCGGTCCATATTCCAGTTTAGGGACATGGTGGTCCATATTCCAGTTTAGGGACGTGGTGGTCCATGTTCCAGTTTAGGGACGTGGTGGTCCATCGCCAGTTTAGGGACGTGGTGGTCCATCATTAGTTTAAGGACGTTTCGGTCCAACATTAGTTTAAGGACGTTTCGGTCCAATATTAGTTTAAGGACGTTTCGGTCCATGAGTTTAAGGACCCCGCAGTCCATATTGATGTGTGGTCGTCGGGACCCGTCACCTCTCTGACGACGTTGAATGATTACAACGACATGTGTCAGAGGAGTTCGGAGATGTACCCTCGAACCGGATATAAATTGATTTAGGGAGCAGCCGTGCTCAGTCAATTTAATTTGAGGACTTACGGCCATGATTGGGCTAAGTCCAATTGAAAAAGTTCAATATTTTTATTTATTTTTGGTCTATTAGACCTATGCTAGGGCTTTGCCCACATTTTTTAGTAATGCACTGCATTATTTTTCTTTGTTTTAGTTGGGCTCTGCCCCTTTTATAAATGACGCAAAACATCTACTTTGTTTGGGCTCTGCCCTTTTTTAAAATGCATAGCATTTTTTTATTATTTTGTTTGGGCTCTGCCCATTTATAAATGATGCAGAGCATCAATTCTGTTTGGGCTCTCCCCTTTTTATTGCATTAAAATTTAATTAGGCATGCTTGGTCTTTTTGATTTGGGCCTGGCCCTTTAGGAAATGCATTGCATTTGTCAGGCGCTTTGCACCAGTCAGAGAGCGCAAGCGCTTGTGGTGTTGACACGTGTCACACAAGCGCAGTGCGCTGCGCTAATGCGCTGCGCCTGCGCTGCTGACACGTGGCGCGCTCTGGTGGCTTGCGCCAGTCCAGGAGCGCAACAGCGCAGTTTGCAAGTGCAAGGCACTATAATTTGAGAATCTTTAAGAACCAATGGTTCATGACAAAGTGCAAAGCACTGTTTGTTTTCTTCGATCTAATGAGAATCAAAGAAAACAAGTATTTCTTGTTTTTCTTGTTTAAAGAACCTATGGTTCATAAGAAGTGCAAAGCACTGTTTATTATGTGAAGATCATTGATCTTGTTCTTAGATCAATGATCTATTAGAAGAGATTTCTTCCATTTTATGAAGGTTTTTACTTTTTTCTTGAAATTTCTTTAGAGTTCTCTCTGTTTGAAGCTCTTGATTTCTCAAAAATGTTGATGCCCTTGAATTGAGGACTAGGGGCCTTTATATAGTGCCCATAAATTTGTTAAAATTTGTTAGAGAGATCTTTCTCTGAGTGATTTGGGGAATTTTCCCCACCGTTGGATCTTTGATCCAAGGGCTTCTATTTTACAGAAGACAATCTTCTTGTTTTTAACAAGATTGAGAAAGATCTTTCATAATTTTAATTCTGTTTGGCGCAAGCGCACCAGCTCGTGACACGTGTCGCGCAGCGCACAGCGCAGCGCAACTGCACTTGCGCAACTGAGCTGACACGTGTCGCGCAGCGCAGAACGCAAGTCAGCTGAAGCGTTGCTTCTTTAATTTTTATTGTAACTTTCAAAACAGAGCTTTGCTCTGATTGGGGGAAACAGGAGCGTTGCTTTGTTTCCCGCCTTGGAATTTGAACAGAGCTTTGCTCTGATTGGGGTAAACAAATGCCCCCCACCGTTGCGCTTACGTGGCCTCCAAACGTGAGCGCAGCGGTGGCAGAATTCCAACCGTCGCGTCATCCCTTGGAAGTTGAAACGGCACTTCAATGCCTATAAATAGGACCTTTGGTCCCTTAGATGATTTTCATCTCTTCATAAGAATTTTGTTCAGAGCCCTGCTCTTTTGTTTAAGCATTTTTAAAGGTTCAAACTCCAGAGAATTTTAGGTAAAAAATTAATTTGGATTGAATTAAATCAATTTTAAGAGCTTTGCTCTCAATAGATCCCTGATCTAAAGAAGACCCATTTAGGTTTTCACTTAGAAGAGCTTTGCTCTAAAGGGGGTCTAAAGAGAACTAAGGAGAACCCCATTAGGGTTTCATTAACAGAGCTCTGCTCTTTAAAAGATTTTCTTTGTACTTTCTCATTTCATTAATGGAGCTTTGCTCCTTCCAAATCATACAAAAGAACTCTTAGGAGTTTTTCATTGATCTTGGAGTTTAAAGACGGCACTTTATTCCTCGGTGCATTATGTCGTTTTGCTTAATCAGTCTTTCTGATAATTTTGTTGATTTTCTTTCACAGAAACAATGGACGCCCACATGTACAATCTTGACGAGATCATCTCTTACGGGGACATCCGTCGACTTGGCCGTTCTCAAAATCGAGAGTTCACAAACGCGGAGTGTGCTGAAATCATGAGCCGCTTCGACGCATATAACGGTCCACTGCTTCCCCGATGTTCCTCCCTCCTTAAGCTTATCGTGGGAGCCATCTGAGAAGCGCTTCCCCTATTCTGTTCCGGTGTGCCGCTTAGGGCGTTAGATGCCGCCGAGGATAAGGTGCACTCGGTGTACCTGATGAACTTTATCTCGAAGAAACGGCGAGACAGTCTTGTCGATCTCTTGCACGAGGTCTTTCAATAGTCTGCCATACTCGCTGCTTATCGGAGGGTGGAAGACATCAGAGGGGACCCTGACGCTTGTGCTCGCGAAAGAAAGCACACCAGGATGGTCCGCGAGGCTTGGAAAGTCATAGATAGGGTCACTTTCGAGTTCCTCAATCCATGTCCTGGGTTTGAGGTTATACCTTTGTAAACATTTTAATAATGTTATTATCTATTTCTCTGTGATTGTAAGAACCCTTTTTTATGATATGAATAGAAAATTTCCATTTCAGCTTGTCTTATCCCTTGTTCTGAATCCTTTGCACATGCATGAATGAGTGTGTCTCGAACGCTTGATTAAATGTAAATCGGATGTTCTTCCTGTCACTTCCTTCTTTCTTTTATTGTGCGTATGCTGTCTGAATAAACAGGGTTGATAGATAATAGAGTAAGCATCTAGATTTCTCCAAGAGATAGCAATGGCTTAGGCCGCAGGTTCAGATCTGCCGCCTAAGACTTTTCAACTCTATGAGCCGTGAGGGTCTCATAGAGACTTTTCTCCCTACGGATCGAGAGGATCTCGTAGGTGGATTTTCTCCTTAGGAATCGTGAGGATTCCTAAGTGTGTTTTCTCTTATAAGTCGTAAGGATCCTATAAGAAATTTTTTCCCTCTTACGAGTCGAGAAGACCCGTAAGCGGTTGTTTCCCTCCTTGTCGAGATTCGACTTTGGAGAGTGAGACTCGTGAATAGTATGCAAGAAACCATTTTGGGCCAACTTGTAGGGTCTCAGTGCTTAGGAAACAGGTTTATTTTATGCCCACTGCCTAAGGCTTTATCTCACGAGTCGAGCCGCATCGAGAATTTCTCGCAAAGACATCAGTTTCTTCACAAGTCGAGACGAATCGAGCATTTCTCGCAAGAACATCCTAACGTCACAGTTAACCTCTGCCCTTTACGACAAAAGTCCGTTAGGGTCTGTGGTACTTAGGGTTTTGGCCGTCGTACCGTCGCATAAGCTGATATATTCCTCGATAGGCAATCGTGTTGTTCGAGTAGCCCTGCGACTGCCGTGTCTCTGATCCCTTCGGGGGCTAGACAAGACGTCTTCAAGCAATATTCCTAAGTAGTTTGACCGTCGGAAGAGCAAGCGTTAGGAATTTACCATGCCGCTTTTTACTTGAGGTTAGGCTCATTTTGGCCAGCCCCGATGAGTCATAACCACTCCGCGCTGGTGTGGGATGATCTTCGATAGTCTTTCAGGTTTTATGTGAGTTGCCGTCAAGACCCTGAAGCTAGGAATTTAGCATTTGCTTCGTTTGCTGGCATTGCGTCTGCTGTATCGAGACGAATGTCGCGGTGGGAACTTAGGGTTTTGCCGTGGCTCCATTTGTTTGATTGTCGCGTCTGAACCCTGCTGGAGGAAGAACGCTGGAGTGACATCTCGTCTGCTGTATCGAGACGAACGTCGTAGTTGTCTCTAGGTTGCTGGTGAACCGTCGAGGTTTGGAACTAGGGATTTTGCCGTGGCTCCATTTGTTTGATGATGTTGCGTCTGTTGTGTCGAGACGAACGTTGGGGTGACATCTCGTCTGCTGTATCGAGACGAACGTCGTAGTTGTCTCTAGGTTGCTGGTGAACCGTCGAGGTTTGGAACTAGGGATTTTGCCGTGGCTCCGTTTGTTTGATCGTCGCGTCTGAACCCTGTTGAAGGAAGAACGCTGGAGTGACATCTCGTATGCTGTATCGAGACGAACGTCGTAGTTGTCTCTAGGTTGCTGGTGAACCGTCGAGGTTTGGAACTAGGGATTTTGCCATGGCTCCGTTTGTTTGATGATGTTGCGTCTGTTGTGTCGAGATGAACGTTGGGGTGACATCTCGTCTGCTGTATCGAGACGAACATCGCGGTGGAGCTGGGATTTTGCCGTTACTCCGCTTGTTTGATTGTCGCGTCTGAACCCTGCTGGAGGAAGAACGCTGGAGTGACATCTCGTCTGCTGTATCGATACGAACGTCGTAGTTGTCTCTAGGTTACTGGCGAACCGTCGAGGTTTGGCTTCGCTTTCTGGTGGAGCCTGTTGGGAAGGTATGGTTTCTTCTTTGTTTGTGCCCCTGGATTGTATACAGGAATCGATGTGATCTAACCTGTAGGGCATAAGTTTCATTCATTTTATTATTATTATTATTATTTTATTTCCGCGATGCTCTATCATTTCAGCTTTTATATCGCGAAGGTCGCGATTGCCCAATCATTTCGGCTATTTTTCGCGGTGCCCAATCATTTCGGCTGTTTTTCTCTTTACTCGCTGCTTTTTATTGCGAGTTGCCCAATCATTTCGGCTATTTTTGTATGCATACATTTTTACTCGTTGATTTTGTTGCAAGTTGCCCTATCATTTCGGCTATTTCGTATGCATGTGCGGCCTACCGGCTTTTCACCGTAAACCTGAAATTAGACACCGATTTCGGCATCAGCACCGCTACAACTGGGATATTGTCAGGAGTGAATCATCATTTGCCTCCGTCGATGTTGATCAAAGGTGGCTTAGCGAACAGGGTTAAGGTCCTGTCGACTAAGGCTTTTAACTTCATGAGCCGTAAGGGTCTCAAAAAGGTATTTCTCCCTACAAGTCGTGAGGATCATGTAGGTGTATTTTCTCCTTGTGAATCGTGAGGATTCCTAAGTGTGTGTTCCTCTGTAAGTTGTAAGGATCCTATAAGAGGGTTTTCTCCTTGTAAATCGAGAGGACCTACAAGGGTTGTTTATCATGTGTACATATCCCCAATCACGGATGAAACTTGGTTAGGGAAATGTTTATTCGCGCCCGTGGATTGTATACAAGGGTTAGTATTGAGCCACTTGTAGGGCAATAACGAAAGTTGTGAGGTTTGCTTAAGCACAGGTTTAGGTCTCTATAACTTAAGACTTTCGAATCTTATGAGCCGTGAGGGTCCCATAAGAGAGTTCTCCTTACGAGTCGTGGGGATCTCGCAAGTGTATTTTCTCCTTAGGAATCATGGGGATCCCTAAGTGTGCTGCTCCCTTGTGAGTCGCAAGGATCTCACGCTGGTGGTTTCTCTTTACAAGGTCGAAAGAACCTTGTAAGTGTCCTTTAACGAGGTTGCGCCCTTTCGGGTTTTCACAAACACTCGCCGGTAGTCCTGCTGTTTTTACTCACGGAGCCCTTTCGGGTTTTCATCCGTGCCCTTTTTGCTTATGGACATACCCCCTTTTTTTATTCTTTTTATTTTTATATATATTTTTTTACGAGGTCGCGCCCTTTCGGGTTTTCACAAACACTCGCCGGTAGTCCTGCTGTTTTTACTCACGGAGCCCTTTCGGGTTTTCATCCGTGCCCTTTTTGCTTATGGACATACCGTTTATTATATATATATTTTTTTATATATTTTATTTTGTGTCAGCCTAAGGATGCTGCGGTAGTAGTTTAAAGACGTTTCGGTCCGTCATTAGTTTACGGACGTTTCGGTCCTCCATTAGTTTAAGGACGTTTCGGTCCGCCATTAGTTTAAGGACGTTTCGGTCCGTTGTCGCCATATTTGAGGCGAATCTCTAGTTTACTGACTTTTCGGTCTATGAGGCTTTCTCTATGACTGAGCATGATGCCCCCGGTGTATCCGTCTTTCTCATAGCGTGCGGTTGTGGCGGGTTCACCTTCCAGTTTTCGGAGAACGCGAACTTGCCCTGTAGGTATTGGTCTTCAACCCAGTTTTTGAAGACGTAGCAATTCTCGATCAGGTGACCCAATACTTGGTGGTAAGGGCAATAATTAGAACTGTTGACATCATCCAGTTGTAGTTGGTGTTTCGGCTCCGGTAGAGTGATAAGCTTGTTATACACTGCCACTTCGAACAGCCTCCTTGTTTCATCCTGGGGAAATGAGTAAGGAGGTCTTAGCCTTTCTTCGAGGGATACGCGTGGACGCATATTGTTTTGACGAACAGCCGGTCTAAGGCCACTCGACTGTTGTTGAGTGTTGGCGACGAAGGTCATCTTCCCCTTTCCTTTATCCTTTTTGCTCGATCCTTTGTTTGCGGGGCCGAGATTTTTCCCGAGTAACGGGCGATTGCAAGGCTGAATGTTCTCGCAACTCCTCAATTCTTTCATTTTTGAAATGGATTCCTTGAGAAGAAGGTTGAGGGCAACTTCTTCATCAGATTCGCTTCCAAAGGTGATAATTCGTGATCCCTTGGAGTCGATTATACGACAGTCGTCGGCGGCTCTTTTGCGCTCATCTATTGCATTTTTCCGATGTCTACGAGCTTCATAATTTTTCCTGTTGAAGTGTTGCTTTTGAGCAACATATCCTTGCCACCAACACTTAAAGGATTCGCAGTCTTCGGTAGGATGTATGATCTTCTGATGATATAAGCAGAAGTTAGGATGCATCTCTACTCCACTGAGGGTATTCTCTTCAGAGGGTGGTAGCTTCATTCCCACTGATAGGGCTTTGGCGAACCTTTTCCTCATCTTGAATTTGTTTTTATCCGCAGCGGATGACTTTCGATTTGATGGGAGTGCCTCGACTCTTTGGTCCAGTCTTCGGTGTTTGGCTCCTTCCAGTATGGCCATCTCACTCTCTTGATTGGCTTTAACTTTCAAACGAATCTCATTCAGGAAGGCATCAATCAATTCATCTGACGGTCGCGGAATTTCTGGTTCAGGGTCCGCCCTCGGTTCCTCGGCGCAAGGAGCCTCTTTATTATCCGCCAATGAATGAGAGATCGCATGAAAAGTTGCCCCCGGCGTGTCCGTCTTCTTTGGAGTATGCGGCTGTGGTGGGTTTACCTTCCACTTTTCAGACAGCGCAAACTTGCCTTGTAGGTACTGATCCTCGATCCATCCCTTGAAGACGAAACAATCCTCGATCGAGTGACTTACCGTTTGGTGGTAAGGGCAGTAATCGGGATTATTGAGATCGCCTGGCTGTAACGGACGTTTTGGATTCGGCAGATTGATGAGTCTGTTGCGTACTGCCAGTTCAAACAGTCTTCTCGTTTTATTCTGAAGAAACGAATAAGGACGTCCTAGCCTCTCCTCAAGGGACGGGCGTGGATGCACGTTATTTTGGCGAACGACCGGCTTTGAGTTGCTCGGCTGTTGTTGAGCATTGGAAACGACAGTCGCCTTTCCTTTTCCTTTCTCATTTCGAGAGTCTGGTTTTGGAGGAGACGGTCCGTGGCCCATCTGGGCTAATTTGTCGATCAATGCTTGGAAGGTGGTCGGCCTGAAGAACATCATGAATTTGTGAGATGGTAGCTTGCGGATCAAGAGTGTCCACGAACATGCCTACCGCAGGTGCCTCTTCTATGCGTTGTTCGCATTTCGACCATAGGTTCCGCCATCGTGTTGCGTATTGGACCCACGTTTCGCCTGGCTTTATCCTGGCATTTATCAGTGCTGTTATCGGGGTGCGTTCACTAGCACTCGCGAATCTTTGTGTAAACAATAACTCCATCTCCGCAAATTTTTTGACAGAGTCATTAGGTAGCTCCGAATACCATTCAAAAGCTGTTTCTGCTAAGCTGCTGACGAATTGGCGAAGCAACAATTTGTCATCGCCTCCAGTATTGCCGCATAAGGCCCTGAATTGAGCGACATGCTGATGTGGATTCCTTGTCCCTTTATATACGTGGAACTTAGGGATCGTATATCCCGGCGAGTAACTGATTTGGTCATACCAGCCCGGATAGGGTCGTCCAGTTCTAACAATTTGCGCAGCCGCTTCATTCACTTGATGAGCCCGTATTTTATGAGCTATATAATCATCCAGTGCGGCTTTGGAAATGGTTTCTTCCTTGGCTACTGAAAGAGCCGGAGGAGGATCAGATGTTTCCCCTCCGTCATTTCCGACAATGACTGGAGGGTCTTCAACTGGAGGGTCCGGCTGTAACATCATCCCTACCATGTCTTGGAAGAGGAGTGCCATTTGTTTTATGTTAGCCGCTTGTTCTGCGGCTTCTGTGTCCTTCTTTTCGAGGATTCTACGTAAGAAGTCAGCATCAGTTTCTTGTTCGTGACGCTGCTCTGATGATACTTCCGAACTTTCTTTCGGTCCGGTAAGTGCAGCCATCATAGTCATCATTTCCTGAAGCTTCTATTGCTGCTCCTGGGCTTTCGTCACAGATCGGGTGAGCGGTCGGTGACCCGTCGAAGCACGGCTTTCCTCCTTTCCGGAAGCCATATAAACGGTGTGCACCACCATGCCCCCAGACTTGGGGCGTTTGTGTTCGGTGTCTTTGCGATTTGCCAAAGACACAGGGGCTTTTTGCGGCCTCCTTTTTTGAGTGATTGGAGTTGAGGGGGCCGTTGTAGTGGGCACCCAAGTAGCTTTTGTTTTTTGTGGCTTGACAGAGTAATCCTTCTCCTGCCGCACCTTCATCTTTTTCTGTCGGCGGAGATAGTTTTTATCAATCACCGACTCTTGGACCTGTCGCCATACTTTGTAAATTTTAGAGGACAGCCGTTGAGGGGGCTGCTCTAGCTTCTTCTCTGGAGTATTCTCCACAGGTGAAGGAGTTCGTTTCAACATCGCAGTAGGAGAGTTTCCGCGCACCGTATTCAGCAATTCAAAGCTGTTCCCGGTTGGAACAGCAGCATCGATCCCCACCATCGGAGCTGGTGGCGTAAATCCAGAGGGGGAGTTGCCCCCAGCCTTTCTTACTCGACGCCAGTGGCGACGTCGAGCGTGTCTTGCGGATGGAGTCACCTCCATTGTTGGATAAGCTTCTTCATGCCCCCTTCCCTGGATAGGGGAAGCAGCTTTGAGGACCTCGCCTGGAGCAGCAACCGGAATGGCCAGCCTTGTAAAAACTGACTTCTCGGAAGGAGGAACCTTTCCAATGATTTCGTCCGTTTGAGTCGGGATGGCTATCCGCTTTGGGATGGCAGCTTCGGGTATCGCAGGTTTGCGGACGTTCTGGCCCAGTCTGTTGAAAACTGGGGTATTGAAACTGGGCGACTCGTTGAGAGGGGTCGCGGCAGTGGTAAGTCGATCAAAGACCGGCTTCTTTAGAGCTTCTTGCGATGTCATTGGGGCATTGAAGCTCATCAGTGGGAGCATAGTCCCGAAGAACAATCCAACGGTGGCCTGAGTTACCTGCTCCACTGGCATCTTGAAAAGGGAGGCCGCTTGGGGCCCATAAGTCACCCCTCCAGCGAGGACGGAGCGAGAGTTGCAGTTGCAGGCAGTGCAGTTTGAAGCCATTGATCTTTTGTTTTCTGCACGGAGCAAGATACCAAATCTTAGTACCTTGAATCCACATGCAACCACAGTAAACCACGATTCGTTCGTGAACACGACACACGAAGTGTAGAGTGGAAAGAGGAAAAGGTCCCACCGGGCGTGCCAGAATCTGTTCCCCTCCGAATGGCGGCCGACGACGCGAGGACATCTTGCCTGAGATTCGGGGCAGATGCTATTTGGTTTTATCCGTCTACCTCTCCGAAGATGCCAAGTTGATTTATGGCACCGTGTATCGGAGGTTTAGACGGATGCGACCGATGTAGCAGACTTCGTCAGATTCCCCCTCGCTTGAGGGGTTTTTGATTATGGGGACGCTCTTCCCTGCAGGCACAAGCCCCTGCAATTAATTACGCTACCGCATCGCGGTAACAACTTTCTCCTTCTCCAGAATTTCACTTCGTGTCGTGTGTGTTTGTTTTGTTTGTGGTTGCCCGTGGATTGTATACGGAGACTAAGCGATGTCGTCGCCCGTAGGACGTGGATTAGTCCAAATCCGTATTTACTTAGATTTGGATTTGGTGTTTTGGTTTAAGGATACGTTAGCCGTATTTAGGCTAAGATCAACTTAAACGTTTGTTAAGGATACGTTAGTCTGATTTGGGACTAAGATCAACTTAACGGGATCGTTTTGGATCCGACAAAAGAGCATTTGGGGGCTCTATTGTTCCAGTTTAGGGACATAGTGGTCCATTGTATGCATGGCCATCGTGACTCGTCACCTCTCTGACGTCGTTGAAGGATTACAACAATAGGTGTCAGAGGAGTTCGGAGATGTACCCTTGATCCAAAGTTGATTGGGGGTCTTATAGTCCAATTTGGGACTAAAGTCTGTTAGAATGTTTAAGGATACGTTAGCCATATTTGAGGCTAAGATCAACTTAAACGGGATCGTTTAGATCCGACAAAAGAGCATTTGGGAGCTCTATTGTTCCAGTTTAGGGACGTAGTGGTCCATAGGTAGTTTAAGGACATTGCGGTCCATATTCCAGTTTAGGGACATGGTGGTCCATATTCCAGTTTAGGGACGTGGTGGTCCATCGCCAGTTTAGGGACGTGGTGGTCCATGTTCCAGTTTAGGGACATGGTAGTCCATCGCCAGTTTAGGGACGTGGTGGTCCATCATTAGTTTAAGGACGTTTCGGTCTAACATTAGTTTAAGAACGTTTCGGTCCACGAGTTTAAGAACCCCGCAGTCCATATTGATGTGTAGTCGTCGGGACCCGTCACCTCTCTAACGACGTTGAATGATTACAACGACATGTGTCAAAGGAGTTCGGAGATGTACCCTCGAACCGGATATAAATTGATTTAGGGAGCAGCCGTGCTCAGCCAATTTAATTTGAGGACTTACAGCCATGATTGGGCTAAGTCCAATTGAAAAAGTTCAATATTTTTATTTATTTTTGGTCTATTAGACCTATGCTAGGGCTTTGCCCACATTTTTTAGTAATGCACTGCTTTATTTTCCTTTGTTTTAGTTGGGCTCTGCCCCTTTTATAAATGATGCAAAACATCTACTTTGTTTGGGCTCTGCCCTTTTTTAAAATGCATAGCATTTTATTATTTTGTTTGGGATCTGCCCATTTATAAATGATGCAGAGCATCAATTCTGTTTGGGCTCTCCCCTTTTTATTGCATTACAATTTAATTAGGCCTGCTTGGTCTTTTTGATTTGGGCCTGGCCCTTTAAGAAATGCATTGCATTTGTCAGGCGCTTTTCGCCAATCCGAGAGCGCAAGTGCTTGTGGTGTTGACACGTGTCACACAAGCGCAGTGCGCTGCGCTAATGCGCTGCGCCTGCGCTGCTGACACGTCGCGCGCTCTGGTGGCTTGCGCCAGTCCAGGAGCACAACAGCACAATTTGCAAGTGCAAAGCACTATAATTTGAGAATCTTTTAGAACCAATGGTTCATGACAAAGTGCAAAGCACTGTTTGTTTTCTTCGATCTAATGAGAATCAAAGAAAACAAGTATTTCTTGTTTTTCTTGTTTAAAGAACCAATGGTTCATAAGAAGTGCAAAGCACTGTTTATTATATGAAGATCATTGATCTTGTTCTTAGATCAATGATCTATTAGAAGAGATTTCTTCCATTTTATGAAAGTTTTTACCTTTTTCTTGAAATTTCTTTAGAGTTCTCTCTGTTTGAAGCTCTTGATTTCTCAAAAATGTTGATGCCCTTGAATTGAGGTCTAGGGGCCTTTATATAGTACCCATAAATTTGTTAAAATTTGTTAGAGAGATCTTTTTCTAAGTGATTTGGGGAATTTTCCCCACCGTTGGATCTTTGATCCAAGGGCTTCTGTTTTACAGAAGACAATCTTCTTGTTTTTAACAAGATTGAGAAAGATCTTTCAGAATTTTAATTCTGTTTGGCGCAAGCGCACCAGCTCGTGACACGTGTCGCGCAGCGCCCAGCGCAGCGCAACTGCACTTGCGCAACTGCGCTGACACGTGTCGCGCAGCGCAGAGCGCAGCGCAACTGTGCTAGCGCAACTGTGCTTGCGCAACTGCGCTGCCACGTGTTGCGCAGCGCAGAGCGCAGCGCAGCTGCGCTGACACGTGTCGCGCATCGCAGAGCGCAAGTCAGCTGAAGCGTTGCTTCTTTAATTTTTATTGTAACTTTCAGAACAGAGCTTTGCTCTGATTGGGGGAAACATGAGTGTTGCTTTGTTTCCCGCCTTGGAATTTGAACAGAGCTTTGCTCTGATTGGTGTAAACAACTCTCACGACCCGAAATTTGTACGTGACGGCCCTAATACTACGCAACGTCTACAGGCGTAACGCAGTAAAAGAAAGCCAAAACCCAGAAATCTAAACCATTAAAAGACAAGAAAAGATAAGAAACATTGTTTAAAAGTCTTTGAAATCACAACCCAAATTTTTTAAAAGTCCAACTATATTTCCTTTAAAATTTCGGCAGCACCTCCTTTGTAAAAGCTAGCCTCAAAAATGGGTACAACATAAATATAAAGTAAAGCATCCCCAAACGGGAGCAAATACACGCCCAAAGGCGGAAAACAACCACCACAACAAATATACGACGCCGTAGCGAAGAAATAAAAGACGATAGAAAGGAAACTGTATAAAAGACAACAAGTCACAAATTATAAACAATATCGTCCTCACCAAGTCTCTAAGTCAACAAGAAAATATAGTAGATGGAGAGTACAAGGATACAACGAATATACAATACAACAAACGAATAACCACAAAACCCACCTAAGCAAACTGCACACTATGAGCTGATGCGGTATCCGTAGCAAAAGATGATAGAAGAATAGCCTGCCTCGACTACTCTGGGGAACGCCCTGCAAAACAAACTGTGGCACAACGGGGGTGAGTTGCCAACTCGTAAATAGTAAATAACATATGCAGGTAATCGCAAGTATGCACGTACAACGTGAATCTAATATGTGCAATTAATAGCAATAAAAAGTCATATGAATGCAATAATCATGAAAGGTACACTAGCAGGTACAACTAATACATGAAGCAATGCATGTAAATAAAGGTATGTAAATGCAACAGTCATGAAAGGTACTCTAATAGGTACTACTAATACATGAAGCAGTGCATAAACAATAAATGTGGAGTATGGAATGAAATATGTCATTTCCACGGAATCCTGACATCGTGGTAGGATCACAATCCATCAAGACAAATCTAAATCGCAGTTCCTCAAATCAGTCCCCAAATTGGTTCTCATATCATATAAGTCTCACAAATCCTGAATGTACAATATCGAATAAATCTCAGATATCCTGAATGTACAAATCAGCAATCTCATAAATATCATGTATCCAATATCAAATGAATCCCCTATATCCCAAATCAAATTATCAAGTAAAAATCTAGCATCCTAAATATATTTGCATGAATAAATATGATGATGTATATAATTTAATGTCAATACACATATATTAGCGTCTCATTCCACTAATATGGTGTAAGGGCATATATAACAGCGGCCTAAACCCCTGTTATATATACAAAGGAGTAAAAAGAAATATCATGAAACCAATGTATCAAGCATCGACACAGAAATGCAGGTCTATCAGGTGTTGTCACCAAGACTGTCCCCCTGATAGGTACGTATCATACGCTATCCCGAAAGCTCGAGTGCCTAGCTCTGACCCTCGCCTCTCGACGTATCTGTACGCACATGACTCCCGTCGGTATCCCCATGATAACCGCCGAGTCATTGGTAATGTCACCGGATGGTATGGTTTCCCCCACTAACTCATCTCCTCACTGAGATTCTTGCCCCGGGGTACCTCCGGGCCCCACCATGTACCCGCACACGGACCCCTCTGTTCCTCACGTGGGGTATATATATATCCGAACCGATAAATCTAATGGTGGCTGCTGAAATATCATATCAAGGGAAACCGGGTTTTTCAAATAATGCATAATTTCATGAACTCCCACGGTTCCCAAATCCAGAAAACATCATGAAAAATCCATATCTCAATGCGAAAATCCATGAATATAATATATGCAACATAAAACTGTAATGAAAGCATATAAAGGGAAAGCCGCTAATTAACTGCAACAAGTTAATATAAAATATCATGCGGTTCCTATTTTCTCCAATTCTAAATAACATCAAGTAAAGGTAAACATGTAGCTATAACCAGATATATGTGTAAACATGAAGGTATAGCAAGGTATATGTATCTACCTATCAATAATGATGTAATATACCCTCCAGGTATAAGTGAAGTATGTATGCAAGGTATACATGTAGCTATGTTATTATGTGTGTATGTACCTATCTCTAATGGTACAATACCCTATAGGTATATAGGTAACTAGCATGTAAGTATATCAGAGCATATGTGTAAGCATGTAGGTATACCGGTATGCTATAAGTCAATGCGTAAAGAAATATGAATCAAAGTCTCAATGTCCCTAACCAAGCAATATCATATCTATAAGTGGGTTGTGCGTGACATGGCAATTATTGATGGTGTGTGTAGCATACAATCAGTGCTCGTGCAACATGAATCGTCAATAATATGTGCAGTGTCCTATGGATACTAATCCAAGCACAACAATATCTAAGTAATAGGGTAAATGCGCAATTATAAATATGACATAGAATATGCGACAGAAATAACATCTCTAGCCCAGACGCATAACGCCATGCAGGCGATTCCCCTGTAGATGTTAAATCTACTCACCAACGCTCCAAGTTAGATGAATCCTACCACTTGTTTTCCCTTTGTAGCAGTGTCTGAAGTCCCCGTCTGCGAACCTAAAATTTCACAAACACAACACATAAGCAAAACATCCTACAATGATGAAAAGATGACGAAACGCGATGAAAACGCCCGGAAAATTACACTGCGCACTTAGCGCATCTAACGCGCACGACATCGGTCAAAAACCCTAAGTAGGGTCGCTAAACTACGAAACACCAAGTCTAGACTCCGATCGTCCCGATCGCGCAACACAACAAATTAAAATGCGAGGAATATAATAGATATAAGATCGCAATGACTAATCGAACCCACGTCGGAAAAACCCCGAAACCTAGAAAACAACTTATCACAATATTTCGCAGTAGAATCAGGCTAACACATACAAACACCTTATAATAGCTTAACTAAGCAATCTAAACCATTTCTATATTTTTAACACTACCTAATTAAGTTTTAGCAAAAACCTAGTAAGCAAAAATCTTAATTAAACAAAATATTCATTAACAATAATTAGCATTTCTACTAGGTTAAGCTTTTCCTAATCACAAATTAACACTTCAATTAAACATTAAACACTTAAATAAAGCTTTAACCTTAACTTGAATTTCTAAAACCATTTCTAGAATTTCGAAACATGAAATTTAAAGCTTAAATTAACATCTAATTAAGCTAGCATAAAGATTTAAACTTAACAATTAAGGATTTGGGTTAGGATTTTATACCTCCAATTGATTCAAAAACTTGCAACAAGAAAACCAAGATTAGCCTCCAAAATCAAGACTCCATGAAGAACCAAGCATGGTTTAGGGTTAAGGAAATGAAGGAAAATGATTATATTTGAATTTTTGTGATTTTATTTGGATTTTTCATGTTTTATTTTGTCTTGAAATGAAGAAAATTGAGTGAGGAAGCACAAGGGCAGCAAGGGGGAGAGAGGGGCCGGCCAAATCAAGGAGGGGGGTGTTTTTATGAATTTTTGTGAAGAAAGTTCTAGTGAAAATACAATAAATGCTTCATTAAATGCATTTTGCCACCTTTCTTTCTCTTTCTTTTTCTTTTAAAAAAAAATTAAATCCTTTGACCAGAAAAAATCTAGATATTTAAAAAGAAGGTTCTAAAATAATTTTAGTGATGATTTTAAAGAATTTTCATTTAGAAGAAATTTCCCGATTTTCGAGCATATTTTACCGGCTAAAATAATATTTTATTTGGGGAAAATTCTATCTGAACCAAAACCTCCCAAATACCCCCAAAGTTCGCGCACTAGCTTTATTTTAGCTAAACTATGTGCCGGCAAGTTTCTAAGGACGTTTGATCGAAATCGGGTTAAAACGGAAAATACCGACAATTTTGCCCTAAAAAGGAAAAATCCGCAAAACGATTTCTGAAACGTTACAACCACCCCTAGACTAGATATTTGACAAATCAAACGAAGAGACCGGACTGTATGGGTAGTGTTACTGACAGGATTTACAGGAGTATGAAAAGGTTTGCTTGTTGATCTTGTGATCGCTTAATATCCGGGTGGCCGTTACATTTAGCTGACCGCTTGTGGCTTGTGGATGTTTGATATGATCGTCACCTACTGCCGGCGTATTGACGTGTCTTAGAGTCCCACATAGGAGTTTCCTAGCTCAGGCGAAAAGATATGGTGTGCATATGAGATATGCGCGGGGGCTCGATTAAATGCGTGTATATGATACCGCGTTTTAATTGGGCATTTACTATTGGTCGGGTCGTATGAGATATGACCGGTTTATTAAATCAAGTGTTGATTTAATATTGACTTTTAGCTCACTTGTTTAAACCTTTTCTATTTTGATATGTCCATGAATGTATGTATGCATATATACATGTTGATATGAATGCACACATACATACATACATGTGTCATAGTTGTTTATACATAGGAGATAGCAATGCAAGACTCACATGGTTGATATATATGTGTATATATTTTCATTATTGAGAAAAAGATTAAATCATGGTTGAATATTCTTCATTACTATTCTTTACTTGACCTAAGTTTTGACCATGTTTTAATTCCTTTGTTCTTTAACTCACAAATGAAAATATCTAAATATTTATTAACCATGGTTTGGATATGAGTGTGACTCATTTATCTATTTTTCTTTTTCTCATTTATCATAAGAATTATCATTATCATAAAAGAGCTCATGCTAGCCATCTTCTTCTTCTTCCTCCTTCATGTTCATTTGATTTTTCTTTAGAGTGAGGAACACAAAAGGAAAGGGTTTTTAAGTGAGAACACAAACCACATCACCAATCTATACTACTCTAGCCCCTTAGTGTAGATTGTTTTGCTGCATCTTCATCTTGATCAAGTGGAGCAAGGAGCTTGAGCAAAGGGAATCCGGGTGGATCGTCGTGGACTTGGAAGGGTTCAACCAAGCCGGTTCAAACTCAAATTGATCCAAGAAGTTAAGGAGGGAGGTCTACAAAGATTGTATTTCTCCCCACTTAGTGTTAGACACTTCATAGTATGTGACACTATATGTTGTTACCCCGGATTTCTGGTTCGATTCATGGTTAGGATTGTTTAGCACCCCCTAAATTTTTGTTATAGCATGTGTGATGCAACCCTAACCCTAGGCATAGTGCTAAAGAATCCCTATACAACTAAAACCTGTTTGCACGACTCATTTGAGCCGTGGTAGGATAGTAATCAAAGCACAGTGGGAACTTACACGAGTCAAATGACGATCTCAGGTCGATAGACTAACCTGTACACATGTCACCAGGGAACAACTATCTGACAATAGGTATAATACCAACTAGCATATTCCCGGCGAGTCTGTCTGGTGTACTCATAACCCAATGAGCACCTGTATACATCTTAGGTGAACCAACTGACACCAATGGATTGTGAGACCACCGCCCCTCGTCGGGGTCTCGATCCGTATACACTAGTCTACTCTCGGGGTATTGATGCCCAGTCTCGAAACTCCCACGACTAGGGACACTTTAAGGATGTGCTTTGTCACGACCCGAAAGTACAGAATATGACCGGCACTTAAACTGCGAACGTCTCGAGGCGTACGTAATCTAAGTAAACCGAAAACCCAGAAATCCAAACCAAGAAAAGTAGTAGAGTGAAGGAAAACCAATTTAAAACAAGTAGTTTTAATAGCATAAGCCGAATTATGCGGTTTTTAAGAACATCAAAATTTACTGAAAATTTCGGCAGAGTCTCCTTTGTAAATACTGGCTCCCAAACGGGATACAACATGAATAGTATACGAAATCACTAAAAAGGCATCCCCGAGTGGGAGCTAGCTCTTCGTCAATCGACGGTCACAACCACACAAGCAATATAATATACAACGCCAACGGCGAGGATCAAAACTCAAAAGGAAACTCAAAACCACCAGAAATATAACGAGCGACTCTAAGATCGAAAGAATAAACAACACTGGTCTCTATCTCAAAAAATACATGTTTGGTTGATGGAATTTACTAGATACAACGGAATGATATCATACAAGGTAATATGATGGGTACGATACAAGAAAAACCCACCTACTAGCAAGTCGCCCGAATGAAACTGAGCCCGCAAAGCCGTAATTAAACCTGTACGGCAAAACCAGCAAGAAACTGGGGTACAACGGGGGTGAGTTGCCAACTCGTGAATAGAAAAACATCTACGCACAGAAATCGCATAAATAACACAACCTAGGTCAATGATCATAATATATCCTCAAAAATGTATATAACATGCAGCCTATAACAAGGCTAGGGTAAATATCTAACCCGAGTGTAATCTCATGTGGCCGTGTCTGTGCCTCAGGTAGCAATATATCATATGAATGAGGTATGAATGCATGAAAACAGAATACATGTAAATGAAGAAACTGTTTTCATAAATTAGTGAGATTTCCTTCGTATTTTTAAACTGAGGTATCATAAATGAAATCAGTATCAACAGTGTCTAGCATCGACACAAAACATAAATCTCACTGTCTCGAAATATCAATGTCTCAATCTCAATATCTAGGGTGCCGTCAGTCCAGACCGGCCCCTACCATCCATCTCAAGACCACGACGGTATCCTCCGGATATCCGACGCGTCGGGTAATATCACCGGTAGGTAATCTGTCCCCTGCCAGGCTCAACGTCAACACCACATTCATCTTGCCTCGGGGTACCATACCGGGCCCACCATGTACCCGTGACGGTTCCTCCACTCCTCGACACGGATCTCGAAAACCACAGCAAACTCATGGTGGACGACACTTACATCACTAGAAAACCGCAATTTACATATTTTAAAGGGTTAATAAGTTTAGAAATTTTGCGGCTTTCCCCCGAAATCCAGAAATATCATAAATCTCAAGAAGTCATCACAAGTGCATATGTCAATGCTAATGAATGTATATGGTGTCAATAACCAAGTTGCAATGTATGATTAATAACTAGGCATGAACAATGGAATAACAGTATGCATGAAGTGACAAGTAATAACTACCATGTCTAAACTGGCATATAACCCAGGTACACTAATATCATATCAACCTACTAACTAACAAGCTAAGCCAAGCAAATATATTCTCTAAAGTGTACGTGACATGGCAATTACCGATGAAGATGTGTGTGAGCCGGCAAGTAGGTGTACGTGGTACATACGCATCATCGGTAATGGTGCTGGTGTCCTAACAGCATGCTATTAATAATGCAATAAGAAATTATAATATAAGTATGCGATGCGGAGCGAACAGTAAAAATGAGCGGGAGCTGAATACTAGACACAACGATAACTAAACTGTAATAATCTAATATAAATCCTACAAATGGTGCCTTTTGAAATAACACAAATCATGGGGTTTTGAAAATTGGGGCTACGGTGTTTTTATGAAAAGATGAGTCTTTTGAAATATCCGTAGGATCCCTTGGGCTGTCTTTTAAAATACCCACGATTAGTTAGTTTTTGAAATAGGTAGGAGTCTAATCTAATCTAACAGCTACACTAAACTATACGGCTGAACTAACAAGCTGAACTAAAGGTAAGGAAACCGCCTAACGTCTGAGTCGATACATATACATACCTGTATATATATTAGTCGGTGATCCCGCCTCAATAATATCATATCCGATACCATATCTATAATCAGACATCCCAAGTCAAGAGTGCGGATCAATCATCAAGATATAGCTCGTACGTAAATCCGTCGTACGGCATCCCCCAATTCTGGGTACGGGTCAAAATCACATTCATCATACTATTCACCTGGTATCCTCTTTATCAATATCATGAGCTAGTACTGATCTACGTCTAGTACAATACTGATATCGCCTAAGTATGCATGCACGTGTGTAAAAACTACGTCCAGGACCCGCTACAACGTCATGTCGTATCTAAGATACGAACCCTGCTATATCACCGATCTCACGGCCTCAAATCAAATCTCATCGACTCAGCTCAACCCCAAGTATCATCCTCAATCCGTATGTGAACACATAGTCCCATACCCATGTGAACCCGTAACTAAAAAGAATCCCATGAGCACATATCAATAGGAATGTATGCAAGTATGTATGTGTGTATGTGTAGTGCAACACTACCCTAGGGTTCGCAACACTAAAGTAATCCAACACACCAATATCCATCCTAAGCATCGTTATTAATCCCAAATAACATATAATAAATGTTGGAGTGTATACGCATCCGTATACACCACCACAGACTGCGGGGGTGCTATACGCCATCCACCCGACTTCTCCCCGTAGATATAAATCTACTCACCTGGTCCTCGCTCGCCGGTGCCGACGTCGCCACGCGCTTGCTTGTCGTCTCGAAGTCCGCATGGGGTACCTACATATCATAACGCACCGTGTCACATTAAAACTAAATTCGAAATCGAAACGGCATACGAAAATCAAATCGGCACGCGTATCACGCATAGGTCCAAACCTATCGCCTACGCATGCAAGAATAGTCAAACCAACCCTCGATGTCGATGTACAAACGTCAAACCATCGAGAAAAATCCAATCACACTCATTTGCACATTCACGAACACAAATTTTAATATAAACTAGGTTAAAACTCACAAAAACCCCAATTTCACTTAAAAAGTCATTTTTTCGAAAATCTAGTAAGCACAATTCGCCGTTTTTGTACAAAACATGATGTTTAAATGAATGTAGCTGCCAATATACTTATTAAATATCTTAAATAAGTCATAGAAACAATTTCCAGAATTTAATCTCATTAAATTCCAAAAACCCTAATATTCTAGTTTACAAAAATACCCTTTTTAACAATTTCAAAGCAAAAATGCACAAACTACAATCTAGCTTAGATTTGCATGATCTAAAGCATTAAACCACACTTAATAAAGTTAATGAAGTCATGAAAAACCTAAACACATTTTTAATCCCAAGTATTTAACCAAATTCAAAAATCTAGTAGGCT
Organism: Agapanthus africanus; assembly: GCA_030015575.1. NCBI lineage: Eukaryota > Viridiplantae > Streptophyta > Magnoliopsida > Asparagales > Amaryllidaceae > Agapanthus > Agapanthus africanus. The sequence continues at coordinate 122,636,056 of JASDDO010000004.1, read as the reverse complement.
AGTAGGCAAATTAGCACATTAACACAATTTTTTTAAACTAACCATTAGCACTAGCTACTAATCTTGTATTAACATGACAAAAAGCCTAAATATAACACACAACCATACACCAATTCTACAAAACCCTAACTTGCATTCAAATTCATAACTTGAATTCCAAAACTTGCAATTAAACTCACATATCCAAATTAACACTTAATTAAATTAGCTTAAGTAATTAGTAACAAATTAAGCAAAAAAAATGTTTAGAATTATACCCAAAACATATGAAGATCCACAAGCACACATAGCCCTCCAAAATACTCCCTTGCCACCAAAATCCATGCTATACGGGCTAAGCTAAAATGGGTAGGAGTCGGATTTTGATTTGGATTTTTGCTTGATTTTTTGTGGATTTTTCTTTGATGGAACAAAGAGAGGAGAAGAGGAAAATGGGGCTGTTGGGGGGGTTACTGATTTCGGCCAGGTTGTGGGGGGTTTGGGTGAGGGAGGAGAGAGAGTGAGGTGGAGAAAATAACAAGTAAGGAAGTCCAAGTCAACACAAAGTCAAAAGTCCAACTCATTTATCCATTTTCTTTTCTTTTCTTTCATTTCTTTTCCTTGAAATCCAAGTGGGGACAAAAGAGGGGGCTGCTGAATTCTTCAAGGGGATAAGTGAATGGGGGTGTGTGGGTGTGGGTACGGGTGTGGGGTGATGAAAAATGATAAATACAATACCCCAAACATCCATTTACGCTAAAAAAAGCCTTTTTTTTCTTCAATAATTTCTAAACCGTTTTGGCAAATGATTTCGTTCCAAAAACCACATGATAAAATTTTATTTAATGTTTTATGATGCACAAAATTTGGTTCAACTCATTCCAATTTGTAATTTTCCCTAATTAAATGTATTAGTGACGGCTTAAAATAATAATAAAATAATATTTTTTCAGAAAATTTGAAATTTCACCAGCGGCTCAATAAACACCAAATAATAGCAATTACATAGCTAGAATATGTATATTTAATTTTTATAATAAGATATTTGCATTTTGACTTTTTTACAGAAAACCCCCTTATTTTACCGATTTTTCGAAATTTCACCGAAACGATTTTCAAAACGTTACAATCTTCCCCCCTTAAAGAAATTCGGTCCCCGAATTTAAATTCAAACTCCCCCAAATACTAAAACATCTAAGAAAAACCATCAAGTCGTCGGGGCTCCGAAATTGTAACTACATAAAACAAATCGTAGCGCAGCGCATGCGCTTGAAAAATGAGCATATAACTCAAATCGAAACTCCGTCAAGCATCCTGCAATCATCGGAGTCATGGAGAAGACATCAATGCCAAATCCAAATCAAAACCAATATGACTAACTCGAAACTATACCTGTAAATATCGAATCTATATCTGTAAGTATCTGAAGGAAATGCATGCCAAATCTCTTTAAGTCGCTGTGCAACGCGTATAACACTGCACAGTGGCGGACGTCTATCATAAGAAAATAATTATATACATATATACCTTTGTTTGAAATGTACGTTCCGCCGTTTTGGAAACAATTTAGAAGGGTCTCCTTGTTTTAAACATTTCGTGTCATATCAGACACGTAGGTAAATACTGAGGCTATAGCTCGCTTTTTGGAAATCCCATCAATAACTATCAATGCATGCAAAATATATTCAGGTACTGTCCTCTGACTAGTCCTGCTCAGTACGAAAACACATAGCAATATCATAAAAACGTACTGCTCTATACGAAATCAATCCCCAAAATATGCACATGAATGCTACGTGCGTCTGGTGCGCACGGAAATCAAAATCCATGAATATGCCATACATGCGCACAGAAACAACATCTAAGTGCATCGGGTGTGCACGAAATATCTGTCGTAGGCAACGTGTGTGCCTAACAGCAAAATCAGGTGCATCTGACATGCACGAAAAATCTCGAATTAGTGCATCTGGTGTGCACCAAATTGCATCTCGTAACAGGCGCCCAACAGGTGCTAAAAATCCAAATCAGGTGCATCCATCGTGCACGAAATCATGAAATCCAATATCAAGCGCCGAACGTGCGCAAAATCAATCAGGTGCACAAGGTGCACAAAACAAATATCGAGTATCACCATCGAAATCGAAGTCCAGTGCATCTAAGTGCACAAAAGGCGTATCACTGCACTGCAAGCATATATAAACTATACAGAGTGCAGGAACCAAATCGTGTGCATGCATACGCACAAAACCAACTCAACTGTTTAAAATCGTAAAATCACAAACATGTGAAACTGAAGCACGAAAACGATATCAAGTGCAACACTGTGCAAAGATCGTAAATCCTCAATCATCAAAATCAAATCATACGAATAAATCACCCAAAACATCGTAATCAACAATGGCGGAATAGTACTGCTCAAGCGCATCCTCTAAGAATATCGGCCAACCGTCGCGGTCACTAGTAGGATGTCTCGTCGATGATCATGAACTCTATCCTACTGGCGTGCGTAACCATGACCACTCCTGGGTCAAGGTCTTCACTGTGAATTACCAATCTTTCGGTCCATCGGCTCATCGGCCCTGTCAGGTGTGCTAACGGGGACGATTCCGTTCTGGCACTTCTCTGGTCATCTCTTGGTCAATCATCGCGACTACTCGTAAGACAGCATATTATTGGCGTCGGCCTCTGGCTCTCTGAATGTACGTGACACATCTGATCCTGGGTGCAAGTATCATTGCAGCAGTGTCCTGGAAGGAATCCTGCTCACGGTCTCTTCCATGTCTCGTCTCTGCCAACTGTTCGGAAGTCATCGTCCTTTCCTATATCTGCATCTTGCTCTGGAACGGCTGCACACCCACCGCGACTCCTTCTGGAAGGTATATCCAGTACTCTGCCACGGCATGCGCATCGCATCACTGATGTCGGCGGAGTAGAACATCATCTCATCTAGATCTGGTGCGAACCTCTTACACCACTTTTCTCTAATGTCGTCTGCTTTGGACTCGTCTCGTCGCGGCTGCATGGACTGAGCTCCAACGACTATCCTCGAATCTGGAGTCTCCCAAGAAATGCATCTCACCACCTAGCATCCGAATTAAGTCGAACCATCCAATCGATTGTCAAAACCTCATAATCCCCCAAGGGCTCAACATCTTGGGTACAGTTTAATAGTATCGAGTACATACCACAGCATCGGTGGTCCAGCCGTAGAAGGGCAAACCCAAGCCTCACTAATGGCGCCGTAGAACTGCCGCAAACCCGAAGGTTCAAAGACTTTCACACGGTCATTAAGTCGAGTTAGGGTTTCATTCTTCTAGAGGGACCATAGAATTGCCTGCATGTCTTTCCGATTACTTTAAACTTGGTATAATAGGTTTCCTACATTCGATCGTCTCTGTCGACCCTCACGTCTCTGCGTGAAGTCGTCTCTAGCTGGAATCAATCTATCTGATGACCTCGCATCGGGATAAGCGAACGATCCACATGTCCTAGTCATTCATCCTAGATGACTAGCGACCTCCTATCATCTCTTAGTACAACTTATACTGCAATAGCTCCAACATCTGGGACGATATCTCGTCGTTCGCAGCAATAACTGGCTCACTCGTCTGCATGCTGAACCGTGCCTCAATCATCAGGAGTAAGCAACACACCAATGGTCATCAAAATCTGGCTGGCCTCCATCATTGGCTCAATTCTCTAGTGTCGATCAACACCTCCGAGTAACCTCATAAAGGCGATCTGCCAAACGCTCGTGGCACGGAAACACAGTAAAAAGACACATCTCTGCAATCGTGTGTCGTCGGAATTTCGCCCTGGTCAGTCCTCGTTCGTGAAGAGCTTGTGCTGACCGCAACTCTAGCCGTAGCTCTCCCTGCCCGTAACCGTAGCAGCAAAACCAAACTGGTACCGATGAGGCTAGATCAGGAAGGAATATAATACTGAACAAGGAAATGTACATCCTAAGGCTTCATAAGTGGAGTGGCGTGTCGTAAATATGCCGCGGAACATATCAACGGTACGTCACTCTACTTTAGTCACCTATTCCATCAACCAAGGGTCATCCTACGCTCCGAAGGTTAAAACCTAACGCTCTGATACCAACTTTGTCACGACCCGAAAGTACGGAACATGACCGGCACTTAAACTGCGAACGTCTTGAGGCGTACGTAATCTAAGTAAACCGAAAACCCAGAAATCCAAACCAAGAAAAGTAGTAGAGTGAAGGAAAACCAATTTAAAACAAGTAGTTTTAATAGCATAAGCCGAATTATGCGGTTTTTAAGAACATCAAAATTTACTGAAAATTTCGGCAGAGTCTCCTTTGTAAATACTGGCTCCCAAACGGGATACAACATGAATAGTATACGAAATCACTAAAAAGGCATCCCCAAGCGGGAGCTAGCTATTCGTCAATCGACGGTCACAACCACACAAGCAATATAATATACAACGCCAACGGCGAGGATCAAAACTCAAAAGGAAACTCAAAAGCACCAGAAATATAACGAGCGACTCTAAGGTCGAAAGAATAAACAACACTGGTCTCTATCTCAAAAAATACATGTTTGGTTGATGGAATTTACTAGATACAACGGAATGATATCATACAAGGTAATATGATGGGTACGATACAAGAAAAACCCACCTACTAGCAAGTCGCCCGAATGAAACTGAGCCCGCAAAGCCGTAATTAAACCTGTACGGCAAAACCTGCAAGAAACTGAGGCACAACGGGGGTGAGTTGCCAACTCGTGAATAGAAAAACATCTACGCACAGAAATCGCATAAATAACGCAACCTAGGTCAATGATCATAATATATCATCAAAAATGTATATAACATGCAGCCTATAACAAGGCTAGGGTAAATATCTAACCCGAGTGTAATCTCATGTGGCCGTGTCTGTGCCTCAGGTAGCAATATATCATATGAATGAGGTATGAATGCATGAAAACAGAATACATGTAAATGAAGAAACTGTTTTCATAAATTAATGAGATTTCCTTCGTATTTTTAAACTGAGGTATCATAAATGAAATCAGTATCAACAGAGTCTAGCATCGACACAAAACATAAATCTCACTGTCTCGAAATATCAATGTCTCAATCTCAATATCTAGGGTGCCGTCAGTCCAGACCGGCCCCTACCATCCATCTCAAGACCACGACGGTATCCTCCGGATATCCGACGCGTCGGGTAATATCACCGGTAGGTAATCTGTCCCCTGCCAGGCTCAACGTCAACACCACATTCATCTTGCCCCGGGGTACCATACCGGGCCCACCATGTACCCGTGACGGTTCCTCCACTCCTCGACACGGATCTCGAAAACCACAGCAAACTCATGGTGGACGACACTTACATCAGTAGAAAACTGCAATTTACATATTTTAAAGGGTTAATAAGTTTAGAAATTTTGCGGCTTTCCCCCGAAATCCAGAAATATCATAAATCTCAAGAAGTCATCACAAGTGCATATGTCAATGCTAATGAATGTATATGGTGTCAATAACCAAGTTGCAATGTATGATTAATAACTAGGCATGAACAATGGAATAACAGTATGCATGAAGTGACAAGTAATAACTACCATGTCTAAACTGGCATATAACCCAGGTACACTAATATCATATCAACCTACTAACTAACAAGCTAAGCCAAGCAAATATATTCTCTAAAGTGTACGTGACATGGCAATTACCGATGAAGATGTGTGTGAGCCGGCAAGTAGGTGTACGTGGTACATACGCATCATCGGTAATGGTGCTGGTGTCCTAACAGCATGCTATTAATAATGCAATAAGAAATTATAATATAAGTATGCGATGCGGAGCGAACAGTAAAAATGAGCGGGAGCTGAATACTAGACACAACGATAACTAAACTGTAATAATCTAATATAAATCCTACAAATGGTGCCTTTTGAAATAACACAAATCATGGGGTTTTGAAAATTGGGGCTACGGTGTTTTTATGAAAAGATGAGTCTTTTGAAATATCCGTAGGATCCCTTGGGCTGTCTTTTAAAATACCCACGATTAGTTAGTTTTTGAAATAGGTAGGAGTCTAATCTAATCTAACAGCTACACTAAACTATACGGCTGAACTAACAAGCTGAACTAAAGGTAAGGAAACCGCCTAACGTCTGAGTCGATACATATACATACCTGTATATATATTAGTCGGTGATCCCGCCTCAATAATATCATATCCGATACCATATCTATAATCAGACATCCCAAGTCAAGAGTGCGGATCAATCATCAAGATATAGCTCGTACGTAAATCTGTCGTACGGCATCCCCCAATTCTGGGTAAGGGTCAAAATCACATTCATCATACTATTCACCTGGTATCCTCTTTATCAATATCATAAGCTGGTACTGATCTACGTCTAGTACAATACTGATATCGCCTAAGTATGCATGCACGTATGTAAAAACTACGTCCAGGACCCGCTACAACGTCATGTGGTATCTAAGATACGAACCCTGCTATATCACCGATCTCACGGCCTCAAATCAAATCTCATCGACTCAGCTCAACCCCAAGTATCATCCTCAATCCGTATGTGAACACATAGTCCCATACCCATGTGAACCCATAACTAAAAAGAATCCCATGAGCACATATCAATAGGAATGTATGCAAGTATGTATGTGTGTATGTGTAGTGCAACACTACCCTAGGGTTCACAACACTAAAGTAATCCAACACACCAATATCCATCCTAAGCATCGTTATTAATCCCAAATAACATATAATAAATGTTGGAGTGTATACGCATCCGTATACACCACCACGGACTGCGGGGGTGCTATACGCCATCCACCCGACTTCTCCCCGTAGATATAAATCTACTCACCTGGTCCTCGCTCGCCGGTGCCGACGTCGCCACGCGCTTGCTTGTCGTCTCGAAGTCCGCATGGGGTACCTACATATCATAACGCACCGTGTCGCATTAAAACTAAATTCGAAATCGAAACGGCATACGAAAATCAAATCGGCACGCGTATCACGCATAGGTCCAAACCTATCGCCTACGCATGCAAGAATAGTCAAACCAACCCTCGATGTCGATGTACAAACGTCAAACCATCGAGAAAAATCCAATCACACTCATTTGCACATTCACGAACACTAATTTTAATATAAACTAGGTTAAAACTCACAAAAACCCCAATTTCACTTAAAAAGTCATTTTTCCGAAAATCTAGTAAGCACAATTCGCCGTTTTTGTACAAAACATGATGTTTAAATGAATGTAGCAGCCAATATACTTATTAAATATCTTAAATAAGTCATAGAAACAATTTCCAGAATTTAATCTCATTAAATTCCAAAAACCCTAATATTCTAGTTTACAAAAATACCCTTTTTAACAATTTCAAAGCAAAAATGCACAAACTACAATCTAGCTTAGATTTGCATGATCTAAAGCATTAAACCACACTTAATAAAGTTAATGAAGTCATGAAAAACCTAAACACATTTTTAATCCCAAGTTTTTAACCAAATTCAAAAATCTTGTAGGCAAATTAGCACATTAACACAATTTTTTTAAACTAACCATTAGCACTAGCTACTAATCTTGTATTAACATGACAAAAAGCCTAAATATAACACACAACCATACACCAATTCTACAAAACCCTAACTTGCATTCAAATTCATAACTTGAATTCCAAAACTTGCAATTAAACTCACATATCCAAATTAACACTTAATTAAATTAGCTTAAGTAATTAGTAACAAATTAAGCAACAAAAATGTTTAGAATTATACCCAAAACATATGAAGATCCACAAGCACACATAGCCCTCCAAAATTCTCCCTTGCCACCAAAATCCATGCTATACGGGCTAAGCTAAAATGGGTAGGAGTCGGATTTTGATTTGGATTTTTGCTTGATTTTTTGTGGATTTTTCTTTGATGGAACAAAGAGAGGAAAATGGGGCTGTTGGGGGGGGGGGGTTACTGATTTCGGCCAGGTTGTGGGGGGTTTGGGTGAGGGAGGAGAGAGAGTGAGGTGGAGAAAATAACAAGTAAGGAAGTCCAAGTCAACACAAAGTCAAAAGTCCAACTCATTTATCCATTTTCTTTTCTTTTCTTTCATTTCTTTTCCTTGAAATCCAAGTGGGGACAAAAGAGGGGGCTGCTGAATTCTTCAAGGGGATAAGTGAATGGGGGTGTGTGGGTGTGGGTACGGGTGTGGGGTGATGAAAAATGATAAATACAATACCCCAAACATACATTTACGCTAAAAAAAAGCTTTTTTTTCTTCAATAATTTCTAAACCGTTTTGGCAAATGATTTCGTTCCAAAAACCACATGATAAAATTTTATTTAATGTTTTATGATGCACAAAATTTGGTTCAACTCATTCCAATTTGTAATTTTTCCTAATTAAATGTATTAGTGACGACTTAAAATAATAATAAAATAATATTTTTTCAGAAAATTTGAAATTTCACCAGCGGCTCAATAAACAACAAATAATAGCAATTACATAGCTAGAATATGTATATTTAATTTTTATAATAAGATATTTGCATTTTGACTTTTTTACAGAAAACCCCCTTATTTTACCGATTTTTCGAAATTTCACCGAAACGATTTTCAAAACGTTACATGCTTATAGACCACCCAACTCTCGCGTATATGATCGCCATCATACTGCTGGTAGTCAAGCAAAAATCTTATGGGCTCTATCAACATGTAATAGTGATCTGTAATGTCACCTGAAACATGTACATGATGATAAAGACAAGACAGATAGTAACTATCATCTCAAGTAAGATTGTTCTACCGGTATAGGTCCTCCTTCAATCATTGCAATCACGTACCTACGATCTAATAATTGATTTGAGGACACTATAGCCAACATCTTACCCTCTCTCGAAATGTCTGTTAGATCTGGAAGAAACCTTGGATGAAGACGAAGCTACGGAGGAAGGCTACGCTCAATACTCGACTTATGATTAGGACTTTTGTTTTCTTATTTTCCTTTTCTTTTTCCCACCTATGGCTTTTTTTATTGATGTAATAAACTTTGGAATTATCGTCTATAATAAACTCTGGTCAATGAATAAAGTTGATTTTCTTTTACTTATTTTTGTATACTCCTACATATTTTACGTTTAGCGTAACTGTATCGGGTAGAATATCTACTTGATACAGTTACGTTGCGGGCCTTGTCGCGTCTCCGCTCCCGTAATTTGGGAAGCGAGACGAGACACAATTTACGGCAGGTATGTGTATGGTAGATGGAATTTTGATTAACTCTTACTTCCAATTGATCCACGGGTGTTTTCAATTGGTAGAGGATTAATTAGTTTCTTAGTTTATGATTAATAGTTCACGATCAAGTATATTTTGGTTTAAAGGTCAAGTATGATTAATTGAGCTCAAGTATATTTTCGTTTAAAGGTCAAGTATGATTAATTGAGCTTTACTGATACTCAAATCGTAACCATAACACAAAAGTTTGGGTTATCAGTTATCGATCGAATCATATCCATAATCCTAAATTTTGGTATTTCACTAGTTCGATCCAAATTCCTTCATACAATACTATTCTAAGTATGAAAATTAATAAACTTCACAAGTTACAATCATAACCACAGTAACCCGAACAAATTTTTTTTTAGGGTTTTTATAATTTAGACTAATAACAACAAAAAATAATAATTTAGTATACATTTTCATTAATAATTTCTGGAAATAGATCAAATTTTAATCTTTTATCCCGAATCCATTAGATTTAGAGACATGTTTTGGGGATCCAAATATAGATAGATAGATAAAGATAGAGGGGGAGGGGAGGGGAGGGGAGAGAGGGAGGGAGGCCTCCACTGCCGCTGTGATGAGAGTGGGGGAGACTCTGGATTTGCGGGTGTTTGAGTGTGGGGGATTCGTTTTGGGGTAGAAATGAGATCAACCCGAAAGGTTATGGGGTTATATTTACTGCAATTATTTCGTCACACTAATCGCGATGAAATGGGTGCAGTTATGTTGTGGACCTTTTCATGAAAAGAGAGTTCAGTTCATCGTCCAAAGTCCGACGAGATAGGCTCTTGTAGTGTTAGTCTGTTTGTCAGGCAACAATGTTAGGCTTTTCTTCACATTTTTGGAGTGCTAAAACAGTGGCAGGACAAAGATGTTTGAAATTATTTTTTGTCCTCCAGCAAGTAACACTACAGACCCATATTTAGTTATTAAGTCTACACTCAATGCACCACAAAAGTTCATATAGATTTAAACCCACTGAATTAGAATTTTGTCATAAAATCACATAAGGAAGAACAACAATATGAGATTACATTTTATTAATCATAATCCTCACTACAAGTTCTAATAAGTTGTATGACGAAGTTATCATTCCCAGGAATGCCACCGGTATAGATTTGTCATGTATTGACGTACGTCGCTTCCTGCTTTCGTCCTCGAGCAAGCAGCACTACAGACGAATATTTAGTTATTAAGTCTACACTCAATGCATCACAAAAGTTCATATAAATTTAAACCCTCTGAATTAGCATTTGTCATAAAATCACAAAAGGAGGAACATCAATATGAGATTACATTCTATTGATCATAATCCTCACAACAAGTTCTAATAAGTTGTATGATGAAGTTATTATTACTAGAAATGCTACCGGTAAAGATTTTTCTAGTATTTACGCACCTTGCTTCCTGCTCATAAGTTGTGAATCTTGTGATGGTTGTACTAATAAACACATCCATCTGTACTATTAAATAGCTCCATCCGAAGAGACGCCATGGGCATGGATAGTACCAATGGAGGGCACATCGGTACTTAGTTACAATTTGTTAGTGTATATGCCCTAGAGGCCATTACTGTATCATACTAGTTTGTATATTACTTAATGGAAGCTTGGGATATTCACAGTTGTATATACAATCTTGCTCGAAATGGTAGTATGCTACTTGGTTTGTCTCTGCTTTAATATGTGCATGTGTTTCTTTTAGCATATTGCTGGTATACATATTAGTAGAGCCCTTAGGATCCTTGCTTGATTACCAGCGTTGTGATGGCGCTCGCACTCGTGGGAGCTGGGTAATCTATAAGCACATCCTTATATAGGTCCCTGGTCGTTGGACTATCGAGACAGGGCATCGATACTCCGGAGTAGACTAGCGTATGCGCTTCTCATCCCAGTGTGGGAGACGGTCTGTCCCACAGCCGTTAGTACGTCGTACTTGAGATAGTATGCGGGTGCTCGTTAGGTTACGAGTACACTGGACAGGACTCGTCGGGAACTGTTGGTTGGTAATATACCTATCGTCAGTTATCAGTTCCCAGGTGACATGAGTACAGCTTAGTCCGCTGACTTGACACTGTCACTTCGTCTCGAGTGTGTTCCCACTGCACTTTGATTACTACCCTACCACGGCTCAAAGGAGTCGTGCAAACAGGTAGTTTTTGGGTGCAGTCCCGAAGCACTTGGAGGCAGTGACGGTTAGACAGGATTCGTCTCTCCCGGTATTGGGGGTTGACATCGCGCTGTGTCCAGGAGAGCCATTACACGAGTAGTCCCTGGCCAGGGCAAGCGGGATATACTGGTAGGCTTCCAGTGTTATCTCAGGGTGTTCTGGGCTACACTCCGACACGACTTGTACCGCTATTAGGGGACTGACGTTCACCGCCCCCCTAGGCCCGCCATGCGATGTATCAGACGAACAGACCGGACTGTACGGAGACTGTCACATACAGGCTCAGTAGGAGTGCAGATGGGGTTCACCTCGTCAGTCTTCTTATCGACATCTACCTGGGGACCGTTACGTACAGCTAGTGCCGCTTGCGGTCTGTGGTTAAACCCACTGCCAGCGTAGTGTCGAGTCTTTAGAGTCCCACACAGAGAGATATTCGCCTTTAGGCAAAATGAGTAGAGGTCGCATGGTTTTGCGACAGAGTTCGTTCGCATCCGCGCACTTGTGCACGTTTGCTGTCCGGACAGTTTATACTAGCGGGCTTTGGTTTAAGCCGGATCCTAGTATATGATTTGAGATTGGTTTTTCTCAGAGTATTCGTGTTTCTCGGATCACGAATGCGGGTGCGTATGCACAGTTGCTTGAGATTGAGGGAGAGGACCTTGTTTAGGGTTAATGACTATTGTCATTTTATTAACCCCATTGCTTTTGTGTGTATTATTGTTAATTAATAATTAGCTTAATTATTGTGCATGGTTGTTGTTGTTGACCTTTTGACTTCATTGACTTGTTGACCATGTTGACAATTTGACCATGATCATTTCATTTGGAAGATGCTCTTTGATCCTTGCAATTTGCATTAATATTGAAATGATAATGGTCACCTCTTGATTAAACCATGACAATTTTCTAGCTAATTAATTAATTAAAATATCACACACATATTAGTGAGAATGGCTCACTAATAATTCATTCTCTCATATCTTTTCTCTCTCTTGCTCATCCTCTCCCTCAAGCTCTCTCCCTCTCATGTGTTGAGAAATAAAAAGCTTGAGAAAAACCTTCACTTGATCTTCTCTACTCTCTTCTAGGGTTCAAGTCTTAGCATTTCTTGCACTCTAGTTACTCCTAGCTTGGAGTTGAAGCTAAAGGTCGAGGCTTTCGGATGGATCCTTCTTTGACGGAGGAAGACAAGCAAGGTGAGGCCTTTCTACCATTCCGACGAGCAAGGAGAGAAGGAGTTCGAGCTCAAGGTATAACCTTTCTACAACTTAGCTAGTTGTTAGTTTGCTTTAGCTAGTTTTCGTTTAGCAAAGATCCTCACAAGCAAGGTCCATGTTGCCTAAGTCATTAAAAATCCGTTTTTTATTATGTTTTCCGCCTCCCCGTAAGCACCGGGGTGGGCAACGTGGACTTACAGTGGTATCAGAGCCTAACTAAACTCAAACTAGCTAGGTAGTGAAGTGTAACGAAGTTTCGAAACCGGAAAATCCAAAAACCAAACTTTTGCAAAACCCTAGTTTCTGTTAAAATTTTTTCTGCTCTAAATGAAAAACTTTATACTCCTAAATTCGGCTCAGGGTTTTGTGTGAACACCCATGAAAAACGATCCAGTGTTTCATTCAAACCGCCGCGGTTCCGCGGCACGAGGTAGGCATGTGCCGCGGAACCGCCGCCGTTTGTCGTCTTCTCTGCATCGTTTTTCGTGCAGTGTGTGTCTGTGTTGGTTTTGAGATTTTTAAAATATATTATATGTGCCCAGATTTTCCAGAACTAAAATTTACTTTTGGGGGCCTATAAATCCGTATTTTTTTCCGGAACTTCACTACACTTTGACTACATCGGTTATATCTGTGATGCTTGCATGTATTGAACGTCGTCTAATCGCTATAAGACAATTGGTCGGGGTTATACATGATCTGTGTTTGATATTGGTTTGTGGATATGAATGGATTGGATTGTCGCGGGTGAATGGCCGGGGTGGATGTGAGATGAGCGTTGTTTTTCTTTCATTCATTTGTAACATGTAAATTGATGTAATAATATTATTTGTATGGCCGCACAACCGGGTCGGGGTTGTAGCCGTCATTGTATAATTCTTTTTGCTGTTTTTGCTCCTAGGATAGACCCATGGAGGGGGTGCACAAACTACCGGGTATCTCGAAGCGCCGAGTGGCCTACTCACGGTGGTGAGGGAGGTTGCTTCGCTTCGGGTGCTTGGCGGGTAGTTTGCCGCACCCGTAGGGGTCTTGGGTGGGGTATTGGCTATTCACCACGACCGTGTAATCCGCTTTGCGTTGCAGGCTCGAACGCATTGCGGATTCCTAGTATATCCAATGTATTCATCTGTGATCTGTAATGTCTATCATTGCTATATATTTATATATAATAACTATTTAGGCGTTGCTTATGTTTTACAGCCGCGCTAGCCCAGCCCCCGCTCTGTCGTTAGTTAAGTAACCTAACGGGTGATGACGGGGCCCCGTGGCGAATGCGAATGGCATAAGCGTACGTCATATTTTGGTTGTTTTCTGCAATGGTAGGATTAAATGATGGGACGCATTAAAAGAACTAATGCAAGAAATAAACCAAGTAAAAGTCGATTGGAACACTTTGAAAACCACTCGGTTCTTTTCAAAACTAAACTTTTAAACGCGGAGCTTGAACCACTCCTTTTAAAAGCTATCTCGTTCCATCGATCATATCAAGTTCACTACGTTCACGGTTTCGCCAAAACCATTCGTAGCCCTCCGTCGTTTCATATGAATATTCAACGGTATTCAAGCTGTGTTTGTTGGCCTTAGTCAAGGCACAGTGTTTGGTAGCTGGTGGGTATTCATATGTTGCATAGATAGAATGCGTTGGTTTGGGACAGTCGTATTGCCTTGTTGGCCATAGTCAAGGGTAGATACGGGTGGGTTCAAATTAACCAGGATAACGACGGGTAGAACTTGACATGTGACTTATGATTTGTTGGCCTTAGTCAAGGTCATAAGAGCATGGGGCAAAAAATCCACATCGGGAGTTTCATAAGTACTGAAACTTGCTAGATTTGCATACCATTTGGAGTGTGGTGATTCTGGTAGGATTCCTTCAGTTTCGTCACGCGATGATATTTGGATCCCGATCCTACTGTGAGTATATGCTACTCCTCGGGAAAACTCTCACTTAACGATCAATGCTATAAACCTAGTAGGTGCCTAGAAAGGTGTTAGCGGGGCTACGCCCACAGGGAAAAGAGGTTATTTAATTAAGGAACTTCGTGAAAGCGTTGGAAAACCTCTCTCGAAGTACCGACACTGGCCTGGCTGAACGGTTAAGCAAGTATTGTACGGTGAGAATGATCCCGGCTAATCCTTTTCTTTATGGTTTGAGAAGGGATTCGAGAAACAGTGGGAGCCATCCAGTTTAGACAAACTAAAAACCACTCTAAACTTGCAAGAGCATCATGCTAAAGTGTTTCTTTTCTCTCTCCTAATTGCAGCGACCATTCAACATGACCGGACTTAAGTTACTGTTAGATAAAAAATATATTGACAGGGCCAAACTACAAAGATTGGCTCAGGAATGTCAAGATGGCTATCACTTATGACAAGCTGGGGTATATACTTACCACTAAAGCTCCCCCTGTCCCAGATCCCACCTCCAGCGTCGCGGATGTAGAAATCCGTAAGACATGGGAGATAGATTGCGCGAGGGCCAGATGCCTCGTACTAGCCTCGATGTACAACGAACATCAGAGGAGGCACGAGAATATGGACCTAGAGTCCATATTTCTCCATACAAAAGAACTGTATGGAGAGCAGTCTCGTATCGCTAGATACGAAGTGTCGAAGAAGCTTTTTTCGGCAAGGTTGGCCGTCGGATCATCGGTAGCGGACCACGTGCTTAAGATGATCGGCTACATAGAGGAGCTCGCGGACCTTGGGACCACGTTGGAGAATGAACTCTATACCGATTTGATTCTCCAGTCCCTTCCTTCCACTTACGCCCAGTTCGTTCTTAACTTCAACATGCAAGGAAAGGAGGTTGAACTTGCCGAACTTCTGAACATGTTGAGGACTGCTGAGGGCACCCTACAGAAGGGTAGGGAGACATCCACTTTGTTTGTAGGAGGATCTTCCTCTTCTAGGTCCAGGGCGAAAGCCAAGGGCAAGAAGAAGAAAGCCCCCGCCAAACCAAGAGGCGGTATCGGTAAAGTGGATACGAAGGGAAAGGGTAAAGCAACAAAAGTAGCGGGGAAGATGGTGGGGAAGGAAGAATGCTTCTATTGTCACAAAAGTGGTCACTGGAAACAGGATTGCAAGGCTTGGAAAGCCAGAACACAGGATTTGAAGCGAGTTGCAGCTTCAGCTTCAGGTGTGTATGTTATTGAAAACTGTCTATCAATAAACTCTACATCCTGGGTATTGGATACCGGATCAGGGTCTCATATCTGTAATTCTTTGCAGGCGTTGAGAAAGCGTAGAGTTTTGAAGGCAGGTGACATGACCCTCAGAGTTGCGAACGGTGCTAGCATGGATGCAGAGGCCGTGGGGGACTATCACCTGGGATTATCAGATGGACACTTTTTGGTTTTGCGTAGTTGTTATTATGTACCAAATGCAACCTGTAATATCATTTCTGTATCTTTATTATCTAAAGAAGGTTATGAATTTGCATTTGTAAGTAATGTAGTGAACATTCACCTTAATCAAGTTTTGATTGGGTCAGGTACATTAAACAACGGTATTTACGTTTTAAACCAACCACAGGTTTTCAATATCCAGAATACACACAAAAGAAAGTCT
Organism: Agapanthus africanus; assembly: GCA_030015575.1. Classification (NCBI taxonomy): domain Eukaryota; kingdom Viridiplantae; phylum Streptophyta; class Magnoliopsida; order Asparagales; family Amaryllidaceae; genus Agapanthus; species Agapanthus africanus. Next base: position 122,619,829 of record JASDDO010000004.1, on the reverse strand, counting down.
CCAGATATTAATCAGGCTTTCTTGTGGCATTGTAGACTGGGTCACATCAATGAGACACGGTTGACTAAGTTACATAAAGAAGGATACTTGGATCAGTTCGAGTATCAGTCTTATGCCACTTGTGAATCTTGTCTCATGGGAAAGATGACAAAGACTCCGTTCACTGGACACGGAGAAAGAGCGAGCGAGCTCTTGGGACTCGTACACAGCGACGTGTGCGGTCCAATGTCTACACATGCGCGAAGCGGTTACTCTTACTTCATTACTTTTACGGATGATTTTTCAAGGTACGGTTATGTCTTCTTAATGAAACATAAGTCCGAGGCCTTTGAAAAGTTCCAGGAATATAAGAATGAAGTGGAGAAACAGACCGGCAAAAGTATCAAGATTCTAAGATCGGATCGAGGTGGAGAATACTTAAGTGCCGAGTTCCTGAATTATTTAAAAGAGAACGGAATTCTCTCTCAGCTTACTCCTCCATACACTCCGCAACACAACGGTGTATCGGAGAGACGGAACCGAACCCTATTGGATATGGTACGGTCCATGATGAGTAAGGCTGAGTTACCGCGATCTTTCTGGGGTTATGCACTGGAAACAGCTGCACATCTCTTGAACCAAGTTCCTACTAAAACAGTGCCTACCACACCATATCAGATGTGGAGTGGGAAGAAACCCTGTCTTAAAACCTTTAAGACATGGGGATGTCCGGCTTTTGTAAAAAAGCAGCATGCGGACAAGCTCGAGGCGCGCTCAGTACAGTGCAAGTTTGTGGGATACCCAAAGAACTCCAAGGGGTATCTCTTCTATTACGCAGAGAAGCAAAAAGTCCTTGTTTCTCGTCATGCCCGCTTCTTGGAAACTGAGTTTTTAGAAAATCAGATAAGCGGGAGCGCAGTAGAACTGGAAGAAATTCCAGAACCACAAACCATTACTGAAAGCTTAGAGGAACCAGAAGGTTCGAAAGAACAGGACATTCCTATGCCGCTCCGCAGGAGTAGTAGGCAGTCTCATCCGTCCGAGAGATACTACGGTTTTCTCATTGACGGGGATAGAGAGGACTGCATCATAGATTGTGATGAGCCTACTAGCTTCCAGCAAGCCATTCAGAGCGTCGACTCGGTAAAATGGCTGGATGCAATGCGGACCGAGATGGAGTCCATGTACACCAACAAAGTATGGACGTTGGACATTGCTCCAGACGGGGTAAAACCCGTAGGATGCAAGTGGATCTTCAAAAGGAAGATTGGTGTAGATGGGCAGGTTGAGACCTATAAAGCTAGACTGGTAGCAAAGGGTTTTCGTCAGCGACCTGGTTTGGACTATGACGAAACCTTTTCTCCAGTAGCTATGCTGAAATCCATTCGGATCCTTCTTGCCATCGCTGCTTTCCACGATTATGAGATTTGGCAGATGGACGTAAAGACAGCTTTTCTAAATGGTCATTTAGAGGAGTGTGTCTATATGGACCAGCCAGAGGGTTTCATTCAGGGTGGGAGCAGCGGAAAGGTGTGCAAGTTGCTCAAGTCCATTTATGGACTAAAGCAGGCATCGCGGAGTTGGAACATCTGTTTTGATGAGACGGTCAAGGAATTTGGCTTTATCAAAAATCCAGATGAACCATGCATCTATAGTAGATTTGTAGCGAGAACTGTAGTATTCCTCGTTTTATACGTGGATGACATTCTCTTAATAGGAAATGACATTCCTATGCTACAATCTGTCAAGGGGTTCTTGTCACACAGGTTCTCCATGAAAGACCTGGGTGATGCCTCATACATTCTGGGTATCCGGATCTACCGTGACAGATCCAAGAGGATATTAGGACTTTCTCAGTCCAGGTACATCGACACCATAGTGAAGAGATTCAGTATGGAAGATTCCAAGCGCGGTAACCTACCGGCTTGTCACGGGATCACCCTCTCTAAAGAGATGTCTCCCAAGACTGATTTGGAGAGGGATCGCATGTCTATTATACCCTACGCTTCTGCGGTAGGCTCTATAATATATGCGATGTTGTGTACCAGACCGGATGTGGCTTACGCACTGAGTGTGGTAAGCAGGTATCAGTCAAACCCTGGGGAGAAACATTGGATAGCAGTAAAGAACATTCTCAAGTACCTGAGAAGGACTAAGGAGATGTTCTTGGTGTATGGCGGAAAAGACCTGCAGATTGAGGCCTTTGCTGACTCCAGCTTCCAGAGTGACAAGGATGATTCCAAGTCCATGTCGGGTTTTGTCTTTACCTTCAATGGAGGGGCGGTGTGTTGGAAGAGCTCCAAACAGGAAACCGTTGCTGACTCGACTATGGAAGCGGAATACATCGCTGCATCTGATGCCGCAAAAGAAGCTGTCTGGATGAGGAAGTTCTTGAAAGAACTTCAGGTGGTTCCGTCCATTGTTGACCCAATACCTCTGTATTGCGACAACAACGGGGCTATAGCTTTAGCGAAGGAACCCAGGTCCCATCAGAAATCCAGACACATCTTAAGGCGGTATCACCTGATCAGGGAGATTGTGGATCGCCAGGAGATCGAGGTCCGGAGAGTTGCATCAGAGGATAACACAGCAGATCCATTCACCAAGGCCTTGCCCCAGACTCAGTTCGAGCGGCTGATCGAGATGATAGGTCTTCGATACGCCAGTACATGGCCTTAGTGCAAGTGGGAGATTGTTAGTGTATATGCCCTAGAGGCCATTACTGTATCATACTAGTTTGTATATTACTTAATGGAAGCTTGGGATATTCACAGTTGTATATACAATCTTGCTCGAAATGGTAGTATGCTACTTGGTTTGTCTCTGCTTTAATATGTGCATGTGTTTCTTTTAGCATATTGCTGGTATACATATTAGTAGAGCCCTTAGGATCCTTGCTTGATTACCAGCGTTGTGATGGCGCTCGCACTCGTGGGAGCTGGGTAATCTATAAGCACATCCTTATACAGGTCCCTGGTCGTTGGACTATCGAGACAGGGCATCGATACTCCGGAGTAGACTAGCGTATGCGCTTCTCATCCCAGTGTGGGAGACGGTCTGTCCCATAGCCGTTAGTACGTCGTACTTGAGATAGTATGCGGGTGCTCGTTAGGTTATGAGTACACTGGACAGGACTCGTCGGGAACTGTTGGTTGGTAATATACCTATCGTCAGTTATCAGTTCCCAGGTGACATGAGTACAGCTTAGTCCGCTGACTTGACACTGTCACTTCGCCTCGAGTGTGTTCCCACTGCACTTTGATTACTACCCTACCACGGCTCAAAGGAGTCGTGCAAACAGGTAGTTTTTGGGTGCAGTCCCGAAGCACTTGGAGGCAGTGACGGTTATACAGGATTCGTCTCTCCCGGTATTGGGGGTTGACATCGCGCTGTGTCCAGGAGAGCCATTACACGAGTAGTCCCTGGCCAGGGCAAGCGGGATATACTGGTAGGCTTCCAGTGTTATCTCAGGGTGTTCTGGGCTACACTCCGACACGACTTGTACCGCTATTAGGGGACTGACGTTCACCGCCCCCCTAGGCCCGCCATGCGATGTATCAGACGAACAGACCGGACTGTACGGAGACTGTCACATACAGGCTAAGTAGGAGTGCAGATGGGGTTCACCTCGTCAGTCTTCTTATCGACATCTACCTGGGGACCGTTACGTACAGCTAGTGCCGCTTGCGGTCTGTGGTTAAACCCACTGCCAGCGTAGTGTCGAGTCTTTAGAGTCCCACACAGAGAGCTATTCGTCTTTAGGCAAAATGAGTAGAGGTCGCATGGTTTTGCGACAGGGTTCGTTCGCATCCGCGCACTTGTGCACGTTTGCTGTCCGGACAGTTTATACTAGCGGGCTTTGGTTTAAGCCGGATCCTAGTATATGATTTGAGATTGGTTTTTCTCAGAGTATTCGTGTTCCTCGGATCACGAATGCGGGTGCGTATGCACAGTTGCTTGAGATTGAGGGAGAGGACCTTGTTTAGGGTTAATGACTATTGTCATTTTATTAACCCCATTGCTTTTGTGTGTATTATTGTTAATTAATAATTAGCTTAATTATTGTGCATGGTTGTTGTTGTTGACCTTTTGACTTCATTGACTTGTTGACCATGTTGACAATTTGACCATGATCATTTCATTTGGAAGATGCTCTTTGATCCTTGCAATTTGCATTAATATTGAAATGATAATGGTCACCTCTTGATTAAACCATGACAATTTTCTAGCTAATTAATTAATTAAAATATCACACACATATTAGTGAGAATGGCTCACTAATAATTCATTCTCTCATATCTTTTCTCTCTCTTGCTCATCCTCTCCCTCAAGCTCTCTCCCTCTCATGTGTTGAGAAACAAAAAGCTTGAGAAAAACCTTCACTTGATCTTCTCTACTCTCTTCTAGGGTTCAAGTCTTAGCATTTCTTGCACTCTAGTTACTCCTAACTTGGAGTTGAAGCTAAAGGTCGAGGCTTTCGGGTGGATCCTTCTTTGACGGAGGAAGACAAGCAAGGTGAGGCCTTTCTACCATTCCGACGAGCAAGGAGAGAAGGAGTTCGAGCTCAAGGTATAACCTTTCTACAACTTAGCTAGTTGTTAGTTTGCTTTAGCTAGTTTTCGTTTAGCAAAGATCCTCACAAACAAGGTCCATGTTGCCTAAGTCATTAAAAATCCGTTTTTTATTATGTTTTCCGCCTCCCCGTAAGCACCGGGGTGGGCAACGTGGACTTACACAATTTGCATAGGTACAATACTCATCTACAATATTTCATGCTTTATAGTATTTTTCCCTTTAAAAACACTAAAAGGTTTGTGGTTTTTTAATCAAAAAAGATAATATGAAGAACACATGACATATAATTTTTTATCAACAGCAAAGAGAATGAGAAAAAGATTCCAATCATCATGTGATAATTAGTACTACCATGATGATATGCATATTTTGGAGTCATTCCAATCTAAAGAGATTTGGCCCATCAGAGGGATGGCGCTAGCTCTTACTTTACAAGTACTTTAGAGGGGCGGTCCTTGCATGTCAATCTTGGGGCAGTGTGGGACCCATTGGTGCGATATTCTGATTGGTCAAATAGTCAAAAGAATCGTCTCGTTTACCGGCCCCTTTTAGCCTTGTTATGCTGTGAATTACGAAATCTAGGGCAAGGAATTAGAGAAAGACGGATATGTCCTCGGATATGTCATGACGTCACCGATGGCCAGTGGGATAACGCAGAAGGGCATGGTTGATGGCACCATCACGGGTGAAAAAAGCTACTCTAAAGGGGTTGCATGGTGCAAGCCCCTCTAGAACCCTTGGATGGGCTCTCCTTACATGTGAGGGAAGCCGATCCATGGGCTATGTAAGTGCTTGCACCATGCAAGCCCTTGCATGGTAGTTTTTTCCATCACGGGTGGCCTTAGATTCCCCTTAATTTGCCGCATATTTTTCTTGGCGAGATTTTCAATGACAAATTACTTTTGGAATTAGAAATACTTTTAGTATCCCATTTTACTTCCTACCATAAGCTGCTCAAAAGATAAAAGAGTAATACTTTGTCTACCGGTTTGAATTCCTACATCTAATGCCAAACAAGTGGACCCATGATGCAAGGCACCGGTATTTATATGATGAGAGCCTCATCCTTCTGTCTCTTGGGTACATACGGATAGTGAAAACTAGTGGATAGATAAATTATCTCTCTTTGGGAAATTGGGGAAAAAAGATATTTACGAAAAACCACCGTTTGGTTTCATGCTTTTACAAAAATCTCCCATGTGGTTTATTTTTTGATGAAAACCCCTATGTGGTTTGCTCCATTAGCGAAAAATATCATGTGATTTCGGAAAAAACCCAATGTTAATTTATTGAGGAAAACGGAAAGCTGAACGACTAGGAAAGAGTGCTATCATTTGCCCTTTATTGATCAGATGTTGGAGAGATTAACCAGACATGAGTATTATTGCTTTATTGATGGATCCTCCAGCTATAATCAGTCCTGAACATTAGGAGAAGACCATAGTTTCATACTCTTTCGGTACATTCGCTTACCGACATATCCCGTTTGCGTTACGTAATGCACCCGTTACTTTTCAGCAGTGAATGATCAGCATTTGGTGGAGTGATATCTAGAGGTTTTTATAGATGACTTCTTGAATTTGGGTGATTCTTTTGATGAGGGTTTTATACCAATTGGACATAGTTCTCCAACGGTGTAAACAGAAAATTTTAATTAATACAAAATTGAGAAAAATGCCATTTTATGCTCAAGGCTATGTAATTTCAAGAAAAGACATTAATGTAGAAAGAGCGAAGATTGAAATAATATCTAATCTACCTTCTTTTAAATTAGTTAAGGATATTGTAAGTAGATACTTATAGTTGTGCTGCTATCAAGCGACTAAGACGGAATACAAAACAAAAATTTTTACAACGAGAACACGAACTTTTACGATATAGAATCGAATCCAAACACTAAACTAGGAAGCAATAAGGAGTTGACTACTCGGATAGTGATAGCTACCTTTGTTGTTGCTTCCATTGTCTTCTTTCCACATCTTACGCTCCTAGGAACTCTAGGAACGAGCTTGGGGTCGGTCTTTCTTATCGAAGATGTAACATTTCAGAAAATATAAAATATTATTTTTGGAATTTAAATAATAAAATAATAAAATTTATAAATATTATAAAAAATATGGAATTTAGTTTTAATGGAATGGTATAATTATATACATATAATTTGAAAAATAATTGGAATATTAATATGAATTATAAAAACATTTGATTGAATTGGGCATTTTATAAATTAGTATACAATTATTTATATACAAGTTTATGTTAGACTCGATTAGTAGGTTACTAATTATGGATTAAACTAAATCCATTTTTGTTAAACATATTTAATGTGCTATGACATATTGTATTATGTTTCATTGCATGGTTTTGAGTTTCTTCTTTTTTTTAAAGAAAAGAGAAAAGAAAAGAAAAGGAAGTGAAGAAGGGGACAAGGAGGTATGGATGAGAGCGAGAGAAAGAAAGTGAACCATGGCTACAACCTTTCTTTTGGTTTTTCTTCACCTCATCTTTTCTCCATTGCTTCCCCCATTTTCTATTTTCGTCCTCTCCTCCATTTTTCTCCAACTCCTCCACCATCCATTCTACCACCCCAAAACACTCCCAAAATCTCATTAAAACCCCATTTTCCCTTCACAAAAATTATTCCTAAGCTCACTGCAAGTATCATGGTGGGATCAATTTCTAGTATTGAGTTCTTTTGGCCATCTTAGAATTTTCTTGAGTTGCATTTTGAGGTAAAACACTCATCTTTCACCAAGTTTTTATGTTTCCTAACCTCACAAAATAGTTTAGAGCTTAAAAGTGTATGTTTAGTGAACTTGGAAAATTCTAGGGTGATCTTTGGTGGTTTAAATGAGTAGTAGTGTTATAGTAGAGAGTTTAGAGAGTGATTACTGGCATTTTATTGATAGAATCCCTGGTCTATATGAGTTTAGAAATGCCAAACTTGAGTTCAGAATTTTCCGACATTGGTTTTTCATTGACTTTTGATATTCAAATAGAATCTGGGATGACAGTAGAAATCTGAAAATTTATTAGCAGATACAGTGAGATGTGCAGATCATCAAGAAGCTACCCTAGAAATCCAAGCACAATCCCTCAACTTTTGGCCGTCGTTTTATTCAATTTGGCCGCAATTTTCCGTCCAATTTTGAAGTTAGGGTCTGAAACTTGGTCTGTAGCTCACTCATTAGTTAGCTAGACCTACTTTATATGCAAAAAGTTTAATTTCACCTTAGGTAGAATCTGGATTCATTTTACTTTTTTTCGTTCGATGTTTTCCGACATTTGAAAACTTGATTTTTGATATTTGAGTTTTGACTCGGTCGTTTGTGGTTCGTACGTCAACGTCGGGGGTTGTTTTTTTGTTCTAAAACGAATAGACCATAGGTTCTAACCTATGTGCACTTAGCTTGCCACATCGGTTTTCGGATATGATTTTGATTTCGATACGATATGCATTGATTTGTAGGTACATTCGCGTGGATTTTTGGGGCATCGAAGGAGAGCAAGGCGTTCATCGACTTTGACTAGAGCGAGGATAATAGGTAAGTAAATGTATATCTACGGGGGAAGTCGGGTGAATGGCGTATAGCACCCCCGCAACCGTAGTATATATATATATATATATATATATATATATATATATATATATATATATATATATGTATGTATACTTAGCTAATAGGGCGCTAGGAGACTATAGGCAATAATAAGCATACTCGTAAGGAGAAATATCCGTAGTTCTTATTTTCTTAGACTCGAGCCATTGGTATATATGTTGTTACACACACACAAACATATGTATGTATGTATATATATGTAGAGATTAATGGAGGAAAGAGGCCATAGGAGGGAATTCCCTCCTATGGCGTCGAAAAAATACCCCCTCCACCAATTTTTCCGACGATCGGCCACCATCATCTTCATTGTCATCATTTAAGATGTGGGTACACCAAATTTCATGTGATTATACAACTTTTTCACCGTTGATTTAGTGGGTTCAAAATTAACGGTTTACCGACAATAGAACTTTTTACATTGCTAAATCAACGGTGAAAAAGTTATAGAATCACATGAAATTTGGTGTACCCACATCTTAAATGATGACGATGAAGATGATGGGCGCCGATCGTCGGAAAAATTGGTGGAGGGGGTATTTTTTCGACGCCATAGGAGGGAATTCCCTCCTATGGCATCTTTTCTCCATTATTCTCATATATGTATATGTGTGTGTGTGTGTGTATGTATGTATGTGTGTGTGTGTGTATGTGTGTTTGTGTGTGTGTGTACATGTGAGTTTGAGGATAATTTCGATATAACATCACGAGATGAGGATATGACATGTTAGAATGATATAAGTCGATATGATCGGACATGATGTCACGAGGCTATGTTATATGATATGAGATGAAATGACATGACATGATACGGTATGATATATTATATTATAAAAAGATTAGACGATATATATGTTCATAATATGATATGAGATTGAAAGTCGACCTTAGCACCACCATGATGTTCTAGAGGCATCAAGCATGCCAAATTCAAATTTTTATTAGGTGCTAAGCTAGACTAACAAGATCTTTACTAGATTATTAAGGTTTGCCTTTGTGATGTGATGAACTTAAAAGAAGAAAAGAGCATACAACTTTTGTAGTTCGAATCCTTCTCTTCAATAGCTCCGAGTTGAAGTCCACGAGACTCTACTAGGCTCCTCTTCGAGTTGAACGAACCTCCTTCGTGACCTTCGCGCCAAAGACGATCCATCCGAAGTCCACAAGCTCAAGCTAACCCTTCACTAATCTCATTAGTGAAGGCAACACTCCACATCAAATCGCTAATCTAATGTGTGATGGTGAAGTGGGGGATGTTAAAAGCTCACAAGTTTGTGTTCAAGTTGTAAGTCTACGGTAGCGCCCCGGCCGTCGATCCGAGATAAAATGCGGAAACAAAAACTTTTTCATAAACTTGAAAACCGGCTCTATAGTATACTTTCTCCCGGATCGAACCATTAACCTATAACTAGCAATCTAGAAGAAGTTAGGAAAGGCTATACCGATCGATCCATGTCCTTCGGTCTTTGGCCACCATCCCAAGTTCCTCGCGGCATCTCCGATCTCCGGTCTCCTCGTCGGAAAGGGCACCACATCTTCGAGTCTTTTTACGAGCTTCCGCCTATGAACCGAGGCAACTCGGACACGAAGTTTGCTAGCCGACGTGTCCAAGATTGCTTTAGAATATATGTAAAACACTTTGTCTCAAGGGTTAATCGAAGTTGCCTTTTGGAGTGGGAATGGAAGAATGAACTTTTTAGACGAGCTAAGGATTTTGATGCAAGAAAATGAGATCAATTTTTCACACTAATATAGACTCCCACTAGTAGTGGCCGGCCATTGTCATGAGGAAAAAAATGGTGGTGGTGAGCATAAGCACAAGTGTGATGATAATGAGGGAAAAAAGTCACAACCAAAGTCTTTCACAATAAATGCAAGCAATGATGCACAATTGTCTCAACCTCAATCTAGAAACCTCAAGAAAGCCCCTGGAAATTCTGGAGCCCCATACACCACACAAAACAACCTCCCTTTTATAAAATGCACCTTTGCAAATAACCCCCTCCAAGGAAAATTCAGCCAAAGAACAATAGAAAAGAAATTTGGCCAAAAAGAGAAAGCAAGCTGGCAACTTCAAAAAGCGATCAGGTAAAAAATTACAGGATAACCCCGTAACTGTATATACATACCTGCATTTGTATTTCGACCGAATACAAATGCAATGAGACAAAATCTACACAGTATAATACTAGAATCCGGCTTAAACCAAAGCCCACTAGTATTATCCGTCCGAACCATGACACGTGCACAAGTGCATACGTATGTTCGGAACCTGCTATAAAACCATACGGCCTCTACAACGTTTCGTCCGAAACTTGAGAAACTGTCTGTGGGGGACTCTAAAGACTCGTCAATACACTGGCTGTGGATTTAACCACCAGCAAGTCAGTGGTACTAGCTGTACGTAACGGGCCACCAGGTATTGACCAAAAGGGAGGTCGATGAGCGAACTCGTCCTGACACCCTACCGAGCCTGTCAGTGACAATATCTGTACAGTCCGGTCCGTTCGTCTATGAGTATCGCATGTCGGGCCTAGGGTGTTGGTAAAAGTCAGACCCCCAAAAGCGGTACAAGTCGTGTCGGAGTGTAGCCCAGAACATCCTGAGATACTACTGGAATACCTACCATTAAATCTCCTGCCTTGGCCAAGGACTTCGTATAATGGCTCTCCTAGACACAGCGCGATCTCACCCCCAATACCGGGAGAGACGAAACCCCTGCCGATCCGCTCACTGCCTCCATGGGGCTTGGGACTGTACCCAACTAAAACCTGTTTGCACAACTCTTTTGAGCTGTGGTAGGGTAGTAATCAAAGCACAGGGAACTCACACGAGACAAATGACGATCTTAGGTCGATGAACTAACCTGTACACATGTCACCAGGGAACTGCTATCTGACGTCAGGTATAATACCAACTAGCATGTTCCTGGCGAGTCCTGTCCGGTGTACTCATAACCCAATGAGCACCTGTATATATCTTAGGTGAACCAACTGACACCAACGGCTTGTGAGACCGGCCACCGCCCCTCGTCGGGGTCTCGACGTATACACTAGTCTACTCCGGAGTATCGATGCCCTGTCTCGAAAACTCCCACGACTAGGGACCTTTTAAGGATGTGCTTATAGACCCAGATCCCACGTATATGATCGCCATCATACTGCTGGCAGTCAAGAAAGAATCATAAGGGTTCTATCAATGTGTAATAGCGACCTGAAAGGTCACCTAAAGCAGTACACGATGATAAAGATAAACCAGATAGTATACTATCATCACGAGTAAGACTGTCCTACCGGCATAGGTCCTCCCTCAATCATTGCAATCACGTGCCAGCGATCCAATAATTGACTTTGAGGGCACTATATCCAACAATCTCCCACTTGCACTCAAGGCTAATTATTGCGATGTCGCATACTCACAGCCCGTGTGATACCGAACACCCAACTCCTCTACTAATCAGTCTCATAAAGCCCGGTTGTGAAACTATTGCGTTCGAGGAATAACCTCAGTGAGTGGATCCACCCTGATGTTTCTTTCTATGTCTCTCTTAATTTCTAGTTCGCGGAGAAAGCCATCTCCCAAAATGAGCAATACCTGTCTTAGAATATGTCTGGATATCTGATGGGACCTAGTTCATAAATGAACTCCAAATCCAAACTTCTTAGTCTGTATAGTCAACTGAATATAATCAGTATCCTGTGTCATGCCTCCCTCAGTATTCTCTTGGACCTCCTTTCCAAACAACTGCCCCTCGTCAGAGGGAAAACTATAACTCTGACAGTCACTCTGTCACTCAGGTCGCCTTGGAAGCTTGGAATGATAACCGTATCTTGAATGAGGCTGCCGTTATCAAATCCCTAGAACATCCACTTATGTTCTATAACTGCTTCCGAATGTTTCTTCAGGATTGGATTAATATCAACTTATTGCACCTACTGCAAAAACAACATCTGGTGTGGTACTTGACATCTCATGATCGACTTAATTGCCTAAGCAAGTGATATCCCAACCATGCACATCCCTCTCCTCTTTAGTCTGTAAGACACCTTTAGAGAGGGTGACTCCATCACCTGCAGGTATACTACCGTGCCAGGAGTCGTCCATTCTAAAATACCTGTAGAATGCTGTCTAAGTACCCAGATTGGGAAACTACCCAAATCTAGATCTAAAACCATAGATCTAGTAACCAGAATGTCTGATATTATATCTATATCTTATGTGGAGAAACCACTGTGTGACAACCAAAGTATAACCGATCGTAGTATAGGAATTTCACTTCCTACTCTGTGTATGTCATCCAAATACCAGGACATCACACACTACTACCTTCTTAACAGATCCATCCCGTATCTGATGAAGTCAAACCTATGACTGTCACATCAAAAATAGATGATCTATCTCCGCTATATCCGCTTTAGTCTATAAATAGACATAAGCTATTTGTCCACTATGCTTCCGCTGCTCCCACTGACCACGACAACCCTCTGGCAGAATAATATACGCGTGCACTTCTAAAGCCAGTTCAGAACGACGCTATACTCATCCTCCTGCCAGGTCTCATAGCCTGGAACAACAGTAGTGTCAAGTCTGGGTAAACAAGAACCTCCCTGTCACCGTCTTTGAGCATACCGAAGTACCTCTCGAGTGACTGAGGTTACCTACCATATCTGCGGAGTGGCCAATGGAACGTCAATCCAGATTGAATCTTTAGGTCCTATTAAATTTTTAGTAATTGTTTGCGGTTCTGGAATCACTTCCAGTTCTACCATACTCCCACTACTGTTTTCTGGAAAAATCCATTTTACTAAAACTTTGGCGTGTCAAGAACAATATCACTATTGATCTTCCAGATGGTAGGAAGTTAACCCTCGTCATAGCCCGGGTCAACCCACAAACAGCCATTAGAGAAACGTGCCTTGAGTTATCCAGTGTCTGGTTTTAAGCATAAACCGGAAAACTCCCCGTACCTTAACAACGTTAAGATATGAACTGTTCTATATCCAATATAGAAACAGAGGCACTGATTTAATTGGAACCAGATTCAAATCATGCACCTGTCTCCAGTGCATGTCAACTAAATGGAAGGAGGCCCATCAACGTTACTCAACTTAGGAATGCATCCAGATATGAGTAACCTGAAAAAGAAACAAGTTTCTCAAAGCCATTACTATCAACTGAATACCATACATAAGTATCTACATCTTCGATTACCTTGAAAAATCCCGATACTTGCAACACCTGGTTCTTTACTTTATTCTTATACTTATAACTTCTCAAAACTTAGACCTTGCATTTCTACGAAACACATGTCTAAGAACTAGAGAAGTCACAAGTAAACAGAATATAGTATGAGTACCAACCCCTCTGTCCTAATGGACACTGGACAACATACAATACTCTGTCTAAGTCCCCTGAGTCTAATAACTCATTCCCTGTGGGTCGTAGGTTGAAAACTGTACTTATGGTTAAGAAGAATTACACCGCTGTTTAATGCTCCTTACCTAACCATCCACTGATATAGGTAAATGTCATGGACATAATTTCAAAAAGTTATATCTCACTTTATAAAAATAAACGTACAGATATATTAATTTGAAATTGGTGCAAAACAACGGATATTCAAAACCAAATATTTGCCGTCCGGCAAACAACCCAGGCGATTTCCTCAAATATCACCAATTACAACGAATCCCGATATATGATCACCCAATTCCCAATAACTTACTCCCACTCATCATCTGTAAAACCATACAGATGTGAGAATCAACCTGGTAAATACATACCTTGGAGTAAGGGCTAATTGGGAAATCAGTTTTCTTTTAACAATACACAGTGAAACTGAAACATGTAAATGTTTCGAAGGGGTATCCGGGTATTCCTAGTAATGCATCTTCCATTATCAGATTCACAACTGTAACCATATATTTCTTTGCCATCTCTCCAAATCCCTGTATATGTCTTTAGTCGTTACCTTCTGCACACCATCGTTAGGCTAAATGGTTTTTTTCCTTCCCTACCGTTCGACACCAGCCTATGGTTTGGAAGAAGACTATCCAATAAGCATAATAGGTGTACTGTCCTAATCCTAGGAGCACTCGCAATGCGAGAGAAGGTAAAGATAAAAGACAACTGAATAAACCTTATTCCTATTTCTCCTGAACCAGAATCCATCCCCGAACTGGAACAAGTCCACTCGAGTTCGTATACAACCATACGATGGATTATCCAAATAACTGTGGACCTTCGTAGTGATACGGAGTGTTCTGGAGAAATACAAAGGTGAAGTAGGAGTGGTAATGAAATACTTAGTTTGGTCGTGAATAGCAGTCGCAGTTTACTTTGCCCTCTTTCTAATCCTTTTATTTGTCTTAACTTATTACCTTCTGTACACCATCGTTAGGCTAATTGGTTTTCTTCATTCCCCACCGTTCGGCACCTGCCTATGGTTTGGAAGAAGACTATCCAATTAGCGTAATAGGTGTACCGTCCTAATCCAAGGAGAACTCGCAACCTGAGAGAAGGTAAAAAGAAAAGACAACTGAATAGTCCTATTCATTTTCTCCAGAACCGGAAACCATCCTCGAATCTGGAACAAGTTCCTTCGAGTTCATATATAACCATACGATGGTTTTATCCAATGGAAGTGGATGTTCGTAATAATACGGGGTGTTCTAGAGAAAAGGGTCAAAGTAGGAGTGGCAATGAGGTATGCAACTCAGACAATCCAAAAGCCAGTGTTTTAAGAAGGTTCGGTTAACTTGGTCACTGAGTCATAGTCTAGGGTCGGGCCATGGTCGCTGCCAAAGAGAGAGAGAAAAGAAACACTCTGTGTGCACTCTAACCTAGATCAGAATGGTTACCAATTTATCTAATTAGGAAACCTCCCACTGTAACCTCAGATTCTCCTCCAAACCTGAAAGAAGAATTAGTCGGGATCACCCGAGGAGTAAACCAACTCATCAGTGGGAATCAGGATCCAACTATCATCGCATGATAACATGATGGAATCCACTCACGTTATCACACTCCAGAAGATATGCGCATGCCTGGAAAGTTTCAGTTTCTTTAGGAACTCCCGATGTGATTTTTACTCCATGCTCTTATGACCTTGACGAAGGTCAACAAATCATAAGTCACATGTCAAGTTCTACCCGTCATTGTCCAGGTTAATTTGAACCCATCCGTACAAGCCCTTGACGAAGGCTAACAAGGTTATACGACTGTCCCAAACCAACGCATATATCTATGCAACAGAAAGGTAACAAGCAGCTACCATTCACTATGCCTTGACGAAGGTCAACAAACATAGCATGTTACTAAGTGCTACCCGTCTGAAATGACGGAGGGCTACGAATGGTTTTTGGCGAAAAACCTTTAAGGTAATGAACTTGATATCGTTGAAGGAACCGGATAGCTTTTTATAAAAATATAGTGGCGAAAACCTTCGCTAAAGAGGTCACTCCCGGTGAAGGGATCTCGGCTCTTTCCCCGTAGAATGAGGCGCAGGATATTCCAACTGAATACCACGATGCAAAGCAAAAAGTAATCGACTATAGTGAAGTTATTACCCTGACGCAAACTTCTGCCCAAGGGGTCACTCCCGGTGAAGGGATCTCGGCCCTTGCCTCGTCGACTGAGGTGCTGGATATTCATAGCCGAATACCACTGTGCAAAACAAAAGAGAACGTCCTTGCAATAACATCTTTTTGAAAAATATTCCAACAACATCAGAATAGGTTTGTTTAGCTTGCATTGATCCGAATCAACGCAGTCCCATCAATTGATCACACCAATAAAGAACGAAAATATGATGTACGTATATGCCATCCGCATTCGCCACTGGGTCCCGTCATCACCCGTTATATTACTTTACTAACCACAGAGCAGGGACTGGACTAGCGTGGGTGTAAAACATATACAGCATCTACTAGTATATATATCAAAATATAATAATCGCTCAAGGCGTGATAAATGCAACATCACAGAAATGTAATAAGCAACACAGAACAATACAGATAATCTGGGATCCCCGGGTTTCCTTTGAGCCGCAACTGAAACCCGACGTTCCCCTGGTCGTGTGGATAGCCTGTGCAATGAAATCCTAGACCCCTACGGGCGCGGAAAGTTACCCGCCAAAACTGTAAGTCTACGGTAGCGCCCTGGCCGTCTTTCCGAGGCCAAAATGCGGAAACGAAAACTTTTTCAAAACTAGAAACCGGTGCTATCGTATGCTTAAAACCCGGATCGAACCATTAACCTACAACTTGCTATCTAGAGAAGGGATAGAAAGGCTATACCGATCGATCCGTGTCCTTCGGTCTTTGGCCACCATCCCAAGCTCCTCGCGGCATATCCGGTCTCGATCTCCTCGTCGGAAAAGGCACCACATCATCGATTCTTTTTATGGGCTCCCGCTTCATCCGAAGCAACTCGGGCACGAAGTGTGCTAGCCGACGTGTCCAAGATGATGTAGAGAATGTTTGTGATCAATTTGTCTCTTGCATCCATTGATTTGGATGGAGGTTAGAGGTGTTTCCATTGATGGAGATAATGAGCTAGAGGAAGAAGAAGAAGAAGAGTTTTTCTCTTTCTTTTCTTTTGTGATGGATTGATAATGAGAGTGAGAGAGTGTGAGAATAATACAAGAGCCAAAACTCTATATGGCAACCCCCCTCTCTCTCCTTATCATTTCAAACATAAATCAAACACTAATGTGACATTTACACAATAATAGAGACCATGAGTCACAATATATGTCTATGTCAAATTTAATGCATCAAATGATGAATTCTAGCTCATAATTTCCACCATCCAAACATTAATCCAAATGTTTGGTCCAACAAAAAAAAAGATCCGGCAACATCTAAAGTAAACTCATGACGGATCACAAGGATATCCCTCACCTGCATATACATACCTGCATCCGCATTCCGACTGAATGCGAATGCGATAAGAGTAAAGTAATCCAACAAATCTAATACTAGGATCCGGCTTAAACCAAAGCCCACTAGTATGATCCGCCCGATCATGATCCGTGCACTACTGCACGTATATGATCGGACCCTGCCATATGTCATACGGCCTCTATATCGTTTCGCCCGAAACTTGAGAAACAGTCTGTTGGGGGCTCTAAAGACTCGTCAATACTTTGGCTATGGATTTAACCACTGGCACGTCAGTGGTACAAGCTATACGTAACGGGCTATCAGGTACTGACCAAAAGGGAGGTTGATGAGAGAACTATCCTGACACCCTACTGAGCCTGTCAGTGACAATATCCGTACAGTCCGGTCCGTTCGTCTATGAGCATAGCATGGTCAAACCCCCAAAAGTGGTACAAGTCGTGTCGGAGTGTAGCCCAGAACACCCTGAGATACTACTGGAAGACCTATCAGTAAATCTCCTGCCTTGTCCAAGGACTTCGTGTAATTCCTCTCCTAGACACGGCGCGATATCACCCCCAATACCTGGAGAGACGAAACCCCTGCTGATCCGCTCACTGCCTCCATGTGGCTCAGGACTGTACCCAACTAAAACCTGTTTGCACGACTCCTTTGAGAAGTGGTAGGGTAGTAATCAAAGCACAGTGGGAACTCACACGAGACAAATGACGATCTCAGGTCGATGAACTAACATGTACACATGTCACCAGGGAACTGCTATCTGACGTCGGGTATAATACCAACTAGCAAGTTCCCGGCGAGTCCTGTCTGGTGTACTCAAAACCCAATGAGCACCTATATACATCTTAGGTGAACCAACTGACACCAAGGGCTTGTGAGACCTGCCACCGCCCCTCGTGGGGTCTCGACTGTATACACTAGTCTACTAATGGAGTATCGATGCCCAGTCTCGAAACTCCCACGACCAGGGACCTTTTAAGGATGTGCTTATAGACCCCATCTCCCACGTATATGATCGCCATCATACTGCTAGCCGTTAAGCAAGAATCCTAAGGGCTCTATCAACGTGTAATAGCGACCTGTAAGGTCACCTAAAGCAGTATACGATGATAAAGATAAACCAGATAGCATACTATCATTTTGAGTAAGACTGTCCCACCGGTATAGGTCCTCCCTCAATCATTGAAATCACGTGCCTGTGATCCAATAATTGACTCTGAGGGCGCTATATCCAACAATCTCCCATTTGCACTCAAGGCTAATTATTGCGATGTCGCATACTCACAACCCGTGTGATACCGAACACCCAACTCCTCTACTAATCAGTCTCACAAAGCCCGTTTGCGAAACTATTGCGTTCGAGGAATAGCCTCAGTGAGTGGATCCGCCGTGAAGTTTCTTTCTATGTCTCTCTTTATCTCAAGTTCGCGGAGAAAGCCATCTCCCGAAATGAGCAATACCTGTCTTAGAATATGTCTGGATATCTGATGGGACCTAGTTCATAAGTGAATTCCAAATCCAAACTTCTTAGACTGTATCATCAAGTGAACTTAATCAGTATCCTGTGCCACACCTCCCTCAGTATCCGCTTGGACCACCTTTCCAAACTACTGCCCCTCGTCAGAGGGAAAACTATAACTCTGACAGTCACTCTGTCATCCAGGTCACCTTGGAAGCCTGGAATGATAACCGTCTCCCAAAAGAGGCTGTTGTTATCATATCCCTAGAACATCCACTTATGTTCTAAAACTGCTTCCGATCGTTTCTCCAGGATTGGATTAATATCAACTTATTGCGTCTAGTGTAAAAACAACATCTGGTGTAGTACTTGACATCTCATGATTGACTCAATTGCCTAAGCAAGTGATCCTCCAATCATTCACATCCCACTCCCCTTTAGTCTGTAAGACACCTTTAGAGAGGGTGACTCCATCACCTGCAGGTATACTACCGTGCCAGGAGTCGTCCATTCTAAAATACCTGTAGAATGTTGTCTAAGTACCCAGATTGGGAAACTACCCAAATTTAGATCTAAAACCGTAGATCTAGTAACCAGAATGTCTGATATTATATCTATATCCTATGTGGAGAAACCACTGTGTGACAACCAAAGTATAACCGATCATAGTATAGGAATTTCACTTCCTACTCTGTGTATGTCATCCAAATACCAGGACATCATACACTACTACCTTCTTAACAGATCCATCCCGTATCTGATGAAGTCAAACCTATGACTGTCACATCAAAAATAGATGATCTATCTCCGCTATATCCGCTTTAGTCTATAAATAGACATAAGCTATTTGTCCACTCTGCTTCCGCTGCTCCCACTGACTACGACAACCCTCTGGCAGAGTCATATACATGTACACTTCTAAAGCTAGTTTAGAACGACGCTATACTCATCCTCCTGCCGGGTCTCATAGCCTGGAACAACAGTAGTGTCAAGTCTGGGTAAACAAGAACCTCCCTGTCACCGTCCTTGAGGCTACCGAAGTACCTTTCGAGTGCCAGAGGTTACCCACCATATCTGCGGAGTGGCTAATGGAATGTCAATCCAGATTGAATCTTTAGGTCCTATTAAATTTTCAGTAATCGTTTGCGGTTCTGGAATCACTTCCAGTTCTACCATACTCCCACTACAGTTTTCTGAAAAAATCCATTTTACTAAAACTGTGGCGAGTCAAGAACAATATCACTATTGATCTTCCAAATGGTAGAAAGTCAACCCTCGTCATAGCCCGGGTCAACCCACAAACAGCCATTACATAAACGTGCCTTGAGTTATCCAGAGTCTGGTTTTAAGCATAAACCGGACAACTCCTCGTACCTTAACAATGTTAAGATATGAACTATTCTATATCCAATATAAAAACAGAGGCACTGATTTATTTAGAACCAGATTCAAATCATGCTGTCACGACCCGAAAGTACGGAACATGACCGACACTTAAACTACAAAACGTCTCGAGGCGTTCGTAATCTAAGAAATCCGAAAACCCAGAAATCCAAACCAAGAAAAGTAGTAGAGTGAAGGAAAACCAATTTAAATCAAGTAGTTTTAATAGCATAAGCTGAATTATGCGTTTTTAAAAACATCAAATATTTCCTGAAAATTTCGGCAGGGTCTCCTTTGTAAATACTGGCCCCCAAACGGGATACAACATGAATAGTATACGAAATCAATAAAAGGGCATCCCAAGCGGGAGCTAGCTCTTCGTCAATCGACGGTCACAACCATACAAGCAATATAATATACAACGCCAATGGCGAGGATCAAAAACCCAAAACCACAAGAAATAAAACGCGCGACTCTAAGGTCGAAAGAATAGCATCTCTCGTCTCTATCTCAAAAAAATACATTTTTGGTTGATGGAACTTCTAGATACAACAGAGTAATAATATACAAGTTATATAATGGGGGGGGGGGTACGATACAAGTAAACCCACCTACTAGCAAATCACCCGAGGGAAACTAAGCCCGCAAGCCGTAAAGAAACCTGTACGGCAAACTTGCAAGAAACTGGGGCACAACGGGGGTGAGTTGCCAACTCGTGAATAGAAAAACATCTACGAACAGAAATCGCATAAATAACGCAACCTAGGTCAATGATCATAATATATCCTCAATTATATATAACATGCAACCTAAACAAGGCTAGGGTAAATATCTAACCCGAGTGTAATCTCATGTACCCGTGTCAGTTCCTCAGGTAGCAATATATCATATGAATGAGGTATGAATGCATGAAAACAGAATACATGTAAATGAAGAAACTGTTTTCATAAATTAGTGAGATTTCCTTTGTATTTTTAAAATGAGGTATCATAAATGAAATCAGCATCAACAGTGTCTAGCATCGACATAAAACATAAATCTCAATGTCTCAAAACCTCAGGCTCCGGCTATCCGGACTGGCCTGTATCATCAAATCTCAGTACCTCAATATCTCGAAATCTCAATATCTAGGGCGCCGTCAGTCCAGACCGGCCCCTACCATCCATCTCAAGACCACGACGGTATCCTCCGGATATCCGACGCGTCGGGTAATATCACCGGTAGGTAGTCCCCCCTGCCAGGCTCACATCGTCATCACCACGCGCTTCTTGCCCCGGGGTACCTTACCGGGCCCACCATGTACCCGAAACGGTTCATCCATCTCCTCGAATCGGGTCTCGAAATCCATCAGCAAACTCATGGTGGACGACTCATACATCATGGGAAAACCGCATTTTTATTTAAAAAGAGAGAAAGCAGTTTATATATGTTTTGCGGTTTTTCTCCAAATCCAGAAAATATCATGGAAATCCGAATCATCAATAGCATGTAAAACTATGAATATAAGCATGAGCATCCATGAATGCGGCATATAATGAATAACAGTTTGCATGAAGTAGCAGGTAATAACTACAATGTCTAAACTAGCATATAAGGCAAGTACACTAATATCATGTCTAAACTATTAGCTAACAGGCTATGTCAATGTAATAGTATTTTCTATGTGTACGTGACATGGCAATTACCGATGAAGATGTGTGTGAGCCGGCAAGTAAGTGTACGTGGTAGATACGCATCATCGGTAATGGTGATGGTGTCCTAACAGCATGATATCAATAATGAAATATGAATTACAATAAGTATGCGATGCGGAGCAACAGCAATAATATGCGGGAGCTGAAAACTAGACACAACGGTAACTAAACAGCATTACTCTAATATAAGTCCTACAATAGCGCCTTTTGAAATAACACGAATCGCGGTGTTTTGAAAATAAGGGCTACGGTGTTTTTAAGAAAAGACACGTCTTTTGAAATATCCGTAGAATCCCTTGACCTGTCTTTTAAAATACCCACGATTCGTTAGTTTTGAAATAGGTAGGAGTCTAATCTAGTCTAACAACTACACTAAACTATACGGCTGAACTAACAAGCTGAACTACAGGTAAGGAAACCGCCTAACATCTGATTCGATATATATATAAACATATATATATATATATATATATATATAAACATATATATATATATATATATATATATTAGTAGGTGATCCCGCCTCGATAATATCACATCCGATACCATATCTATAATCAGATATTCCCAAGTCAAGAGTGCGGATCTATCATCAATATATAGCTCGTACGTAAATCCGTCGTACGGCATCCCCACATCTGGGTACGGGTCAATATCACATTCATCACACTATTCATCTTGTATCCCCTTTATCAAAGATCATAATCCGGGTACGGATCTATGTCTAGTACAATACTGATACCACCTACGTATGCATGCACGTGTGTGAAACACTACGTCAAAGGACCCGCTACAACGTCATGTCGTATCTCAAATACGAATCCTGCAAAATCACCGAATTCACAACCTCAAAACAAATCTCATCGACTCATCTCAAACCCAAGTATCATCCTCAAATCCGTATGTGAACACATAGTCCCATACCCATATGAACACATAACTATGTATTCCTGTATAAGCACAAATGAAAGAAGAAAGTATGCAAGTATGGGTGGGTGTGTGCATACGTGGTGCGACCACAACTCTAGGGTTTCGCGACTCTAAAAATCCAAGAACACCAAATATCCATATTATCATCAATGCACTCAAACAATATATATATGTGTGTATACGTATTCGTATACATCACCACGAACTGCGGGGGTGCTATACGCCATCCACCCGACTTCTCCCCGTAGATATAAATCTACTCACCTGGTCCTCGCTCGCCGGTGCCGACGTCGCCACGCGCTTGCTTGTCGTCTCGAAGTCCACATGGGGTACCTACATATCATAACGCACCGTATCGCATTAAAATCCGACTCATGACCAAAACTACTCACGAATCCCACATAGGTCAAAACCTATGGTTGCTTTCTCAAATCAACCCAAAAACCCTCGACATCGGTGTACACACGCCGATTGATCGAGAAAAACACCAAACGTACCAATCGTTGTTTTATAAGTCACTAAAAATATATGAAATAGGATGCAAATCATCAAAACCAATAAATTGATCAAATCGGTTTATTTCCAAAAAGCCTAGTAAAGGGGTCGTTAACCGTTTTACTACAAGTCTTGATGTTTTAGCAAACTAGTGGTCACAATACTCACTAATTATCTTAATTAGGCCACATAAACATTTACTAGATTTTTAATCTTGCTAAATTACATTAAACCAAAATCTAGTTAGCAAAAGTCACCTTTTTAGTTCAAAACTTGGTGTTTTAACCAATCTAAATATTTTAACAATTCTAGTGGCTATAATGTTCATTAAACATCTTAATTATGTCATACCAATGTTAATTAGATTTTAAAATCACTCATTTCCATCAATTCTAAAAAACCTAGTTTGCAATATTTGTACAATTATTACAATTTTAAACTAACAATTTGCAAACTAGCAAATAGATTAGTTTTAACAAGTTTTAAGATGCTAGCCCATATCATACAACCATGCACAACTGATCACAGCCCAACTCCAAAACAAAAACCTAACTTGAATTTCAAACCCTTCTCTTGAAAGTTAAATTTTAATTAATTCCATAATTAAACATCTAATTAAAACTAGATTCAAACATACAATTAACAATTAACAAATTTGGATGAAACTTTATACCTCATGATCAAGAGATCAAACATGAAGCTTAGCCTCCCAAACTTGCTTCCATCCCCCAAGATCCATATTAAATTGGCTAAAGAATAATGGGTAAAGCTTGGATTTGGAGTTTGCTTTGAATTTGTGAGTATATTTGTGGATTTTTGATGGAATTTTGTGATG
Source organism: Agapanthus africanus (assembly GCA_030015575.1). NCBI lineage: Eukaryota > Viridiplantae > Streptophyta > Magnoliopsida > Asparagales > Amaryllidaceae > Agapanthus > Agapanthus africanus. The sequence goes on along the minus strand of JASDDO010000004.1, from coordinate 122,595,959 downwards.
AAATGAGAGGGGGAAAATTGGGGGGCTGCACAAAGGGGGGGCTCGGCCAGAATTGAGGAGGGGGGAGAAGAGAGGGTGTGGGGGTGTTTGTAAAGTCAAGGAAAAGTCCAAGTCACCATTATCTAACACCATACCTCTTTATTTAATATTTCCTTCATTCTATTCTCTTGATTTTCTTTTCTTTTATCAAAAGAAGTGAGGACATGGGGGATGTGGCTGCTGAAAATTCAGCCAAGGAGGGGAATTGGTGTAGTGTGTGAGTGTGGGGTGAAGGAAAATGACAAATACAATACCCCAACATCTATTTACACTAAAAAAAAGCCTTTTTTCATCAATAATTTCTAAACCGTTTTGGCAAACGATTTCGTTTCAAAAACCACATGATAAAATTTTGTTTAATGTTTTATGATGCACAAAATTTGTTTCAACCCATTCCAGTTTGTAATTTTTCCTAATTAAATGTATTAGTGACGGCTTAAAATAATAAAATAATTTTTTTTCAGAAAATTTAAAATTTCACCAGTGGCTCAATAAACACCAAATACTAGTAATTACATGTCTAGAATATGTATATTTAATTTTTATAATAAGATATTTGTATTTTGACTTTTTACAGAAAACCCCCTTATTTTACCGATTTTTTTTCGAAATTTCACCGAAACGATTTTCAAAACGTTACAATCTTCCCCCCTTAAAGAAATTCGGTCCCCGAATTTAAATTCAAACTCCCCCCAAATACAAAAACATCTAAGCAAAACCATCAAGTCGTCGGGGCTCCGAAATCATAAGTACATAAAACGCATCATAGCGCAATACATGCGCATGAGTAATGAGCAGATAACTCAAAATCAAAACTCCGTCAAGCATCCCGCAATCATCGAAGTCACGGTAAAAACACAAATGTCAAATCCAATACAAAACCAATATGATATAACTCGAAACTATACATGTAAATATCAAATCTATATATGTAAATATCTGAAGGAAATGAATGCCAAATATATTCAGGTACTGTCCTCTGACTAGTCCTGCCCAGTACAAAAACACATAGCAAATATCATAAAAACGTACTGCTCTATAGGAAAAATCAATCCTAAATACGCGTATGAATACTACGTGCGTCTGGTGCGCACGGAAATCAAAATCCATATACGTGCCAAACAAGTGCACATAAACAAGATCTAAGTGCATCGGGTGTGCACGGAACATCTGTCGTAGGCAACATGTGTGCCTGACAGCAAAATCAGGTGCATCTGACATGCACGAAAAATCTCGATTTAGTGCATCTGGTGTGCACCAAAATCACACTTCAAAACATGCGCCCAACATGCGCGAAAATCCAAATCAGGTGCATCCATCGTGCACGAAATCATGAAATCCAATATCAAGTGCCGAACATGCGCAAAATCAAATCGTGTGCGTATATACGCACAAAATCAACTCAAATGTCTAAAACCGTAAAATCACAAACATGTGAAACCAAGCATGAAAACGATATCAAGTGCAACGACTGTGCGAAAATCGTAAATCCTCAATCATCACAACAAAATCATGCGAATAATTCACCCCAAAACATCGAAATCTAGTATGGCGGAATAGTCCCGCTCAAGCACATACTCAAGAATCTCTGGCCAACTGTCGCGGTCACTAGTGGGACGTCTTGTCGATGATCATGAACTCTGGCCTGCTGGTGTGCATAACAATGACCACTCCTGGGTCAAGGTCTTCACTGTGAATTACCAATCTCTCGGTCCATCGGCTCATCGGCCTTGTCAGGTGTGCTAACGGGGATGATCCCGTTCTGGCACGTCTCTTGTCATCTCCCGGTCAATCATCGCGACCACTCGTAAGACAGCATATCACTGGCGTCGGCCTCTGGCTCTCTGAATGTACGTGACACATCTGATCCTGGGTGCAAGTATCATTGCAGCAGCGTCCTGGAAGGAATCCTGCTCACGGTCTCTTCCATGTCTCGTCTCTGCCAACTGTCCGGAAGTCTCGTCCTTTACTATATCTGCGTCTTGCTCTGGGACGACTGCATTCTCATCGCGACTCCTCGGGAAGGTATATCCAAGCACAATGCCTCGTCATGCGTATCGCATCTCTGATGTAGGCGGAGTGGAACGTCGTCTTATCCAGATATTGTACGGACCTCTTTACTCCACTTTCTCAAATGTTGACTGCTTCGGACTCGTCTCATCGTGGCTACATGGACTGAGCTCCAACGGCTATCCTCGTATCGGGAGTCTCCCAAGGAATGCATCTTACCACCTAGCATCCGAATTAAGTCGAGCCATCCGATCGAGTCGTCAAAACCTCATAATCCCCCAAGAGCTCAACCTCTTGGGCACAGTTTAATAGTATCGAGTACATACCACAGCATCGGTGGTCCAGCCGTAGAAGGGCAAACCCAAGCCTCACTAATGGCGCCTAGAACTGCCGCAAACCCGAAGGTTCAAAGGCTTTCACACGGTCATTAAGTCGAGTTAGGGTTTCATTCTTCTAGAGGGACCATAGAATTGCCTGCATGTCTTTCCGACTACTTTAAACTTGGAATAATAGGTTTCTGACATTCGATCGTCTCTGTCGACTCTCAACGTCTCCGCATGAAGTCGTCTTTAGCTGGAATCAATCTATCTGATGACCTCGTATCGGGGTAGGTGAACGAACCACCTGTCCTAGTCATTCATCATCGGGTGACTAGCGACCTTCTATCATCTCTTCGTACTACTCGTCCCGCAATAGCTCCAACATATGGGGCGATATCTCGTCGTTCACAGCAAAAACTGGTTCGCTCATCTGCACGCTGAACCGTGCCTCAATCACTTCAATGGTCATCTAAGTATGGCTGGCCTCTACCGGTGGCTCAATCCTCTGGTGCTAATCTGCACGTCCGAGCAACCTCATACGGTGATCCATCCAACGCTCGTGGCGCAAAACACAATCAAAAGTCACCTCTCTACAATCGGGTGTCGCCGGAATCACGCCCTGGTCAGTCCTCGTTCGTGACGAGCTCGTGCTGACCGCAACTCTAGCCGTAGCTCTCCCTGCCCGTAATCGTGGCAGCAAAACCAAACTGGTACCGATGAGGCTAGATCAGGAAGGAATATAATACTAAACAAGGAAATGTACATCCTAAGGCTTTTTAAGTGGAGTGGCATGTCGTAAATATGCCGCGGAACATACCAACGGTACGTCACTCTACTTTAGTCACCTATTCCATCAACCAAGGGTCATCCTACGCTCCGAAGGTAAACCTGGCTCTGATACCAACTTTGTCACGACCCGAAAGTACGGAACATGACCGGCACTTAAACTACGAAACGTCTCGAGGCGTTCGTAATCTAAGAAAGCCGAAAACCCAGAAATCCAAACCAAGAAAAGTAGTAGAGTGAAGGAAAACCAATTTAAATCAAGTAGTTTTAATAGCATAAGCTGAATTATGCGTTTTTAAAAACATCAAATATTTCCTGAAAATTTCGGCAGAGTCTCCTTTGTAAATACTGGCCCCCAAACGGGATACAACATGAATAGTATACGAAATCAATAAAAGGGCATCCCCAAGCGGGAGCTAGCTCTTCGTCAATCGACTGTCACAACCACACAAGCAATATAATATACAACGCCAATGGCGAGGATCAAAAACCCAAAACCACAAGAAATAAAACGCGCGACTCTAAGGTCGAAAGAATAGCATCTCTTGTCTCTATCTCAAAAAAATACATTTTTGGTTGATGGAACTTCTAGATACAACAGAGTAATAATATACAAGTTATATAATGGGGGGTACGATACAAGTAAACCCACCTACTAGGAAATCACCCGAGGGAAACTAAGCCCGCAAGCCGTAAAGAAACCTGTACGGAAAACCTGCAAGAAACTGGGGCACAACGGGGGTGAGTTGCCAACTCGTGAATAGAAAAACATCTACGAACAGAAATCGCATAAATAACGCAACCTAGGTCAATGATCATAATATATCCTCAATTATATATAACATGCAACCTAAACAAGGCTAGGGTAAATATCTAACCCGAGTGTAATCTCATGTGCCCGTGTTAGTGCCTCAGGTAGCAATATATCATATTAATGAGGTATGAATGCATGAAAACAGAACACATGTAAATGAAGAAACTGTTTTCATAAATTAGTGAGATTTCCTTTGTATTTTTAAAATGAGGTATCATAAATGAAATCAGCATCAACAGTGTCTAGCATCGACATAAAACATAAATCTCAATGTCTCAAAACCTCAGGCTCCGGCTATCCGGACTGGCTTGTATCATCAAATCTCAGTACCTCAATATCTCGAAATCTCAATATCTAGGGCGCCGTCAGTCCAGACCGGCCCCTACCATCCATCTCAAGACCACGACGGTATCCTCCGGATATCCGACGCGTCGGGTAATATCACCGGTAGGTAGTCCCCCCTGCCAGGCTCATATCGTCATCACCACGCGCTTTTTGCCCCGGGGTACCTTACCGGGCCCACCATGTACCCGAAACGGTTCATCCATCTCCTCGAATCGGGTCTTGAAATCCATCAGCAAACTCATGGTGGACGACTCATACATCATGGGAAAACCGCATTTTTATTTAAAAAGAGAGAAAGCAGTTTATATATGTTTTGCGGTTTTTCTCCAAATCCAGAAAATATCATGGAAATCCGAATCATCAATAGCATGTAAAACCATGAATATAAGCATGAGCATCCATGAATGCGGCATATAATGAATAACAGTTTGCATGAAGTAGCAGGTAATAACTATAATGTCTAAACTAGCATATAAGGCAAGTACACTAATATCATGTCTAAACTATTAGCTAACAGCCTATGTCAATGTAATAGTATTTTCTATGTGTACGTGACATGGCAATTACCGATGAAGATGTGTGTGAGCCGGCAAGTAAGTGTACGTGGTACATACGCATCATCGGTAATGGTGATGGTGTCCTAACAGCATGATATCAATAATGAAATATGAATTACAATAAGTATGCGATGCGGAGCAACATCAATAATATGCGGGAGCTGAAAACTAGACACAACGGTAACTAAACTGCATTACTCTAATATAAGTCCTACAATAGCGCCTTTTGAAATAACACGAATCGCGGTGTTTTGAAAATAAGGGCTACGGTGTTTTTAAGAAAAGACACGTCTTTTGAAATATCCGTAGAATCCCTTGACCTGTCTTTTAAAATACCCACGATTCGTTAGTTTTGAAATAGGTAGGAGTCTAATCTAGTCTAACAACTACACTAAACTATACGGCTGAACTAACAAGCTGAACTACAGGTAAGGAAACCGCCTAACATCTGAGTCGATATATATATAAACATATATATATATATATATATATATATATATATATATATATATATATATATATATATATTAGTCGGTGATCCCGCCTCGATAATATCACATCCGATACCATATCTAAAATCAGATATTCCCAAGTCAAGTGTGCGGATCTATCATCAATATATAGCTCGTACGTAAATCCGTCGTACGACATCCCCACATCTGGGTACGGGTCAATATCACATTCATCACACTATTCATCTGGTATCCCCTTTATCAAAGATCATAATCCGGGTACGGATCTATGTCTAGTTCAATATTGATACCACCTACGTATGCATGCACGTGTGTGAAACACTACGTCAAAGGACCCGCTACAACGTCATGTCGTATCTCAAATACGAATCCTACCAAATCACCGAATTCACAACCTCAAAACAAATCTCATCGACTCATCTCAAACTCAAGTATCATCCTCAAATCCGCATGTGAACACATAGTCCCATACCCATGTGAACACATAACTATGTATTCCTGTATAAGCACAAATGAAAGAAGAAAGTATGCAAGTATGGGTGGGTGTGTGCATACGTGGTGCGACCACAACTCTCTAGGGTTTCGCGACTCTAAAAATCCAAGAACACCAAATATCCATATTATCATCAATGCACTCAAACAATATATATATGTATGTATACGTATTCGTATACATCACCACGAACTGCGGGGGTGCTATACGCCATCCACCCGACTTCTCCCCGTAGATATAAATCTACTCACCTGGTCCTCGCTCGCCGGTGCCGACGTCGCCACGCGCTTGCTTGTCGTCTCGAAGTCCACATGGGGTACCTACATATCATAACGCACCGTATCGCATTAAAATCCGACTCATGACCAAAACTACTCACGAATCCCACATAGGTCAAAACCTATGGTTGCTTTCTCAAATCAACCCAAAAACCCTCGACATCGGTGTACACACGCCGATTGATCGAGAAAAACACCAAACGTACCAATCGTTGTTTTATAATTCACTAAAAATATATGAAATAGGATGCAAATCATCAAAACCAATAAATTGATCAAATCGGTTTATTTCCAAAAAGCCTAGTAAAGGGGTCGTTAACCGTTTTACTACAAGTCTTGATGTTTTAGCAAACTAGTGGTCACAATACTCACTAATTATCTTAATTAGGCCACATAAACATTTACTAGATTTTAATTTTGCTAAATTACATTAAACCAAAATCTAGTTAGCAAAAGTCACCTTTTTAGTTCAAAACTTGGTGTTTTAACCAATCTAAATATTTTAACAATTCTAGTGGCTATAATGTTCATTAAACATCTTAATTATGTCATACCAATGTTAATTAGATTTTAAAATCACTCATTTCCATCAATTCTAAAAAACCTAGTTTGCAATATTTGTACAATTATTACAATTTTAAACTAACAATTTGCAAACTAGCAATTAGATTAGTTTTAACAAGTTTTAAGATGCTAGCCCATATCACACAACCATGCACAACTGATCACAACCCAACTTCAAAACAAAAACCTAACTTGAATTTCAAACCCTTCTCTTGAAAGTTAAATTTTAATTAATTCCATAATTAAACATCTAATTAAAACTAGATTCAAACATACAATTAACAATTAACAAATGTGGATGAAACTTTATACCTTATGATCAAGAGATCAAACATGAAGCTTAGCCTCCCAAACTTGCTTCCATCCCCTAAGATCCATACTAAATTGGCTAAAGAATAATGGGTAAAGCTTGGATTTGGAGTTTGCTTTGAATTTGTGAGTATATTTGTGGATTTTTGATGGAATTTTGTGATGAAATGAGAGGGGGAAAATTGGGGCGCTGCACAAAGGGGGGTCTCGGCCAGAATTGAGGAGGGGGGAGAAGAGAGGGTGTGGGGGTGTTTGTAAAGTCAAGGAAAAGTCCAAGTCACCATTATCTAACACCATACCTCTTTATTTAATATTTCCTTTATTCTATTCTCTTGATTTTCTTTTCTTTTATCAAAAGAAGTGGGGACATGGGGGATGTGGCTGCTGAAAATTCTGCCAAGGAGGGGAATTGGTGTAGTGTGTGAGTGTGGGGTGAAGGAAAATGACAAATACAATACCCCAACATCCATTTACACTAAAAAAAATGTCTTTTTTCATCAATAATTTCTAAACCATTTTGGCAAACGATTTCGTTTCAAAAACCACATGATAAAATTTTGTTTAATGTTTTATGATGCACAAAATTTGTTTCAACCCATTCCAGTTTGTAATTTTTCCTAATTAAATGTATTAGTGACGACTTAAAATAATAATAAAATAAATTTTTTTTTCAGAAAATTTGAAATTTCACCAGTGGCTCAATAAACACCAAATACTAGTAATTACATGGCTAGAATATGTATATTTAATTTTTATAATAAGATATTTGTATTTTGACTTTTTACAGAAAACCCCCTTATTTTTCCGATTTTTTTTCGAAATTTCACCGAAACGATTTTCAAAACGTTACACATGCAGCTGTCTCCAGTGCATGTCAACTAAATGGAGAGAGGCCGATCAACATTACTCAACTTAGGAATACATCCCGATATGAGTAACCTGAAAGAGAAGCAAGTTCTCATAATCATTACTATCAACTGAATACCAATCACAAGTATTTACATCTTCTATCACCTTGAAGAATCCTGATACTTACAATACCTGGTTCTCTACTTTATTCATATACCCATAACTTCTCAAAACTTGGACCTTATATTTCTATGAAACACATGTCTAAGAACTAGAGAAGTCATAAGTAAACAAAATATAGTACGAGTACCAACCCCTCTGTCCTAATGGACACTGGACAACATACATTACTCTGTATAAGTCCCCTGAGTCTAATAACTCATTCCCTGTGTGTCTAGGTTGAAAACTGTACTTATGGTTAAGAAGAATTACACCGCTGTTTAATGCTCCTTACCTAACCATCAACTGATATAGGTAAATCTCATCGACATAATTTCAAAAAGTTATATCTCACTTTATAAAAATAAACGTACAGATATATCAATTTGAAATTGGTGCATAACAATGGATATTTAAAACCAAATATTTGCCGCCCGGCAAACAACCCAGGCGATTTCCTCAAATATCACCAATTACAACGAATCCCGATATAATGAGGATGATCACCCAATTCCCAATAACTTACTCCCACTCATCATCTGTAAAACCATACAGATGTGAGAATCAAACCTGGTAAATACATACCCTGGAGAAAGGGCTAATTGGGAAATCGGTTTTCTTTTAACAATACACAATGAAACTGAAAAATGAATATGTTTTGAAGGGTTTTCTGGTATTCCTAGTAATGCCTCTTCCATTATCAGATTCACAACTGTAACCGTATATTTCTTTGCCATCTCTCCAAATCCCTTTATATGTCTTTAGTCATTACCATCTGTACACCCTTTTAGGCTAAATGGTTTTCTTCCTTCCCTACCGTTCGGCACCAGCCTATGGTTTGGAAGAAGACTATCCAATAAGCGTAATAGGTGTACTGTCCTAATCCTAGGAGCACTCGCAACCCGAGAGAAGGTAAAGATAAAAGACAACTGAATAAACCTTATTCCTATTTCTCCTGAACCAGAATCCATCCCCGAACTGGAACAAGTCCCTTCGAGTTCGTATATAACCATACGATGGAGTATCCAATAAACTGTGGATCTTCGTAGTGATACAGGGTGTTCCGGAGAAATGCAAAGGTGAAGTAGGAGTGGCGATGAAATACTTGGTTTGGTCGTGAATAGCTGTCGCAGTTTACATTGCCTTCTTACTAATCCCTTTATTTGTCTTTACTTAATACCTTCTGTACACCTTTTAGGATAAATGGTTTTCTTCATTCCCTACCGTTCGGCACCTGCCTATGGTTTGGATGGAGACTATCCAATAAGCGTAATAGGTGTACCGTCCTAATCCAAGGAACACTCGCAATCTGAGAGAAGGTAAAAGGAAAAGACAACTGAATAGTCCTATTCGTTTTCTCCAGAACCGGAAACCATCCTCGAATCTGGAACAAGTTCCTTCGAGTTCGTATATAACCATACGATGGTTTTATCCAATGGAAGTGGATGTTCGTAGTAATACGGGGTGTTCTGGAAAAAAGGGTAAAAGTAGGAGTGGCAATGAGGTATGCAACTCAGACAATCCAAAAGACAGTGTTTTAAGAAGGTTCGGTTAACTTGGTCACTGAGTCATAGTCTAGGGTCGGGTCATGGTCGCTGCCAAATAGAGAGAGAGAAAAGAAACACTCTGCGTGCACTCTAACCTAGATCAGAATGGTTATCACTTTATCTAATCAGGAAACCTCCCACTGTAACCTTAAATTCTCCTCCAAACCTGAAAGAAGAATTAGTCGGGATCACCCAAGGAGTAAACCAACTCATCAGTAGGAATCGGAATCCAACTATCATCGCATGATAATGTGATGGAATCCACTCACGTTATCACACTCCAGAAGGTATGCGCATGCCTGGCAAGTTTCAGTTTCTTTAGAAACTCCCGATGTGATTTTTACCCCATGCTCTTATGACCTTGACTTTGGCCAACAAATCATAAGTCACATGTCAAGTTCTACCGTCATTTTTCAGGTTAATTTGAACCCACCCGTACCTACCCTTGACTTTGGCCAACAAGGCAGTACGACTGTCCCAAACCAATGCATCTATCTATGCAACAGAAAAGTAACAAATAGCTACCAATCACTGTGCCTTGACTTTGGCCAACAAACACAGCTTGAATACTATTGACTATCCATATGAAACGACGGAGGGCTACGAATGGTTTCTGGCGAAAACCTTTAACGTACTTGATATCGTTGAAGGAACCGGATAGCTTTTTATAAAAATATAGTGGCGAAAACCTTTGCTAAAGAGGTCACTCCCGGTGAAGAGATCTCGGCTCTTTCCCCGTAGAATGAGGTGTAGGATATTCCAATTGAATACCACGATGCAAAGCAAAAAGTAATCGGCTATATTGAAGTTATTACCCTGACGCAAACATCTGTCCAAGGGGTCACTCCCGGTGAAGGGATCTCGGCCCTTGCCTCGTCGACTGAGGTGCAGGATATTTCAACTGAATACCACTGTGCAAAACAAAAGAGAACGTCCTTGCAATAACAGCTTTTTGAAAATTGTTCCAACAACGTCAAACAGATTTGTTTAGCTTGCATTGATCCGAATCGATGCAGTCCCATCAATTAATCACACCACAAAAGAACGAAAATACGATGTACGTATATTCCATCTGCATTCGCCACTAGGTCCCGTCATCACCCGTTAGGTTACTTAACTAACGACAGAGCGGGGATTGGACTAGCGCGGGTGTAAAACATATACAACATCTACTAATATATATATATATCAATATATAATAATCGCTCAAGGCGTGATAAAAATGCAACATCACAGAAATGTAATAAGCATCACAGAACAATACAGATAATCTGGGATCCCCGGGTTTCTTAGAGCCGTTACTGAAACCCGACGTTCCCCTGGTCGTGTGGATAGCCTGTGCAATGAAATCCTAGACCCCGACGGGCGCGGCAAGTTACCTGCCAAAACCTGAAGCGAGGCTGCCCCATTCAACAAAGTGAATGGACCACCCAGCACTTCACGGAATCCGTTAACTTGAGCATCCCTCCTTGGGTCAACCTGTACCCCCTACGAGTGAGGCGAATAGCCCGCCAATTCTAGAGTAAAGCCCCCTCCGTATCAAAGCCATGAGATGCGGGCCTGTTTCCTTCTAGAACCCGGCTATCTGTGCACCCCACCGCGGGGTAATCCTAGTACAGAAAGTAAAATATATACAACGGGTACATCGACCTCAGCCCGGTCGTGCCCCAAAAGAATAATATACAAACAGGCAGTGACGGCAGTCCACATGTCGGACGCTCGCCCCGCAATATCAAATGTACAAATATAACCAAATTGTACTAACATTGCATCTAGGCTATCCACCACGACAAATCTGCAACATCACAGCACAACACAGAACATCAACGTGAATGTCACGTTCGCAAATCCGTCTAAAAGGGCTATAGCAATTAGACAGGATTTACCGATCAAATGACATTCACGGTCGCAGATATAATGTAAATACTGTGAACTAACATGTTTAAATTTTCGATCGACAAAATTTCCCCGAAGTGGGCCCCAAGCACAATTCCCAGTACTCAAACAAATCTGGGCCCAAACAAAAAATACCAGAAACCCCATTTCCATGTCAGAGACCACTGTGGAAATTTTGGTGGACTGATGCTACAGTACGGCGGCGGAACCGCGGCCAAAACGTGGGTACGGCCGCGGTTCCGCCGCGCTACAGTGAAATCAGCCTACAAAATTTCTGCAGTTTTCTTAGAAAAGCCTGCCTGATTTTCTGCAATACTCAAAATAATTTTTTGACCACAATAAAAATTCGACAGAAACTTCATGATTGGAAATGCAGTTTTGGAAAATTTCGTTCGATCGAAGTTCTAAACACGTTAGAGCAAGCTAGTAAAGGTTAATGGCGTGGCTCTGATACCATGTAAGTCTACGGTAGCGCTCCGGCCGTCTTTCCGAGGCCAAAATCCGGAAACGAAAACTTTTTCAAAACTAGAAACCGCGCTATCGTATTCTTAAAACCCGGATCGAACCATTAACCTACAACTAGTTATCTAGAGAAGGGATAGAAAGGCTATACCGATCGATCCGTGTCCTTCGGTCTTTGGACACCATCCCAAGCTCCCCGCGGCATCTCCGGTCTCGATCTCCTCGTCGGAAAGGGCACCACATCATCGATTCTTTTTATGGGCTCCCGCTTCATCCGAAGCAACTCGGGCACGAAGTGTGCTAGCCGACGTGTCCAAGGTGATGTAGAGAATGTTTGTGATCACTTTGTCTCTTGCATCCATTGATTTGGATGGAGGTTAGAGGTGTTGCCATTGATGGAGATAATGAGCTAGAGGAAGAAGAAGAAGAAGAGTTTTCTCTTTCTTTTCTTTTTTGATGGATTGATAATGAGAGTGAGAGAGTGTGAGAATAATACAAGAGCCAAAACTCTATAAGGCAGCCCCCTCTCTCTACTTATCATTTCAAACATAAATCAAACACTAATGTGACATTTACACAATAATAGAGACCATGAGTCACTATATATGTCCATGTCACATTTAATGCATCAAATGATGAATTCTAGCTCATAATTTCGACCATCCAAACATTAATCCAAATGTTTGGTCCAACAAAAAAAAAGATCTGGCAACATCTAAAGTAAACTCGTGACGGATCACAAGGATACCCCTCACCTGTATATACATACTTGCATCCGCATTCCGACTGAATGCGAATGCGATGAGACTAAAGTAATCCAACAAATCTAATACTAGGATCCGGCTTAAACCAAAGCCCATTAGTATGATCCGCCCGATTATGATCCGTGCACTACTGCACGTATATGATCGGACCCTGCCATATGCCATACGGCCTTTACATCGTTTTGCCCGAAACTTGAGAAACAGTCTGTTGGGGACTCTAAAGACTCGTCAATACTTTGGCTGTGGATTTAACCACTGGCACGTCAGTGGTACTAGCTGTACGTAACGGGCTACCAGGTACTGACCAAAAGGGAGGTCGATGAGCGAACTCATCCTGACACCCTACTGAGCCTGTCAGTGACAATATCCGTACAGTACGGTCCGTTCGTCTATGAGCATCGCATGGCGGGCCAAGGCGGTTGGTAAAAGTCAGACCCCCAAAAGCGGTACAAGTCGTGTCGGAGTGTAGCCCAGAACACCCTGAGATACTACTGGAATAGCTACCAGTAAATCTCCTGCCTTGGCCAAGGACTTCGTGTAATGCCTCTCCTAGACACAGCGCGATCTCACCCCCAATACCGGGAGAGACGAAACCCCTGCCGATCCGCTCACTGCCTCCATGTGGCTCGGGACTGTACCCAACTAAAACCTATTTGCACGACTCCTTTGATCCATGGTAGGGTAGTAATCAAAGCACAGTGGGAACTCACACGAGAAAAATGACGATCTCAGGTCGATGAACTAACCAGTACACATGTCACCAGGGAACTGCTATCTGACGTCAGGTATAATACCAACTAGCATGTTCCCGGCGAGTCCTGTCCGGTGTACTCATAACCCAATGAGCACCTGTATACATCTTAGGTGAACCAACTGACACCAATGCCTTGTGGGACCGGCCACCGCCCCTCGTCGGAGTCCCGACTGTATACGCTAGTCTACTAATTGAGTATCGATGCCCAGTCTCGAAACTCCCACGACTAGGGACCTTTTAAGGATGTGCTTATAGACCCCAGCTCCCACGTATATGATCGCCATCATACTGCTAGCCGTCAAGCAAGAATCCTAAGGGCTCTATCAACGTGTAATACGACCTGTAAGGTCACCTAAAGCAGTATACGATGATAAAGATAAACTAGATAGCATACTATCATCTTGAGTAAGAATGTCCCATCGGTTTAGGTCCTCCCTCAATCATTGCAATCACGTTCCTGTGATCCAATAATTGACTCTGAGGGCACTATATCCAACAAAAACCTGAAGCGAGGCAGCCCCCTTCAACAAAGTGAATGGACCACCTAACACTTCACGGAATCTGTAACTTGAGGACCCCTCTTTGGGTCAACCTATACCCCTTACGAGTGCGGCGAATAGCCCGCCAATTCTAGAATGAAGCCCCCTCCATCTCAAAGCCATGAGATGCGGGCTCGTTGCCCTCAAGAAACCGGCTATCCGTGCACCCCACCGCGGGGTAATCCTAGTACAGAAAGTAAAATATATACAATGGGTACATCGACCTCAGCCCGGTCGTGCCCCAAAAGAATAATATACAAACAGGCAGTGACGACAGTCCACATGTCGGATACTCACCCCACAATATCAAATGTACAAATAGTACCAAACTGTACTAACATTGCATCCAGGCTATCCACCACGACAAATCCGCAACATCACAGCACAACACAGAACATCAACGTGAATGCCACGTTCGCAAATCCGTCTAAAAGAACTATAGCAATTAGACAAGATTTACCGCTCGAATGACATTCACGGTCACAGATATAAAGTAAGCACTGTGAACTAACTTATTTAAAATTTTCGATTGACAAAATTTCCCGAAGTGGGCCCCAAGCACAAATCCAGCACTCAAAATAATCTGGGCCAAAACTAAAAATACCGGAAACCCCAATTCCAAGTCAGAGACCACTGTAGAAAAACTGGTGCACTAAAGCTACAGTAGTGCGGCGGAACCGCGGCCAAAACGTGGTTAATGCTGCGGTTCCGCGGCGCTATGGTGGAGTTGCACTTCCAAATTTCTACAGTGGTCTTAGAAAAGCCTGCCTGATTTTCTGACGTACCAAAAATAATTTTTAGACCACAAAAAAAAAAATTCGACAGAAACTTGACTTTTGAAATTGCGGTTTCGGAAATTTTGTTCGATCGATATTTTAAACAAGTTAGAACTAGCTAGTAAAGGTTAATGGCGTGGCTCTGATACCATGTAAGTCTACGGTAGCGCCACGGCCGTCGATTCGAGGCCAAAATGCGGAAACAAAAACTTTTTCATAAACTTGAAAACTGGCGCTATCGTATACTTTCTCCCGGATCGAACCATTAACCTATAACTAGCAATCTAGAAGAAGTTAGGAAAGGCTATGCCGATCGATCCGTGTCCTTCGGTCTTTGGCCACCATCCCAAGTTCCTCGCGGCATCTCCGATCTCCGGTCTCCTCGTGGGAAAGGGCACCACATCTTTGAGTCTTTTTACGGGCTCCCGCCTCTGAACCGAGGCAACTCGGACATGAAGTTTGCTAGCCGACGTGTCCAAGATTGCTGTAGAATATATGTAGAACACTTTGTCTCAATGGTTAATCGAAGTTGCCTTTTAGAGTGGGAATGGAAGAATGAACTTTTTAGATGAGCTAAGGATTTTGATGCAAGAATATGAGATCAATTTTTCACACCAATATAGACTCCCACTAGTAGTGGCCGGCCATTGTCATGAGGAAAAAAATGGTGGTGGTGAGCATAAGCACAAGTGTGATGATAATGAGGAAAAAAAGTCACAACCAAAGTCTTTCACAATAAATGCAAGCAATGATGCACAATTGCGTCAACCTCAATCTAGAAACCTCAAGAAAGCCCTTGGAAATTCTGGAGCCATGGACACCACACAAAACACCCCCCTTTTATAAAATGCACCTTTGCAAATAACCCCCTCCAAAGAAAATTCAGCCAAAGAACAATAGAAAAGGAATTTGGCCAAAAAGAGAAAGCAAGCTGGCAACTTTAAAAAGCGATCCGGTAACAAATTACAGGATAACCCCGTAACTGTATATACATACTTGCATTTTTATTTCGACTGAATACAAATGCAATGAGACAAAATCTACACAGTATAATACTAGGATCCGGCTTAAACCAAAGCCCGCTCGTATTATCCGTCCGAACCATGACACATGCATAAGTGCATGCGTATGTTCGAACCCTGCCATAAAACCATACGACCTTTACAACGTTTCGCTCGAAACTTGAGAAACTGTTTGTGGAGGACTCTAAAGACTCGTCAATACACTGGCTGTGGATTTAACCTCTAGCACGTCAGTGGTACTAGCTGTACGTAACGGGCCACCAGGTATTGACCAAAAGAGAGGTTGATGAGCGAACTCATCCTGACACCTTACTGAGCCTGTCAGTGACAATATCCGTACAGTCCGGTCCATTCATCTATGAGCATCGCATGGCGGGCCTAGGGGGTTGGTAAAAGTCAGACCCCCCAAAGCGGTACAAGTCGTGTCGGAGTGTAGCCCAGAACACCCTGAGATACCACTGGAATACCTACCAGTAAATCTCTTGCCTTGGCCAAGGACTTCGTGTAATGGCTCTCCTAGACACAGCGCGATCTCACCCCCAATACCGGGAGAGACGAAACCCCTGCCGATCCGCTCACTGCCTCCATGTGGCTCGGGACTGTACCCAACTAAAACCTGTTTGCACGACTCCTTTGAGCCGTGGTAGGGTAGTAATCAAAGCACAGTGGGAACTCACACGAGAAAAATGACGATCTCAGGTCAATGAACTAACCTGTACACATGTCACCAGGGAACTGCTATCTGACGTCAGGTATAATACCAACTAGCATGTTCCCGGCGAGTCCTGTCCGGTGTACTCATAACCCAATGAGCACCTGTATACATCTTAGGTGAACCAACTGACACCAATAACTTGTGAGACCGGCCACCGCCCATCGTCGGGGTCTCGACTGTATACACTAGTCTACTCCGGAGTATCGATGCCCTGTCTTGAAAACTCCCACGACTAGGGACCTTTTAAGGATGTGCTTATAGACCCCAGCTCCCACGTATATGATCGCCATCATACTGCTAGCCGTTAAGCAAGAATCCTAAGGGCTCTATCAACATGTAATACGACCTGTAAGGTCACCTAAAGCAGTATACGATGATAAAGATAAACCAGATAGCATACTATCATCTTGAGTAAGACTGTCCCACCGGTATAGGTCCTCCCTCAATCATTGCAATCACGTTCCTGTGATCCAATAATTGACTCTGAGGGCACTATATCCAACAAAAACCTGAAGCGAGGCAGCCCCCTTCAACAAAGTGAATGGACCACCCAGCACTTCACGGAATCTGTGACTTGAGGACTCCTCTTTGGGTCAACCTATACCCCCTACGAGTGCGGCGAATAGCCCGCCAATTCTAGAATGAAGCCCCCTCCGTCTCAAAGCCATGAGATGCGGGCTCGTTGCCCTGTAGAAACCGGCTATCAGTGCACCCCACCGCGGGGTAATCCTAGTACAGAAAGTAAAATATATACAATGGGTACATCGACCTCAGCCCGGTCGTGCCCTAAAAGAATAATATACAAACAGGCAGTGACGACAGTCCACATGTCGGACGCTCGCCCCACAATATCAAATGTACAAATAGCACCAAACTGTACTAACATTGCATCCAGGCTATCCACCACGACAAATCCGCAACATCACAGCACAACACAGAACATCAACGTGAATGTCACGTTCGCAAATCCGTCTAAAAGAACTATAGCAATCAGACAAGATTTACCGCTCGAATGACATTCACGGTCACAGATATAAAGTAAGCACTGTGAACTAACTTATTTAAAATTTTCGATCAACAAAATTTCCCGAAGTGGGCCCCAAGCATAAATCCAGCACTCAAAATAATCTGGGCCAAAACTAAAAATACCAGAAACCCCAATTCCAAGTCAGAGACCACTGTAGAAAAACTGGTGCACTAAAGCTACAGTAGTGCGGCGGAACCGCGGCAAAAACGTGGTTAATGCCGCGGTTCCATGGCGCTATGGTGGAGTTGCACTTCCAAATTTCTACAGTGGTCTTAGAAAAGCCTGCCTGATTTTCTGACGTACCAAAAATAATTTTTAGACCAAAAAAAAAAATTCGACAGAAACTTGACTTTTGAAATTGCGGTTTCGGAAATTTTGTTCGATCGATGTTTTAAACAAGTTAGAACTAGCTAGTAAAGGTTAATGGCGTGGCTCTGATACAATGTAAGTCTACGGTAGCGCCCCGGCCGTCGATTCGAGGCCAAAATGCGGAAACAAAAACTTTTTCATAAACTTGAAAACTGGCGCTATCGTATACTTTCTCCCGGATCGAACCATTAACCTATAACTAGCAATCTAGAAGAAGTTAGGAAAGGCTATACCGATCGATCCGTGTCCTTCGGTCTTTGGCCACCATCCCAAGTTCCTCGCGGCATCTCCGATCTCCGGTCTCCTCGTGGGAAAGGGCACCGCATCTTTGAGTCTTTTTATGGGCTCCCGCCTCTGAACCGAGGCAACTCGGACACGAAATTTGCTAGCCGACGTGTCCAAGATTGCTGTAGAATATATGTAGAACACTTTGTCTCAAGGGTTAATCAAAGTTGCCTTTTGGAGTGGGAATGGAAGATTGAACTTTTTAGATGAGCTAAGGATTTTGATGCAAGAAAATGAGATCAATTTTTCACACCAATATAGACTCCCACTAGTAGTGGCCGGCCATTGTCATGAGGAAAAAAATGGTGGTGGTGAGCATAAGCACAAGTGTGATGATAATGAGGAAAAAAAGTCACAACCAAAGTCTTTCACAATAAATGCAAGCAATGATGCACAATTGTGTCAACCTCAATCTAGAAACCTCAAGAAAGCCCTTGGAAATTCTGGAGCCACGGACACCACACAAAACACCCTCCCTTTTATAAAATGCACCTTTGCAAATAACCCCCTCCAAAGAAAATTCAGCCAAAGAACAATAGAAAAGGAATTTGGCCAAAAAGAGAAAGCAAGCTGGCAACTTCAAAAAGCGATCCGGTAACAAATTACAGGATAACCCCGTAACTGTATATACATATCTGCATTTGTATTTCGACTGAATACAAATGCAATGAGACAAAATCTACACAGTATAATACTAGGATCCGGCTTAAACCAAAGCCCGCTCGTATTATCCGTCCGAACCATGACACATGCATAAGTGCACGCGTATGTTCGAACCCTGCCATAAAACCATACGGCCTTTACAACGTTTCGCTCGAAACTTGAGAAACTGTTTGTGGGGGACTCTAAAGACTCGTCAATACACTGGCTGTGGATTTAACCACTAGCACGTCAGTGGTACTAGCTGTACGTAACGGGCCACCAGGTATTGACCAAAAGAGAGGTTGATGAGCGAACTCATCCTGACACCCTACTGAGCCTGTCAGTGACAATATCCGTACAGTCCGGTCCATTCATCTATGAGCATCGCATGGCGGGCCTAGGGGGTTGGTAAAAGTCAGACCCCCCAAAGCGGTACAAGTCGTGTCGGAGTGTAGCCCAGAACACCCTGAGATACCACTGGAATACCTACCAGTAAATCTCTTGCCTTGGCCAAGGACTTCGTGTAATGGCTCTCCTAGACACAGCGCGATCTCACCCCCAATACCGGGAGAGACGAAACCCCTGCCGATCCGCTCACTGCCTCCATGTGGCTCGGGACTGTACCCAACTAAAACCTGTTTGCACGACTCCTTTGAGCCGTGGTAGGGTAGTAATCAAAGCACAGTGGGAACTCACACGAGAAAAATGACGATCTCAGGTCAATGAACTAACCTGTACACATGTCACCAGGGAACTGCTATCTGACGTCAGGTATAATACCAACTAGCATGTTCCCGGCGAGTCCTGTCCGGTGTACTCATAACCCAATGAGCACCTGTATACATCTTAGGTGAACCAACTGACACCAATAACTTGTGAGACCGGCCACCGCCCCTCGTCGGGGTCTCGACTGTATACACTAGTCTACTCCGGAGTATCGATGCCCTGTCTTGAAAACTCCCACGACTAGGGACCTTTTAAGGATGTGCTTATAGACCCCAGCTCCCACGTATATGATCTCCATCATACCGCTGGCAGTCAAGCAAGAATCCTAAGGGCTCTATCAACGTGTAATAGCGACCTGTAAGGTCATGTTAGTTATATGTATGCCCTATAGGCCATTACTATACATGAGATGTATATTGTAGTGGATGCTTGGACATATATAGGGAGGACTTTCTTACTCGACATGATAGTATGCTATCTGGTTACTCTTTACCTTAACGTGTACACTGATTGTCTCTCTGTCATATGTTGGTAAAGCCCTTAGGATGTGTACTTGACTACCTGGACTATGATGCGGATCATACTAGTGGGGACATGGTAGTCCATAAGTACATCCTTCAAGGTCCCTAGTCGTGGGTGTATCGAGACGGGGCATCGATATACCAGAGTAGACTAGCGTATACCTTCTCGACCCATACAGATGGGCGATGGATGATCCCATATCCATTGGTGTTTGACATCAGAGATGATATACGGGTGCTCAGTGGAGACTGGGTACACTGGACGGACTCACCGAGAACTCCCAGATGGTATTATACCTTACGTCAGAAGGTAGTTCTCTGGTGACACTGTAAGTGCACGGCGGCGCCCCAGCCGTCAATCCGACGGCCAAATGCGGAAGCGGTGATAAACTTTAATTTTGCGAACTTAGCAAACCGGCACCACCGCGCACTAAACACCCGGATCGAACCATTAAACTAGTTCTAGCAAACTACAAGACGGGTTAGAGATATACCGAGTGATCCGAGTCCTCCGTTCTTCTCGTCATCGTCCCGATCTACTGCGGAAGGTCCTGTCTCCATATCGTCGCCTCCTCGCCGAAGGGGGCACCACATCGCCTGCATCTTTTATGGGCTCCCACCTCAATACCGAGGCAACTCGGGCGCGAAGTTGGCTGGCCGACGCGTCCAAGATTTGCTGTAGGAGGTGTAGTGTAGAGGCTATGTCTCATTTGGGTTCGTTGCCATTTGAAGATGATGGAGGAAACAAGATAAGAAAAATGGTGCTTGCATTTTTCTTAACATGAAAAGAGATCAAAATGCTACACTCTCAAAAAATGAAGCTCTCATCTTTTTCTCTCTCAACCATGAAAAAACCTCTTCTCTTAGAAATGGTGGAGGAAAGAATATCAAGCATGAAGGGAGGTGATGGTAGGAGCACAAGCGGTGACCACATCCAAAACATCATCATAACCATCTCACATCAAATTCTAATCACTTCTAATCAACAAAAAGCAAGTGATAATGATGGATAAGAATGGTATCAAAAGATGCTTTCATAATAAATACATTTGCAAGAAAAACCTCCATAATGTGTTATTTGCAAACTTGCAAATAACACCCTCTATCGGAAAAGTCCGGCCGAGAAAGAACAAAGGAAAACCTGCCGGAACGGAATGCAAACTGGCAACTCCAGAAAACTGGTCCCGTAATAAATTACAGGAAAACCCCGATACTGTGCATACACACCCGCATCTATATTCCGTCCGGATACAAATGCAATGAGACAAAATCTACACTGTACTAAACTAGGATCCGGCTTAAACCAAAGCCGGCTAGTAAAATCCGTTCTATCCTGATCCGTGCAATACCGCACGTATCCGATCGAACCTTGCCATATCTCCATACGGCCTCTACAGCGTTTCGCCCGAAAGCTTGAGTAACTGAAAGTGTGGTGGACTCTAAAGACTCGTCAATACTATGGCTGTGGATTTAACCACTAGCACGTCAGAGGTATAAGCCAATACGTGACGGGCCACCAGCTATTGACTAAAAGGGACGTCGATGAGTGAACTCATCCTGACACCCTACTGAGCCTGTCAGTGACAATATCCGTACAGTCCGGTCCGTTCGTCTATGAGCATCGCATGTCGAGCCTAGGGGGTTGGTAAAAATCAGACCCCCAAAAGCGGTACAAGTCGTGTCGGAGTGTAGCCCAGAACACCCTGAGATACTACTGGAATACCTACCAGTAAATCTCCTGCCTTGGCCAAGGTCTTCGTGTAATGGCTCTCCTAGACACAGCGCGACCTCACCCCCAATACCGGGAGAGACGAACCCCTGAAGATCCGCTCACTGCCTCCATGTGGCTCGGGACTGTACCCAACTAAAACCTGTTTGCACGACTCCTTTGAGCCATGGTAGGGTAGTAATCAAAGTACAGTGGGAACTCACACGAGACAAATGACGATCCCCTGGTCGATGAACTAACCTGTACACATGTCACCAGGGAACTACTATCTGACGTCAGGTATAAGACTAACTAGCATGTTCCCGGCGAGTCCTGTCCGGTGTACTCATAACCCAATGAGCACCTGTATACATCTTAGGTGAACCAACTGACACCAGTGTCTTGTGAGACCGGCCACCGCCCCTCGTCGGGGTCTCGACTGTATACACTAGTCTACTCTGGAGTATCGATGCCCTATCTCGAAACTCCCATGACTAGGGACCTTTTAAGGATGTGCTTATAGACTACCAGCTCCCACGTATATGATCGCCCTCATACTGCCGGTAGTCAAGCAAGAATCCTAGGGGCTCTATCAACGTGCAATAGCGACCTGTCATGTCACCTAAAGCAGTACACGATGATAAAGGTAAACCAGATAGCATACTATCATCTCGAGTAAGACTGTCCTACAGGGATAGGTCCTCCCTCAATCATTGCAATCACGTGCCTGTGATCCAATAATCGACTCTGAGGGCACTATCTCCAACAATCTCCCACTTGCACTCAAGGCTAATTATTGCAATGTCGCATACTCACAGCCCGTGTGATACCGAACACCCAACTCCTTTACTTGTCAGTCTCACAAAACTCGTTTGTGAAACTATTGCGTTCGAGGAATAGCCTCAGTGAGTGGATCCGCCTGTTGTGTTTCTTTCTATGTCTCTCTATATCTCATGTTCGCGGAGAAAACCATCTCCCGAAATGAGCAATACCTGTCTTAGAATGTCTGGATGTCTGATGGGACCTAGCTCATAAATGAACTCCAAATCCAAACTTCTTAGACTGTATCGTCAACTGAACTTAATCAGTTTCCTGCGCCATGCCACCCTTAGTATTGCCTTGGACCACCTGTCCAAAATACTGCCCCTCGTCAGAAGGAAAAATATAACTCTGACAACCTTCTTGTCGTCCATGTCACCTTGGAAGCTTGGAATGATAATTGTCTCCCAAATGAGGCTGTCATTATCATATCCCTAGAACATCCACTTATGTTCTAAAACTGCTTCCGACTGTTTCTCCAGGATTGGATCAATGTCAACTTATTGCATCTAGTGCAAGAACAACATCTGGTGTGGTACTTGACCTCTCATGATTGACTCAATTGCCTAAGCAAGTGATCTGCCAATCATGCGCATCCCTCTCTACTTTAGTCTATAAGACACCTTTAGAGAGGGTGACTCCATCACCTGCAGGTACACTACCGTGCCAGGAGTCGTCCATTCTAAATATTCTTAGAATGCTGTCAAAGTACCCTGATTGGGAAACCACCCAAATCTAGATCTAAAACCATAGATCTAGTAACCAGTATGTCTGATATAATGTCCAAGTCCTTTGTGGAGAAACCACTGTGTGACGACCAAAGTATAACCGATCGTAGTATAGGAATATCACTTCCTACTACCTTCTCAACAGATCCATCCCCTATTCTGATGACGTCAAACCTATGACTGTCACATCATAAATAGATGATCTATCTCCGCTATATCTGCTTTAGTCTATAAATAGACATAAGCCTGATGTCCACCAATGCTTCCGCTGCTCCCACTGACTACGACAACCCTCTGGCAGAGTCATATAGACGTGCACTTCTAAAGCAAGTTTAGAACGACGCTATACTCATCCTCCTGCCGGGTCTTGCAGCCTGGAACAACAACAATGGCAAGCGTGGGTAAACAAGAACTTCCCTGTCACCGTCCTTGAGGCTACCGGAGTAC
Source organism: Agapanthus africanus (assembly GCA_030015575.1). Classification (NCBI taxonomy): domain Eukaryota; kingdom Viridiplantae; phylum Streptophyta; class Magnoliopsida; order Asparagales; family Amaryllidaceae; genus Agapanthus; species Agapanthus africanus. The sequence goes on along the minus strand of JASDDO010000004.1, from coordinate 122,572,216 downwards.
CTCTCGGGTGCCTGAAGTTACCCACCTTATCTGCGGAGTGGCCAATGGAATGTCAAATCAGATTGAATCTTAATGTCAAATCAGATTGAATCTTTAGGTTCCTTATCAAATCTTCAGTAATCGTTTGCGGTTCTGGAATCACTTCCAGTTCTACCATACTCCCACTACTGTTTTTGAAAAAATCCATTTTTAATAAAACTGTGGCGAGTCTAGAACAATATTTCTATTGATCTGCCAGATGGTAGAAAATCAACCCTCGTCATAGCCTGGGTCAACCCACAAACTGCCATTACAGAAACGTGCCTTGAGTTGTCCAGTGTCTGGTTTTAATCATAAGCCGGACAACTCCCCGTACCTTAACATCGTTAAGATATGAACTGTTCTATATCCAATATAGAACCAGAGGCACTGATTTAATTTAACCAGATTCAAATCATGCAGCTGTCTCCAGTGCATGTCAACTAAATGGAGAGAGGCCGATCAGCGTTACTCAACTTAGGAATGCTTCCAATTATGAGTAACCTGAAAGAGAAGCAATTTCTCTTTATCATTACTATCAACTGAATACCATACACAAGTATCTACATCTTCGATCACTTTGAAGAATCCCGATACTTGCTACACCTAGTTCTCTACTCTATTCAAATACCTATAACTCCTCAAAACTTAGACCCTGTGTTTCTACGAAACACATGTCTAAGAACTAGAGAAGTTAAAAGTAAACAGAATATAGTAAGAGGACCAACCCCTCTGTCCTAATGGACACTGGACAACATACAATACTCTGTATAAGTCCGCTGAGTCTAACAACTCTTTCACTGTGTGTCGTAGGTTGAAAACTGTACTTATGGTTAAGAAGAATTACACCGCTGTTTAATGCTCCTTACCTAACCATCCACTGATATAGGTAAATGTCATCGACATAATATCAAAAGGTATATCTCACTCTATGAAAATAGACGTACAGATATATCAATTTGAAATTGGTGCACAACAGCGGATATTCAAAACCAAATATTTGCCGACCGGCAAACAGGCCAGATGATCCCCTCAAATATCACCGATTACAACGAATCCCGATATAATGAGGATGATCACCCAATTCCCAATAACTTACTCCCATTCATCATCTGTAAAACCATACAGATGTGAGAATCAAACCTGGTAAATACATACCCTGGAGCAAGTGTCTAATCGGGAAATCGGTTTTCTTTTAACAGTACACAGTTGAATTAAAACATTGAAATGTTTCGATGGGGTATCCTGGTATTCGTAGCAATGCCTTTTCCATTATCCAGATTCACAACTATAACCGTATAATTCTTTGTCACCTCTCCAAATCCCTTTATATGTCTTTAGTCATTACCTTCTGCACACCCTTTAGGCCAAATGGTTTTCTTCCTTCCCTACCGTTCGGCACCAGCCTATGGCTTGGAAGAAGACTATCCAATAAGCATAATGGGTGTACTGTCCTAATCCTAGGAGCACTCGCAATGCGAGAGAAGGTGAAGATAAAAGACAACCGAATAAACCTTATTCCTATTTCTCCTGAACCAGAATCCATCCCCGAACTGGAACGAGTTCCTTTCGAGTTCGTATATAACTATACGATGGAGTATCCAAATAAACTGTGGATCTTCGTAGTGATACGGAGTGTCCTGGAGAAATACAAAGGTGATTTAGGATTGGCGAAGGAATACTTGGTTTGGTCGTGAATATCAGTCGCAATTTACTTTGCCCTCTTACTAATCCCTTGCTTTGTCTTAACTTAATACCTTCTGTACACCGTTTAGGCTAACTGGTTTTCTTCATTCCCTACCGGTCGGCACCAGCCTATGGTTTGGAAGAAGACTATCCAATTAGCGTAATAGGTGTACTACTCCTAAACCAAGGAGTACTCGCAACCTGAGAGAAGGTGAAAAGAAAAGACAACTGAATAGTCCTATCCGTTTTCTCCAGAACCGGAAACCATCCTCGAAGTCCTTCGAGTTCGTATATAACCATACGATGGTTTTGTCCAATGGAAGTGGACGTTCGTAGTAATACGGGGTGTCCCGGAGAAAAGGGTAAAGGTAGGAGTGGCAATGAGGTTAGCGACCCTGACAATCCAAAAGCCAGTGTTTAAGAGGGTTCGGTCAACTTGGTCTTTGAGTCGTAGTCTAAGGGTCGGGTCAATGGTCGCTGCCGAAGAGAGAGAGAGAAAAGAAACACTCAGCGTGCCCTCTATCCTAGATCAGAATGGTTACCAATTTATCTAATCAGGAAACCTCCCACTGTACCTCAAATTCTCCTCCAAACCTGAAAGAAGAATTAGTCGGGGTCACCCGAGGAGTAAACTAACTCATCAGTGGGAATCGGGATCCAACTCTCATCGCATGACAACGTGACGGAATCCGCTCACGTTATCACACTCCAGAAGGCATGCGCATATCTGGCAAGTTTCAGTTCTTTTGAAACTCCCGATGTGATTTTTACCCCATGCTCTTATGACCTTGACTAAGGCCAACAAATCATAAGTCACATGTCAAGTTCTACCCGTCATTGTCCAGGTTGATTTGAACCCACCCGTACAAGCCCTTGACTAGGGCCAACAAGGCTATACGATTGTCCCAAACCAACACATCTATCTATGCAGCATATGAATATCCAATAGCTACCAAACACTGTGCCTTGACTAAGGCTAACAAACACAGCTTGAATACTATTGACTACCCATATGAAACGACGGAGGGCTACGAATGGTTTCTGGCGAAAACCTTTAACGTAATGAACTTGATCTCGTTGAAGGAACGGATAGCTTTTTTAGAAAATATAGTGACGAAAGCCTTTACTAAAGAGGTCACTCCCGGTGAAGGGATCTCGGCTCTTTCCCCGTAGAATGGGGTGCAGGATATTCCAAATGAATACCACGATGCAAAGTAAAAGTAATCGGCTATAGTGAAGTTAATGCCCTGACGCAAATTTCTGTCCAAGGGGTCACTCCCGGTGAAGGGATCTCGGCCCTTGCCTCGTCGACTGAGGAGCAGGATATTCCAACTGAATACTACGATGCAAAACAAAAGTGAACGTCCTTGCAATAACAGCTTTTTGAAAAGTGTTCCAACAACATCAGAATAGGTTTGTTTATCTTGCATTGATCCGAATCAACGCAGTCCCATCAATTGATCACACCACAAAGAACGAAAATATACTGACGTACGTATATGCCATCCGCATTCGCCACTGGGTCCCGTCATCACCCGTTAGGTTAGCTAACTAACGGCAGAGCGGGGACTGGACTAGCGCGGATGAAAAGCATATACAACATCTACTAATATATATACCAATATATTATATTTCGCTCAAGGCGTGATAAAAATGCAACATCACAGAAAAGTACAGCATCACAGAACAATACAGATATCTGGGATCCCCAGGTTTCACAGAGCCACTACTGAAACCCGACGTTCCCCTGGTCGTGTGGATAGCCTGTGCAATGAAATCCTAGACCCCTACGGGCGCGGCAAGTTACCCGCCAAAACCTGAAGCGAGGCAGCCCCCTTCAGCACCGTGAATGGACCACCCAGCACTTCACGGAATCCGGTAACTTGGGCACCCCTCCTGGGTTAACCTGTACCCCCTACGAGTGCGGCGAATAGCCCGCCAATTCCAGAGTGAAGCCCCCTCCATCCCAATGCCATGAGATGCGGGCTTGTTGCCTTCCAGAACCCGGCTATCCGTGCACCCCACCGCGGGGCAATCCTAGTACAGAAAGTAAAATATACATACAACGGGTACATCGACCACAACCAGGTCGTGCCCCAAAAGAATAATACAAACAGGCAGTGACGGCTGTCCACATGTCGGACGCTCGCCCCGCAATATCAAATGTACATAATACACCAACACTGTACTAGCATTGCATCCAGGCTATCCCCTACGACCGATCCGCAACATCACAGCAAAAACAGAACATCAACGTGAAAGTCACGTTCGCAAATCCGTCTAACCGGGCTATAGCAGTTTGACCGGATTTACCGATCAAGTGACATTCACGGTCGCAGATATAATGTAAATACTGTGAAATAATGTGTTTAAAATATCCGATCGATCAAAAATTAACAAGTGGGCCCCCAAGTAATACTGTAGTACTCACAGAAATTCTGGGCCCAAAATTAATATTCCAAATCCCCTAATTACAGCCCAGAAGCCCACTGGAGAATTTCGAAGCATTGATCCCACCAACCTGCGGCAGAACCGCGCCAACAAGGGTGGTTTTGCCGCGGTTCCGCGCTCGAGCTGAGGGATCATTGTCTCTAATTTTCCCAGAGTTCTTAGAACTCCCAGCACATCATTCTGAGACCACCTGAAAAATTTTTAGACTTCAAAAAATTTCAACAGAAAACTGATGTGAACTAAAATTCGGTTTTTGGAATTTTGGTCGATCGGAACTGAAAAACACATCAAACAAAGCTAGACGAAGTTAATGGCGAGGCTCTGATACCACTGTAAGTGCACGGCGGCGCCCCGGCCGTCAATCCGACGCCGGAATGCGGAAGCGGTGATAAACTTTAATTTTGCGGACTTAGCAAACCGGCACCACCGCGCACTAAACCCCGGATCGGGCCATTAAACTAGATCTAGCAAAGTAAAAGAAGGGGAAGAGATATACCGAGTGATCCGAGTCCTCCGGTCTTCTCGTCATCGTCCCGATCTACTGCGGAAGGTCCTGTCTCCATATCGTCGCCTCCTTGCCGAAGGGGGCACCACATCGCCTGCATCTTTTACGGGCTCCCACGTCAATACCGAGGCAACTCGGGCGCGAAGTTGGCTGGCCGACGCGTCCAAGATTTGCTGTAGGAAGTGTAGTGTAGAGGCTATGTCTCATTTGGGTTCGTTGCCATTTGAAGATGATGGAGGAAACAAGATAAGAAAAATGGTGCTTGCATTTTTCTTAACATGAAAAGAGATCAAAATGCTACACTCTCAAAAATTGAAGCTCTCATCTTTTTCTCTCTCAACCATGAAAAAACCTCTTCTCTTAGAAATGGTGGAGGAAAGAATATCAAGCATGAAGGGAGGTGATGGTAGGAGCACAAGTGGTGACCACATCCAAAACATCATCATAACCATCTCACATCAAACTCTAATCACTTCTAATCAACAAAAAGCAAGTGATAATGATGGATAAGAATGGTATCAAAAGATGCTTTCATAATAAATACATTTGCAAGAAAAACCTCCACAATGTGTTATTTGCAAACTTGCAAATAACACCCTCCATCGGAAAAGTCCGGCCGGGAAAGAACAAAGGAAAACCGGCCGGAACGGAATGCAAACTGGCAACTCCAGAAAACTGGTCCCGTAATAAATTACAGGAAAACCCCGATACTGTGCATACACACCCGCATCTGTATTCCGTCCGGATACAAATGCAATGAGACAAAATCTACACTGTACTAAACTAGGATCCGGCTTAAACCAAAGCCGGCTAGTAAAATCCGTTCTATCCTGATCCGTGCAATACCACACGTATCCGATCGAACCTTGCCATATCTCCATACGGCCTCTACAGCGTTTCTCCCGAAAGCTTGAGTAACTGAAAGTGTGGTGGACTCTAAAGACTCGCCAATACTATGGCTGTGGATTTAACCACTAGCACGTCAGAGGTATAAGCCAATACGTGACGGGCCACCAGCTATTGACTAAAAGGGACGTCGATGAGTGAACTCATCCTGACACCCTACTGAGCCTGTCAGTGACAATATCCGTACAGTCCGGTCCGTTCGTCTATGAGCATCGCATGTCGGGCCTAGGGGGTTGGTAAAAGTCAGACCCCCAAAAGCGGTACAAGTCGTGTTGAGTGTAGCCCAGAACACCCTGAGATACTATTGGAATACCTACCAGTAAATCTCCTGCCTTGGCCAAGGTCTTCGTGTAATGGCTCTCCTAGACACAGCGCGACCTCACCCCCAATACCGGGAGAGACGAACCCCTGAAGATCCGCTCACTGCCTCCATGTAGCTCGTGACTGTACCCAACTAAAACCTGTTTGCACGACTCCTTTGAGCCGTGGTAGGGTAGTAATCAAAGTACAGTGGGAACTCACACGAGACAAATGACGATCCCCAGGTCGATGAACTAACCTGTACACATGTCACCAGGGAACTGCTATCTGACGTCAGGTATAAGACCAACTAGCATGTTCCCGGCGAGTCCTGTCCGGTGTACTCATAACCCAATGAGCACCTGTATACATCTTAGGTGAACCAACTGACACCAATGGCTTGTGAGACCGGCCACCGCCCCTCGTCGGGGTCTCGACTGTATACACTAGTCTACTCTGGAGTATCGATGCCCTATCTCGAAACTCCCACGACTAGGGACCTTTTAAGGATGTGCTTATAGACTACCAGCTCCCACGTATATGATCGCCCTCATACTGCCGGTAGTCAAGCAAGAATCCTAGGGGCTATATCAACGTGCAATAGCGACCTGTCATGTCACCTAAAGCAGTACACGATGATAAAGGTAAACCAGATAGCATACTATCATCTCGAGTAAGACTGTCCTACCGGGATAGGTCCTCCCTCAATCATTGCAATCACGTGCCTGTGATCCAATAATCGACTCTGAGGGCACTATCTCCAACAGACACTGGTACAGGTTAGTCTGTAGACCCGAGATCGTCATAGAGTCTTGTGTGATTCCTACTGTGCTTTGATTTCCACCTTACCACGTCCAAGAGGGTGTGCAAAACGGTGGTTTTTGGGTACAGTCCCGAGTCACATGGAGGCAATGAGCTATAGGAGGGGTTTTGTCTCTCCCGGTATTGGGGTTGATGTTGCGCTATGCTCGATTGGCCATAACAGGGAAGTCCCTGGCCAGGGCTGGTTTAGAGATTTACTGGTAAGTGTTACCAGTAGTTTCTCGACCCCTTATGAGCCTCATATCGGCATGACTTATCGGTTATTGGGGTCTGCCGTTTACCATCCCTAGACTTGATATGCGTCATATCAGACGAGGAGACCGGACTGTACGGTAGTGTCACTGTCAGGCTTTTTGCAGGAATTGGAGTGGGCTTGCTTGCTGATCTTCTGATCGCTCAATACCCGGGTAGCCGTTACATCTAGCTAGTACCGCTGACGGCTTTTGGATGCTTGATATGATCATCACCTACTACCGGCGTATTGACGAGTCTTTAGAGTCCTACATAGAGGTTTTACTGGCTCAGGCAAAACGAAATAGGAGCGCATATGTGATATGTGCGGGACCGAGAATAATACGAGTATGTGATACCGTATTCTATTCTCGCGATGTTTGTGTCGATCGGTTATATGCGATATAACCAGGTTATCGAATCAAGGGTTGATTCGATAAGTCGATACATTGGATATTAGTCGGTTATATGTGATATAACCGGATTGTTAAGTCAAGTGTTGATTTAATAATTTAGTGTATAATTGTATATGTGATATACTAATTTACATTAACTAACATTGGTTCACTTAAGCATTTATTTTTCTCACTTGTGCACAACTTAATATATATGTGATATATATTTATTTGTGTACATTTTGTATCATGGTTGTTGATACACACTACATGGGTGTATGATACATACACCATTATAATTATATTGGTGGGGTTTTAATATACAAAGTAAATACAAAATTAGTAGATAATTGTTCAAGTGCATGAAGCTTCATGAAGCTTATGAATGCATTGACCAAAGTCCACTAGTTTTGTTTTTACTTAGGATTTTTATAAACCTAACCACTATAATTAGCCATGGTTATGTCTCTACATGAGTTAGTATATGATACACACTCACCCATGGTTAGCACACTCTCTCTTGATTGGTTTTCATTCTCATTTTGAGCTCATCTTCTTCCTCCTTCAATTTCTTTCTAGGGTTTGATAAAGAGAGAGAATGATAGTGAGAAAAGAAATTCTAAAGTGTACCCATTTCCTATTTCATCATCCTCTACTAGACTAGCACTTTAGTTTAGGGTGTTTGCTTCACTAATTCTCTAGTTAGTGAAGTAGAAGCTTGAGTTCGTATTCCCTCGACGTAGATCATCTTCGGCCTCGAAGACTTCAAGCAATACCGTTGCAATCTTCTCATGGAGCCGTCCGAGAGTCCGGGAGTTCGATGATCGCAGCGAAGGGACTACAACAAGGAGCTTTAGAAGTGAAGGACCGATCTACAAAGGTTGTATTTTGTATTCATTCAGTGATAATTGTTATTTACTAGCATGTGTTACCCTAATTATCTAGCAAAGATCTTGTTTAGAGTTATTCAGCACGGCTAAAATTTTAATCGGGCATGGTTGATGCCTTGTAGAACCTTATTTGAGTGCCTAGTAACCCTACAGTGGTATCAGAGCCTAACTAGAGCATTAGGCGACGTGTATACGAAGTTAAAACTCCGAACGAACCCCGAAACGTCAATTTAAACCCTTCTCTGGACATTTTTTAAAACTGTGTTATTTTCAGAATTAAAAATACCTAAAAAAATCAGCAGGGAATTCTAAGAATTACCATAAAATTCGAGCTTATAATTCTGTATAGCCGCCGCGGAACCGCGGCCCCAACCCACTTTTAGCGGCGGTTCCGCGGCGGTTAAAGTGAATTGTGAACAGTATTTTATGCAGTAACCTCCGTAGCTATTCCTATATATTTCTGGGTATTTTTAAACTAACTCAAGTGTTGAGTGTTCTGGGGTTTATTTTGTATTCGTTGATTCAATCGGAATAATTTAATTTCGTTATGTTTTTCCGGATAATTTAGAAAGTATTAAAATGTTCGAACGGATATAAATAACTCACTTTTTCCCGACCCGGAAAATTTCCAAGTGTTGGATTTTTCCGTTGTTTAAGAACGTCTAAATCGTGCAAGTTACGCAATGGACCCTCTAGAAGACAACAAACCTTAACTCGATTATGTGACCGTCTTGAACTGGCTTTTGAACCTTAGGGTTTGGGGCAGTACGACGTTGCCACATGTGAGGCGTTGGCTTGACCCTTCTACGGCTGGACCATTGGTACTGTGGCATGTGATGGATGTTTTTAAACTCCCTTCAAGTGTTGAGAACTATTTGGGAAAACTTGGGTGTTTGATCATTCGATCGGAAAGTTTAATATTGTCTATTTATCTAGAATGTGATACAATATTTGGAATCCACAAGTAGTTATGAGATAACTAATTTGAATGTTATAAACATAGAAGTTTAGTCTCAAATGATCGGTTGCCATGGAATTTTGATGCGATCAATAGTCCGTCGCAATCACGTAGCGTACGTGGATACTCGCCGGGTAAACTTAATAGACAGCCATGCCCTATAGCCCCGACCAAGTGACTGTAGGAGAACCCCGTCGCCAAAAGCATCCGTTCGGGTGCTCGCGGCAGCGGTGTTCCGCCTTAGTGCACTTCGTCGACGGCATCCGGGAGTGCGGCCGTCTACTAAAGTTTGCGACGAGCATTCGATCACATATCGGGAATCTTGTTGAATTGCCCGACTAGATATTGAAAAGTGTTTTCGATATAGAGAATAAAATGCGGGGTTTATAATTGTTAGGCATGCGATGTCTAAGGAGGTTGCGGATTCCAACTGTTGTAGTTTTACACTTTCTTTTCTGCGACCGTAAGTGTAATATGTGATATCGCCGGTTTCGTTGCTATATGTCAACGACAATTGGGACGCGCATATTTACTTACGTTGATGACATGTGATGTTATGTGTTGCTGGATATGTTATATTGGATCGTCGCGTTTCTGAATAGCCGGTGGTTTTATGTGAGATGAGGGTTTTTATTTTCATTCATGTAAAATTCATTGTATGTAATATTCTTTTATTGGGGTACTTCTGGGATGGGGATGATGTCACCATTGTATATTATTTACTTTTCCGCATTAGGTTGACCCAAGGAGGGGAGCACAAGTAACCGGGTTCTAGAGTCCAGTGGGAGACCAACTCGAGGAGTCGAGTCCGGGTCTCCTAACTCTAGAATTGGTAGGGTTGCTTACCGCTCTTATAGGGGTCTAAGGATGTGGGTTTGGCTATTCATCGCGACCGTAGAATCCGTGTTTTATAGAGACTCAAAATAAAACACGGACGTCCTAGTATATCCAATATTTCATATGTTTCTTCTGCTGAGATATCTGTGATGTGATCATTTGATATGTTGTGATAAATACTGTATATAGTATATATGATATATTATATAGACATTACTTATGTTTTACACCCGCGCTAGCCCTGCCCCGCTCTAGCGTTAGTTACCTAACCTAACGGTGCACGAGGGGACATCGAGGCGATTGCGGATGGCATAAGTGTACGTCGTATTTATCTGTGATGTTTAGGTGACTTAAATGATGGGACTTCATTAATATGATTAATGAAAGAAAAGAAACCTAAAAGATGTTGTGGAATCGAATTTTCAAAAACAGGTGGCTACGGTTCTTGCTTTGCATCGCGGTGTTCCTTGTAGAACATCCTGCACCTTATTCGATAAGGAAAGGGCCAAGATCCCTTCACCTGGAGTGACCCCTTTAGCAATAACTGGCAGATGCTACAACACTCGGTTTTTCTTTTGATTGCTTTTGGAGTTTTTTCTTTGCATAGCGATATATATGATATATCCTGCACCTTATTCCATAAGGAAAGAGCCGAGATCCCTTCACCGGGAGTGACCTCTTTAGCGAAACTAGTAAAAGCCTAAAAAACACTTCATTTTAAAATCATTTGATACTACAACGATATCAAGTTCATTACGCAATAGGTTTTCTGAAAAACCTGTCGTAGCCCTCCGTCATTTCAGATAAGTTGTATATAGTATTCGTGCTGCATTTGTTGGCTTTCGTCAAGGTGTAGTGTGCGGTAGCTATATGCTGCTTATCTGCTGCATATGATGCGATTGGATTAGGGTAGTCGTACGGCTTTATTGGCTTTCGTCAAGGGTCGTGCGGGTGGGTTTAATTCAGTCAAGAAATGTACGGGTTGAACTTGACTAGCGGGCTATGGTTTGTTGGTTTTCGTCAAGGTCATAGCACGTTAGGGGCAAAATATTATCGGGAATTTCAAGTGTTGAAATTTACAATGAGATTGCATACCTTCTATGAGATAGTTGGATCCCGATACCCACTGCGAGTAATTGTTACTCCTGGGAGAGTTTTACACATTACAATTAGCCGATCAAGTAGGTGTCTAGAAATGTGTCAACGGGGTTACGCCTCTAGGAAAATGAGGTTTACTTTAATTAGGTCCGTGCGAAAGCACGGGGAACCTCCCTCAAAGTACCGACACTGGCCTGGCTGAAAGAATGGCGAAGTTGTAGGGTGTAATTAATCTCGGCTAGTCTTTCCTTTTAGGGTTTGAAGGAAGATTTGATAAAAACAGTGGGAGCCATCCTGATTAGATAAAATAATAACCAAACAGATCTTGCAAGAGCCCACGCAGAGTGTTTTCTTCTCTCTCTCTCTCCAGGTAGCGACCATATCATGCCTTAATCAAGATAATAATATGGATGTATTGACCGAACCCGCTTGTTATACTGAGCTGGGGAACGTTGGTCCCGCTCCAACTTATAAATGTTATAAGATAGAGCAGGAAATATGGGATTACCAGAATTCCCGTGCCGCCCAAACGAAGAAAGTGCATGTTGATGCATCTTCTTCGGGTGTGTTCATTGCAGAGAACTGTTTCTCAGTATCCTTTACGTCCTGGGTATGTGATACTGGATCAGGATCCCACATATGTAATTTGTTACATGGGCTACAGATAGGTAGAGAACTGAGAATGGGTGATAAGTTTCATGAGATAGAAAACGGTGCAAGTGTTGCAGCCAAGTCTGTTGGTCACTATCACCCTGTATTACCAGAATACATTGATTCTGAACGAATGTTATTAGATACCGAACCTGATATACAACATCATATCAGTCTCTTTATTAGTAAAGAAAGGATATAATTTTGTATTGTTGGATAATGTTTTGTACATTTCCTATATCAAGAGTTGATCGGTTCAGGCACGTTATCTAAAAGCATTAAACATTCTAAATCAAACTACAGTTCTTAGTATACAGAACACACACAAGAGGAAGAGTTCAGAAATGAATGAACCCTTCTTGAGGCATTGTAGACTAGGTCATATCAATGCGACCCGACTAGCTAAGTTACATTAAGATGCATATTTAAATCAGTTTGAATTTACATCTTGTGAAACTTACCGGTCATGTCACAGAGATAAGATGACTATAGCTCTGTTTATTGGAAGCAGAGAAAGAGTTAGTGAACTCTTGGGATGATACATGTTGATGTATGAAGGTCCTCTGTCTACACATGCCAAGACCGGTTCTTTGTACTTCATTACATTCTGTGATGATCTCTCAAGATTCAGACATATGTTCCTTTTGAAACACAAGTCCGAAGCTTTTGAGATATTCATAGAATATAAGTTAGAAGTAGAGAACCAAAACGGGTATAAGTATTATGTCTTTTGATGTGATAAAGGAGAAGAATACTCGAGCATGGAATTCCTGGATTATTCTAAAGGAGAATGAGATTCTATCTCAGCATTACTCCTCCGTATACACCACAGCATGTCGGTGTATCGGGGCGGAGCAATCACACCCTATGTGATAAGGTGTGCTCTATGATGAGTATTACTGAGTTGCCTATTTCCTTTTGGGGGTTATGCACTTGTGAAGCTGCATACCTATTGAATGACGTTCCAACCAAATCAGTTGCCTACCACTTCATATGAGATATGGAAAGGGAAGATCCCATATCTTAAGTTTGTTAACATTTGGGGTTGTCCAGCCTATGTCTAAAAGCATAATCCGGACAAGCTCGAGGCAAAGTCAGTTCTGTAGAAGTTTGTTGGATATCCCAAGCATATGCAAGGGAATATCTTCTACAAAACCGAGGAACAAAAGATGTTTTGTTTCTCAATATGCCACCTTTGTGAAAAGGAATTTCTTGTGAAGAAATTAATGGGCATAAGGTAGAACTGGAAAGAGTTCTAGCTATACAAACTGCAGCTGATGATTTAGTAGAACCAAAGAATTCAATAGTTTCCAACGAATTTCAGCCTCTCCGCCGATCTAGTAGGGTTCCTCATCCACCTGAGAGATACTTCAGTTTTTCTATGACAGTGGGAGCGAGGATTGCATCATAAGATGATGACCCAACTGGTTTCGAGCTGGCCATCAGGAGTGAGACTCTATAAGAATGGCTGGATGCTTAGCGATCTGAGATGGAATCCTTATACACCAATAAAGTATGGACTTTGGTTGCTTTATTTGAAGGGTTAAATTCCCATCAGGAGTAAGTATATCTTGAGAAGATTACTTGGTGTACATGGAAAGGTTGAGACTTTCAAAGCTATGCTTAAGTCTATCCAGATTCTACTTGCCACGGCTACATACCATGGCTACGATATCTGGCGGTTGGGTGTCATGACTGCTTTTCTAAATGATGTTTTAAAAGAGATAGTCTATAAGTACACAGTCAGAGGACTTCGTAGACAGTGGGAGCAACGGAAACGTGTCCAAGATGTTTTATGTGATAAAGCAGGTATCGCGGAGTTGGAACATCTGTTTTGATGAGTTAGTCAAAGAGTTTGACATCATCAAAATGGTAGAGGAACCTTGTATATACAAAAAGGTAGTAGAGAGTATGGAGGAGATCCTCGTAGAGTACGTGGATGACATACTCTTGATAGGGAAGGAGTTTCCTATGTTACGCTCGGTCAATCTCCGCTTATCACAAGGATTCTCCATATAGGATCAAAGTGATGCCTCCTAAATCCTGAGTTTTGATCTATGAGATAGATGTAATTGGATGTTAGGATTCTCACTAGTTGTAGTGAGATGGTATCAAACGATCCTGGGGAGAATCACTGGAAGGGTTCCAGGGTGATAAGGGCGACTGCATGTCAGTCACAGGCATTGTCTTCACCCTCAGTAAAGGGACGGTATGTTGGAAGAGTTCCAAGACAGATACCGTGGCATACTAGACGATAAAGGCTAAATACATCGCTACCAAAGATGCTACCAAAGAGGCAGTCTGGGTGTATATTAGTTCATGAGATGGACTTCGTTCCTACCATTGTATGACAATGGAATTGTAGCTTATGCCTAGGAATGCCCGTCCCATCAGTGATCCAGACATATTCTAAGGCAGTATCACCCGATCATGGAGATGGTTGATCTCCAAGGGATCGAGGTTAGGAGAGTAGACTCAGAGGACAACACGGCGGATCCACTCACAAAGGCCTTTTCCCAAAGAGAGACTTTTATGGGATGGTTGAGTATGAGATACTACAACCACTGTTATCAGATTGCCCTAGTGCAAGTGGGAGATTGTTAGTTATATGTGTAAGTGCACGGCGGCGCCCCGGCCGTCAATCCGACGCCGGAATGCGGAAACGAAAACTTTTCTAGAACTTAGAAACCGGCACCACCGCGCACTATAAAACCTGGATCGGGCCATTAACCTAATCCTAGCAAACTATAGAAAGAGTAGAAAGTTATACTGAGGCGATCCGTGTCCTTCGGTCTTCGGCCACCACTCCGATCTTCTCGCGGAATCTCCGGTCTTCATCTCCTCGTCGTAACGGGCACCACATCGCCAGGTTCTTTTACGGGCTCCCACCTCTGGACCGAGGCAACTCGCGCACGAAGTTGGCAAGCCGACGTGCCCAAGAAATGCTGTAGATGAAGTGTGGATCACTTTGTCTCATGGGGTTATGAAGTTGCCATTTGATGGAGGTGAAGAATGGAAATGAGCTTAGGATTTTTGGTGTAATCTAAAATGATATGAGATGAACATTTTGCCACCACAAAAAATGAACCACTCTCTCTCTCTCCCCCACTAAAATGTGGCCGTCCAAATATGATGGGGAAAAGTAAACAAGGGAGGTGAGTGTAGGGATAGAAAATGGTAACCATAAGCCATGTGAAGATAATGAGGAATAAAGGTCACATCCATATCAAGATCAACTCTAATCTCATAAAGCTATGAAATGATGCATGAAAAGAAAAGATGCCATCATAATCTTTCCATATCCAAATAAACCCTCCACAATTGCTAATTTGCAAATATGCAAATTAGCCCCTCCATCTGAAAAATCCGGCCGTGAAGGAACAAAGGAAAACTGGCCGAATCGGAATGCAAACTGGCAACTTCAGAAAACTGATCCCGTAATAAATTACAGGAAAACCCCGCGACTGCATATACATGCCCGCATTTGTATTCCCACTGAATATAAATGCAAAGAGACAAAATCTATACTGTACAATACTAGGATCCGGCTTAAACCAAAGCCCGCTAGTATTATCCGTCCGATCATGATCCGTGCAATACCGCACGGATAAGATCGAACCCTGCCATATCTCCATACGGCCTCTACATCGTTTCGCCCGAAACTTGAGAAAACGGTCTGTGGGGGACTCTAAAGACTCGTCAACACCTTGGTTGTGGATTTAACCACTAGCACGTCAGAGGTATTAGCCATACGTGACGGGCTACCAGGTATTGACCAAAAGGGACGTCGATGAGCGGACTCATCCTGACACCCTACTGAGGATGTCAGTGAAAATATCCGTACAGTCCGGTCCGTTCGTCTATGAGCATCGCATGGCGGGCCTATGGGGTTGGTAAAAGTCAGACCCCCAAAAAGCGGTACAAGTCGTGTCGGAGTGTAGCCCAGAACACCCTGAGATACTACTGGAATACCTACCAGTAAATCTCCTGCCTTGGCCAAGGACTTCGTGTAATGGCTCTCCTAGACACAGCGCGACCTCACCCCCAATACCGGGAGAGACGAACCCCTGCAGATCCGCTCACTGCCTCCATGTGGCTCGGGACTGTACCCAACTAAAACCTGTTTGCACGTCTCCTTTAAGCGTGGTAGGGTAGTAATCAAAGCACAGTGGGAACTCACACGAGACAAATGACGATCTCAGGTCGATGAACTAACCTGTACACATGTCACCAGGGAACTGCTATCTCACGTCAGGTATAAGACCAACTAGCATGTTCCCGGCGAGTCCTGTCCGGTGTACTCATAACCCAATGAGCACCTGTATACATCTTAGGTGAACCAACTGACACCAGTGGCTTGTGAGACCGGCCACCGCCCCTCGTCGGGGTCTCGACTGTATACACTAGTCTACTCTGGAGTATCGATGCCCTGTCTCGAAACTCCCACGACTAGGGACCATTTAAGGATGTGCTTATAGACCCCAGCTCCCACGTATATAACCGCCCTCATACTGCTGGCAGTCAAGCAAGAATCCTAGGGGCTCTATCAACGTGTAATAGCGACCTGTAAGGTCACCTAAAGCAGTACACGATGATAAAGATAAACCAGATAGCATACTATCATCTTGAGTAAGACTGTCCTACTGGGACAGGTCATCCCTCAATCATTGCAATCACGTGCCTGTGATCCAATAATTGACTCTGAGGGCACTATCTCCAACAATCTCCCACTTGCACTCAAGGCTAATTATTGCGATGTCGCATACTCATAGCCCGTGTGATACCGAACACCCAACTCCTCTACTAGTCAGTCTCACAGAACTCTGCGAAACTATTGCGTTCGAGGAATAGCCTCAGTGAGTGGATCCGCTGTAATGTCTCTTTCTATGTCTCTCTTTATCTCAAGTTCGCAGAGAAAGCCATCTCCCGAAATGAGTAATACCTGTCTTAGAATATGTCTGGATGTCTGATGGGACCTAGCTCATAAATGAACTCCAAATCCAAACTTCTTAGACTGTATCGTCAACTGAAATCAATCAGCATCCTGCGTCATGCCTCCCTCAGTACCCTCTTGGACCACCTGTCCAAACTACTGCCCCTCGTCAGAGGGAAAATTATAACTCTGACAGTCACTCTGCCGTCCATGTCACCTTGGAAGCCTGGAATGACAACCGTCTCCCAAAAGAGGCTGTCGTTATCATATCCCTAGAACATCCACTTATGTTCTAAAACTGCTTCCGAATGTTTCTCCAGGATTTGATTAATATCATATTGCATCTACTGCAAAAACAACATCTGGTGTGGTACTTGACATCTCATGATTGACTCAATTGCCTAAGCAAGTGATCTGCCAATCATGCACATCCCTCTCCCCTTCAGTCTGTAAGACACCTTTAGAGAGAGAGTGACTCCATCACCTGCAGGTACACTACCGTGCCAGGAGTCGTCCATTCTAAATACTCTTAGAATGCTGTCTAAGTACCCTGATTGGGACACTTCCCAAATCTAGATCTAAGACCATAGATCTAGTAACCAGAATGCCTGATATAATATCCAATTTCTATGTGGAGAAACCACTGTGTGACAACCAAAATATAACCGATTGTAGTATAGGAATTTCACTTCCTACTCCATGTATGTCATCCAAATATCAGGACATCACACCCTACTACCTTCTTAATAGATCCATCCCCTATTCTGATGAAGTCAAACCTATGACTGTCACATCAGAAATAGATGATCTATCTCCGCTATATTTGCTTTAGTCTATTAATAGACATAAGCAACCTGTCCACTAATGCTTCCGCTGCTCCCACTGACTACGACAACCCTCTGGCAGAGTCATATAGACGTACACTTCTAAAGCTAGTTTAGAAAGACGCTATACTCATGCTCCTGCCGGGTCTCACAGTCTGGAACAACAGCATTGGCAAGTCTGGGTAAACAAGAACCTCCCTGCCACCGTCCTTGAGCATACCGAAGTACCTCTCGAGCGCCTGAGATTACCCACAATATCTGCGGAGTGGCCAATGGAATGTCAAACCAAATTGAATCTTTAGGTTCTTATCAAATTTTCAGTAATCGTCTGCGGTTCTGGAATCACTTCCAGTTCTACCATACTCCCACTACTGTTTTCTGAAAAAAATCCATTTTTGTTAAAACTGTGGCCAGTCAAGAACAATATCACTATTGATCTTCCAGATGGTAGAAAGTCAACCCTCGTCATAGCCTGGGTCAACCCACAAACAGCCATTACAGAAACGTGCCTTGAGTTATCCAGAGTCTGGTTTTAAGCATAAGCCGGACAACTCCCCGTACCTTAACAATGTCAAGATATGAACTGTTCTATATCCAATAGAGAAACAGAGGCACTAATTTAATTGAACCAGATTGAAATCATGCGACTGTCTCCAGTGCATGTTAACTAAATGGAAAGAGGCCGATCAGCGTTACTCAACTTAGGAATGCATCCAGATATGAGTAACCCGAAAGAGAAGGAAGTTCTCTTAATCATTACTATCAACTGAATACCACACACAAGTATCTACATCTTCGATCACCTTGAAGAATCCTGATACTTGCAATACCTGGTTCTCTATTCTATTCTTATACCTATAACTTTTCAAAATTCGGACCTTGCGTTTCTACGAAACACTTGTCTAAAAACTAGAGAAGTCAAAAGTAAACCGAATATAGTACAAGGACCAATCCCTCTGTCCTAATGGACACTGGACAATATACAATACTCTGTATAAGTCCCTTGAGTCTGATAACTCAATCCTTGTGTGTCGTAGGTTGAAAACTGTACTATGGTTATGAAGGATTACACTGCTGTTTAATGCTCCTTACCTAACCATCCACTGATATAGGTAAATGTCATAGACATAATTTCAAAAAGGTATATCTCACTCTATAAAAATAGACGTACAGATGTATCAATTTGAAATCGGTGCATAACAGCGGATATTCAAAACCAAATATTTGCCGTCCGGCAAACAACCCAGGTGACTTCCTCAAATATCACCGATTACAACGAATCCCGATTTAATGAGGATGATCACCTAATTCCCAATAACTTACTCCCACTCATCATCTGTAAAACAATACAGATGTGAGAATCATACCTGGTAAATACATACCCTGGAGCAAGTGTCAAATTGGGAAATCAGTTTTTCTTTTAACAGTACACAGTGAAGCTGAAACATCGAAATGTTTCGATGGGGTATCCGGGTATTCCTAGTAATGCCTCTTCCGTTATCCAGATTCACAACTGTAACCGTATAATTCTTTGCCATCTTTCCAAATCCCTTTATATGTCTTTAGTCATTACTTTCTGTACACCCTCTTAGGCTAAATGGTTTTCTTCCTTCCCTACCGTTCGGCACCAGCCTATGGTTTGGAAGAAGACTATCCAATAAGCATAATGGGTGTACTGTCCTAATCCTAGGAGCACTCGTAATGCGAGAGAATGTGAAGATAAAAGACAACCGAATAAACCTTATTCCTATTTCTCCTGAACCAGAATCCATCCCCGAACTGGAACAAGTTCCTTTCGAGTTCGTATATAACCATACGATGGAGTATCCAAATAAACTGTGGATCTTCGTAGTGATACGGAGTGTCCTGGAGAAATACAAAGGTGAAGTGGGAGTGGTAATGAAATACTTGGTTTGGTCATTAATAGCAGTCGCAATTTACTTTGCCCTCCTTCTAATCCCTTTATTTGTCTTTACTTAATACCTTATGAACCTTAGTTAGGCTAATTGGTTTTCTTCATTCCCTACCATTCGGCACCAGCCTATGGTTTGGAAGAAGACTATCCAATTTGCGTAATAGGTGTACCGTCCTAATCCAAGGAGCACTCGCAACCTGAGAAAAGGTAAATGGAAAAGAAAACTGAATAGTCTTATTCGTTTTCTCCAGAACCGGAAACCATCCTCGAATAAATTCCTTCGAGTTCGTATATAACCATACGATGGTTTTGTCCAATGGAAGTGGACGTTCGTAGTAATACGGGGTGTCCTGGAGAAAAAGGGTAAAAGGAGGAGTGGCAATGAGGTTTGCAACTCTGACAATCCAAAAGCCAGTCTTATAAGAAGGTTCGGTTAATTTTGGTCACTGAGTCATAGTCAAAGGTCGGGTCATGGTCGCTGCCAAAGAGATATAGAAAAGAAACACTCAACGTGCACTCTAACCTAGATCAGAATGGTTATCACTTTATCTAATCAGGAAACCTCCCACTGTACCGTCAAATTCTCCTCCAAACCTGAAAGAAGAATTAGTCGGGATCACCCGAGGAGTAAACCAACTCATCAGTGGGAATCGGGATCCAACTATCATCGCATGATAATGTGACGGAATCTGCTCACGTTATCACACTCCAGAAGGTATGCGCATATCTGGCAAGTTTCAGTTTCTTTAGAAACTCCCGATGTGATTTTTACCCCATGCTCTTATGACCTTGACTTTGGCCAACAAATCATAAGTCACATGTCAAGTTCTACCCGTCATTGTCCAGGTTAATTTGAACCCACCCGTACCTACCCTTGACTTTGGCCAACAAGGCAGTACGACTGTCCCAAACCAACGCATCTATCTATGCTGCATATGAATACCCAACAGCTACCAATCACTGTGCCGTGACTTTGGCCAATAAACACAGCTTGAATACTATTGACTATCCATATGAAACGACGGAGGGCTACGAATGGTTTCTGGCGAAAACCTTTAACGTAATGAACTTGATATCGTTGATGGAACCGAATAGCTTTTTAAAAATATAGTGACGAAAACTTTTGCTAAAGAGGTCACTCCCGGTGAAGGGATCTCGGCTCTTTCCCCGTAGAATGAGGTGCAGGATATTCCAACTGAATACCACGATGCAAAGCAAAAGTAAACGACTATAGTGAAGTTATTGCCCTGACGCAAACTTCTGTCCAAGGGGTCACTCCCGGTGAAGGGATCTCGGCCCTTGCCTCGTCGACTGAGGTGCAGGATATTCCAACTGAATACCACTGTGCAAAACAAAAGAGAACGCCCTTGCAATAACAGCTTTTTGAAAAATGTTCCAACAACATCAGAATAAGTTTGTTTAGCTTGCATTGATCCGAATCAATGCAGTCCTATCAATTGATCACACCAATAAAGAACGAAAATAATGATGTACGTATATGCCGTCCGCATTCGTCACTGGGTCCCGTCATCACCCGTTAGGTTACTTAACTAACGACAGAGCGGGGACTGGACTAGCACGGATGCAAAACATATACAATATCTACTAGTATATATATCAATATACAATATTCGCTTAAGGCGTGATAAAATGCAACATCACAGAAATGTAATAAGCATCACAGAACAATACAGATATCTGGGATCCCTGGGTTTCATAGAGCCGCTACTGAAACCCGACGTTCCCCTGGTCGTGTGGATAGCCTGTGCAATGAAATCCTAGACCCTTATGGGCGCGGCAAGTTACCCGCCAAAACCTGAAGAGAGGCATCCCCCTTCAGCAACGTGAATGGACCACCCAGCACTTCACGGAATCCGGTAACTTGGGCACCCCTCCTGGGTCAACTTGTACCCCCTACGAGTGCGGAGAATAGCCCGCCAATTCTAGAGTGAAGCCCCCTCCGTCTCAAAGCCATGAGATGCGGGCTCGTTGCCCTCTAGAACCCGGCTATCCAATGCACCCCTCCGTTGGGTAATCCTAGTACAGAAAGTAAAATATACATACAACGGGTACATCGACCTAAGCCCGGTCGTGCCCCAAAAGAATAATATAAAAACAAGCAGTGATGGCAGTCCACATGTCGGACGCTCGCCCCGCAAAATCAAATGTACATAAATAACCAAACTGTACTACCATTGCATCCAGGCTATCCCGCATGACCAATCCGCAACATCACAGCACAGCACAGCACAGAACATCAACGTGAATGTCACGTTCGCAAATCCGTCTAAAAGGGCTATAGCAGATAGACTGGATTTACCGATCGAGTGTCATTCACGGTCGCAGATATAATGTAAATACTGTGAACTAACATGTTTAAAATTTTCGATCGATCAAATTTAACGAAGCGGGCCCCAAGCACAACTATAGCACTCAAAAACATCTGGGTCCAAAAAGAATATACAAGAAACCCTATTTCCATGTCAGTAAACCACTGTAGAAATTTGGTACGGTTTGGCCACAAAACGGCGGCGGTTCCGCGGCCTAAACGTGATTTTGGCCGCTAAACCGCCGCGCTACAGTAACATCAGCGTACCAAATTTTCACAGAATTCATAAAAAACCCTACACGTAATTTTCCAATGTACCAAATAACTTTTAGAGCAAGGAAAAATTCGACAGAAAGTGCGACATGGAAATGTGGTTTTTGGAAAATCCGATCGATCGAACTTGTAAACACGTTAGAGCAAGCTAGACTAGGTTAATGGCGTGGCTCTGATACCAATGTAAGTGCACGGCGGCGCCCAGGCCCTCAATCCGACGCCGGAATGCGGAAACGAAAACTTTTCTAGAACTTAGAAACCGGCACAACCGCGCACTATAAAACCCGGATCGGGCCATTAACCTAATCCTAGAAAACTATAGAAAGAGTAGAAAGCTATACCGAGGCGATCCGTGTCCTTCAGTCTTCGGCCTCCACTCCGATCTCCTCGCGGAATCTCCGGTCTTCGTCTCCTCGTCGGAACGGGCACCACATCGCCAGGTTCTTTTACGGGCTCCCACCTCTGGACCGAGGCAACTCGCGCACGAAGTTGGCAAGCCGACGTGCCCAAGAAATGCTGTAGATGAAGTGTGGATCACTTTGTCTCATGGGGTTATGAAGTTGCCATTTGATGGAGGTGAAGAATGGAAATGAGCTTAGGATTTTTGGTGTAATCTAAAATGATATGAGATGAACATTTTGCCACCACCAAAAAAGAACCTCTCTCTCTCTCTCCCACTAAAATGTGGCCGGCCAAATATGATGGGGAAAAGTAAACAAGGTAGGTGAGTGTAGGGATAGCAAATGGTAACTATAAGCCATGTGAAGATAATGAGGAATAAAGGTCACATCCATATCAAGATCAACTTTAATCTCATAAAGCTATGAAATGATGCATGAAAAGAAAAGATGCCATCATAATTTTTCCATATCCAAATAACCCTCCACAATTGCTAATTTGCAAATATGCAAATTAGCCCCTCCATCTGAAAAATCCGGCCATGAAGGAACAAAGGAAAACTGGCCGGAACGGAATGCAAACTGGAAACTTCAGAAAACTGATCCCGTAATAAATTACAGGAAAACCCCGCGACTACATATACAAGCCCGCATTTGTATTCCCATTGAATATAAATGCAAAGAGACAAAATCTACACTGTACAATACTAGGATCCGGCTTAAACCAAAGCCCGCTAGTATTATCCGTCCGATCATGATCCGTGCAATATCGAACCCTGCCATATCTCCACACGGATAAGATCGAACCCTGCCATATCTCCATACGGCCTCTACAGCGTTTCGCCCGAAACTTGAAAAAACGGTCTGTGGGGGACTCTAAAGACTCGTCAACACCTTGGTTGTGGATTTAACCACTAGCACGTCAGAGGTATTAGCCATACGTGACGGGCTACCAGGTATTGACCAAAAGGGACGTCGATGTGCGAACTCATCCTGACACCCTACTGAGCCTGTCAGTGACAATATCCGTACAGTCCGGTCCGTTTGTCTATGAGTATCGCATGGCGGGCCTAGGGGGTTGGTAAAAGTCAGACCCCCAAAAGCGGTACAAGTCGTGTCGGAGTGTAGCCCATAACACCCTGAGATACTACTGGAATATCTACCAGTAAATCTCCTGCCTTGGCCAAGGACTTCGTGTAATGGCTCTCCTAGACACAGCGCGATCTCACCCCCAATACCGGGAGAGACGAACCCCTGCAGATCCGCTCACTGCATCCATGTGGCTCGGGACTGTACCCAACTAAAACCTGTTTGCACGTCTCCTTTGAGCATGGTAGGGTAGTAATCAAAGCACAGTGGGAACTCACACGAGACAAATGACGATCTCAGGTCGTTGAACTAACCTGTACATATGTCACCAGGGAACTGCTATCTGACGTCAGGTATAAGACCAACTAGCATGTTCCCGGCGAGTCCTTTCCGGTGTACTCATAACCCAATGAGCACCTGTATACATCTTAGGTGAACCAACTGACAGCAGTGGCTTGTGTGATCGGCCACCGCTCCTCGTCGGGGTCTCGACTGTATACACTAGTCTACTCTGGAGTATGGATGCCCTGTCTCGAAACTCCCACGACTAGGGACCATTTAAGGATGTGCTTATAGACCCCATCTCCCACGTATATGATCGCCCTCATACTGCTGGCAGTCAAGCAAGAATCCTAGGGGCTCTATCAACGTGTAATAACGACCTGTAAGGTCACCTAAAGCAGTACACGATGATAAAGATAAACCAGATAGCATACTATCATCTTGAGTAAGACTGTCCTACTGGGACAGGTCCCCCCTCAATCATTGCAATCACGTGCCTGTGATCCAATAATTGACTCTGAGGGCACTATCTCCAACAATATGTATGCCCTAGAGGCCATTACTATACATGAGATGTATATTGTAGTGGATGCTTGGACATATATAGGGAGGACTTTCTTGCTCGACATGATAGTATGCTATCTGGTTACTCTTTACCTTAACGTGTACACTGATTGTCTCTCTGTCACATGTTGGTAAAGCCCTTAGGATGTGTACTTGACTTCCTGGACTATGATGCGGATCATACTAGTGGGGACATGGTAGTCCATAAGTACATCCTTCAAGGTCCCTAGTCGTGGGTGTATCGAGATGGGGCATCGATATACCAGAGTAGACTAGCGTATACCTTCTCGACCCATACAGATGGGCGATGGATGATCCCATATCCATTAGTGTTTGACATTAGAGATGATATACGGGTGCTCAGTGGAGACTGGGTACACCGGACAGACACGCCGAGAACTCCCAGATTGTATTATACCTTACGTGAGATGGCAGTTCTCTGGTGACACTGGTACAGGTTAGTCTGTAGACCCGAGATCGTCATAGAGTCTTGTGTGATCCCCACTGTGCTTTGATTTCCACCTTACCACGTCCAAGAGGGCGTGCAAAACGGTGGTTTTTGGATACAGTCCCGAGTCACATGGAGGCAATGAGCGATAGGAGGGGTTTCGTCTCTTCCCGTATTGGGGGTTGATGTTGCGCTATGCTCGATTGGCCATAACAGGGAAGTCCCTGGCCAGGGCTGGTTTAGAGATTTACTGGTAAGTGTTACCAGTAGTTTCTCGACCCGTTATGAGCCTCATATAGGCATGACTTATCGGTTATTGGGGTCTGACGTTTACCACCCCTAGACTTGATATGCGACATATCAGACGAGGAGACCGGACTGTACGGTAGTGTCACTGTCAGGCTTTTTGCAGGAGTTGGAGAGAGCTTGCTTGCTGATCTTCTGATCGCTCAATACCCGGGTAGCCGTTACGTCCAGCTAGTACAGCTGACGGCTTGTAGGTGCTTGATATGATCATCACCTACTGCCGGCGTATTGACGAGTCTTTAGAGTCCTACATAGAGGTTTTACTGGCTCAGGAAAAACGAAATAGGAGCGCATATGTGATATGTGCGGGACCGAGAATAATACGAGTATGTGATACCGTATTCTATTCTCGCGATGTTTGTGTCGATCGGTTATATGCGATATAACCAGGTTATCGAATCAAGGGTTGATTCGATAAGTCGATACATTGGATATTAGTCGGTTATATATGATATAACCGGATTGTTAAGTCAAGTGTTGATTTAATAATTTAGTGTATAATTGTATATGTGATATACTAATTTACATTAACTAACATTGGTTCACTTAAGCATTTATTTTTCTCACTTGTGCACAACTTAATATATATGTGATATATATTTATTTGTGTACATTTTGTATCATGGTTGTTGATACACACTATATGGGTGTATGAGATATACACCATTATAATTATATTGGTGGGGTTTTAATATACAAAGTAAATACAAAATTAGTGGATAATTGTTCAAGTGCATGAAGCTTCATGAAGCTTATGAATGCATTGACCAAAATCCACTAGTTTTGTTTTTACTTAGGATTTTTATAAACCTAACCACTATAATTAGCCATGGTTATGTCTCTACATGAGTTAGTATATGATACACACTCACCCATGGTTAGCACACTCTCTCTTGATTAGTTTTCATTCTCATTTTGAGCTCATCTTCTTCCTCCTTCAATTTCTTTCTAGGGTTTGATAAAGAGAGAGAATGATAGTGAGAAAAGAAATTCTAAAGTGTACCCATTTCCTATTTCATCATCCTCTACTAGACTAGCACTTTAGTTTAGGGTGTTTGCTTCACTAATTCTCTAGTTAGTGAAGTAGAAGCTTGAGTTCGTATTCCCTCGACCTAGATCATCTTCGGCCTCGAAGACTTCAAGCAATACCGTTGCAATCTTCTCATGGAGCCGTCCGAGAGTCCGGGAGTTCGATGATCGCAGCGAAGGGACTACAACAAGAAGCTTTAGAAGTGAAGGACCGATCTACAAAGGTTGTATTTCGTATTCACTTAGTGATAACTGTTATTTACTAGCATGTGTTACCCTAATTATCTAGCAAAGATTTTGTTTAGAGTTATTCGGCACGGCTAAAATTTTAATCGGGCATGGTTGATGCCTTGTAGAACCTTATTAGAGTGCCTAGTAACCCTACAGGTTACCTAAAGCAGTACACGATGATAAAGATAAACCAGATAGTATACTATCATCACGAGTAAGACTGTCCTACCGGCATAGGTCCTCCCTCAATCAATTCAATCACGTGCCTGCGATCTAATAATTGACTTTGAGGGCACTATATCCAACACAAGCTTCATGATTCACATCACATGTGAGGGTTGGAGCTTGAACCATGGCAATTGAGGAAGAAGATGATGCTAGAGAGCAACCATGGAAGCAACTCAAGAAAAATGGTTAAGTGTTGAGAGTGAGACTAGAATGAATGGAAACTCATGACCCCCACTCATTCAAACAAGGAATTTTGCAATATAAAATTGCAACTATACTTGAATATTGAGTCAAGATGAATAAACAAATATAACTCCCATGCTTGCAACCATGCTCTCAATTTACACCTCATTTCTATTTTTCTCAAAAATAGAAAATCAAGCCATGCTTCATTATTATTATATATACATATATCTTATATATTAATATATATATATATAATGAAGAATAATTAGTGAGCTAATGATATTAGTTAAGATATAATTATATCACATATAATATATATCATATTATTAAATCAACACTTGATTTAATTATCCGGTTATATCACATATGGCCGACTAATATCATTCATCTGTATATCACATTATCAAATCAACTTGATTCGACAATCTGGTTATCTCACATATAACCTAACCGATACCATATAACAGCCAGATTACAATACGGTATCACATACACGTATTTAATCAGGCCCACGCAAATATCACATATGTGCCCTACTTCGTTTCGCTCGAACCAGGAAACTTCTGTGTGGGACTCTGAAGACTCGTCAATACTGTTAGTGTATATGCCCTAGGGGCCATTATTGTATCATACTAGGTTGTATATTACTTAATGGAAGCTTGGGATATTCACAGTTATATATAACAGTCTTGCTAAAAATGGTAGTATGCTACTTGGTTTGTGTCTACTTTAATATGTGCATATGTTTCTCGTAACGTATCACTTATACATATTAGTAGAGCCCATAGGATCTTTGCTTGATTACCAGCGTCGTGATGGCAGTCACACTAGTGGGGGCTGGGTAGTCTGTAAGCAACATCCTATACAGGTCCCTGGTCGTTGGATTATCGAGATAGGGCATCGATATTCCGGAGTAGACTAAGTGTGTACGCTTCTCATCCCAGTTGGGGAGATGGACTGTCCCATAGCCATCAGTACGTCGTACTGGAGATAGTATACAGGTGCTCGTTAGGTTACGGGTACACCAGATAGGACTCGCAGGGAATTGATTGGTTGGTATTATACCCGTCGTCAGTTAACAGTTCCCAGGTGACATGAGTACAGCATAGTCCGCAGACTTGACACTGCTACTTCGCCTCGAGTGTGTCCCACTGTTCTTAGATTGCTACCCTACCACGGCTCAAAGG
Source organism: Agapanthus africanus (assembly GCA_030015575.1). Lineage (NCBI taxonomy): Eukaryota > Viridiplantae > Streptophyta > Magnoliopsida > Asparagales > Amaryllidaceae > Agapanthus > Agapanthus africanus. The sequence continues at coordinate 122,544,246 of JASDDO010000004.1, read as the reverse complement.
AGTCATGCAAACAGGTAGCAGTTGGGTGCAGTCCCGAGCACTTGGAGGCAGTGGCGGTTAAATAGGATTCGTCTCTCCCGGTATTGGGAGTTGATATCGCGCTGTGTCAGAGATCCATTACGCAAAGCCCTGGCCAGGGCAAGCGAGATATACTGGTAGGTTCCAGTAGCTTCTCAGGGTGTAATGGGCTTCGCTCCGACACGACTTATACAGCTATTAGGGGACCGACGCTTGCCGCCCCCTAGGCTTGATATGCGATAATCTTAGACGAACAGACCGGACTGTATAGAGATTGTCACATCAGGCTCAGTAGGGGTTCGGATGGTTTTCTTCATCGGCCTTCTTATCGACATCTACCTGGGGACCGTTACGTATAGCTAGTGCCGCTTACGGTCTGTGGTTAAACCCACTGCCAGCATAGTGTCGAGTCTTTAGAGTCCCACACAGAGAGTTTCTCTGCTCCAGGCGAAACGATATAGAGGTCGTATAGTTTTACGACAAGGGTTCGGACGCGTACGTGTGTTTACGCACGTACGACTTTTCGGACAGTTTTTACTAGCCGGCTTTGGTTTAAGCCAGATTCTAGTATCAGGTTATTGGATTTATACAGTCTAAAGTTTTTCCGTGTTTTCACGGATTGGAGGGGCGTTCTCGTAATTTGTCAGGAAGCTTCTAGAAGAGTGGTGACTAAGGGGTTAAGGTGGCATGAGCATTAAATGCTTATTGACTCATTTGTGTGATTCATCCTTAGCATTAAATGATTCATTAATGAGTTAATGAGTCATGTGATGAATCACACAAAGGTGAATGCATCAACCATGATGATTAATCATTTATATTATTTATTTGATTAATTGTTATGGTTTTTATATTCATATGAGTTCATTATTCATTCTCATTATCATCTTCACCTTCTCTCTCCTCAAGCTCACTCTCTCTTCAAACCCTAACCCTAACCTCTCATGTGTTGAGATCATAGGTTAGCTAGACTAATACATCCATAACCTCACTCTATATCCCCTAGGTAGCTTAGATTAGCACTTTAAGCAACCTAGTTATCTCAAGTTTGAGATTAAGCTTGGCGTAGGAGGTTTCAGGTGGATCGTCTTTGATTCGAGGAGGCCATTGAGGTGCCGATGTTCCAAGGGGCCTACGAGGAGTGGAGGACAGCGATGAAGACCCGAAGGACAAGTAACATGAGGTATAACTTCGTATTCGAGTAGTTAAACCTCTTGTAGTTAGTTAGCAATGGTTTAGAAACGATTCATGCGCTCAAGTCCGTGTTACGAAGCTTTGATAATTGTTTTTCATATATTCCGATTCCCCGCAAGTTCGTGGGGTGCGTGACATGGACTTACAGTGGTATCAGAGCCAACTAAACCATTACTAGCTTGTTAGCAATTGATTAGAAGTTCGATCAACAGAAAAACACGAAAACAAAAATTCGAAACCCTAAGTTTCTGTTAATTTTAAAAGTGTCTGAAATTTTTTTTGACATACCTTAAAATTCACAGCAGGGAAATTAATGAATACTGGGAAAATACGAGCCAGTGACTCGGCAAAACGGCCGCGGATCCGCGGCAATAGAGTGCTTCTGCCGCGGATCTGCCGTCGAGTCAACGCTTAGTTGACTCGGAGTTTCACAGTAATTCATAATTTTTGGGTTTTTGTCTTCCTGTATGTTCCGTTTCTACCCAGGTTACTTCAGTACAGGTTTGCTTTTGGGGTAGACACGGAATTTGGTATTCGATCGATGTTCTAAGATATTTGCTAATTGGGTTTTTATCTGTAATGTTTAATGTGTTCGTAAACCTCCCCTAACTGCTAGTATGTCGGTTGGCAGGGGGTTGCACATTTCTGAAATGTTTACTGCTTGTGTATATGAACTGTGTTGGACTGTTGTGATGATTAGCCGGGGTTTGAGATGGGTTTAATATTCATTCATTCAATGTAAATGTAATTTGATGTAATATTCTTTTGCGGGGCACATCCAGGTTGCGGTTGTAGCCACCATTGTATTATTTCTTTTTACTGTTTTTTGCTCCTAGGATAGACCCAAGGCGGGGTACACAAACTACCGGGTACGTTGAAGTGTTTAGTGGCCTACTCACGTCGTTGAGGGAGACCGCTTCACTTCGGGTACTTGGCGGGTAGTTTGCCGTACCCGTAGGGGTCTAGGGTGGGGTAATGTCTATTCATCACAACTGTGTAATCCGTCTTTTATTGCAGGCTCAAAGTAAATGCGGATTGCTAATAAATCCAATAAAATTCATCTGTGATCTGGAATGCTTATTATTGCGTCTGACGAATGTACAATATCTATATATGATAGCTATTAGACGTCACTTATGTTTTACACCCGCGCTAGGCCAGCCCCCGCTCTGTCATTAGTTAAGTAACCTAACGGGTGATGACGGGACCCCGTGGCGAATGCGGATGGCATAAGAGGACGTGGTATTTTCGTTGTTTTCTGCAATGATAGGATAAATGATGGGACGCATTATTATAATGCAAAGAAAATAAACCAAAGTTTAATCGTTGGAACAAATTTAAAAGAAACCACTCGGTTATTTTAAAAGATCATATTTTTTAATTGCGGAGCTTTTAACCACTCCTTTTAAAAAGTATCAGGTTCCTTCGATTATATCAAGTTCACTACGTTCACGGTTTTGCCAAAACCATTCGTAGCCCTCCGTCATTTCATTTGGATATTCAGTAGTATTCAAGCTATGCATTTGACCAACGCCAGGGCATAGTGTTTGGTAGCTGCTGGAGTATTTCATTTATTTGCATAGATAGATGTGTTAGTTTGGGACAGTCGTATTATCATTTGGCCAACGTCAGGGATATGTACGGATGGGTTCAAATTAACTAGGACAATGATGGGTAGAACTTGACATGTGACTTATGACATTTTGACCAACGCCAAGGTTATAAGAGCATGGGGAAAAAATATATATCGGGAATTTCTAAAGAAACTGAAATTTGCAGAGAAAGCATACCATTTTGGAGTTTGATGAATGTTGGTAGGATTCCTTCAACATTATTATACGATGATATTTTGGATCCCGATCCTACTGTGAGTATATACTACTTATCAGGAGATTCGTCACTTAACGATCAATGCTATAAACCAAGTAGGTGCCTAGAAAGATGTCAGCGGGGTTACGCCCCCAGAGAAAAGAGGTTATGAAATTAAGGAACTTCGCGAAAGCGTTGGAAAACCTCCCTCGAAGTATCGACACTGACCTGGCTGAACGGTTAAGCAAGAATTGTACGGTGAGAATAGTCCTGGCTAATTCTTCTTTTATGGTTTGAGGAGGGATTCGAGAAACAGTGGGAGCCATCCTATTTAGATAAATTAAACCACTCTAAACTTGCAAGAGCATCATGCTAATAGTATTTTCTTCTCTCTTAAATTGCAGCGACCTTGTGACCACACATAGGTTACATCTAGATAATAATTTGACTGAATCTGACTTATATGACTGGCAAAGGTCTGTCCAGATGTCCATTGCCTATGACAAGCTGGACCACCCTATTACTACTCAAGATCCCGCCGTCCCAGGTCCAGTTTCCACTGTCGCGGATATGGATATCCGTCAAACAAGGGAAAAAGATAAAGCGAAAGCTAAGTGCCTCATGTTAGCTTCAGTTGATGGTGTATACCAGAAGCAGCACGAGAAGATGGACATATTTTCCATCTTTCTCCATAACAAAGATTTATATGGAGAGCAATCTCATATCACAAGATATGAGATCTCGAACGAATTAATTCAAGCGAGGTTAGCTGACGGGTCATCTGTAGGGGACAACGTCTTTACAATGACTAGCTGTATTGATGAGCTCTAGGACCTGGAGACCGCGTTGGGAAATGAGTCAGATACTGACTTGATTCTACAGTCTCTGCCTCCTACCCTGAAGGAAACCAAGGAAGTAGAAGGAAAGTGAAGGGCAAAAGTTTTGGGACTGGATATAGTAAAAGAGGGACGTTCCTATTGTTACAGGAATGAACATTGGCAGAATGATTGCAAAGCTAGCAAAGCCAGTAGCCAGGATTCGAAGCATGTTGTGGCTTCAGTCTCAAGTGTATTTGTTATTGAGAACTGTTTGTCAATTAACTCTACTTCCTGGGTACTAGATACCGGGGCAGGATCTTATATCTGTAATTCAATACATGCTTTGAGAAACCGTAGAGTTATAAAGGTAGGTGATTGGTCTCTCAGAGTTGCAAACGGAATGAGCGTAGACGCTGAATCCGTGAGAGAATATCGCCTAGGTTTGACCAGTGGGCATATATTGATTCTACGTAACTGTTTGTATGTACCTAGTATGACATGTAATATCATATCAGTATCCTCACTTTCAAGAGAGGGATATGATTTTACATTCGTAAGCAATGTAGTTAACATCCACCTAAATCAAGTTATGATTGGGTCCGGTACATTAGATAACGGTATATACGTATTAAGTCAAACTCAGGTTTTCAATATCCAGAACACACTTAAAAGAAAGTCTCCAGAAATAAATCAGGCTTTCTTATGGCATTGTAGACTAGGTCACATCAGTGAGAGAAGGTTGACTAAGTTACATAGAGAAGGATATTTGAATCCGTTCGAATATCAATCTTATGCTACTTGGGAATCTTTTCTCAAAGGAAAGATGACAAAGACTCCGTTCACTGGACACGGAGTAAGAGCAAGCGAGCTCTTGGGACTCGTACACAGTGACGTGTGCGGTCCAATGTCTACACATGCGCGAGGTGGTTATTCCTATTTCATTACTTTTACGGATGATTTTTCTAGGTATGGATATGTCTTCTTAATGAAGCATAAATCCGAGGCCTTTGAGAAATTCCAAGAATACAAGAATGAAGTGGAAAAAAAATAGGCAAGAGTATAAATACACTGAGATCTGATCGAGGTGGTGAATACTTAAGTGCCGAGTTCCTGGGTTACTTAAAAGAGAATGGAATTCTCTCTCAGCTTACTCCTCCATACACACCACAACATAACGGTGTATCGGAAAGGAGGAATCGAACCCTATTGGATATGGTTCGTTCCATGATGAGTAACGCTGAGTTACCGCGATCATTCTGGGGATATGCACTAGAATCAGCTGCATATTTTTTGAACCAAGTTCCCACCAAGACTGTGCCTACCACACCATATCAGATGTGGAGTGGGACCAAACCCAGTCTAAAACATTTTAAGACATGGGGATGTCCAGCTTTTGTAAAAAAGCAGCATGTGGACAAGCTCGAGGCACGATCAGTACAGTGTAAGTTTGTGGGATATCCGAAGAATTGCAAAGGATATTATTCCTATTACGCAGAGGAACAAAAGGTTTTTGTTTCTCGTCATGCCCACTTTCTGGAACATCAGTTTTTAGAAAAAGGATCAAGTGGGAGCGTAGTAGAACTGGAAGAAATTCCAGAACCACAAGCTATTACTGAAACCTTGGTAGAACAAGAAGGTTCAGGAGAACAGGACATCCCGACGCCACTCCGCAGGAGTAGTAGGCCGTCTCATCCGCCTGAGAGATACTACGGTTTTCTCATAGATGGGGATAGAGAGGATTGTGTCATTGATGAAGATGACCCTACTAGCTTCCAGCAAGCCATTCAGAGTGGTGACTCAGTAAAATGGCTGGAAGCAATGCAGACCGAGATGGAGTCCATGTACACTAACAAAGTATGGACTTTGGACGTTGCTCCAGATGGGGTAAAACCCGTAGGATGCAAATGGATCTTCAAAAAGAAGATTGGTGTAGATAGACAGGTTGAAACCTATAAGGCTAGACTTGTTGCAAAGGGTTTCCGGCAAAGACCTGGTTTGGACTATGACGAAACCTTTTCTCCAGTGGCTATGCTTAAATCTATTCGGGTCCTTCTTGCTATTGCTGCCTTCCACGATTATGAAATCTGGCAGATGGACGTAAAGACGACCTTTCTAAATGGTAATTTGGAAGAGAGCGTCTATATGGATCAGCCAAAGGGATTCATTCAGAGTGGGAGCAGCGGTTAAGTATGCAAGCTGCTTAAGTCCATTTATGGACTAAAGCAGGCATCGCGGAGTTGGAACATCTGTTTTGATGATGCTGTCAAAGAATTTGACTTTATCAAAAATCCAGATGAACCATGCATATACAGTAAGATTGTAGGGAGAGCTGTAGTATTCCTCGTCTTGTACGTGGATGACATTCTCCTAATAGGAAATGATATTCCTATGTTACAGTCAGTCAAAAGATTCTTGTCACATAAATTCTCCATGAAAGACTTGGGTGATGCCACCTACATTCTGGGGATCCGGATCTATCGTGATAGATCCAAAAGGATGTTGGAACTTTCGCAGTCCAGGTACATAGACACCATAGTGAAGAGATTCAGAATGGATGATTCTATGCGCGGTAACCTGCCGGCTTGTCACGGAATCACCCTCTCCAAAGAGATGTCTCCCAAGACTGATTTGGAAAGGGATCGCATGTCGATTATACCCTACGCTTCTGCGGTAGGCTCTATAATGTATGCGATGTTATGTACCAGACCAGATGTAGCATACGCATTGAGCGTTGTAAGCCGGTATCAGGAAAACCCAGGAGAGAAGCACTGGATAGCAGTAAAGAACATTCTCAAGTACCTGAGAAGGACTAAGGAGATGTTCTTGATGTATGGCGGAAAAGACCTCCAGATGGAGGCCTTTGCCGACTCCGGCTTCCAGAGTGACAAAGATGACTCCAAATCCATATCAGGTTATGTCTTTACCCTCAATGGAGGGGCGGTCTGTTGGAAGAGTTCCAAGCAGGAGACCGTTGCGGACTCAACAATGGAAGCGGAGTACATAGCTGCTTGCGATGCCGCAAAAGAAGCAGTCTGGATGAAGAAGTTCCTCACAGAACTTCAGGTGGTTCCTACCAGTGTTGATCCAATACCTTTGTATTGTGACAACAACGGTGCTATAGCTTTAGCGAAGGAACCCAGGTCCCATCAGAAGTCCAGACACATCTTAAGGCGGTATCACCTGATCAGGGAGATCGTTGATCGCCGGGAGATCGAGGTGAAAAGAGAAGAGACAGAGAATAACATTGCCGATCCATTCACAAAGGCCCTTCCTCAGACGCAGTTCGAGAGGCTATTCGAGATGATAGGTTTACGATATGCCAGCTCATGGCTCTAGTGCAAGTGGGAGATTGTTAGTGTATATGCAATAGGGGCCATTATTGTATCATACTGGGTTGTATATTGCTTAATGGAAGCTTGGGATATTCACAGTTATATATAACAGTCTTGCTAAAAATGGTAGTATGCTACTTGGTTTGTGTCTACTTTAATATGTGCATATGTTTCTCGTAACGTATCACTTATACATATTAGTAGAGCCCATAGGATCTTTGCTTGATTACCAGCGTCGTGATGGTAGTCACACTAGTGGGGGCTGGGTAGTCTGTAAGCAACATCCTATACAGGTCCCTGGTCGTTGGATTATCGAGATAGGGCATCGATATTCCGGAGTAGACTAAGTGTGTACGCTTCTCATCCCAGTTGGGGAGATGGTCTGTCCCACAGCCATCAGTACGTCGTACTGGAGATAGTATACAGGTGCTCGTTAGGTTGCGGGTACACCGGACAGGACTCGCAGGGAACTGATTGGTTGGTATTATACCCATCGTCAGTTAACAGTTCCCAGGTGACATGAGTACAGCATAGTCCACAGACTTGACACTGCTACTTCGCCTCGAGTGTGTCCCACTGTTCTTAGATTGCTACCCTACCACGGCTCAAAGGAGTCGTGCAAACAGGTAGCAGTTGGGTGCAGTCCCGAGCACTTGGAGGCAGTGGCGGTTAGATAGTATTCGTCTCTCCCGGTATTGGGAGTTGATATCGCGCTGTGTCAGAGATCCATTACGCAAAGTCCCTGGCCAGGGCAAGCGAGATATACTGGTAGGTTCCAGTAGCTTCCCAGGGTGTAATGGGCTTCGCTCCGACACGACTTATACAGCTATTAGGGGACTGACGCTTGCCGCCCCCTAGGCTTGATATGCGATAGTCTTAGACGAACAGACCGGACTGTACGAAGATTGTCACATCAGGCTCAGTAGGGGTTCGGATGGTTTTCTTCATCGCCCTTCTTATCGACATCTACCTGGGGACCGTTACGTACAGCTAGTGCCGCTTACGGTCTGTGGTTAAACTCACTGCCAGCGTAGTGTCGAGTCTTTAGAGTCCCACACAGAGAGTTTCCCTGCTCCAGGCGAAACGATATAGAGGTCGTATAGTTTTACGATAAGGGTTCGGACGCGTACGTGTGTTTACGCACGTACGACCTTTCGGATAGTTTTTACTAGCCGGCTTTGGTTTAAGCCAGATTCTAGTATCAGGTTATTGGATTTATACAGTCTAAAGTTTTTCCGTGTTTTCACGGATTGGAGGGGCGTTCTCGTAATTTGTCGGGAAGCTTCTAGAAGAGTGGTGACTAAGGGGTTAAGGTGGCATGAGCATTAAATGCTTAATGACTCATTTGTGTGATTCATCCTTAGCATTAAATGATTCATTAATGAGTTAATGAGTCATATGATGAATCACACAAAGGTGAATGCATCAACCATGATGATTAATCATTTATATTATTTATTTGATTAATTGTTATGGTTGTTATATTCATATGAGTTCATTATTCATTCTCATTATCATCTTCACCTTCTCTCTCCTCAAGCTCACTCTCTCTTCAAACCCTAACCCTAACCTCTCATGTGTTGAGATCATAGGTTAGCTAGACTAATACATCCATAACCTCACTCTATATCCCCTAGGTAGCTTAGATTAGCACTTTAAGAAACCTAGTTATCTCAAGTTTGAGATTAAGCTTGGCGTAGGAGGTTTCAGGTGGATCGTCTTTGATTCGAGGAGGCCGTTGAGGTGCCGATGTTCCAAGGAGCCTACGAGGAATGGAGGACAGCGATGAAGACCCGAAGGACAAGTAACGTGAGGTATAACTTCGTATCCGAGTAGTTAAACCTCTTGTAGTTACTTAGCAATGGTTTAGAAACGATTCATGCGCTCAAGTCCGTGTTATGAAGCTTTGATAATTGTTTTTCATATATTCCGCCTCCCAGCAAGTTCGTGGGATGCGTGACATGGACTTACAAATACGCCTGCAGTAGGTGATGATCACATCAATCACCTACAAGCCGTCAGTGATACTAGCTGGACGTAACAGCTACCCGGGTATTGAACGATATAAAGATCAACAAGCAAGCTCGTCCATACTCTCCATGAAGCCTATCAGTAACACTACCGTACAGTCCGGTCTCTTCGTCTGATATATTGCATATCATGTCTAGGGGTGGTAAACGTCAGGCTCCAGTAATGTGATAAGTCATGCCGATGTCTGGCATATAATAGTTTGAGAAACTACTGATAACACTTATCTGTAAATCTCGGCAGCAGTCCTAGCCAGGGACTTCCAGTTATAGCCAATCGAGCATAGCGCAACACCAACCCCCAATACCGGGAGAGAAGAAAACCCTCCTATATCGTATTGCCTCCATGTGACTCGGGACTGTACCCAAAATCCACCTGTTTGCACGACTACTTTGAGCCATGGTAGGGAGGAAATCAAAGCACAGTGGGAGCCATACAAGACTCTATGACGATCTCGGGTCTACAGACTAACCTGTACCAGTGTCACCAGAGGACTGCTATCTGACGATAGGTATACTACCATATAGGAGTCCTTGGCGTGTCATGTTCGGTGTACCCATTCTCTAATGAGCACCTGTGTACAATCTTTGATGTCACACACAAATGGTTGTGGGATCAACCATCGCCCTCTAAGGGACAAGAAACGTACACACTAGTCTACACTGGAATATCGATGTTCTGGTCTCGATATTCCCACGACTAGGAACTGATTAAATGATGTACTTGTGGACCACCCTGGCCCCACCAGTATGATCTCATCATAGTCTTGGTAGTCAAGTACATATCCTAAGGGCTTTATCAACATGTAAGAGAAAGACAATATAAATACCAGTCTACATGTTAAGATAAAGGTAACCTGATAGCATACTATCATGTCGAGCAAGAAAGTCCTCTCTATATATATGTCTAAGCATCCACTATATCATCAATAATGGCTTCTAGGGCATACATATTACTAACAATCTCCCACTTGCACTAAGGCCAGTTGTTGTAGTATCTCATACCCAACGTCCCAAAAGTCTCTCGAATAGCATCTGGGGGATGGGTTCGGTGAGTGGATCCGCTGTGTTATCCTCTGTGTCAACTCTCCTGACCTCGATCTCCCGGAGATACAACTATCTCCCTGATCAGGTGATACTGTCTAAGATTACGTCTGGATTGCTGACGGGACCGGGGTTCCTAGGCCAAAGCCACAGCTCCATTGTCATCACAATACACAGGTATTGGATGCCCAATGGTAGGAACCTAGTTTATCTCATGAACTCTATTCATCCAGACAACCTTTTTGGCAGTATCGTTGGTAGCGATGTAATTAGCCTCTATCAACGAGTCTGCTACGGTATATTGCTTGGAACCCTTCCAACATACCGTCCCTCCACTGAGGGTGAAGACAAAACCCGAGACTGACTTTCAGTCATCCTTATCACTCTGGAAGCTCGAATCGGTGAAGGACTCCATCTGGAGTTCACCGTTACCATACACCAAGAACATCTCTTTAGTCCTTCTCAAGCACTTAAGAATGTTCTTCAGCTGTCCAGTGGTTTTCCTAAATATCTTTTCGATACTTATTCAGTACACCTAGTGATTAAGCTACATCTGGTCTGGTACATAACATCGCATACATGATTGACCCTTCTGCCAAAGCATAGGGTATCCCTTGTATGCAAGCCCTCTCCAAATCAGTCTCGAGAGACATCTCTTTGGAGAGAGTGATTCCTGAACAAGCGGGTACATTACTATGCTTAGAATCATCCATCCTAAAACCTTTTTAGCATGGTGTCTATGTACCTGGATTGGGACAATCCCAAATCCATTTAGATCTATCTCTATAGATCTATAACTCCAGGATGTAGGAGGCATTGGTTAGATCTTTCATGGAAAACCTTTGTGATAAGAGGTGCTTGACCGAGTGTAGCATAGAAACACCCTTTCCTATCAAGAGTATGTCATCCGCGTACAATACGAGGAAGAAAACCATACTCTGTACAACCTTCTTATTTATACATAGTTCATCTACCTTTTTAATGAAGTCAAACTCTTTGACAGCTTCATTAAAACAGATATTCCATCTCCGCGATGCCTGCTTTAACCCGTAGATGGATTTAAGCATCTTGCACAAGCTTCCGCTGTTCCCATTGTCTGCGAAGCCCTATGCCAGTATCATATACACGCTCTCTTCTAAATCACCATTTAGAAAAGCGGTTCTGATGTGCAGTCTGCCAGATATCGTAGTCATGGTATGCAGCAATGGCAAGTAGGATCCTGATGGACTTAAGCTTAGCGACAAGTCTAGCTTTGAAATTCTCAACATTTCCATCTACACCAAGTTATCTTTCTCAAAGATCCCCTTGCCCCTGATGGGTTTTACCCCTTCAGGAGCAACATGAAAAGTCAACACTTTGTTGGTGTACATGGATTCCATCTCAGATCGCATAGCATCCAGCCATTTCACAAAGTCTCCACTTGTGATAGCCTGCTCGGAACTAGTTGGGTCATCATCTCCATGATACAATCCTCGCTCCCACCGTTTAAGAGAAAACCGTAGTATCTCTCAGGTGGATGAGGAACCCTACAAGATCTGCGGAGTGGCTGTGGTTCGTCGGGGACTATTGAATCCTCCGGTTCCAATAAATCATCAGTTATAGTTTGTGTCACGACCCAAATTTAGGCGCGTGACCGGCACTTAAACCACGTGACGTCATGTAACACCTTAGAATGCGATTATGGGTTAATTATGCATTAACGCAGGATTTTAGTAAAAAGTTTACCAAAACGATTTTCAAATATATTATAAAAATTAATGAATATTTTATTAGTATTTAATTCAGGCTTGCACACACATGTGCATGTTAACCTTGGGCTAATTTGGGGTTAAACCATGTTTATGTAGCCATGGGGTGTTAAACCATTTTACTAATTATAATATGTTAATTATCAATCAATTAGTTTTCAAATTCAAAAAAATTTGAAGTAATGGTTTCTTTTGGGTTGACTTGAGGAGAGAAGAAGAGAGAGAGGGGGAATGATGAGGTTGAGCATGGGGGGACCAGCATGCTTAGTATTAAATGAGGAGAGAGGGAGAATCATGCTTGCTCCCATACCCCCCTCTCACTCTCTCTATTATTTGTTTCATCCTCATTTTCTTTCTCTCATTTCTCCTTCACTCTCTCTCTCTCTCTCAACTGAACACTTCTTCTCCTTCATCAAACCCTAACCCAAACCTCCAAGATCCCCATTACCCCTCATCAAAACTCACCACTTCCTTCATCAAACTTGATCCTAAACCCCAATTGGTCACTTGGAGCTAGGAAAGTGTGGATTTTGGAGCAACTTGTATAGGTATAACTCCCTAACTGATAATAAGGTAGTTAATGTGTAGTATTACATTGTATTTTCTGTTCCTAAACTTTAAGTTTCAGTTTTTGCTCAAATATCGTATTTTAGTGTCGTGTTTTGATGCTTGAAACCTGTTGTGACCCTATGAGTTTCCAGTAAACCTAAACAGTGTAGTAGTGTAGTTCTAGTTACCCTGAGTGTGCAAGTGGAGTTCGAGCCCAACCTGGGCGGTTTTGGCCAGCGAAGTGGGGCCAAATTTCGGTGAGCTCGGCCGTCGTGGGGAGTTTGGGGTTGTAACTTGGTGGGTAGCTGTCTGCAGTGAATTTAGGTTGTTTGGTATTGTTTGGTTTTTGTGTTTTTGCAGTGGGATAAATCTGGGATCGTTTAGCTAGTTTTAGTGTTTCGTGGGTTTTAGTGATAATTTTGTGGTTCAAGTGGTGATTACGTTAAGACAGGGTTTTTATGGTTAGATTAGCTATATTAAGGGTTGTTAGTATCGCTTAACCCAAGTCTTTTCACTTGGTTAAACAAAAGTATCCTAATGACGCAAATTAGTGTTTTAAAACGTTTTTAAACCAAGTTTTAGGATACGGGGTATCTGCAGTTTCTGGAGTCATTTTCTTGGTAAGAAAACATATACATTAGACTATACTTTATGTTAGACGTGTAGTGTGAAAATCTGGACCTTTTTTTTAACTATTTTGAACCGAGATCACCCTTATAGTGGCCGGCCCATTTTTGGTGAAACGCGTCGAAACATCGTAGGTAGTTGTCTGTAGGTATTATAAGAGGTTTGGTCTTGTCTATTTTTCTTGTTTTTTCCCCAAGTAAAATCTGGGACCATTTACCTATAATTAACGTAGCAGGACTTGCGCGACACATACGTTCCGAGTTCGGTTTGGTGTTGCTGTGTGTCACAGCGTGTCGGGGTGGTTTCAGACGTATGTACACACATTTTGGTGTATCGGATACTGACGCGTTTAGCTTGCGATGCTAGTTTCTTGTTTGGTCTTGATATCGTGCTTTTGCAGGATTTTAGCCTTATGCTTGTTGCTTTGTGTAAATTCTAAGGTCGCAGGCGGGGACTTCGGACGCCGCGAAGAAAGGGAAGCAGGTGGTCGGATACACGTAGATCGAGATCACGATGAGTAGATTTAACATCTACGGGGAAATCGCCCGTATGGAGTTACGCGTCAGGGCTTGATAGGATATTGCAGTCGCATGTTATATTCATATATATATTGGTTGTGCATATGTACCATTGTAGCATACCCCTCTTTTGTTTCATATAGATATAGTATTTATGAAACACCGCATTGTACTAACGGTTCATGCTGCACGAGCACTAATTGCATGATACATACACCCCGTTAGTAATTGCCATGATACTCGCACTATAGAATTGCTATGAATCATACATCGTTTAGCTTACCTCATCATTGATGATTAGACATGATTCTGTTCCTTTGTGTGCATACATATTGTACACTCATGCTTGCATATATACCACTTGTACATCCATATTGGCACCCATACATATTGTACACTCATACTTGCGTATATACCACTTGTACATCCATATTGGCACACATACATATTGTACACTCATACTTGCGTATATATCACTTGTACATCCATATTGGCACACATACTTATTGTACACTCATACTTGCGTATATACCACTTGTATATCCATATTGGCACAGATACATATTGTACACTCATGCTTGCGTATATACCACTTGTACATCCATATTGGCACATATACATATTGTACACTCATGCTTGCGTATATACCACTTGTACATCTATATTGGCACATATACATATTGTACACTCATGATTGCGTATATACCACTTGTACATCCATATTGGCGCATATACATATTGTACAGTCATACATGCGTATATACCACTTGTACATCTATATTGGCGCACATACATATTGTACACTCATACATGCGTATATACCACTTGTACATCCATATTGGCGCATATACATATTGTACACTCATGCTTGTGTATATACCACTTGTACATCCATATTGGCACATATACATATTGTACACTCATGCTTGCGTATATACCACTTGTACATCCATATTGGCACATATACATATTGTACACTCATGCTTGCGTATATACCACTTGTACATCCATATTGGCACATATACATAGTGTACACTCATACATGCGTATATACCACTTGTACATCCATATTGGCACACATACATATTGTACACTCATACATGCGTATATACCACTTGTACATCAATATTGGCGCACATACATATTGTACACTCATACATGCGTATATACCACTTGTGCATCCATATCTACATACATACTTATTGCACATACATAAATGATGCTGGCTTTGGTTTTGGAGAATTGGGGGACCGCATGAGATATTTTCAAAACTGGATCCATTTGAAAGAGCGGTTTTCCCTTAATATGTCATATCACTGTTCCATGTTGCATGATATTCGGATATGCAAACATTTTTATCATATGTCGCATACATCATGCTTTATGATTTTACGCATTGAGATATGCTGTTTTCATGAGATTTCTGGATTTGAGAACCGTGGCTATTTCAAAAGAAAGCAGGTACTGTTTTAAAAAATCAAGTTTCTCTTGATATGATATTTCAGTACGTCCACCATGCGTTTTCTCGGTTCTGAGACGTGTGACATGTGAAACCTGATTCGAGGAGCTGGATGAGGCCGATTGCGGGTACATGGTGGACCCGGTATGGTACCCCGGGGCGAGAACGGATTTGCTTTGCAGTAGACGGTGATCCTGGCAGAGGGACTACATACCTACCGGTGATTGGTTGGATCTGGCGGTTATCCGGAGGATACTGACCAGAGTCGAGAGATGGATACGGGCCGACCCGTACTGCCGGGGCCGAGGGCCAATTCCGCAGGCGGAGCCCGTGGGCCGATCCGGACTGACGGAGCCCGATACATGAGGATTTACGTGTTGATGCTGGACACGATTATTTCATGATATTTTCGAGTGCCGATGTTGGGCACTCATGGTTCCATGAGATTTACAGGATTTGAGGGCCGATTAGAGTGACGACGCCTGAGTTATTGGGATTCGGGGTGTATTTTGTGGACACCGGGTATTTTTCCACGATGATGATTCGTGTAGATGATATTTTATCCCATGCTCAGCATTCATTGTTATGCATTGCATCATGTAGTCGTAGTACCTGATAGAGTACCTTGCATGATTATTGCATACCTAGTTCATCATATAGATGTTATCAGATTGCACATGTTAGAGTATCGCAGTACGTGCATACTTGCGATTACCTTTATATGTTATTTACTACTCACGAGTTGGCAACTCCCCCCCGTTGTGCCACAGTGGTTGAAGGTTGACCCTCAGAGTAGTCGCGGCAGAGCTACATCATTGTATCTTTTTGTTGCGGATCCCGCTACAGTTGGCGTGTGGGCCATTTTGCTTATAGGTGGGGTGCGGGTATCCGTTTATATTTCATTGTACATTCTATTGTATCTAGTACTCTCCATCTACCAAATCATGTATTGACTTAGAGACCAGTTGTGAGGACGATATTGTATATTATTTTGTACTCTGGACGTCGAGCTCGTGTGAGCCGACTTTATTATGCAGTTTTATCTTCTATGCTGTTTTTCACTTATATTGTTCATTTCTTCGCATCGGCGTCGTATATTATTCTCGTGGTGATTGTTTCCGCCGTTGGGCGTGATTGCTCCCATTTGGGGATGCTTTATCTTTATTATATGTCAGTTTACTTATATCATGTGTTGTACCCGTTTTCGGGGCTAGTTTTTACAAAGGAAGTGCTGCCGAAAATTTTAAGAAAATAACTTAAACTTTAAAGATTTTTACTCAAGGTTTTCTAAATGTTTTAAACCAATTTTTTCATCACTCACTACTTTTAATGGTTTTGATTTCTGGGTTTCGGCTTACTTAATCGCGTTACGCCTGTAGACGTTACGTGGTTAAGTGCTGGTCACGGGCCGAACTTTGGGTCGTGACAAAGTTGGTATCAGAGCGTAGGTTTTACCTTTCGGAGTGTAGGATGACCTTGGTATGATGGAGAAGGTAGCTGAAGCAGAGTGGCGTAGCGTGTGTATGTTCCGCGGCATACTCACGACACGGTACTCCGCCTAAGTGACCTTAGGACTTATTGGTTGAAATTCCTTCGTGATCATATACATTCTTGTGATTCAATTTCCGTATTCTTATTGAATCTTGTATTCATTTCCAGCCATTATGCCGCCGAAGACTACGAGGGCACAGAGAGAGGCCGCGAGAGCCGAGATCAGAGTAGGCTCGTCCGAGAAGAGGACTGACCAGGACGATACGACCATTGTACAGGAGCAGGTTGATCAACCTTTGCTAGATCGTATCACTAGACTAGAGGCCGATATACAGGATTTGCGTCAGATGATGGGATCGTTGATTGAGGCTAGTCGAGCGCAGCGACAGGAGGTTGTCCCACCTGTTACCCAGTTATTCATCGCTATCAGCACCCAGTATTGTGACTCGTATGCAGTAGTAGTGGACACAGCCCTACCAGTTGAGGAGCGTCTTCCTGAGCCGTCGGTCGTTCCGGAACCGAGGAGGGTTCATACTGGTGTATCAGCACGGGGGCAGATGTTTAGGCACCGCGACAGATTTCGTCCAGGTCGTGGGAGTAGCAGAGGCTGGGGACGAGGCCAGTTGTTTAGCTCTTATCCCCAGGAGGGTCAGCAGCCATCGCATGTATGTCCGGTATACGAGTATCTATCATCACGTTTGGGATTGTACCCTGACACATCCCCAGGAGGGTCAGCAGCCATCACATGGATGTTTCCGGTGCGCGAGTATCTATCATCACATTCAAGATTGTACCCTGAAACGCCAGAGGAAGGCAGCCGTACCACATGTTGCCAGCAGAGGACAGCCAGTCGTAGGTGGAGGGCAGGCACAGGTTTTCGCTTCGACTCATTAGGACGCGTAGGCGTCCAATGCTGTGGTTTCAGGTACTCTTTCAGTATGTTCGTTTGACGCACACGTATTGTTCGATCCGGGATCTACGCACTCGTATGTTTCCACACACTTCGTGCCGAGTTTGGGCCGAGAGTCATGGTTGCTAGATCAGCCGCTTGTCGTGAGTACTCCTGGTGGAGAGTCATTGGTTGCGCAACACGTGTTTCGGTCATGTGTCGTCTGTTTAGGAGATAGAGAGTTATCCGTCGACTTGATCCTTCTTTAGATGTTGGACTTTGACGTTCTCCTTGGTATGGACTGGTTAGCTACGTGCTATGCATCTATGGACTGCCGCGAGAAGACAGTTAAGTTTTGTTTTCCGGGCGAGTCAGTTTTTGTTGTGCGGGGGGACCGTGGTGCCGCCCTTCACTGTTTGATTTCAGCCCTACGCGCTAGTCGGCTTTTGAGGAAGGGATGTCCGGGATTCTTAGCTTCCATTCGTGATATCGGAGCCGCAGTAGATTCGTTGGACCGGGTTCCTATCGTACGAGAGTTTTCTGACGTCTTTCCCGATGAGTTGCCTAGATTGCCACCAGAGCGTGAGATAGAGTTTTGCATTGATCTGATTCCCGGCACGGGGCCGATTTCTATACCGCCTTACCGAATGGCCCAGGTGGAGCTTAGGGTGCTGAAGGATCAGTTGCAGGAGTTGCTAGATAGGAGACTTATACGTCCGAGTGCTTCGCCGTAGGGTGCTCCTGTCCTGTTCGTTAAGAAGAAGGGAGGCAGTTTGTGTTTGTGTATTGATTACCGTCAGCTGAACCGGGTTACTATGTGGAACAGATATCCCTTACCTCGTATCGATAATTTGTTCGACCAGCTTCAGGGTGCGGGACACTTTTCGAGGATTGACTTGCGATCAGGCTACCATCAGTTGTGGGTTTGGCAGGAGGATATTCCGAGGACGGTTTTTCGCACACGTTACGGGCACTACGAGTTTTTGGTAATGTTGTTCGGACTCACCAATGCCCAAGCAGCGTTTATGGACTTGATGAACCGCATTTTCAGGCCGTATCTTGACCTGTTCATCATCGTATTCATTGACGACATTTTGGTGTATTCCCGGAGCCGAGAGGAGCACGAGCAGCACCTGCCGATCACATTGCAGACTTTGAGAGAGCACTAGCTGTTCGCGAAATTCTCCAAGTGCGCATTTTAGCTTGACAGTGTTGATTTCTTGGGTCACGTGATTACGAGAGATGGTATATGTGTGGACCCGAAGAAGATCGAGGCCATTCAGCATTGGCCCAGACCAGCATCAGTTACAAAGATCCACAGCTTTCTAGGCCTGGCCGGCTACTACCGACGATTTGTTCAGGACTTTTCCCGTATCGCTACACCATTGACCGGCTTGACCCGGAAGGGAGTTCCTTTTGTTTGGACGGAGGCGTGCGAGCATAGCTTTCAGCAGTTGCAGACTCGTTTGACTACGGCGCCGGTGTTATCATTGCCATCGGGATCGGGCGGATTTGTGGTTTATTGTGACGCTTCTCGAGTGGGACTAGGTTGCGTGTTGATGCAGCACGACATGGTTATCGTGTATGCTTCTCGGCAGCTGAAGAAACACGAACAGAACTACCCCACTCATGATTAGAGATGGATGCAGTGGTGTTTGAACTCAAGATCTGGAGACATTACCTATACGGCGGTGCATGCCAGATATTCACGGACCATAAGAGCTTGAAGTACATATTTCAGCAGCGAGACCTGAATCTGAGACAGCGCCGTTGGATGGAGCTAGTGAAGGACTACGATTGCCAGATACTTTATCATCCGGGCAAGGTGAATGTAGTGGCAGATGCTTTGAGTCGGAGGCCCGGAGGTAGTTTACCTTGTTTGAGCGCAGTGCAGAGGCAGTCGTCGGCAGGTTTGCAGACTTTATGCGACAGCCGAGTGCAGTTCGAGTTTACTCCGACCGGGGGACAGCTTGCGCATATTCATGCACGTCCACAGTTGCTTGACCGTATCCGTAAGGCGCATCCCAGTGAAGACCAATTTTGGATTTGCTTAGTATGCCCAGATATACATCGACGAGATTGTACGATTGCATGGCGTCCCGACTTGTATCGTATCCGATCGAGGCACCCAGTTCACCAGCCGACTATGGCAGAGACTTTAGGAGGCGTTGGGCACCCGATTGAGTTTCAGCACAGCATTTCATCCGCAGACTGATGGACAGTCAGAGCGGACTATTCAGACACTTGAGGACATACTCCGAGCGTGCGTTTTAGATTTCGGTGGTAGCTGGGATCATCATTTACCCTTAGTAGAGTTCTCCTACAACAACAGCTTCCAAGAGACGATCCAGATAGCACCTTTAGAGGCTCTATATTGGAGGAGATGTCGATCTCCCGTCTGTTGGATATAGCTCAGCGAGAGCAGTATCTTGGGGCCGCAGATCGTACAGGAGACAACCGAGAAGATACAGTTGATTCGAGATCGGATGAGAGCGGCCCAGAGCAGGCAGAAATCGTATGCTGATAGACGCCGTCGCAGTCTAAAGTTCGCAGTTGGCGATCATGTTTTTCTGAGGGTCTCTCCGATGAAGGGCGTGATGAGATTTGGGCGAAAGGGGAAGCTTAGTTCTAGATTTATGGGTCCCTTCGAGATCCTCGAGCATGTCGGTGCAGTTGCGTATCGTTTGACTCTTCCACCCAACATTTCGGACGTTCACCCCGTATTCCATGTGTCGATGCTTCGCAGATATCTTCATGACCCTTCTCACATGATTCAGCATCAGATCGGTCAGCTTGAGTGCGGTATTTCGTTTACCGAGCAGCCAGTAGTGATATTGGAGCGGCAGGTGAAGAAACTTGGATCAAAGGTCTTGCCATCTATGAAGGTTCTTTGGCGCAGCCCGAATGGTGAAAAGATCACTTGGGAGGCCGAGGGCGAGATGTGGAAGAAATTCCCTCATCTCTTTGAAGGTACGCGTAGCTATATTTTAAATTCGGGGACGAATTTCTTTAAGAGGGGAAGATTGTAACACCTTAGAATGCGATTAGTGGTTAATTATGCATTAATGTGGGTTTTTAGTAAAAAGTTTACCAAAACGATTTTTAAATATTTTATAAAAATTAATGAATATTTTATTAGTATTTAATTTGGGCTTGAACACACATGTGCATGTTAACCTAGGTCTAATTTGGGGTTAAACCATGTTTATGTAGCCATGGGGTGTTAAACCATTTTACTAATTACAATATGTTAATTATCAATCAATTAGTTTTCAAATTCAAAAAAAATTTAAGTAATGGTTTCTTTTTGGTTGACTTGAGGAGAGAAGAAGAGAGAGAGAGGGAATGATGAGGTTGAGCATGGGGGGACAAGCATGCTTAGCATTAAATGTGGAGAGAGGGAGAACCATGCTTGCTCCCATACCCCCCTCTCACTCTCTCTATTATTTGTTTCATCCTCATTTTCTTTCTTTCATTTCCCCTTCACTCTCTCTCTCCCTGAACTGAACACTTCTTCTCCTTCATCAAACCCTAACCCAAATCTCCAAGATCCCCACTACCCCTCATCAAAACTCACCACTTCCATCATCAAACATGATCCTAAATCCCAATTGGTCACTTGGAGCTAGGAAAGTGTGGATTTTGGAGCAACTTGTATAGGTATAACTCCCTAACTGATAATAAGGTAGTTAATGTGTAGTATTACATTGTAGTTTCTGTTCTAAAACTTTAAGTTTCCGTTTTGCTCAAATATCGTATTTTAGTGTCGTGTTTTGATGCTTGAAACCTGCTGTGACCCCGTGAGTTTCCAGTAAACCCAAACAGTGTAGTAGTGTAGTTCTAGTTACCCTGAGTGTGCAAGTGGAGTTCGAGCCCAACCAGGACGGTTTTGGCCGGCGAAGTAGGGCCCAATTCCGGCGAGCTCGGCCGTCTTGGGGAGTTTGGGGTTGTAACTTGGTGGGTAGCTGTCTGCAGTGAATTTATGTTGTTTGGTATTGTTTGGTTTTTGTGTTTTTGCAGTGGGATAAATCTGGGACCGTTTAGCTAGTTTTAGTGTTTCGTGGGTTTTTGTGATAATTTTGTGGTTTAAGTGGTGATTAGGTTAAGATAGGGGTTTATGGTTAGATTAGCTATATTAAGGGTTGTTAGTATCGCTTAACCCAAGTCTTTTCACCGGGGTACACAAAAGTACCCTAATGACGCAAATTAGTGTTTTAAAATGTTTTTAAACCAAGATTTAGGATACGGGGTATCTGCTGTTTCTAGAGTTATTTTCTTAGTAAGCAAACATATACATTAGACTATACTTTATGTTAGACGTGTAGTGTGAAAACCTGTACTTTTTTTACCTGTTTTGAACCGAGATCACCCCTATAGTGGCCGACCCATTTTTGGTGAAACGCGTCGAAACTTCGCAGGTAGTTGTCTGTATGTATTATAAGAGGTTTAGTCTTGTTTATTTTTCTTGTTTTTGCCCCAGGTAAAATCTGGGACCATTTACCTATAATTAATGTAGCGGGACTTGCGCGACACATACGTTCCGAGTTGGGTTTGGTGTTGCTGTGTGTCACAGCGTATCGCGGTGGTTTCAGACGTATGTACACACGTTTTGGTGTATCGGATATTCACGCGTTTAGCTTGCGACGCTAGTTTCTCGTTTGGTCTTGATATCGTGTTTTGCAGGATTTAAGTGTAAGTGCACGGCGGCGCCCCGGCCGTCAATCCGACGCCGGAATGCGGAAGCGGTGATAAACTTTAATTTTGCGAACTTAGCAAACCGGCACCACCGCGCACTAAACACCCGGATCGAACCATTAACTAGTCTAATCTAACAAGAGGATGGGTTAGAGATATACCGAGTGATCCGAGTCCTCTGGTCTTCTCGTCGTCATCCCGATCCTCTGCGGAAACTCCGGTCGTCGCCTCCTCGCCGGAAGGGCACCACATCGACTGCATCTTTTACGGGCTCCCACCTCAATACCGAGGCAACTCGGGAGCGAAGTAGGCTAGCCGACGCGTCCAAGATTTGCTGTAGAATGTGTATAGACTATGTCTCACTTGGGTTTTGGTTTCCATGGTGATGGAGGGATAGAATGGAAATCAACTTATCAAGTGGAGCTAGAATGTTTTGTAGCAAGAAAAATGAGATAGGAATTCTTCTTCTCACAAAAAAGAACCTCTCATTTTTCCTCTCCCCTCATCCAAAATTGTGGCCGGCCCCTTGCTAATGTGAGAATGGTGGAGGGAATATAAAAGGGAGGTGAGTGTAGGAGAAAAAGAATGGGTGACCACATCCAAAAAGGTAAACCTCTTATCAATCTAAATCCTTTCTAATCTCATAAAGCAAAGAAAAGACTAAGAAAGCATCTCATGATTATCAACCATCATGAAGCCCCACATATGCATAAAACCCCTCCTCAAATACCAATTTGCACAAATGCAAATTAGTCCCTCCATCGGAAAAGTCCGGCCGGGAAAGAACAAAGGAAAACCGGCCGGAACGGAATGCAAACTGGCAACTCCAGAAAACTGGTCCCGTAATAAATTACAGGAAAACCCCCATACTGTGCATACACACCCGCATCTGTATTCCGTCCGGATACAAATGCAATGAGACAAAATCTACACTGTACTATACTAGGATCCGGCTTAAACCATAGCCGGCTAGTAATATCTGTTCGATCCTGATCCGTGCAATACCGCACGTATCCGATCGAACCTTGCCATATATCTATACGGCCTCTAGTACTAACCGTCCGATCCTGATCCGTGCAATACCGCACGTATCTGATCGGACCCTGCCATATCTCCATACGGCCTCTACAGCGTTTCGCCCGAAAGCTTGAGTAACTGAAAGTGTGGTGGACTCTAAAGACTCGTCAATACTATGGTTGTGGATTTAACCACTAGCACGTCAGAGGTATAAGCCAATACGTGACGGGCCACCAGCTATTGACCAAAAGGGACGTCGATGAGCGAACTCATCCTGACACCCTACTGAGCCTGTCAGTGACAATATCCGTACAGTCCGGTCCGTTCGTCTATGAGCATCGCATGGCGGGCCTAGGGGGTTGGTAAAAGTCAGACCCCCAAAAGCGGTACAAGTCGTGTCGGAGTGTAGCCCAGAACACCCTGAGATACTACTGGAATACCTACCAGTAAATCTCCTTCCTTGACCAAGGACTTCGTGTAATGGCTCTCCTAGACATAGCGCGACCTCACCCCCAATACCGGGAGAGACGAACCCCTGAAGATCCGCTCACTGCCTCCATGTGGCTCGGGACTGTACCCAACTAAAACCTGTTTGCACGACTCCTTTGAGCCGTGGTAGGCTAGTAATTAAAGCACAGTGGGAACTCACACGAGACAAATGACGATCCTCAGGTCGATGAACTAACCTGTACACATGTCACCTGGGAACTGCTATCTGACGTCAGGTATAAGACCAACTAGCATGTTCCCGACGAGTCCTGTCCGGTGTACTCATAACCCAATGAGCACCTGTATACATCTTAGGTGAACCAACTGACACCAGTGGCTTGTGAGACCGGCCACCGCCCCTCGTCGGGGTCTCGACTGTATACACTAGTCTACTCTGGAGTATCGATGCCCTGTCTCGAAACTCCCACGACTAGGGACCTTTTAAGGATGTGCTTATAGACTACCAGCTCCCACGTATATGATCGCTCTCATACTGCTGGTGGTCAAGCAAGAATCCTAGGGGCTCTATCAACGTGCAATAGCGACATGACAGGTCACCTAAAGCAGTACACGATTATAAAGGTAAACCAGATAGCATACTATCATCTCGAGTAAGACTGTCCTACCG
Source organism: Agapanthus africanus (assembly GCA_030015575.1). NCBI lineage: Eukaryota > Viridiplantae > Streptophyta > Magnoliopsida > Asparagales > Amaryllidaceae > Agapanthus > Agapanthus africanus. The sequence continues at coordinate 122,519,894 of JASDDO010000004.1, read as the reverse complement.
GGATAGGTCCTCCCTTAATCATTGCAATCACGTGACTGTGATCCAATAATTGACTCTGAGGGCACTATCTCCAACAATCTCCCACTTGCACTCAAGGCTAATTATTGCGATGTCGCATACTCACAGCCTGTGTGATACCGAACACCCAACTCCCCTACTAGTCAGTCTCACAAAATCCGTTTGCGAAACTATTGCGTTCGAGGAATAGCCTCAGTGAGTGGGTCTGCCTGGATGTTTCTTTCTATTTCTCTCTATATCTCAAGTTCGCGGAGAAAGCCATCTCCCGAAATGAGCAATACCTGTCTTAGAATGTCTGGATGTCTGATGGGACCTAGCTCATAAATGAACTCCAAATCCAAACTTCTTAGACTGTATCGTCAACTGAACTTAATCAGTATCCTGCGCCATGCCACCCTCAGTATTGCCTTGGACCACCTGTCCAAAATACTGCCCCTCGTCAGAAGGAAAAATACAACTCTGACAACCTCCTTGTCGTCCAGGTCACCTTGGAAGCCTGGAATGATAACCGTCTCCTAAAGGACGCAGCCGTTATCATATCCCTAGAACATTCACTTATGTTCTATAACTGCTTCCTACTGTTCCTCCAGGATTGGATCAATATCAACTTATTGCACCTACTGCAAGAACAACATCTGGTGTGGTACTTGACATCTCATGATTGACTCAATTGCCTAAGCAAGTGTTCTGCCAATCATGCACATCCCTCTCTACTTTAGTCTATAAGACACCTTTAGAGAGGGTGACTCCATCACCTGCAGGTACACTACCATGCCAGGAGTCGTCCATTCTAAATACTCTTAAAATGCTGTCAAAGTACCCTGATTGTGAAACCACCCAAATCTAGATCTAAAACCATAGATCTAGTAACCAGTATGTCTGATATAATGTCCATGTCCTTTGTGGAGAAACCACTGTGTGACGACCAAAGTATAACCGATCGTAGTATAGGAGTTTCCTTTCCTACTCTGTGTATGTCATCCAAATACCAGGATATCACACCCTACTACCTTCTCAACAGATCCATCCCCTATTCTGATGACGTCAAACCCATGACTGTCACATCAGAAATAGATGATCTATCTCCGCTATATCTTCTTTAGTCTATAAATAGACATAAGCCTGATGTCCACCAATGCTTCTGTTGCTCCCACTGACTACGACAACCCTCTGGCAAAGTCATATAGACGTACACTTCTAAAGCTAGTTTAGAACGACGCTATACTCATCCTGCTGCCGGGTCTCGCAGCCTGGAACAACAACAATGGCAAGTGTGGGTAAACAAGAACTTCCCTTTCACCGTCCTTGAGGCTACCGGAGTACCTCTCGGGTGCCTGAAGTTACCCACCTTATCTGCGGAGTGGCCAATGGAATGTCAAAACAGATTGAATCTTTAGGTTCCTTATCAAATCTTCAGTAATCTTTTGCGGTTCTGGAATCACTTCCAGTTCTACCATACTCCCACTACTGTTTTTGAAAAAATCCATTTTTAATAAAACTGTGGCGAGTCTAGAACAAATTTTCTATTGATCTGCCAGATGGTAGAAAATCAACCCTCGTCATTGCCTGGGTCAACCCACAAACAGCCATTACAGAAACGTGCCTTGAGTTGTCCAGTGTCTGGTTTTAATCATAAGCTGGACAACTCCCCGTTCCTTAACATCGTTAAGATATGAACTGTTCTATATCCAATATAGAACCAGAGGCACTGATTTAATTGATCCAGATTCAAATCATGCAGCTATCTCCAGTGCATGTCAACTAAATGGAAGGAGGCCGATCAGCGTTACTCAACTTAGGAATGCTTCCAATTATGAGTAACCTGAAAGAGAAGCAATTTCTCTTTATCATTACTATCAACTGAATACCATACACAAGTATCTACATCTTCGATCACTTTGAAGAATCCCGATACTTGCTACAGCTGGTTCTCTACTCTATTCAAATACCTATAACTCCTCAAAACTTAGACCCTGTGTTTCTACGAAACACATGTCTAAGAACTAGAGAAGTTAAAAGTAAACAGAATATAGTATGAGGACCAACCCCTCTGTCCTAATGGACACTGGACAACATACAATACTCTGTATAAGTCCGCTGAGTCTAACAACTCTTTCACTGTGTGTCGTAGGTTGAAAACTGTACTTATGGTTAAGAAGAATTACACCGCTGTTTAATGCTCCTTACCTAACATCCACTGATATAGGTAAATGTCATCGACATAATATCAAAAGGTATATCTCACTCTATGAAAATAGACGTACAGATATATCAACTTGAAATTGGTGCACAACAGCGGATATTCAAAACCAAATATTTGCCGACCGGCAAACAGCCCAGGTGATCTCCTCAAATATCACCGATTACAACGAATCCCGATATAATGAGGATGATCACCCAATTCCCAATAACTTACTCCCACTCATCATCTGTAAAACCATACAGATGTGAGAATCAAACCCGGTAAATACATACCCTGGAGCAAGTGTCTAATCGGGAAATCAGTTTTCTTTTAACAGTACACAGTTGAACTGAAACATTGAAATGTTTCGATGGGGTATCCTGGTATTCCTAGTAATGCCTCTACCATTATCCAGATTCACAACTATAACCGTATAATTCTTTGCCACCTCTCCAAATCCCTTTATATGTCTTTAGTCATTACCTTCTGTACACCCCTTAGGCCAAATGGTTTTCTTCCTTCCCTACCGTTCGGCACCAGCCTATGGTTTGGAAGAAGACTATCCAATAAGCATAATGGGTGTACTGTCCTAATCCTAGGAGCACTCGCGTGAGGATAAAAGACAACTGAATAAATCTTATTCCTATTTCTCCTGAACCAGAATCCATCCCCGAACTGGAACAAGTTCCTTTCGAGTTCGTATATAACCATACGATGGAGTATCCAATAAACTGTGGATCTTCGTAGTGATACGGAGTGTCCTGGAGAAATACAAAGGTGATTTAGGATTAGCGAAGAAATACTTGGTTTGGTCGTGAATATCAGTCGTAATTTACTTTGCCCTCTTACTAATCCCTTGCTTTGTCTGAACTTAATACCTTCTGTACACCGTTTAGGCTAACTGGTTTTCTTCATTCCCTAACGGTTGGCACCAGCCTATGGTTTGGAAGAAGACTATCCAATTTGTGTAATAGGTGTACTACTCCTAAACCAAGGAGTACTCGCAACCTGAGAGAAGGTGAAAAGAAAAGACAATTGAATAGTCCTATCCGTTTTCTCCAGAACCAGAAACCATCATCGAAGTCCTTCGAGTTCGTATATAACCATACGATGGTTTTGTCCAATGGAAGTGGACGTTCGCAGTAATACGGGGTGTCCTGGAGAAAAGGGTAAAAGTAGGAGTGGCAATAAGGTCTGCAACTCTGACAATCCAAAAGCCAGTGTTAAGAAGGTTCGGTCAACTTGGTTACTGAGTCACAGTCTAGGGTCGGGTCAATGGTCGCTGCCGAAGAGAGAGAGAGAAAAGAAACACTCAGCGTGCACTCTAACCTAGATCAGAATGGTTACCAATTTATCTAATCACGAAACCTCCCACTGTACCTCAAAATCTCCTCCAAACCTGAAAGAAGATTTAGTCGGGGTCACCCGAGGAGTAAACTAACTCATCAGTGGGAATCGGGATCCAACTATCATCGCATGACAACGTGACGGAATTCGCTCACGGTATCACACTCCAGAAGGTATGCGCATATCTGGCAAGTTTCAGTTCTTTTGAAACTCCCGATGTGATTTTTACCCCATGCTCTTATGACCTTGACTAAGGCCAACAAATCATAAGTCACATGTCAAGTTCTACCCGTCATTGTCCAGGTTGATTTGAACCACCCGTACAAGCCCTTGACTAGGGCCAACAAGGCTATACGACTGTCCCAAACCAACGCATCTATCTATGCAGCATATGAATACCCAATAGCTACCAAACACTGTGCCTTGACTAAGGCCTACAAACACAGCTTGAATACTATTGACTACCCATATGAAACGACGGAGGGCTACGAATGGTTTCTGGCGAAAACCTTTAACGTAACGAACTTGATATCGTTGAAGGAACGGATAGCTTTTTAGAAAATATAGTGACGAAAACCTTTACTAAAGAGGTCACTCCCGGTGAAGGGATCTCGGCTCTTTCCCCGTAGAATGGGGTGCAGGATATTCCAAATGAATACCACGATGCAAAGAAAAAGTAATCGGCTATAGTGAAGTTAATGTCCTGACGCAAACTTCTGTCCAAGGGGTCACTCCCGGTGAAGGGATCTCGGCCCTTGCCTCGTCGACTGAGGAGCAGGATATTCCAAATGAATACCGCGATGCAAAACAAAAGTGAACGTCCTTGCAATAACAGCTTTTTGAAAAGTGTTCCAACAATATCAGAATAGGTTTGTTTAACTTGCATTGATCCGAATCAACGCAGTCCCATCAATTGATCACACCACAAAGAACGAAAATATACTGACGTACGTATATGCCATCCGCATTCGCCACTGGGTCCCGTCATCACCCGTTAGGTTACCTAACTAACGACAGAGCGGGGACTGGACTAGCGCGGATGTAAAACATATACAACATCTACTAATATATATACCAATATATTATATTCGCTCAAGGCGTGATAAAAATGCAACATCACAGAAATGTACAGCATCACAGAACAATACAGATATCTGGGATCCCCGGGTTTCACAGAGCCACTACTGAAACCCGACGTTCCCCTGGTCGTGTGGATAGCCTGTGCAATGAAATCCTAGACCCCTACGGGCGCGGCAAGTTACCCGCCAAAACCTGAAGCGAGGCAGCCCCCTTCAACACCGTGAATGGACCACCCAGCACTTCATGGAATCCGGTAACTTGGGCACCCCTCCTGGGTCAACTTGTACCCCCTACGAGTGCGACGAATAGCCCGCCAATTCTAGAGTGAAGCCCCCTCTGTCCCAATGCCATGAGATGCGGGCTTGTTGCCCTCCAGAACCCGGCTATCCGTGCACCCCTCCACGGGGTAATCCTAGTACAGAAAGTAAAATATACATACAACGGGTACATCGACCGAAACCAGGTCATGCCCCAAAAGAATAATACAATCAGGCGGTGACGGCAGTCCACATGTCGGACGCTCGCCCCGCAATATCAAATGTACATAAGACAACAACACAGTACTAGCATTGCATCCAGGCTATCCCCACGACCGATCCGCAACATCACAGCATAAACACAGAACATCAACGTGAAAGTCACGTTCGCAAATCCGTCTAACCGGGCTATAGCAGTTAGACCGGATTTACCGATCGAGTGACATTCACGGTCGCAGATATAATGTAAATACTGTGAAAAATGTGTTTAAAATATCCGATCGATCAAAAAAATAACAAGTGGGCCCCCAAGCAATACTGTAGCACTCACAGAAAATCTGGGCCCAATTTTAATATTCCAAAACCCCTAAAATTAGCCCAGAAGACCACTGGAAAAATATGATGCAGTGAGGACACCAATGTGCGGCGGAACCGCGTCCCAAGGGGGGTTTGGCCGCTGTTCCGCGCCTCAGTGATCGACTCACTGCGTTTAATTTTTACAGCAGTCTTAGAACTCCCTGCACATCATTCTGAGACAACCTGAAAAATTTTTGGACTTCAAAAAATTTCGACAGAAAACTGATGTAAGGAAAAACGCGGGTTTTTGGAATTTTGGTCGATCGGAAATGCAAACACATCAAACAGAGCTAGACGAAGTTAATGGCGAGGCTCTGATACCACTGTAAGTGCACGGCGCCGCCCCGGCCGTCAATCCGACGCCGGAATGCGGAAGCGGTGATAAACTTTAATTTTGCGAACTTAGCAAACCGGCACCACCGCGCACTAAACACCCGGATCGAACCATTAACTAGTCTAAGCTAACAAGAGGATGGGTTAGAGATATACCGAGTGATCCGAGTCCTCCGGTCTTCTCGTCGTCATCCCGATCCTCTGCGGAAACTCCGGTCGTCGCCTCCTCGCCGGAAGGGCACCACATCGACTGCATCTTTTACGGGCTCCCACCTCAATACCGAGGCAACTCGGGCGCGAAGTAGGCTAGCCGACGCGTCCAAGATTTGCTGTAGAATGTGTATAGACTATGTCTCACTTGGGTTTTGGTTGCCATGGTGAGGGAGGGATAGAATGGAAATCAACTTATCAAGTGGAGCTAGAATGTTTTGTAGCAAGAAAAATAAGATAGGAATTCTTCTTCTCACAAAAAAGAACCTCTCATTTTTTCTCTCCCCACATCCAAAATTGTGGCCGGCCCCTTGCTAATGTGAGAATGGTGGAGGGAATATACAAGGGAGGTGAGTGTAGGAGAAAAAGAATGGGTGACCACATCCAAAAAGGTAAACCTCTTATCAATCTAAATCCTTTCTAATCTCATAAAGCAAAGAAAAGACTAAGAAAGCATCTCATGATTATCAACCATCATGAAGCCCCACAAATGCATAAAACCCCTCCTCAAATACCAATTTGCACAAATGCAAATTAGTCCCTCCATCGGAAAAGTCCGGCCGGGAAAGAACAAAGGAAAACTGGCCGGAACGGAATGCAAACTGGCAACTCCAGAAAACTGGTCCCGTAATAAATTACAGGAAAACCCCCATACTGTGCATACACACCCGCATCTGTATTCCGTCCGGATACAAATGCAATGAGACAAAATCTACACTGTACTATACTAGGATCCGGCTTAAACCAAAGCCGGCTAGTAATATCCGTTCGATCCTGATCCGTGCAATACCGCACGTATCCGATCGAACCTTGCCATATATCTATACGGCCTCTAGTACTAACCGTCCGATCCTGATCCGTGCAATACCGCACGTATCTGATCGGACCCTGCCATATCTCCATACGGCCTCTACAGCGTTTCGCCCGAAAGCTTGAGTAACTGAAAGTGTGGTGGACTCTAAAGACTCGTCAATACTATGGTTGTGGATTTAACCACTAACACGTCAGAGGTATAAGCCAATACGTGACGGGCCACCAGCTATTGACCAAAAGGGACGTCGATGAGCGAACTCATCCTGACACCCTACTGAGCCTGTCAGTGACAATATCCGTACAGTCCGGTCCGTTCGTCTATGAGCATCGCATGGCGGGCCTAGGGGGTTGGTAAAAGTCAGACCCCCAAAAGCGGTACAAGTCGTGTCGGAGTGTAGCCCAGAACACCCTGAGATACTACTGGAATACCTACCAGTAAATCTACTGCCTTGGCCAAGGACTTCGTGTAATGGCTCTCCTAGACACAGCGCGACCTCACCCCCAATACCGGGAGAGACGAACCCCTGAAGATCCGCTCACTGCCTCCATGTGGCTCGGGACTGTACCCAACTAAAACCTGTTTGCACGACTCCTTTGAGCCGTGGTAGGGTAGTAATCAAAGCACAGTGGGAACTCACACGAGACAAATGACGATCCTCAGGTCGATGAACTAACCTGTACACATGTCACCTGGGAACTGCTATCTGACGTCAGGTATAAGACCAACTAGCATGTTCCCGGCGAGTCCTGTCCGGTGTACTCAGAACCCAATGAGCACCTGTATACATCTTAGGTGAACCAACTGACACCAGTGGCTTGTGAGACCGGCCACCGCCCCTCGTCGGGGTCTCGACTGTATACACTAGTCTACTCTGGAGTATCGATGCCCTGTCTCGAAACTCCCACGACTAGGGACCTTTTAAGGATGTGCTTATAGACTACCAGCTCCCACGTATATGATCGCCCTCATACTGCTGGTGGTCAAGCAAGAATCCTAGGGGCTCTATTAACGTGCAATAGCGACATGTCAGGTCACCTAAAGCAGTACACGATGATAAAGGTAAACCAGATAGCATACTATCATCTCGAGTAAGACTGTCCTACCGGGATAGGTCCTCCCTCAATCATTGCAATCACGTGACTGTGATCCAATAATTGACTCTGAGGGCACTATCTCCAACATTAAGCCTTATGTATGTTGCTTTGTGTAAATTCTAGGCTCGTATGCGGGGACTTCGGACGCCGCGAAGAGGGAAAGCAGGTGGTCAGATACACGTAGATCGAGATCACGGTGAGTAGATTTAACATCTACGGGGAAATCGCCCGTATGGCGTTACGCGTCAGGGCTTGATAGGATATTGTAGTCGCGTGTTATATTCATATATATATTGGTTGTGCATATGTACCATTGTAGCATACCCCTCTTTTGTTGCATATAGACATAGTATTTATGAAACACCACACTGTACTAACGGTTCATGTTGCACGAGCACTAATTGCATGCTACACACACACCGTTAGTAATTTCCATGACACTCGCACTATAGAATTGCTATGAACCATACATCGTTTAGCTTACCTCATCATTGATGATTAGACATGATTCTGTTCCTTTGTGTGCATACATATTGTACACTTATGCTTGCGTATATACCACTTGTACATCCATATTGGCACCCATACATATTGTACACTCATACTTGCGTATATACCACTTGTACATCCATTTTGGCAAATATACATATTATACACTCATACTTGCGTATATAACACTTGTACATCCATATTGACACACATACATATTGTATACTCATACTTGCGTATATACCACTTGTACATCCATATTGGCATATATACATATTGTACACGCATGCTTGCGTATATACCACTTGTACATCCATATTGGTACATACATATTGTACACTCATACATGCCTATATAGCACTTGTACATGTATATTGGCGCACATACATATTGTACACTCATACATGCGTATATACCACTTGTATATCCATATTGGCACATATACATATTGTACACTCATACTTGCGTATATACCACTTGTACATCCATATTGGCACATATACATATTGTACACTCATGCTTGCGTATATACCACTTGTACATCCATATTGGTATATATACATATTTTACACTCATGTTTGCGTATATACCACTTGTACATCCATATTGGCACATATACATATTGTACACTCATACATGCGTATATACCACTTGTACATCTATATTGGCGCACATACATATTGTACACTCATACATGCGTATATACCACTTGTACATCTATATTGGCGCACATACATATTGTATACTCATACATGCGTATATACCACTTGTGCATCCATACCTACATACATACTTATTGCACATACATAGATGATGCTGGCTTTGGTTTTGGAGAATTGGGGACCGCATGAGATATTTTCAAAACTGGATCCTTTTAAAAGAACGGTTTTCCCTTAATATGTCATCTCACTGTTCCATGTTGCATGATATTCGGATATGCTTACATTTTTATCATATGTCGCATACATCATGCTTTATGAATTTACGCATTGAGATACGCTGTTTTCATGAGATTTCTAGATTTGAGAACCGTGGCTATTTCAAAAGAAAGCAGGTACTGTTTTAAAAAACCCTGTTTCTCTTGATATGATATTTCAGTACGTCCACCATACGTTTTCTCGGTTCTGAGACGTGTGACATGTGAAACCCGATTCGAGGAGCTGGATGAGGCCGATTGTGGGTACATGGTGGACCCGGTATGGTAGCCCGGGGCGAGAACGGATTTTCTGTGCAGTAGACGGTGAGCCTGGCAGAGGGACCACATACCTACCGGTGATTGGTTGGATCTGGCGGTTATCTGGATGATACTGACCAGAGTCGAGAGATGGATACGGGCTGACCCGTACTGCCGGGGCCGAGGGCCGATTCCGCAGACGGAGCCCGTGGGCCGATCCGGACTGACGGAGCTCGATACATGAGGATTTGCGTGTCGATACTGGACACGATTATTTCATGGTATTTTCGAGTGCCGATGTTGGGCACTCATGGTTCCATGAGATTTACAGGATTTGAGGGCCGATTAGAGTGACGGCGCCTGAGTTATTGGGATTCGGGTTGTATTTGGTGGACACCGTGTTGGGATACGGCAGAGCCCCGGCTGTCTTTCCGAGGCCAAATGCGGAACAAAAACTTTTTACGAACTGGCGCTAACCGCATCCGAATCCCAGATCGTTCCATTAACCGTAAACTAGAAAACTGTAAACGGGGTTTTAGAGATTATACCGATCGATCCGTGTCCTTCGGTCTTTAAACTCTGCCCCTAGCATGTTACGGCTGTGCCGACGAAGCACGCTCTCCGATCTCGCTCGATCTACGGTCTCCTCCTCGCCGAAAGTTGTGCCACGTCAATGAATCTTTATACGGGCTCCCGCCTCTAAATTGAGGCAACTCGGACATAAAGTTTGCTAGCCGACATATCCAAGGTTGCTGTAGAATAAGTGTAGAACACTTTGTCTCGAGTCACCCAAGCGATTGGATGAGGGTTAAATGAAGTTGCCCAATTGGAGTAGTGAAGGAAATGAGCTTTTGAAATGAACTAAGGATTTTTGTGCAAATGAAATCAAGCACTCACTCACAAAAAAAATAGGCTCTGCTAATGGGACCAGGAGATATGCTCGGCCAAAGTATCAAGGGGGTGAGCACAAGGATAATGAGAGAGGTGATCATATGCAAAAATCTCACAAAATATCACAACAATAATATCCTTAGCAAGCCAAAAAAACATTCAATGCAAAAGATAAACCCATGTCCATCCTAGAACCATCAAGAGAGTGCTGGAAAGTCCCTGGAGCCCCGACACCACAAAAAAAACCCCTCCATTTACAAAAGCAACATTTGCAGATAAGCCCTCTTTGCAAAAATCAGCCAAAGAAAGATAGAACGGAAATTTGGCCAAAAGAAGATACAAACTGGCAACTTCAAAAAGCGATTCCGTAATAGAATTATAGGATAACTCCGCAACAGTATATACATACCCGCATTTGTATTACGACCGAATACAAATGCAACGAGACAAAATCTACACTGTATAATATTAGGATCCGGCTTAAACCAAAGCCCGCTAGTATTATCCGTCCGAACCATGACACATGCACAAGAGCACGCGTATGTTCGAACCCTGCCATAAAACCATACGGCCTCTACAATGTTTCTCCCGAACTAGGAAACTTTCTGTGGGGGACTCTAAAGACTCGTCAATCCCCCGGCAGTGGGTTTAACCACAAGCCGTCAGTGGTACTAGCTGTACGTAACGGCTGCCCATGTACTGAGTGAAAGGGAGTCCGATGAGCGAACTCATCCTGGAACCCTACTGAGCCTATGCGTGATAATATCCGTACAGTCTGGTCTGTTCGTCTATGAGTATCGCATATCGGGCCTAGGGAGCTGGTAAACGTCAGACCCCCAAAAGCGGTATAAGTCGTGTAAGAGTGTAGCCCAGAACACCCAAAGATACTACTGGAATACCTACCAGTAAATCTTGCTTACCATGGCCATGGATTTTGTGTAATGGCTCTCCAGACACAGCACGATCTCATTCCCAATGTTGGGAGAGACGAATCCCATGCCGATCCGCTCACTGCCTCCATGTGGCTCGGGACTGTACCCAACTAGAACCTGTTTGCATGAATCCTTTGAGCCGTGGTAGGGTAATAATCAAAGCACAGTAGGAACTCACATGAGACAAATGACGATCTCAGGTCGATAGATTAACCTGTACACATGTCACCTGGGAATTGCAATCTGACGACGGTTTTAATAACCAGCTAGCATATTCCCGGCGAGTCCTGTCCGGTGTACTCATAACCCAATGAGCACCTGTATACATCTTAGGTGAACCAACTGACACCAATGTCTTATGAGACCGTCCATCGCCCCTCGTCGGGGTCTCGACTGTATATACTAGTCTACTCCGGAGTATCGATGTCCTATCTCGAAACTCCCGCGACTAGGGACCTCATTTAAGGATGTGCTTATAGACTACCTTACTTGGTCCCCGTCGAAACACGCGGGAAGCGGCCGCGCAGGTCCGTCTTGCCTGAAATTCAGGGTAGATGCTAATTGGTGCTATCCGTCCACCTCTCCGAAGATACCAAGTTGATTTATGGCACCATGTATCGAAGGTTTAAACGGATGCGGCCGATGTAGCAGACTTCGTCAGATTCCCCCTCGGTTGAGGGTTATTTTTTTATTGTGGGGACGCTCTTCCCTTCAGGCGTAAGCCCCTGCAGTTAATTACGCAACCGCATCGCGGTAACAACTTTCTCCTTCTTCAGATGGTCACTTCGTGTCGTGGGTGTTTGTTTTGTTTGTGGTTGCCCGTTGATTGTATACGGAGACTAATTTATGTTGTCGCCCGTAGGGCGTGGATTAGTCCAAATCCGTATCTTCTTAGATTTGGGTTTAAGGGTTGGGTTTAAGGATACGTTAGCCTCATTTGAGACTAAGATCAACTTAAACGTTTGTTAAGGATACGTTAGTCTAATTTTTAGACTAAGATCAACTTAACAGGATCATTTAGATCCAACAAGAGAGCAATTGGGCTATATTGTTTAGTTTAGGGACATTGCGGCCAGTTACCAGTTTAAGGACATGGTGGTCCAATGTTCGTTTAAGGACATCTCGGTCTGGGTTAAGGACATCGTAGTCCATGAGTTTAACGACCTCACAGTCGAGGTTAAGGACATCGTAGTTCGTGGGTTTAAAGGGACCCCACAGTCCGAGGTTAAGGACATCGTAGTCCATGAGTTTAAGGACCCCACAGTCCGTAGTTTAAAGACATCGTAGTCTATGAAGTTTAAGGACATCGTAGTCCATGAGTTTAAGGACCCCACAGTCCGTTGTTTAAAGATATCGTAGTCTATGAAGTTTAAGGACATCGTAGTCCATGAGTTTAAGGACCCCACAGTCCGTAGAAATGTGTGGTTGTCGGGACCCGTCAGCACTCTGAAGACGTTGAAGGATTACAACGACGAGTATCAGAGGAGTAAATAGATGTACCCTTGAACCGGTGTGAATTGATTGGATGATCTGTAGCCCAGTTTGGGACTAAGATCTGTTGAATATTCGTAAGCAGATGGACTCAGTTCAATATAAGTTGAGGACTTATGGCCAGAATTGGGCTAAGTCTAATAAGATTAAAATGTTTAACATTTTATTGTTCTGGGCTGTTGTGTTGGAGATAGTGCCCTCATAGTCAATTATTGGATCGCAGGTACGTGATTGCAATGATTGCGGAGGACCTATACCGGTAGGACAGTCTTACTCAATATGATAGTATGCTATCTGGTTTGCCTTTATCAGTCGTGTACATGATCAGGTGACTGATTACATGTTACACTTTGATAGAGCCCTTAGGATCTTGCTTTACCACCAACAGTATGATGGCGATCATATACGTGAGAGTTGGGTGGTTTATACGCATATCCTTAATTGTGGTCCCTAGTCGTGGGAGTTTCGAGACAGGGCATCGATACTCCGGAGTAGACTAGTGTGTACAGTCGAGACCCCGACGAGGGGCGGTGGCCGGTCTCACAAGCCACTGGTGTCAGTTGGATCACCTAAGATGTATACATGTGCTCATTGGGTTATGAGTACACCGGACAGGACTCGCCGGGAATCTGCTAGTTAGTATTATATCTACCGTCAGATAGCAGTTCCCTGGTGAAATGTGTACAGGTTAGTTCATCGACCTGAGGTCGTCATTTGTCTCGTGTGAGTTCCCACTGTGCTTTGATTTCTACCCTACCACGGCTCAAAGGAGTCGTGCAAACAGGTAGTTTTTGGGTACAGTCCCGAGCCATATGGAGGCACGTGAGCGGATCGGCAGGGGATTCGTCTCTCCCGGTATTGGGGGCGAGATCGTGCTGTGTCTAGGAGAGCCATTACATAAATCCATGGCCATGGTAGGAGATTTACTGGTAGGTACTCCAGTAGTATCTCAGGGTGTTATTGGGCTTCACTCTGACACGACTTATACTGCTATTGGGGGTCTGACGTTGCTAGCCCCCTAGGCAAATATGCTATACTCATTGACGAACAGACCGGACTGTATATACATTGTCACTGTTAGGCTCAGTAGGGTTTTCCGGATGAGTGCGCTCATCGGCATCCCTTGAGGTCAGTCCATGGGCAGCCGTTACGCATAGCTAGTGCCGCTGACGGTTTGTGGTTAAACCCACTGCCAGGGTACTGACGAGTCATTAGAGTCCCCCACAGACAGTTTCCCAAGTTCGGGCGAAACGTTGTAGAGGCCGTATGGTTTTATGGCAGGGTTCGGAAAATGCACGTGCGTTTACGCACGTGTTATTTTTCGGGCAGATAATACTGGTCGGCTTTGGTTTAAGCCGGATCCGAGTATTATATTGAGTAGGTATAATATCTTTGTCTCAGTTGCATTTGTATTCGGTCGTAATACAAATGCGGGTATATTTATACAGTTTCGGGGTTGTCCTGAAATTCGTTTCAGGATCACTTTTGGAAGTTGCCAGTTTCCAGTTTCCAGTTTTCTATCAGCCGTCTTTTAACATTCTGTTAAAGACGGATTTATCTTTTCTTCAGATATGGTGAGTCAGTGCTTCTAGAAGCTTCTAGAAGGTTCTAGATGATGACTAGGCTTCATGACTCATTAGTGCATTAATGGGTTTTTTATGATGTGTTTAATGAGTCACCATTTACCATTAATACCTTTTGGATTGCTTAAGATATTTTGAAGTGAGAAGCTTTCTCTTGTGGTCACCCCCCTCTCCTACGATCACCTCCCTCTTGCTATATATGGCCGGCCCTCTCTCTCCTCACTTCACTTGAGGTTTTCATTTTGGTTAGAAAAGATTATGATAGTATTCGGGGTGTATGGAATTTTACAGTTCATTTCATTCCATCACCCGATTTCCACGGCAACTTCATTAACCGATCGTCCACGGATTTGGACGAAGTGAGACAAAGTCATCTACTCATTCTCTACATCATTCTTGGTCGTCTCTTTTAGCAAACTTGACGATCGAGTTGCCTCAAGTCAGAGGCGGGAGCCCGTTTAAAGAATCGATCATGTGGTGTCACCTCGACGAAGGAATCGGAGATCGACGAGATCGGAGCTGCCGCAACGGAGCGTGGGATGATGGTTAAAGAACGAAGGACTCGGATCGTTCGGTATAACCTTTCTACACTCTTTACAGTTTGTTAGTTTAGCAATAATGGCAGATCCGGGTTAAAGTATACGATAGCGCCAGTCAAAAGTTTTTTGTTCCGAAATTGGCGTCTGTAGACTGCCGGGGCGCTAGCGTAGACTTACAGTGGTATCAGAGCCTAACCATTTTGCTATGCTAACTTGTGCTAACACGTTTAAAACATCGATCGAACCGAAAAACTAAAAACTGCATTTTCTAACATGACAGTTTCTGTTGTTTTTAAATGGTCTCAAAAATTAATTCTACATGTCTTAGAAAACTGTGCAGGCTTTTCTAAGAACCACGACAAAATTTGGGCTCGTGACCCCACCAAACCGCCGCGGAAACGCGGTCAAACCCATGGTTTGACCGCGCATCCGCGTCCACGTGGTGAGTTCGTGCTCCCAAATTTTTCCAGTGGCTTCTCTGTTGGATTTTGGGGTTTTTGGTAAATATCGTTTTGGCCCAGATTTTGTTACTGTTCACCAGTAAGTCGTGGGGCCCACTTTTTGATATTTGGTCTTTGGTCGATCGAAATTTAAACACATTAGTTTACAGTGCTTACATTATATCTCCGACCGGGAATGTCATTTGATCGGTAAACCGCGTCTGATTGCTATAGTTCTTTTAGACGGGTTTGCGAACGTGACATTCGCGTTGATGTTCTGTGTTGTGCTGTGATGTTGCGGATTTGTCGTGGTGGATAGCAGTGTGCAATGGTAGTACAGTTTGTGTTTATTTGTACATTTGATATTGCGGGGCGAGCGTCCAACTTGTGGACTGCCGTCACTGCCTGTTGTATAATATTCTTTTGGGGCACGACCAGGTTGCGGTCGATGTACCTATTGTACTATTTTTCATTACTGTACTAGGTTTTACCCCAAGACGGAGTGCACGGATAGCCGGGTTCTGAGAAGCAACGGGACCGCATCTCATGGCTTTGAGAGGCAGAGGGGCCCCACTCTAGAATTGGCAGACTATTCGCCGCACTCGTAGGGGGTACAGGTTGACCCAAGGAGGGGTGCCCAAGATTACCGGATTCCGTGGAGTGCTGGGTGGTCCATTCACTATGCTGTAGGGGGCTGCCTCGCTTCAGGTTTTGGCGGGTAACTTGCCGCACCCGTAGGGGTCTAGGTTTCATTGCACAGGCTATCCACACGACAGGGGAACGTCGAGTTTCAGCAGCGGCTCTGTGAAACTCGGGGATCCCAGATATCTGTATTGTTCTGTGATGCTTATTACTTTTCTATAATGTTGCATACTATCACGCCTGGAGCGATTATTGTATATTGGTTTATATACTATTAGATGTTGTATATGTTTTACACCCGCGCTAGTCCAGTCCACGCTCTGTCGTTAGTTAAGTAACCTAACGGGTTATGACGGGACCCAGTGACGAATGCGGATGGCATATACGTACATTTTATTTTCGTTCTTTTCTGGTGTGATTAAATGATGGGACTGCGTTGATTCTGATCAACGCAAAGTAAAAACAAACCTGTATACAGTTGTTGGAACAATTTAAAAAGTGTTATTGCAAAGACATTTTCTTTTGTTATGCATAGCGGTATTCAGTGGAATATCCTGCACCTCATTCGACGGGGCAAGGGCCGATATCCCTTCACCGGGACCGACCCCTTGGGCAAAAGTTTGCGTCAGGGTAATAACTTTACTATAGTCGATTACAAGTTGCTTTGCATAGCGGTATTCAGTGGAATATCCTGCACCTCATTCCACGAGGAAAGAGCTGAGATCCCTTTACCGGGAGTGACCTCTTTAGCAAAAGGTTTTCGCCACTATATTTTAAAAAGCTATCAGGTTCCTTCAGCGATATCAAGTTCACTACGCTAAAGGTTTTTCGCCAAAAACTAGCCGTAGCCCTCCGTCACTTCTTTTGGGTATTTAGTAGTATTCAAGCTATGCATTTTAGCCAAAGTTAAGGCATAGTGTTTGGTAGCTGCTGGGTATTCAATTGTTGCATAGATAGATGAGTTAGTTTGGGACAGTCGTTCTGCCGATTGGCCAAAGTCAGGGGCATGTGCGGGTGGGTTCAAATTGACAAGATAGTGACGGGTAGAACTTGGCATGTGACTTATGACACTTTGACCAAAGCCAAGGTTATAAGAGCATGGGGCAAAAATCATATCGGGAGTTTCTAAAGAAACTGAAACTTGCCAAGTATGCGCATACCATCTGGAGTATGAGTAACGTGGATGCATTCCATCACGTTATCATGCGATGAGAGTTGGATCCCGATTCCCACTGATGAGTTGGTTTACTCTTCGGGTGATCCCGATTGATTCTTCTTTAGGTTTGGAGGAGAATTTGACAGGACAGTGGGAGGTTTCCGGATTAGATAAATTGATGACCATTCTGATCTAGGTTTGAGTGCACGCAGAGTGTTTCTTTTCTCTCTCTCTTTGGCAGCGACCTTTGACCGACCCTAGACTATGACTCAGTGACCAGGTTGACCGAACCTTCTTAAAATACTGGCTTTTGGATTGTCTATGTTGCATAAGCCATTGCCACTCCTTCTTTTACCCTTTGAATTTCTCAGAACACCCGTATTACTACGGATATCCACTTCCATTGGATAGATCCATCGTATGGTTATATACGAACTCGAAGGGACTTCTTCGGGGATGGATCCAGGTTCAGAAGAAATAGAATTGGTTTATTCAGTTGTCTTTTATTATCACCTTCTCTCAGGTTGCGAGGGCTCCTTGGTTTAGGAGAGTACACCTATTACGCTTATTGGATAGTCTTATTCCAAACCATAGGCTGGTGCCGAAAGGTAGGGAATGAAGAAAACCAATTAGCCTAAGTAGGGTGTGCAGAAGGTAATATGTAAAGACAAAATAAAGGGATTAGAAAGAGGGCAAAGTAAATTGCGACTGATATCATTCACGACCAAAACCGCGTACTTCATCGCCGCTCCTATTTCACCTTTAAAAGAATAAAGTATTATTCAGTTGTCTTTTATCGTCACCTTCTCTCGAGATGCGAGTACTCCTTAGTTTAGGAGGGTACACCTATTATGCTTACTGGATAGTCTTCTTCCAAACCATAGGCTGGTGCCGAACGGTAGGGAAGGAAGAAAACCATTTAGCATAATGATGGTGTACAGAAGGTAACGACTAAAGACAAATAAATGGATTTGGAGAGACGGCAATAAAATATACGGTTGAAGTTATGAATAGGATTATGGAAGAGGCATTGCTATGAATACCAGGATACCCCTACGAAACATTTTCATGTTTCAGTGCATTGTTAAAGGAAAAACTGTTTTCCCAATTAGACACTTAGTCCAAGGGTATGTATTTACCAGGTTTCATTCTCATATCTGTATGGTTTTACAGATGATGATTGGGAGTAAGATATTGGGAATTAGGTGATCATCCTCATTTTATCGGAATTCGTTGTAATTGGTGATATTTGAGGAAATCGCCAGGGTACAGTTTTCCACCTACAACGCACAGGTTTTGAGTTGTTCAAACTCAACGGACTTATACAGAGTATTGTATGTTGTCCAGTGTCCATCAGGACAAAGGGGTAGGTCCTCGTACTATGTTCTATTTACTTATAACTTCTCTAGTATTTAGACGAGTGTTTCGTAGAAATACAAGGTCTAAGTTTTGAGAAGTTGTGGGTATAAGAATAAAGTAGAGAACCAGGTGTCACAAAGATCGAAGATGTAGATTCTTGTGATTAGTATTCAGATGATAGTGATGGTTTTGAGAAACGAGTTTTCTCTTTCAGGTCACTCATAATTGGATGGATTCTTAAGTTGAGTAACGCTGATTAGCCTCTTTCCATTAAGTTGATATGCACTGGAGACAGCTGCATGATTTGAATATGGTTCCAATTAAATTAGTGACAAAGTTTCTGTATTGGATATAGAATGGATCGTACCTTAAAAGATGTTAAGGTACGGGGAGTTGTCCAGCTTATGATTAAAACCAGACTCTGGATAACTCAGGGCACGATTCTGTAATGGCTGTTTGTGGGTTGACCCTGGCTACGACGAGGGTTGATATTCTACCATTTGGAAGATCAATAGTGATATTGTTCTTGACTCGCCACAGTTTTAGTAAAATAGATCTTTTTCAGAAAACAGTAGTGGGAGTATGGTAGAACTGGAAGTGATTCCAGAACCGCGAACGATTATGGAAAATTTAATAGGACCTAAATATTCAATCAGGTTTGACATTCCATTAGCCACTCCGCAGATTTGGTGGGCAACCTCAGACGCCCGAGAGGTACTTCGGTAGCCTCAGAGACGGTGACAGGGAGGTTCTTATCTACCTAGACTTGACACTACTGTTATTCCAGGATATGAGACCCAGTAGGAGGGTTGTTGTAGTCAGTGGGAGCAGCAGAAGCATAGTGGGCAAGATGCTTATATCTGTTTATAGACTTGAGCAGTTATAGCGGAGATAGATCATCTAATTTTGATGTGACAGTCATGGGTTTGACTTCAATCAGAATAGGGGATGGATCAGTTAAGGAGGTAGTAGGGTGTGATGTCATAGTATCTGGATGACATACACAGAGTAGGAAGTAAAATTCCTATACTACGATCGGTTGTACTGTGGTCGTCACACAGTTGTTTCTCCAGACAGGATATGGATATAATATTTGACATTCTGGTTTCTAGATCTATGGTTTTAGATCTGGATTTGGGTAGTTTCCCAATGTGGGTACTTTGACAGATATTCTAATGGTTTTTGGAATAGTTGACTCCTAGCATGGTGGTGTACCTGCAGGTGATTGGCAGATCACTTGCTTAGGCAATTGAGTCAATCATGAGATGTCAAGTACCACACCAGATGTTGTTTTTGCACTAGATGCAATAAGTTTGTATTAATCCAATCCTGGAGAAACATAAGGAAGCAGTTTTAGAACATAAGTACATGTTCTACGGATTTGATGACGGCAGCCTCCTTCGGGAGACAGTTATCATTCCAGGCTTCAAAGGTGACATGGTTGACAGAGTGATTGTCAGAGTTATAGTTTTTCCCTCTGACGAAGAGGGACAGTATTATGGACAGGTGGTTCAAGAGGATACTGTGGGTGGCATGGTGCCGGATACTGATTAGGTTCAGTGATCGATACAGTCTAAGAAGTTTGGATTTGGAGTTCATTTATGAACAAGGTCCCATCAGATATCCAGACATATTCTAAGACAGGTATTACTCGATTCGGGAGATGGCTTTCTCCGCGAACTTGAGATTTAGAGAGATATAGAAAGAAACTTCTAGGCGGATCCACTCACTGAGGCTATTTCTCGAACACAATAGTTTTACAAACGGGCTTTGTGAAACTGATTAGTAGAGGAGTTGGGTGTTGGTTTCACACGGGCTGTGAGTACGCAACATCGCAATAATTAGCCTTGAGTGCAAGTGGGAGATTGTTGGAGATAGTGCCCTCATAGTCAATTATTGGATCGCAGGTACGTGATTGCAATGATTGCGGAGGACCTATACCGGTAGGACAGTCTTACTCAAGATGATAGTATGCTATCTGGTTTGCCTTTATCAGTCGTGTACATGATCAGGTGACTGATTACATGTTACACTTTGATAGAGCCCTTAGGATCTTGCTTTACCACCAACAGTATGATGGCGATCATATACGTGAGAGTTTTGTGGTTTATACGCATATCCTTAATTGTGGTCCCTAGTCGTGGGAGTTTCGAGACAGGGCATCGATACTCCGGAGTAGACTAGTGTGTACAGTCGAGACCCCGACGAGGGGCGGTGGCCGGTCTCACAAGCCACTGGTGTCAGTTGGATCACCTAAGATGTATACAGGTGCTCATTGGGTTATGAGTACACCGGACAGGATTCGCCGGGAATCTGCTAGTTAGTATTATATCTACTGTCAGATAGCAGTTCCCTGGTGATATGTGTACAGGTTAGTTCATCGACCTGAGGTCGTCATTTGTCTCGTGTGAGTTCCCACTGTGCTTTGATTTCTACCCTACCACGGCTCAAAGGAGTCGTGCAAACAGGTAGTTTTTGGGTACAGTCCCGAGCCATATGGAGGCACGTGAGCGGATCGGCAGGGGATTCGTCTCTCCCGGTATTGGGGGCGAGATCGTGCTGTGTCTAGGAGAGCCATTACACAAATCCATGGCCATGGTAGGAGATTTACTGGTAGGTACTCCAGTAGTATCTCAGGATGTTATTGGGCTTCACTCCGACACGACTTATACTGCTATTGGGGGTCTGACGTTGCTAGCCCCCTAGGCAGATATGCGATACTCATTGACGAACGGACCGGACTGTATATACATTGTCACTGTTAGGCTCAGTAGGGTTTTCCGGATGAGTGCGCTCATCGGCATCCCTTGAGGTCAGTCCATGGGCAGCCGTTACGCATAGCTAGTGCCGCTGACGGTTTGTGGTTAAACCCACTGCCAGGGTACTGACGAGTCATTAGAGTCCCCCACAGACAGTTTCCCAAGTTCGGGCAAAACGTTGTAGAGGCCGTATGGTTTTATGGCAGGGTTCGGAAAATGCACGTGCGTTTACGCACGTGTTATTTTTCGGGCAGATAATACTGGTCGGCTTTGGTTTAAGCCGGATCCGAGTATTATATTGAGTAGGTATAATATCTTTGTCTCAGTTGCATTTTTATTCGGTCGTAATACAAATGCGGGTATATTTATACAGTTTCGGGGTTGTCCTGAAATTCGTTTCAGGATCACTTTTGGAAGTTGCCAGTTTCCAGTTTCCAGTTTTCTATCAGCCGTCTTTTAACATTCTGTTAAAGACGGATTTATCTTTTCTTCAGATATGGTGAGTCAGTGCTTCTAGAAGCTTCTAGAAGGTTCTAGATGATGACTAGGCTTCATGACTCATTAGTGCATTAATGGGTTTTTTATGATGTGTTTAATGAGTCACCATTTACCATTAATACCTTTTGGATTGCTTAAGATATTTTGAAGTGAGAAGCTTTCTCTTGTGGTCACCCCCCTCTCCTACGGTCACCTCCCTCTTGCTATATATGGCCGGCCCTCTCTCTACTCACTTCACTTGAGGTTTTCATTTTGGTTAGAAAAGATTATGATAGTATTCGGGGTGTATGGAATTTTACAGTTCATTTCATTCCATCACCCGATTTCCACGGCAACTTCATTAACCGATCGTCCACGGATTTGGACGAAGTGAGACAAAGTCATCTACTCATTCTCTACATCATTCTTGGTCGTCTCTTTTAGCAAACTTGACGATCGAGTTGCCTCAAGTCAGAGGCGGGAGCCCGTTTAAAGAATCGATCATGTGGTGCCACCTCGACGAAGGAATCGGAGATCGACGAGATCGGAGCAGCCGCAACGGAGCGTGGGATGATGGTTAAAGAACGAAGGACTCGGATCGTTCGGTATAACCTTTCTACACTCTTTACAGTTTGTTAGTTTAGCAATAATGGCAGATCCGGGTTAAAGTATACGATAGCGCCAGTCAAAAGTTTTTTGTTCCGAAATTGGCGTCTGTAGACTGCCGGGGCGCTAGCGTAGACTTACATGTTGAGCCTTTACTTGGGCTTGGCCTTTTTAATAATGCTGAGCATTAGATCCTGACATTTTTTTGTCTTGTATTGAATGCATAGCATTCATCAGTACAATGTGTGTTCTGACAGCGCGCCACGTGGCGCGCCAGGCGCTTTGCGCCAATTAAAGAGCGCATTGCGCTTCTGCCAAGTAGTGCACACGAAAAAGACACGTGTCGCGCTTAGCGCTAAGCGCCAGTTTATTAGCGCATTGCGCTTTCAGTTTGTGAGCGCTTTGCGCTAGTTTAGTGGCGTACCAGTGAGTGACATGTGGCGCGCTTGGCGCTGAGCACCAGCCCATGAGCGCAGTGCTCTGTTTCAAAAGCGCAAAGCGCAAGTTGTGTCTGCGGTTGACACGTGGCATGCTTTGGCGCTGAGCGCCGGTCCAAGGAGCACAAAAGCGCAGTTCATGAGTGCAAGGCACTTTCCAATAGCGCAAAGCGCATTTGATCAAATTTATGATCAGAGAACAAGTTTATGTTCTTTTTAAAGGAAGCTTTGCCTCAAGATTCAAGAACAAAAGTTCTTATTTATAAAAAAAGGCGCTGCCTTTGTAGATCAATGATCTGTGAATGAAGTAAATACTTCTTTTGTTTTTATGATGAGATCTTTTGATCTCTTTTTTATCAAAGACCTTGGACTTTTGTAGATCTATGATCTTTTTTAGAAGATAGTTCTTCTTTTCATAAGATGATTTCATCTCTGTGTTCAAGAATCATGTTCTTTACCTTGAAGAAGTGATCTTCTTTTGCTAAAAGCTTGCTTTTCTTTCTTTGAGTTTTCTCAAAGTTTGTAGGGTTTTTTTTTCCTATCAGACTTGAAGTCTTGGGGCCTTTATATAGGGAAAATTGATTTGTTAAATCAGTTAAAGAGATCTTTCTCTGATTGATTTGGGGATGTTCCCCACCGTTGGATTTTTGATCTTAGGGCTTTTGTTTTACAGAAGGTAATCTTCTTGTTTTTTTAACAAGATTGGAAAGATCTTTCCATAACAGAATTTTAATTCTGATTAATTAATAATTTATTATTAGATCTTTTGATCTAACGGTGGGGAATTCTTAATTCCAGCGCTGGCGCACCTTTGTTTGACACGTGGCGTGCAGCGTAGGGCGCAGCGCACCTACGTTTGACACGTGGCGCATAGCGCAGCCTGCGCTAGCGCGCCTGTGTTTGACACGTAGCGCGCAGCGCAGAGCGTGGCGCAGCCTGCGCTAGCGCACCTGTGTTTGACACGTGGCGCGCAGCGCAGAGCGCTGGATCTGAAGCGTTGCTTCAATTTTTGAATTTTGAATTTGAAAACAGAGCTTTGCTCTAATTGGGGGAAACAAATGCCCCCCCACCGTTGCGCACACGTGAGTGCAGCTGTGGCAGCATCTGAGCCCTTGGATCAACTCAGAAGTTGAAGAGGCGGTTCAATGCCTATAAATAGGACCTTTGGTCCCTTAGATGATCATCATCTTTTTTCTTTGAGAACTTTTGTTCAGAGCACAACTCTTCTGTTTAAGAACTTCTCAAGAGTAAAACTCTTTCCAAACTTAGGTAAAGTTTTAAATTTTTTAATAAATTAGCGTTTTACCCATTAACAGAGCCTTGCTCTTTATAGATCTTTGATCTACAGAAAACCCATTTAGGGTTTCACTAATAAAGCTTTGCTCTCATGAACCCATAGATCTAAAGAGATCTTTTCTTGGGTTTCTTAGCCCATAAATAGAGCCTTGCTCTTTAGATTTCTTAATCTTTGATGAAGAACTCTTAAGAGTCTTTTCATAGATCTTGAAGATCCCAGAATTTTTTATTCATAAAAATTAATTGATTTTAATTTTCTTTTCTGATGGGGTTTTCCATCATCATTATAGAGCCAGGTTCTTTAAGGAATTTTATTCCTTTATGATCAGAGTTTGACAAGTGTCACTCTGTCATAGAGCTTTGCTCTCAAAGGGAGATTTTCTCCTTTTCCCGAGGGATTTCTCATTCAATGAGAATTTTCATGAGGATTTCCTCATTAATTAACAGTCTCATCCAATGATGATGTTGCTTTATTAATTGATGCATTGTCATCTAGATTTTGTGGGTCCCCCTTTGGTCCCCTTTCCACTGCATTGCAGTGTAGTACAAATTTTAAAGTATCGAGTGTCAGAATTTTTAAAATTTAATTAAAGCACTGACAGTTGACTTTTGTCCCTCCTTGCAGGCGACATGTCTTTCGATGCTACGTTTCCATTCGTCCGTTCAGAGGGAGGATTCCCTGAGGCACCTGTGGACCGGGAGGTTCTCGCGCTTATCAAAGACCGTGACCCGGAACACAAAAATCTTCACTTGTGGGGTAGATGGTACGACCAGATTATCAGAGGTCGTCAAAGCTTCTCTTGTGCGACGCCGTATGCAGATGCACCCCCGGTGTACTATGCCGTGGAGGTTGTCAATTGGACTTCGGAGGGTATTCTTCAGCCTTCGATTGCTGCCGTACCCATGCAGCCGCCGCCGGCTTTGGACACCCTGGGGCGGCGCATATGCCAGGGTGAGTCACGCCCTTAGGGACAACCCTACAACATTTGGCTAACTCCCCGTCATCCAGCCGAGTATTTGCAGTTGGCCAGGAATATCTTGTCGGCGAAGAAATCGCAGTTGCTAAAGCTCGGCCTATACCCTGCGGTCTACGCTTCGTTGTTCCAATATTCTGCTCCTTCCACATGGTGGGTCAAGGCGTTCTTGAAGCAGTGGAACATCCCGACCCATACCTTCCTTCTGCTGGACAGAGAGGTCATCATCTCCTTGGAAGAATTTGCTAAGGTTTCCGGTCTACCGGTTAGGGGGGGCACTACAAGGAGCTGCTTCCTCCGGATGAATACGTTTTTGCCACCAAGCCGGTGGTGATGGGCCTTACGCCAGAGAACGTCATTCAGCACCAGTTCCCTAGTCTAATAAAGGTGCTGAACATGTACGAGAGCCTCTTCCTGGAATCCGGAGGTCGGGGGGGTCAGTTTTGCGGACTTCATTGCCCGGTTTCTTCGCCCGGAGATTTTGTCGCAACGAGGCGAAAAGTTTGCAAAGCTCGATGATCCCTTCGGCTTTGGCTTGGACCGTCAGCCGGTACTGGAAACTGATCAGAAGGGATTTTTTCTTCCTGATGCTGCGATCATCCCTCTGTCAGAAATTGCCGCTCCGGGCATTGACGAGGAGGCTTTCTGTAACATTTCAAAAAAAATAAAATGTTATTTTTACGAATTTTTATAATTTAATATTATTTTATTGAATATTTTAATATTTCGGTATAATTAAATGCCGATAAATGGGGAAAATTCTAAAATGGAGTTTTGGTAAAAAGTTTACCAAAATGGCTTTTAAATATTTTATCTGGTTTTATAGATATTTTATCGGAATTTTATCTGGGCTGCACACACATGTGCATGTTAGCTAGGGTTGAGTCTAGGGTTGAACCATGCTTAGATGACCAAGGTGGTCTAACCATTTGATTAGGTTAATTGAGCTTAATTAATGGTGATTAGGGATGGGGGTTGACTTGTGTAGGAGAGAGAGGGGGGCATGAAGGATGTGCCATGACAAGCATCTAGTGAGAGAGAGGATGATGGGGGTTAACTCATCTCATTTCAAACTTTTTGTTTGCCTCTCAAACACTCACATGTCTTTCACACTCACACACACATACCAACCTCTGCTGCATCAGCAGCAAGCCCATCATAACACAGACACCAGCCCCTAACACCTTAGCCCAACACCTACACACTCACATCAGCTGCAACACCATCAGCCCCATACCCAATATCATCAGCACATTTTCAGCCACCAGAACAGCAGCTACATCAGCCAATATCAGCACAACTTCAGCCCCAATTTCTATCAACATCAGATACTATAACACTCCACCCTATATCAGCCACAGCTCAACACTTCTGCTGCTGCAACACACATTGAAACACAAAATAAAAGAGAAATTTTAAGCAGCAGATGCAGCATCAGCAACTGCAACAAGAAAAGAGAACAGCCACAAGCAGGAACTCAGCAGCAGCAACCCACCCTTCCACCTCATCCTCCTTCCCTTCTCCTTCATCCAAGGACGCTCTTGAGGTATAATCTTGCAACCCAACTCCTATCTTGCGAGTTATGGGTAGTAGGCTGTAATTTAGTGTAATATTTGTGATCTAGTGCTAGTTTTAGTGATTTTGAGTGAGATGTGACCAAGTGATGGTTTTTATTGTTAGGGTAACCTTATTAGGTGTATTTGAGACCATTTTAACCAAGATTACCCCAGATTCCCAGTTAGTTACCTGAATGTTTCGACTTGGTGTATTTTATCGATTTTGTCGACTTTGTGGCCTTTCTGGAAACTGCTATCAACCCGGACCTCCTAAAATAATATTGACTTGGCAGTAGGCTGTGCAGGCACCCTGGAACCACCACCCAAAGCCCTAGCCCCCAACTCCCATTTCAGGCCGCAGATAAAATCCTTCTGGCCGCAATTTGCGGCCAGAGCAGGAGGAAACCCCCTCGTTTTTGGTGCCTAGCCCTTTTACCTGTAAACTTGACCCCTGGAATGTCCAATTTTGTCTGATTCCAAACAGAGTAGAATCTGGGTTGATTTTCTTGAGTTGGCGCATGATTTACGACTTTTTTTCATATGTATTTTGGTATTCTATGATTCGTTTCTGTCGGGTGGCGTTTGAACGCCAACAGCAGAGGGTTGTTGGCTGTGATTGCACGCAAGGCCACAGGTTTTTACCTATAGGCGTAGCATGCACCATTTTGGCTTCCGACATGGTTTTCATGTGTTTTAGAATGTGATATCCTTGTAAGTACCCCATGTGGCGTCAAAGCGTTGGAGATGCAAATGGCGACATCGGCACCGGCACGCATAAAGAAAGGTGAGTAGATTTATATCTACGGGGAGAAGTCGGGTGGATGGTGTATAGCACCCCCGCAATTCATCGTGATGTATACGGATGCGTATACACACATACAATTATCATATGTTTCTGGGAAATTATCGATGATGTTTAGGATGGATATTGGTGTGTTGGATTGGTGAAAGGTTACGAAACCCTAGAGTAGTGGGTGCACTACACATACACACACATACATACTTGCATACATCCTTATTTTATATGTGGTTATGGGATCCTATATAGTTATGTGTTCACATGGGTATGGGACTATGTGTTCACATATGGATTTGAGGAGGATACTTTGGTTTGAGATGAGTCGATGATATTTGATCCGAGATTATGATATCGGTGATATGGTAAAATTCATATTTGAGATACGTCTTGATACTTTAGTGGATTTTGGGATGATGATGCCATAGGAATAGTGATATATATATATAAAATGGTCCGCATGTGATTACGATATGAGATATGACATGATATGATATGACAAGATTAGTATGATAGGCCGCCTTGGGCGAGGTATACTCCTTGAGATGATATGTGCTGATGATATCGATTCATACGAGACTGTTGATCAGTAGTCAGATCATGATGATCGTGATGATGTTAGCTTTGTACTAGACGTAGGTCAGTACCCAGATTATTATATTTGATATAGAGAATACCAGATGAACGATATGACGAATGTGATATTGACCCGTACCCAGATTTAGGATGCCGTACGACGGATTTACGTACGAGCTATATTTTTGATGTTTGATCCGCACTCTTGACTTGGGAATAACCGACTATAGGGATATGGTATCGGATGTGATATTATCGAGGCAGGATCACCGACTATATATATAAATATGTATCGACTCAGAGGTTAGGCGGTTTCCCTTACCTACTGTTAGCTTTAGCTCAGCCTTATAGTGGTGTAGATATATGACTCTTATGACATTAGATGCAGTTTAGCGATCATGGTGTTTAGTATTCAGCTCCGCACATTATTATTGTTGCTCTGCATCGCATACTGTTGTGATTCATATTCCATTATTGATATCATGCTGTTAGGACACCAGCACCGTTACCGATGATGCGTATGTACCACGTACACTTATTTGCCGGCTCACACACATCTTCATCGGTAATTGCCATGTCACGTACACTTAGAGAATATTATTGCTTGATTTAGCTTTTTAGCTAGCAGTGACATGATATTAGTGTACTTGCCATATATGCCAGCTTGACATTATAGTTATTAATTGTCACTTCATGCATACTGTTATTCATTATATGCTGCATTCATGGATTCTCATGCTTACATTCATGATTTTACATGCTATTGATGATTCGGATCTCCATGATATTTTCTGGATTTGGGGGAAAAACAGCAAAACTTATATAAACTACTTTCTCTCTTTTTAAATAAAAATGCGGTTTTCCCATGATGTATGAGTCGTCCACCATGAGTTTGCTGATGGATTTCGAGACCCGATTCGAGGAGGCGGATGAACCGTTTCGGGTACATGGTGGGCCCGGTGCGGTACCCCGGGGCAAGAAGATCGCAGGAGATGGTGTTGAGCCTGGCAGGGGAGCACGACCGACCGATGATATTACCCGACGCGTCGGATATCCGGAGGATACCGTCGTGGTCTTGAGATGGATGGTAGGGGCCGGTCTGGACTGACGGCGCCCTAGATATTGTGATTGAGACATTGAGATTCTGAGATATTGAGGTTCAGAGATTATGACACAGAGATATCGACATATTGGGATTTATGTTTTGTGCCGATGCTAGGCACTGTTTATGCTGATTTCATTTATGATACCTCATTTTAAAAATACAGAAATCTCACAAATTTATGAAAGCAGTTTTCTTCTGTACATGCATTCGGTTTCATGCATTCATACATCATCCATATGATACATTGCCACCTGATGCACTGACACGGGCACCTGGGATTATATTTGGGTTAGATATTTACCCTAGCCATTGTTATAGGTTGCTGGTTATATATTTGAGGATTATATATTATGATCATATGACCAAGGATTGCGTCATACATGCGATTTTCTGTTCGTAGAT
Source organism: Agapanthus africanus (assembly GCA_030015575.1). NCBI lineage: Eukaryota > Viridiplantae > Streptophyta > Magnoliopsida > Asparagales > Amaryllidaceae > Agapanthus > Agapanthus africanus. The sequence goes on along the minus strand of JASDDO010000004.1, from coordinate 122,490,303 downwards.
CTTTTTCTACTCACGAGTTGGCAACTCACCACCGTTGTGCCCCAGTTTCTTGTAGGTGTTGCCGTACGGGTTTCATTACGGCTTTGCGGGCACAGCTTCTTTCAGGTGACTTGCTAGTAGGTGGGTTATTTGTATCGTACCCATCATTATACATTGTATATTATAATTCAGTTGTATCTAAAAGTTCCATCAACCAAACATGTATTTATTTGAGATAGAGACCAGTGATGTTTATTCTTTCGACCTTAGAGTCGCGCGTTATATTTCTGTGGATTTCGTGCTGTTTGAGTTTCCTTCTCTGTTGTGATCCTCGCCTTTAGGCGTTGTATATTATATTGTTAGCTGGTTGACTTATAGTGTTTTTCCTACACTCTACTACTTTTCTTGGTTTGGATTTCTGGGCTCGGCTTACTTAGAGCATGTACGCCTTGAGACGTTCGTAGCCTAAGTGTCGGTCATGTTCCGTACTTTCGGGTCGTGACAAAGTTGGTATCAGAGCGTTAGGTTTTACCTTCGGAGCGTAGGATGACTCTTGGTTGTTGGAATAGGTGACTAAAGTAGAGTGACGTACCGTGGGTATGTTCCGCGGCATATTTACGACACGCCACTCCACTTAAGAAGCCTTATGGTGTACATTTCTTTGTTCAGTATCATATTCATTCCTGATCTAGCCTCATCGGTACCCATTATGTTTTACTGCCACGATTACGGGCAGGGAGAGCGACGGCTAGAGTTGCGGTCAGCATGAGCTCGTTACGAACGAGGACTGACCGGGGCGTAATTCCGACGACACACGATTGTAGAGATGTGTCTTTTGATCGTGTTTGCGCCACGAGCGTTGGATGGATCACTGTATGAGATTGCTCGGACGTGCCGATCAGCACCAGAGGATTGAGCCACTGACAAAGGCCAGCCAGACTTTGATGACCGTTGAAGTATTACTTATTCATGATGATTGAGGCACAGTTCAGCGTGCAGACGAGTGAGCCAGTTGTTGCTGCGAACGACGAGATATCGCCCCAGATGATTGGAGCTATGGCAGTACAAGTTGTACTAAGAGATGATAGAAGGTCGCTAGTCACCAAGGATGAATGACAAGGACGTGAGGATCGCTCGCTACCCCGATGCGAGGTCATCAGATAGATTGATTCCAGCTGAGACGACTTCACGCGGAGACGTTGAGAGTCGACAGAGATGATCGAATGTCAGAAACCAATTATTCCAGGTTTAAAGTATTCGGGAAGACATGCAGGCAATTCTATGGTCCCTCTAGAAGAATGAAACCCTAACTCGACTTAATGACCGTGTGAAAGCCTTTGAACCTTAGGGTTTGCGGCAGTTCTGCGGCGCCATTAGTGAGGCTTGGGTTTGCCCTTCTACGGCTGGACCACCGATGCTGCGGTATGTACTCGATACTATTATACTGTACCCAAGATGTTGAGCTCTTGGGGGATTATGAGGTCTTGACAAATCGATCGGATGGCTCGACTTAATTCGGATGCTAGATGGTGAGATGCACTTCTTGGGAGACTCCAGATACGAGGATAGCCGTTGGAGCTCAGTCCATGCAGCCACGACGAGACGAGTCCGAAGCAGTCGACATTAGAGAAAAGTGGAGTAAGAGGTTCGTACAAGATCTGGATATGATGACGTTCCACTCCGCCGACATCAGAGATGCGATGCGCATGCCGAGGCATAATACTGGATATACCTTCCATAAGGAGTCGCGATGAGCATGCAGCCGTTTCGGAGCAAGAAGCAGATATAGTAAAGTATGAGGACTCCCGGACAATTGGCAGAGATGAGACTTGGAAGAGACCTTAAGCAGGATTCCTTCCAGGACAATGCTGCAATGATACTTGCACCCAGGATCAGATGTATCACGTGCATTCAGAGAGCCAGAGGCCGACGCCAGTGACATGCTGCGTTACGAGTGGCTATGATGATTGACCGAGAGATGGCCAGAAAAGTGCCGAAACGGAATCGTCCCCGTTAGCACGTCTGACAGGGCCGATGAGCCGATGGATCGTGAGATTGGTAATCCACAGAGAAGACTTGGACCAAGAAGTGGCCATGTTACGCACTTCAGCAGGCCAGAGTTCAGGATCGTCGACGAGATATGCTATGAGTAATCACGACAGTTGGCCAGAGATTCGTGGAGGATGCGCTTGGGCGGAACTATTCCGTCATACTTGATTTCGGTATTATTGGGCGATTTATTCGCATGATTTGATTTTGATGATTGAGGATTTACGATTTTTGCACACTTGTTGCACTTGATATCGTTTTCGTGCCTTGGTTTCACATGTTTGTGATTTTATGGGGTTTAGACAGTTGAGTTGATTTTTGTGCGTATGTACGCACACGATTTGGTTTTTGCACTCGGTATGGTTTGCATATGCCGCAGTGCATTGATTCGTATTTTGTGCACTTGGATGCACTGAACTTCGATTTCGATGGTAATGCTCGATATTTGTTTGGTGCACTTTATGCACCTGACTGGATTTTTGTGCGTGTTCGGCGCTTGATATTGGATTTCATGATTTCATGATGGATGCACCGGATTTGGATTTTCGCGCCTGTTGGGCGCAGGTTATGAGATGCGATTTGGTGCACACCGGATGCACTAAATCGGGATTTTTCGTGCATGTCAGATGCACCTGATTTTGCTGTCAGGCACGCACGTTGCCTGTGACCGATGTTGTGTGCACAACCGTTGCACCTTGATGTTGTTTTTGTGCACCTGCTTGGCACATGTATGGATTCTGATTTCCGTGCGCACCGGACGCACAGGGTTTTCATATGCACTTTTTGAATTGGTTTCTATGGAGCAGTACGTTTTATGATATTTGCTATGTGTTTTCGTACTGAGCAGGACTAGTCAGAGGACAGTGCCAGGATATATTTTGCATGCACTGATAGATTTCAAAGGGATTTCCAAAAGCGAGCTATAGTCTCATTATTTACATACGTGTCCGATATGACACGAAACGTTTAAAACAGGGAACCCTTCTAAATTGTTTTCAAAACGGCGGATCGTGCATACTAAACAAAAGATATATACGTATATGGCTATTTTCTTATAGAGACGTCCGCCACTGTGCAGTGTTATCCGCATTGTACATCGATTTTAAAGAATTTTGGCATGCATTTCCTTCATATATTTACATGTATAGTTCCGATTTCTAGCATATCGGTTTTTCCTTGGATTTGGCATTCGTGTTTTCACCTTGACTCTGATGATTGCGAGATTCTTGATGGAGTTTTGATTTCGAGTTATCTACTCATTACTCATGCGCATGTATTGCGCTACGAGGCGTTTCATGTATTGATGATTTCGGAGCCCCGTTGACTTGGACATTTTATTGAAATGTTTTAGAATTTGGGGGTTTAAATTTAAATTCGGGGACCGAATTTCTTTAAGGGGGGAAGATTGTAACATTTCAAAAAAATAAAATATTATTTTTGGGAATTTTTATAATTTAATATTATTTTATTGAATATTTTAATATTTCGGTATAATTAAATGCCGATAAATGGGGAAAATTCTAAAATGGAGTTTTGGTAAAAAGTTTACCAAAATGGCTTTTAAATATTTTATCAGGTTTTATAGATATTTTATCGGAATTTTATTTGGGCTCCACACACATGTGTATGTTAGCTAGAGTTGAGTCTAGGGTTGAACCATGCTTAGATGACCATGGTGGTCTAACCATTTGATTAGGTTAATTGAGCTTAATTAATGGTGATTAGGGATGGGGGTTGACTTGTGTAGGGGAGAGAGAGAGGGGGGCATGAAGGATGTGCCACGACAAGTATCTAGTGAGAGAGAGGATGATGGGGGTTAACTCATCTCATTTAAAACTTTTTGTTTGCCTCTCAAACACTCACATCTCTTTCACACTCACACACACATACCAACCTCTGCTGCATCAGCAGCAACCCCATCATAACACACACACCAGCCCCTAACACCTTAGCCCAACACCTACACACTCACATCAGCAGCAACACCATCAGCCCCATACCCAACATCATCAGCACATTTTCAGCCACCAGAACAGCAGCTACATCAGCCAACATCAGCACAACTTCAGCCCCAATTTCTATCAACATCAGATACTACAACACTCCACCCTATATCAGCCATAGCCCAACACTTCTGCTGCTGCAACACACATTGAAACACAAAACAAAAGAGAAATTTCAAGCAGCAGATGCAGCATCAGCAACTGCAACAAGAAAAGAGAACAGCCACAAGCAGGAGCTCAGCAGCAGCAACCCACCCTTCCACCTCATCCTCCTTCCCTTCTCCTTCATCCTAGGACCCTCTTGAGGTATAATCTTGCAAGTTATGGGTAGTAGGCTGAAATTTAGTGTTATATTTGTTATCTAGTGCTAGTTTTAGTGATTTTGAGTGAGATATGGCCAAGTGATGGTTTTGATTGTTAGGGTAACCTTATTAGGTGTATTTGAGACCATTTTAACCAAGATTACCCCAGATTCCCAGTTAGTTACCTGAATGTTTCGACTTGGCTTATTTTATCGATTTTTTCGACGTTGTGGCCTTTCTGGAAACTGCTATCAACCCGGACCTCCTAAAATAATATTGACTTGGCAGTAGGCTGTGCATGCACCCTGGAACCACCACCCAAAGCCCTAGCCCCCAACTCCCATTTCAAGCCGCAAATAAAATCCTTCTGGCTGCAATTTGCGGCCAGAGCAGGAGGAAACCCCCTCGTTTTTGGTGCCTAGCCCTTTTACCTGTAAACTTGACCCCTGGAATGTCCAATTTTGTCTGATTCCAAACAGGGTAGAATCTGGGTTGATTTTTTTGAGTTGGCGCATGATTTACGACTTGTTTTCGTATGGATTTTGGTATTCGATGATTCGTTTCTGTCGGGTGGCGTTTGAACGCCAACGGCAGAGGGTTGTTGGCTGTGATTGCACGCAAGGCCACAGGTTTTTACCTATAGGCGTAGCATGCACCATTTTGGCTTCCGACATGGTTTTCTTGTGTTTTAGCATGTGATATCCTTGTAGGTACCCCACGTGGCGTCAAAGCGTTGGAGATGCAAATGGTGACATCGGCACCGACACGCATAAAGAAATGTGAGTTGATTTATATCTACGGGGAGAAGTAGGGTGGATGGCTTATAGCACCTCCGCAATTCGTCGTGATTTATACGGATGCGTATACACACATACAATTATCATATGTTTTTGGGAAATTATCGATGATGTTTAGGATGGATATTGGTGTGTTGGATTGGTGAAAGGTTACGAAACCCTAGAGTAGTGGGTGCACTACACATACACAGACATACATACTTGCATACATCCTTATTTTATATGTGGTTATGGGATCCTATATAGTTATGTGTTCACATGGGTATGGGACTATGTGTTCACATATGGATTTGAGGAGGATACTTGGGTTTGAGATGAGTCGATGATATTTGATCCGAGATTATGATATCGGTGATATGGTAAAATTCATATTTGAGATACGTCTTGATACTTTAGCGGATTTTGGGATGATGATGCCATAGGAATAGTGATATATATATAAAATGGTCGACATGTGATTACGTTAAGAGATATGACATGATATGATATGACAAGATTAGTATGATAGGCCGCCTTGGGCGAGGTATATTCCTTGAGATGATATATGCTGATGATATCGATTCATACGAGACTCTTGATCAGTAGTCAGATCATGATGATAGTGATGATGTTAGCTTTGTACTAGACGTAGGTCAGTATCCAGATTATGATATTTGATATAGAGAATACAAGATAAATGATATGACGAATGTGATATTGACCCGTACCCAGATTTGGTCCGCACTCTTGACTTGAGAATAACCGATTATAGGGATATGGTATCGGATGTGATATTATCGAGGCGGGATCACCGAATATATATATATATATATATATATATATATATATATATATATATATATATATATATATATATATCGACTCAGAGGTTAGGCGGTTTCCCTTACCTACTGTTAGCATTAGCTCAGCCTTACAGTGGTGTAGCTATATGACTCTTATGACATTAGATACAGTTTAGCGATCATGGTGTTTAGTATTCAGCTCCCGCACATTATTATTGTTGCTCTGCATCGCATACTGTTGTGATTCATATTCCATTATTGATATCATGCTGTTAGGACACCAACACCATTACCGATGATGCGTATGTACCACGTACACTTATTTGCCGGCTCACACACATCTTCATCGGTAATTTCCATGTCACGTACACTTAGAGAATATTATTGCTTGATTTAGCTTTTTAGCTAGTAGTGACATGATATTAGTTTACTTGCCATATATGCCAGCTTGACATTGTAGTTATTACTTGTCATTTCATGCATACTGTTATTCATTATATGCTGCATTCATGGATTCTCATGCTTACATTCATGATTTTACATGCTATTGATGATTCGGATCTCCATGATATTTTCTGGATTTGGGGGAAAAACTGCAAAACTTATATAAACTGCTTTCTCTCTTTTTAAATAAAAATGCGGTTTTCCCATGATGTATGAGTCGTCCACCATGAGTTTGCTGATGGATTTCGAGAGCCGATTCGAGGAGGTGGATGAACCGTTTCGGGTACATGGTGGGCCCGTTGCGGTACCCCGGGGCAAGAAGATCGCAGGAGATGGCGTTGAGCCTGGCAGGGGAGTACGACCGACCGGTGATATTACCCGACGCGTCGGATATCCGGAGGATACCATCGTGGTCATGAGATGGATGGTAATGGCCGGTCTGGACTGACGGCGCCCTAGATATTGTGATTGAGACATTGAGATTCTGAGATATTGAGGTACAGAGATTATGACACAGAGATATCGAGGTATTGGGATTTATGTTTTCTGCCGATGCTAGGCACTGTTTATGTTGATTTCATTTATGATACCTCATTTTAAAAATACAGAAATCTCACAAATTTATGAAAGCAGTTTTCTTCTGTACATGCATTCGGTTTCATACATTCATACATCATCCATATGATACATTGCCACCTGATGCACTGACACGGGCACCTGGGATTATATTTGGGTTAGATATTTACCCTAGCCATTGTTATAGGTTGCTGGTTATATATTTGAGGATTATATATTATGATCGTATGACCTAGGATTGCGTCATACATGCTATTTTCTGTTCGTAGATCTTTTTCTACTCACGAGTTGGCAACTCACCCCCGTTGTGCCCCAGTTTCTTGCAGGTGTTGCCGTACGGGTTTCATTACGGCTTTGCGGGCACAGCTTCTTTCAGGTGACTTGCTAGTAGGTGGGTTATTTGTATCATACCCATCATTATACATTGTATATTATAATTCAGTTGTATCTAGAAGTTTCATCAACCAAACATGTATTTATTTGAGATAGAGACCAGTGATGTTTATTCTTTCGACCTTAGAGTCGCGCGTTATATTTCTGTGGATTTCGTGCTGTTTGAGTTTCCTTCTCTTTTGTGATCCTCGCCTTTAGGCGTTGTATATTATATTGCTAGCTGGTTGACTTATAGTGTTTTTCCTACACTCTACTACTTTTCTTGGCTTGGATTTCTGGGCTCGGCTTACTTAGAGCACGTACGCCTTGAGACGTTCGTAGCCTAAGTGCCGGTCATGTTCCGTACTTTCGGGTCGTCACACTTTCTTTCTTGGGTTTCTTGGGCAATGGTTAAGTTGGTTCACGCTCCCTATGCATCCTCGTTACATGAGGACTTCCGTCTTCTACCCCGCGCATCGCATGGTTGCCGGAATACAAGTGGCCATCGGGATCGCCGGGTTAGCCCACCTATACCACGGTCTTAGCGTGGCGGTGGATACCACTGAACCGGGGGTGCATCCTGCCAACTTCCCAATGCATTAATTCACTTCATGGATGGAGATGCACGTGCTCGGGATCTTTGGCATTCACAAGAGACCTTCGTTTTATGAGAAATACAAGTTCCCTTGAATTATGCGACTGGTTGACGCCTCCATCGTGAGTCCGTCACAGCGGGAGGCTAGGGGCTTGCTCCTTCGTCCGCGCACAGTCGGAGATGGTATGTTTTTCACGGACAAATTCTTGACGATCGGCCAGGAAACTTCCAAGATGGTGCTGGCATTGCGCGACGTTTTTATGGACGAGGCCTCCCCGGGAGATTCTCCATTTATACTCCATCAGGCCGGGCTTTCTTGTTTTCAGGCAAAATGACGCGGCGGTATTCATGAGATACAACCCCCATCATTTTGCCCAGCAGCTGAGTTATAATCAGGGGGTCCCGCTGGAGGCTTTCTTGGTAGAACCCGCTGCTACCAGAGTGGGAATGCGGGGTGCGCTGCATCACTTCATGCACTTGAATACGGGCTCTCACTTCTTTATCAGTGAGCCGAGTTGTGTCCCGAGGGCCCTCAACGTACACGTGGCCTGGTATCAACACGCAATGAGTGCTGTTATCAGGGAAGAGAGGCGGCTGCTGCTCGATCGTAAGAGTGCGCCCCCTGCCAGCGATCGCAACGTCCATTTGAAGCGACGGACCACTGTCCCCCCTCCACTAAGAGAGGTCGCTGCAGTTGAGCCTCCACGTGTGCTAAGCCCTACGCGCGGGTTGCCCCGTGCTCCTGTGGAGACGGTGGATGTACCATCGGTACCCCGTGCTCCCGCGGAGACGGTAAATGTATCTTCCCCCGAATCTGGCATGGGCTCAGATATCGGGACTCGTCGCCCCAAGGTGCCCACCAAGCATAAGCTGGTGTTAGCGGCAACCGGAGCTCGCTCGCAGAAGAGGAAGAAGAAGTCGCTCTTCTCTGCTGACGTCGTATTTGGTCAGGAGCCTCATGCTCCTTATGGCGAGGGTTTGAGCGAGTATGGGACAAACGAAGGTTTATTCATGCCGCCAGATGATACTGATCTGGCGGCTGCCATTGCAGCTTCTGAGCAATTGGCAAGCCACGAAGAGGGGTTGGCTATCTTCGCGCGATCAGGTAATCATTAGCTTTATTTATCGCCATTGCATCGTATTTCTATTATCGTGTTTTGACTGACGCTTTTCCTTCTTTAACAGGCATTTCCACTGAAGAAGCTCTCGCAGCTTCTCTCAAGACTTTTGAGGAAGAGGAAAGACTTCGAGCATCCTTAGGCATCGGTATGCTTCGGTTTATCGTGTCTCCACTCCCGTTTTTTATAGGTGATCTGACCCCGCTTTATCTTATCACAGGAACCACAATGCCGATCCCGCAAGCTGATGCGGAGATTCTTCCCGGGCCAGCCACCGGAGTCCCGGCCTCTTCGGCACTGCCGAAAGAGGCCTTACTTAAACGACCGATGACGGAAGCCCTGAAGACTCCAGATGTAACCCTTGGTGCGGACGATGACGTCCTATTGACGGAGGCGTCTAGAAGGTCCGCTTTGAAGGCTCTGGCGGAAAGGAAGCACCGAATGCACGCGGCAAGGGAGCGTAGTGCTGCCTTAGCCGCGGGTGCGGGTTCGAGAACCGCTATCCCTGCCCCTACTCCTTCGGAGGAATCCCCGACTGCCTTGTCCACTGCCTATAGACGGGAAGCACGTGCGGCTCGGGAAGCAAACGGAAGATCAACTCAAGGTAATGTGACATGGGGTTCCGTTGTCAAAGTTATAACTACCAGTTCTCATATATCTTATCTTGCAGGGCCGATTCTTACCGAAGAAGTGGCGGCGACTACTGAGCCCGGGGTAGCGGTAGAGGAGGTAGCCGTGATTACCGAACCCGAGGCGGCGGTAGGCGAGATGGCTGCGATCGCCGAACTCGAGGTAGCGGCAGGTGAGACAGTCATAATCGCCGAGCCTGAGATGGCGGTAGGTGAGATGACTACCATTGCCGAGCCCGAGGTGGCGATGGGTGAAATAGCCACAATTGCTGAGCCCGAGGTGGACGCTCCCTCTCAAGAGTCGGGCACCGCCCCGATCATTTCTCTTTCCGCCTGCGGCTCCTTGCCATCTCCTGGCGTTGTAAGCGTTACGACGGCTCTCATAGAGTCAGGGGATGAGGCGACGGGAGGTGAGACCATCCAGATGGAAGAGGATGAAGCAGTTGCTGTATCAAGTGACGCTCTCGTCGCGGTTCCGACTGGCGACTCATCAGGTAGATTTTGGGTCATTGCTTTTCTTGTTATTCTGAAATCCTTCTCGATCTTTCCTGACAGTATTTATCTTGTTTCTAATGCAGGTATGGCGAGCGTTGAGGTCGCGCTACTCGAGGCAGCGCCATCAGCTACTGCTTTGACGGTGACACCTCCTCTACCCTCTTTCGTACCATCTCAGATGTTGGAAGGTGTGGATTCGTGACCCATCAGTCTTATTTTTTAGACTGTATAACTTATGTACCGACGTTGCATTACTGCGTCCTTGCAGGAGTCCTTTTTGACCACCTGTATCAGGTGCTGCACCCACACTTCTACTTCCTGTCAAAGATTAGTCCGCTTGGTGGAGTCGATGAGTATCTTTTCTAAATGACGTCATTTCTTTAATGGGCAGTCACATTATTGATAATCCCTCTTTGTATTGCTTGTAGCCTTACAAATCGAAGGCGGAGACGAGGCTATCGTTGCGCCACCAGTATGTTGGAGATAGTGCCCTCAGAGTCAATTATTGGATCACAGGCACGTGATTGCAATGATTGAGGGAGGACCTATCCCGGTAGGACAGTCTTACTCGAGATGATAGTATGCTATCTGGTTTACCTTTATCATCGTGTACTGCTTTAGGTGACCTTACGAGTCGCTATTGCACGTTGATAGAGCCCCTAGAATTCTTGCTTGACTACCAGCAGTATGAGGGCGATCATATAAGTGAGAGCTGGAGTCTATAAGCACATCCTTAAAAGGTCCCTAGTCGTGGGAGTTTCGAGACAGGGCATCGATTCTCCAGAGTAGACTAGTGTATACAGTCGAGACCCCGACGAGGGGCGGTGGCCGGTCTCATAAGCCACTGGTGTCAGTTGGTTCACCTAAGATGTATACAGGTGCTCATTGGGTTATGAGTACACAGGACAGGACTCGCCGGGAACCTGCTAGTTGGGATTATACCAGACGTCAGATAGCAGTTCCCTGGTGACATGTGTACAGGTTAGTTCATCGACCTGAGATCGTCATTTGTCTCGTGTGAGTTCCCACTGTGCTTTGATTACTATCCTACCACGGCTCAAAGGAGTCGTGCAAACAGGTTTTAGTTGGGTACAGTCCCGAGCCACATGGAGGCAGTGAGCGGATCTGCAGGGGTTCGTCTCTCCCGGTATTGGGGGTGAGGTCGCGCTGTGTCGAGGAGAGCCAGAACATGAAAAGTCCTTGGCCAAGGCAGGAGATTTGCTGGTAGGTATTCCAGTAGTATCTCAGGGTGTTCTGGGCTGCACTCCGACACGATTTGTACCGCTTTTGGGGGTCTGACTTTTACCAACCCCCTAGGCCCGCCATGCGATGCTCATAGACGAACGGACCGGACTGTACGGATATTGTCACTGACAGGCTCAGTAGGGTGTCAGGATGAGTGCGCTCATCGACGTCCCTTTTGGTCAATACCTGGTAGCCCGTCACGTATTGGCTTATACCTCTGACGTGCTAGTGGTTAAATCCACAGCCAAAGTATTGACGAGTCTTTAGAGTCCACCACACATACAGTTACTCAGGTTTCGGGCGAAACGCTGTAGAGGCCGTATGGAGATATGGCAGGGTTCGATCACATACGTGCGGTATTGCACGGATCGTGATCGGACGGTTTTTACTAGCCGACTTTGTCTTAAGCCGGATCCTAGTATTAGATAGTGTAGATTTTGTCTCTTTGTATTTGTGTTCAGTGGGAATACAAATGCGGGCATGTATTTGCAGTAGCGGGGTTTTTCCTGTAATTTATTACGGGATCAGTTTTCTGAAGTTGCCAGTTTGCATTCCGTTCCGGCCGGTTTTCTTTTATTCCTTCACGGCCGGACTTTCTGGTGGAGGGGGTTAATTGCAAGTTTGCAATTAACTTACTTGTGAGGGACTATCTTGCATTTGTGGCTTTATGATGAGACTAGTATCATGATGAGATTCTATTCTAGTCTTTCTCATTGCTTTTCTTTCTCATTGCTTTTCTTTTGATGGTTGTTTTGACTTGTTGAGATGAGAAATGAGAGTGACCATTTTCTATATTGTTTTTCCATTCTATTTTCTATATACTAGGAGAGGTTTTTTTCTCTCTCCATCTTCTTCTTGAGGAGAGAGGGCCGGCCACTTTGGGAGAAGAAGAGAGGGATCATTTTTGGGGTGGCAAAAATCTTCATCTCATTATTCCATTCATCCTATCATCATCCTATCATAAGAGTTCCCTTTCAAAGCTCATTTTTTTTCTTCACCTCCATCATCGAGGCAACTTCATGAACCCTAAAGAGACATGGCTACTACACTATTCTATAGCAAGTCTTGGACGCGTCGGCTAGCCAACTTCGCGCCCGAGTTGCCTCGATCAAGAGGTGGGAGCCCGTAAAAGACTTTGGCGATGTGGTGCCCGTTTCGACGAGGAGGTGACGGACGAAGTTTCTGCAGGAGATCGGAGTGGAGACGAAGACCGAAGGATACGTATCGCTTGGTATAGCTTCTCTACTCTTTTCTTGTTTGCTAGTTAGCTAAGTTAATGGCCCGATCCGGGTGAAAAGTGCGCGGTGGTGCCGGTTGCAATTTTTGCAAAGTTTTTGTTTCCGCGTTTCCGGCGTCGGATCGACGGCCGGGGCGCCCCCGCGGACTTACATTGGTATCAGAGCGACGCCATTAACCATGCCTAGCTTGCTCTTGTATGTTTAGAACTCGATCGAACAAAATCCCCAAAAACCGTATTTTCAATGCATCGTGTTTCTGTCGAAATTTTTTCTGCTCCAAAAATTTTTCAGGTTGTTGCAGAATACTGTGCATGGAAAAATAAGAATTCTGGTAAAATTTGGTCGCGAGATCCGACTATACCGCCGCGGAACCGCGGCCAAACCCATGCTTGGGCCGCGGTTCCGCCGCGCTTTTAACTGTTCATCGTGGCAAATTTTTCCAGAGGGCTTTTGACATGTAAATAGGGGTTTTGGCATATTCTTTTTGGGCCAAGATTTTTTGTAAGTGCTACAGTAATGCTTGGGGCCCACTTTGGTAAATTTGTTCGATCGGATATTTTAAACATGCCAGTTCACAGTATTTACATTATATCTGCGACCGTGAATGTCATTCGATCGGTAAATCCAGTCTAACTGCTATAGCCCGGTTAGACGGATTTGCGAACGTGACATTCACGTTGATGTTCTGTGATATTGCTGTGTTGTTGCGGATCGGTCGTGGGGGATAGCCTGGTTGCAGTGGTAGTACAGTTTTGTTTTATATGTACTTTTAATATTGCGGGACGAGCGTCCGACATGTGGACTGCCGTCACTGCCTGTTTGTATTATTATTTTGGGGCACGACCAGGTTGCGGTCGATGTACCCGGTGTATGTATATTTTACTTTCTGTACTAGGATTACCCCGCGGAGGGGTGCACGGATAGCCGGGTTCTAGAAGGCAACAAGCCCGCATCTCATGGCATTGAGACGGAGGGGGCTTCACTCTAGAATTGGCGGGCTATTCGCCGCACTCGTAGGGGGTATAGGTTGATCCAGGAGGGGTGCCCAAGTTACCGGATTCCGTGAAGTGCTGGGTGGTCCATTCACGTTGCTGAAGGGGGCTGCCTCGCTTCAGGTTTTGGCGGGTAACTTGCCGCGCCCGTAGGGGTCTAGGTTTTTCATTGCACAGGCTATCCACACGACCAGGGGAACGTCGGGTTTCAGCAGCGGCTCTGTGAAACCCGAGGATCCCAGATATCTGTATTGATCTGTGTTGCTATACATTTCTGTGTTGTTGCATTTTATCACACCTTCAGCGAAAATTATATATTATATATATACTAGTAGATGTTGTATATGTTTTTCATCCGCGCTAGTCCAGTCCCCGCTCTGTCGTTAGTTAGCTAACCTAACGGGTGATGACGGGACCCAGTGGCGAATGCGGATGGCATATACGTACGTCAGTATATTTTCGTTCTTTGTGGTGTGATCAATTGATGGGACTGCGTTGATTCGGATCAATGCAAGATAAACAAACCTACTCTGATGTTGTTGTTACATTTTTTCAAAAAGCTGTTATTGCAAGGACGTTCACTTTTGTTTTGCACAGTGGTATTCAGTTGGAATATCCTGCTCCTCAGTCGACGAGGCAAGGGCCGAGATCCCTTCACCGGGAGTGACCCCTTGGACAGAAGTTTGCGTCAGGGCAATAACTTCACTATAGCCGATTACTTTTGCTTTGCATCGTGGTATTCAGTTGGAATATCCTGCACCTCATTCTACGGGGAAAGAGCCGAGATCCCTTCACCGGGAGTGACCTCTTTAGCAAAGGTTTTCCTCACTATATATTTCTTAAAAGCTATCAGTTCATTCAACGATATCAAGTTCATTACGTTAAAGGTTTTCGCCAGAAACCATTCGTAGCCCTCTGTCGTTTCATATGGATAGTCAATAGTATTCAAGCTGTGTATGTTGGCCAAAGTCAAGGCACAGTGTTTGGTAGCTGTTGGGTATTCATATGCAGCATAGATAGATGCGTTGGTTTGGGACAGTCATACTGCCATTTTGGCCAAAGTCAAGGGTAGGTACGGGTGGGTTCAAATTAACCAGGAAAATGACGGGTAGAACTTGACATGTGACTTATGATATGTTGGCCAAAGTCAAGGTCATAAGAGCATGGGGTAGAAATCCACATCGGGAGTTTCAAAAGAACTGAAACTTCCCAGATATGCGCATACCTTCTGGAGTGTGATAACGTGAGCGGATTCCGTTACGTTATCATGCGATAAGAGTTGGATCCCGATTCCCACTGATGTGTTGGTTTACTCCTCGTGTGATCCCGGCTAATTCTTCTTTCAAGGTTTGGGGAAGAATTTGACGTTACAGTAGGAGGTTTCCAGATTAGATAAAGTGATAACCATTTTGATCTTGGTTAGAGTTCACGCTGAGTGTTTCTTTTCTCTCTCTCTTTGGCAGCGACCATTGACCCGACCCTATACTATGACTCAGTGACCAAGTTGACCGAACCTTCTTAACACTGGCTTTTGGATTGTCTGAGTTGCAAACCTCATTGCCACTCCTACTTTTACCCTTTTCTCCAGGACAACCCGTATTACTACGAACGTCCACTTCCATTGGACAAAACCATCGTATGGTTATATACGAACTCGAAGGAATTCGAGGATGGTTTCCGGTTCTGGAGAAAATGAATAGGACTATTCAGTTGTCTTTTCCTTTTACCTTCTCTCAGGTTATGAGTACTCCTTGGTTTAGGAGTAGTACACCTATTACGCAAATTGGATAGTCTTCTTCCAAACCATAGGCAGGTGCCGACCAGTAGGGAATGAAGAAAACCAATTAGCCTAAACGGTGTACAGAAGGTATTAAGTTAAGACAAAGCAAGGGATTAGTAAGAGGGCAAAGTAAATTGCGACTGCTATTCACGACCAAACCAAGTATTTCTTCGCCAATCCTAAATCACCTTTGTATTTCTCCAGGACACTCCGTATCACTACGAAGATCCCAAGTTTATTGGATAATCCATCGTATGGTTATATACGAACTCGAAAGGAACTTGTTCCAGTTCGGGGATGGATCCTGGTTCAGGAGAAATAGGAATAAAGTACATTCAGGTATCTTTTATCTTCACCTTCTCTCGCGTTGCGAGTGCTCCTAGGATTAGGACAGTACACCCATTATGCTTATTAGATAGTCTTCTTCCAAACCATAGGCTGGTGCCGAACGGTAGGGAAGGAAGAAAACCATTTGGCCTAAAGGGGTGTACAGAAGGTAATGACTAAAGACATAAAAAGGGATTTGGAGAAGTGGCAAAGAATTATACGGTTATAGTTGTGAATCTGGATAATGGAAGAGGCATTACTAGGAATACCAGGATACCCCATCGAAACATTTCAATGTTTCAGTTTCACTGTGTACTGTTAAAAGAAAACTGATTTCCCGATTAGATACTTACTCCAGGGTATGTATTTACCATGTATGAGTCTCACATCTGTATGGTTTTACAGATGATGAGTGGGAGTAAGTTATTGGGAATTAGGTGACCATCCTCATTATATCAGGATTCGTTGTAATTGGTGATATTTGAGGAAGCCACCTGGGTAGTTTGCCGGACGGCAAATATATGGTTTTGAATATCCGTTGTTATGCACCAATTTCAAATTGATATATCTGTACGTCTATTTTTATAGAGTGAGACATACCTTTTTGAAATTATGTCTATGACATTTACCTATACCAGTGGATGGTTAGGTAAGGAGCATTGAACAGCGGTGTAATTCTTCTTAACCATAAGTACAGTCTTCAACCCACGACACACAGTGAATGAGTTATTAGGCTCAGGGGACTTGTACAGAGTATTGTATATTGTTCAGTGTCCATTAGGACAGAGGGGTTGGTCTTCGTACTATATTCGTTTTACTTATAACTTCTCTAGTTCTTAGACAAGTGTTTCGTAGAAACACAAGGTCGAAGTTTTGAGAAGTTATAGGTATAAGAGTAAAGTAGAGAACCAAGTATTGCAAGTATCAGGATTCTTCAAGGTGATCGAAGATGTAGATACTTGTGTATGGTATTCAGTTGATAGTAATGGTTAAGAGAACTTGCTTCTCTTTCGGGTTACTCATAATTGGAAGCACTCCTAAGTTGAGTAACGCTGATCGGCCTCCTTCCTTTTAGTTGACATGCACTGGTGACAGCTGCATGATTTGAATATGGTTCAATTAAATCAGTGCCTCTGTTTCTATATTGGATATAGAACAGTTCATATCTTGACATTCTTAAGATACGGGGAGTTGTCTGGCTTATGCTTAAAACCAGACTTCGGATAACTCAAGGCACGTTTCTGTAATGGCTGTTTCTGGGTTGACCCGGGCTATGACGTGGGTTGACTTTCTACCATCTGGAAGATCAATAGTGATATTGTTCTTGACTCACCACAGTTTTAATAAAAATGGATTTTTTCAGAAAACAGTAGTGGGGGTATGGTAGAACTGGAAGTGATTCCAGAACCGCAAACGATTACTGAAGATTTGATAAGAACCTAAAGATTCAATATGGTTTGACATTCCATTGGCCACTCCGCAGATATGGTGGGTAACCTCAGGCACTCGAGAGGTACTTCGGTATGCTCAAGGACGGTGGCAGGGAGGTTCTTGTTTACCCAGACTTGCCATTGCTGTAGTTCCAGACTATGAGACCCAGCAGGAGGATGAATATAGCGTCGTTCTAAACTAGCTTTAGAAGTGCACGTCTAAATGACTCTGCCAGAGGGTTGTCGTAGTCAGTGGGAGCAGCGGAAGCATTGGTGGACATCAGGCTTATGTCTATTAATAGACTAAAGCAGATATAGCGGAGATAGATCATCTATTTCTGATGTGACAGTCATAGGTTTGACTTCATCAAAATAGGGGATGGATCTGTTAAGAAGGTAGTAGGGTGTGATGTCCTGGTATTTGATGACATACACGGAGTAGGAAGTGATATTCCTATACTACGATCGCTTATACTTTGGTCGTCACACAGTAGTTTCTCCACAAAGGACTTGGATATTATATCGTACATTCTGGTTACTAGATCTATGGTTTTAGATCTAGATTTGGGTGGTTTCCCAATCTGGGTACTTAGACAACATTCTAAGAGTATTTAGAATGGACGACTCCTGGCACGGTGGTGTACCGGCAGGTAATGGAGTCACCCTCTCTAAAGGTGTCTTACAGACTAAAGGGGAGAGGGATGTTCATGATTGACAGATCACTTGCTTAGGCAGTTGAGTCAATCATGAGATGTCAAGTACCACACCAGATGTTGTTCTTGCAGTAGGTGCAATAAGTTGATATTGATCCAATCCTGGAGAAACAGTCGGAAGCAGTTTTAGAACACAAGTTGATGTTCTAAGGATATGATAACAGCATTCTCCTTCGGGAGACAGTGTAACATTTTCAAAAATATAAAATATTAATTTTGGGAATTTTTATAATTTAATATTATTTTATTGATTATTTTAATATTTAATGCAAATAAATAGGAAAAATGTTAGAAAAATTATGAAAAATTATGGAAAATTCTAAAATGGGTTAATTATTGAAATTATGACATTTTTAAGTTGTTGTGATCATCTTGACACTAATTTAGTGCTAATCGCGATTAAAATCGCTAATCGGGTTTTTTGGTAATTTTGTGCAAAACTTGCACATATCACATTTTCTACACTTGTGTATTTTCTTGCCATGGATTTCATTTGGGTTTACTATTCTTGTGAGAAGGTTTAGGGATTTAAAAGAAAAGGAAAAAAAAAAGAAAAAGAGAGTATGATGATGAGGGTAGGTGAGAGAGAGAGGTGGACCATTGACTTGAACCCTTAATCATTTCTCTTCCTCTCATTTCCCTCCCTCTTCCTCCTTGGTTGCTGCTGCTGCTGCCCTAGCCCTCTCTCCCCTCCACTAAATCCTCTCACTTCATCTCAAAAACATATCCAAAACCCCAAACTCCTTTCATTAAAATTGTGCAAAATCCCTAGATCTACACATGGAGCTAAAGAAGCATGGATTTGGCCACTAGAGGGCAACTCAAGAATTTTCTTGAGTTGCTAATGAAGGTAATTTCTGAACCATTTGCTTAATTATAGCCTTTCCTATAACCCCATGTCAAGATTTAATCGATATTGTGGATTTTAGTGAATTTGATGAAAACCTAGTTAGGGTTTAAGTGAATTGGCGTTGCATTATGAAATTGAGCTCAGTTAAGATTATACCAACACACTAGTGTTTGAATTGAGACCCTAACCTGATGCTAGAACCACAGAATACAGATTTTAGAAACCGATATCGGGGAAATTGTGAAATCTGTGAGGGTTAAATGGAATCTGCTATCACCCCGAGACCCCTAAAATAATATTGAGTGGACAGTAGCATGTGCAGGCACCCAGGAAACTAACCCCAAAACCCTAACCCCTAACTCTTCTTGCCGGCCGCCAAAACCTCCATTCTGGCCGCAAATTGCGGCCAGACCAGGGAGGAATCTCCTCGTTTTGCGTGCCTGGCCCCATTTCCTCAATTCTTGGCCCTGGGTACTTCTAGTTTTGACAGATTCTGTCTAGGGTGAAATCTGGGACATATATCCTATGTTGTCGTTTTGGATTCGTGTTTCCGTATTCCGTATTTTTGGATTCTGAAATGGTGGAATGTGTTTTTCCTCGACCATTGTCGTTTATACGACGATATAGAGGATCATGGATGGTTTTGAAGGCGTGCCATAGGTTCTCACCTATAGGCCCCCTTATCGTATCGTTTTGGAGTTTATGCGCCGTTTTAGATTGGATTTGGTTTTAATGCGCATATACGATATTTTGATGTGTAGGTACCCATGAAGACTTCGGACGACAAGCAAATGCATGGTGACGTCCGCAATTGGTGATGCGAGGTGAGTAGATTATATCTACGGGGGAAAGTCGGGTGGATGGCGTATAGCACCCCCGCAGTCCGTAGATAGCTTATTATATGGTATTGTGTTATTAGGTGTATTTTGGTTATGTAGGGTTAGAAGTGACTAGTGTAGTTCATAGTCGCGAACCCTAGGATAGAATTACACCTATACATACACCCTTGCTTTTCACATGTACTTACACTGTGATTGATGATATGTGACGACTTTGGAGATGAGTCGATATTGTGGGCTTGGTGCCCTGGGATCGGTGATTTGATACGATCCATTTGTGGGATATGACTTGTGATTCTCGCGGGCTTGGGATGTGTGTTTACCCCCGCATGCATACTTTACCGATGTTACCGTTTGTACTAGAGATAGAGTAGTACATCCAGACTATATGATCTGATGATGGTGATATTTGTTATGTGATGAGACAGTGAGATGTTGACCCCTACCCAGCTTTTGGGAATGCCGTACGATGATTTACCGTACGAGCTGATATTGATGATAGATCCGTACTCATAGCTAGAGGATATCTTACGATATGACATTGAGGCGGGATCACCGACTATATATCTACATATATACTTAGACTCAGTTTTAGGTGGTTTCCACACCTACCCCTCCTGATTTGACAGGATACTTAGATGTAGCTTGCATAGTAGATACTTCACTGTGCTGCTGATTACTAGATTTCCGCATATTCATACTATTCGCATTGCTGGCATATGTTCATTATTATGCTATTATCATGCTGTTAGGACACCAGCACCATTATCGATGATGCGTATGTTTCACGTACACTATTTGCCGGCTCACACACTTCATCATCGATAATTGCCATGTCACTACACAGTAGTACTATTACATTCGTGATATGATGCTTCCTTTGACATATGCGCATTCCTATTCCATGTTGCATGATTTCCGATATGATTACTCTCTTTACATGTCGCATATATCATGAATTGATTGCATAGTACATCGCATTGGATTTACTGCTGGATGTTGGATTTTCATGTGATTTCTGGTTTTTGAGGACCGTGGGGTTATTTAAGAAAAGAGGCACTTTATGAAAAACCCGGTACCTCGTGATATGATATTTCGGTGCGTCCACCACGCGTTTTCTCGGTGCTGAGACGTGTGCTTGAAACCCGATTCGAGGAGGTGATGTACCGTTTGCGGGTTCGTGGTGGGCCCGGTATGGTTCCCCTCGGCGAGATGATCGATGAGTTATGCCGATTGAGCCTGGAGGCGGGCGAGTACCTACCGGTGATTTTACCTGAGCTCGGCGGATATCCGGGGGATACCGCCTGGAGCCGAGAGATGGGCATACTGCCGGGGCCGACGGGCCGATATCCGCAGACGGAGCCCAGAGATGGACATGGGTTGACTCATACTGCCGGGGCCGAGGGCCGATATCCGCAGACGGAGCCCCATACGGATGAGGATTTACGTGTCGGTGTTTGGCACGGGTTTCATGATGAGTTTTCCATGATTTTGGTTATATCCTCACATTGCATACATGATGCTTACTGTCAGTGGGTGACAGGTGGACGGGTTCCACATATATACAGACTTGGTTCATATACAGACTGGATTTACACTTATCTTACACCAATATTAGTGGTATGGGACGCTAATATATGTGTATTGATATTGTTGATATTTCTTCATTGATACTTCATGCAGACATACCTTACACTGATGACATGTTGTTACCTGAGTACCTGGCACTATATACATGATTAGATGTTACCTTGCCACCTTATTACACTCAGATGTACTCTTGTGGATATTTTACTGATCGTTGACTTAGGATTATGTCTTGCATTCGATTTATCCTTGTAGATGTTTCTATTCACGAGTTGGCAACTCACCCCCGTTGTGCCACAGCTCTTGCAGGTTATGCCGTACAGGTTCTATTGCGGCATTTCTGGCACATTTCCTTCTTGCGGGTGATTTGCTTTGGTAGGTGGATTCTTTCGTATCAGGAATCACCTTTGTATTTATTTATTTCATTGTATCTAGAAATTGTCCATCAACCAAAACTTGTATATTCTTTCAGACTCAGAGACAGTGTTGTATTATTCGACCTTAGAGTCGCGCTTAGTAGTATTGCGGTTTTCTTGCTACTTTTGAGTTTTCTTTTGGTTTGATCCTCGCCACTTGGCGTTGTATATTATCATATCATTGCGTGGTTGTGACCGTCGATTGACGAAGAGCTAGCTCCCGCTTGGGGATGCCTTTATCATTTTATATATTGTTATTCATGTTGTACCCCATTCGGGGCCAGTTTTACAAGAGAAACTCTGCCGAAATTTTTAGAAAAGACTTATTGTTTTCAAAACATACCTTCGGCTTAGTTATTTAAAAACCTTGATTTCAAACCTGTATTTCTTCACTTCTTTAAACCAGTTTTCTTTATTTATTCTTCAAAATGGTTTTAGATTTCTGGGCTTTTGGCTTACTTGGATCAGATGGAGTCCTATAGGCTTCATATGGTTCAAGTGCCAGTCACGTGCTCTTTCGGGTCGTGACAAAGTTGGTATCAGAGCGCTAGGTTGACCTTGGTTCGAGTTTAAGTTTGACTATGTGGAGCCTAAGGAGTTGTTTATTTACGGAACTTAGGCTTGACCTTATGGAACTTAGGCTTGGTCGAGGGGGTGTAAACCCGAACTTTCGTCGTTTTAGGATGACCCTTGGTTGATGGATTAGGTGACTAAAGTAGAGTGACGTACCGTTGGTATGTTCCGCGGCATACTTACGACACGCCACTCCGCTTAAGGAACCTTAGGATGGACATTTGTTTTGAGATCAGTGATTCTTTCATACCCTGGATTATACATCCATTTGAGATTCCCGATTCTATTAGTTTCATGATCATACCTCCATTGATGCTGTTCCTTCCTATGATCATGTATCCACTTTGGATCTGTTGTTTCCTTTCTTGCCATTGATGTGCTCTCTTTGATACTCGATTGAGATTCCTGTCACCATGTTTGAGCGCAGTTTGGGCTGCTGCTAGGGTTACGGCCGGTGTGAGCTCGTTTGGTACGAGGGCCGACCTTTGTGTTTTCTGGTGACATGGGAACGTCTCGAGTTAGTGTTGGTGTTTGTGACCTCTAGTGGAGGCGAGTGCTTGGTTTGCACCGGATGATCGTGCCTTTGTTAGAGCTGCCAGTTGAGGGAGGACTGTTGATGTACAGTATACCTCAGGGATTGTGATGTCGCCTACCGTACAGACAGATGGACCAGCTGTTGCTGAGATTGACAGGATGTCGCTTCCGAAGCTTACGGGCTGAGATTGCTGGAGCTTTCAGGCAGATATGCGACAGATGATAGCTAGTCTACTCGATTTGAGAGACGAAGGTGATTCGTCCGATTTTGCGCCAGAGCGGGCCCAGATGAGTTGAAGATTTCCAGTGTGGAGAGTCTTACTCAGATCTAGAGCAGGCTGATTCAGAGACGACCGCCATTGTGTTGCCTTTCCTGGAGGATTGAGGCGTTGTTCGGCGTACAGGCGTATGAGCCAGTTGCTGCTGCGAATGATGAGATATCGCCCAGATGATTGGAGCTACTGCAGCATGAGCATGTACTTAGAGAGATGATAGCGAGTCGCTAGTCACCGAGGATGAATGACTAGGACGTGTGGTGAGTTCGCTTACCCCGATGCGAGGACATCAGGTGGATTGATTCCAGATAGAGACGACTTCACGCAGGTTCGTGAGAGTCGATAGAGACGATCGAATGTCAGGAGCCTATTTTCCAAGTTTAAAGTATACGGAAAGACATGCAGGTGATTCTATGGACCCTCTAGAAGAATGAAACCCTAACTCGACTTAATGACCGTGTGACAGCCTTTGAACCTTAGGGTTTACGGCGGTTCCGCGGCGCCATTAGTGAGGCTTGGGTTTGCCCTTCTACGGCTGGACCACCGACGCTGTGGCATGTACTCGATACTATTAAACTGTACCCGGGATGTGAGCTCTTGGGGGATTATGAGGTTCTGACGAGTCGATCGGATGGTTCGACATCTTTCGGATATCGTGATGGGATACTGCTTGGGAGACTCCAGATACGAGCGTAGCCGTCGGAGCGCAGTTCATGCAGCCATGATGAGACGAGTCCGAATCAGTCGACATTTGAGCAAGGTGAAGTAAAGAGTTCGTACGAGATTTCGACGAGATGACGTCCCACTCCGCTGACATTAGAGATGTGATGTGCACCCCGAGGCGTGGTATATGGATATAACTTCCAGAAAGAAGCGCGACAAGTATGCGGCCGTTCCGGAAAAAGCTTCAGTTTCAGCATTGGATGATGACTTCCGGGCACTTCGGCAGGATTGAGATTTGAGAAAGGAACCTCGACAGGACCTTTCTGGAGTACGATACGAGAAGACCTAGACCAGGAGTGGTCGTGTTGCGCACACCCAGCAGGGCAGAGTTCAGCATTGTCGACGAGGTAGTTGACCAAGTTCGGATAGAGGAACTTAACCAGATGCGTTGCGAATTGATCAAGGATGGACGAGTGATGAGTTTTCCTCCGATGGTTGGGACGTGGTCCCGAGGACCAGTTCGGCCTGACATCTGCTACAGAGTGATGAAGCTACAGAATACGCGATTTCGAGTCCGTGTGAGAGACTTCAGATTGACCGTGGCCGAGAACAGTGCAGTGCATAGTAGCTTGGCATGACGTCATAGTGGACAACGAGGGAGATAGTCGGAACAAGAGGTTCGTGTGAGGCACTGACGAGCTGTCATTGCTTTCCGTCGAGATTAGAGACCTGATTTGCTTACAGAGACGTTGGGATGTGACCAGTTCTGAGAGATGTTGTTCTGAGGATACAGGTGTCTTTTGAGCGAGAAGAGGTTGTGCAGGAGAGCCAGCCTCTGTACAGATCGGCATAGGCATGATTGGAAGAGACCTTGAGCAGGATTCCTTCCAGGGCGTTGCTGCAATGATGTTGCACCCAGGATCAGATGTGTGACGTGCATTTAGAGAGCCAGAGGCCGACGCCAGTGATATGCTGCCTTACGAGTGGTCGTGAGGTTTGACCGAGAGGCGACCAGAGAAGTGCCAGAACGGAATCGACCCCGTTAGCACACCTGACAGGGCCGATGAGCCGATTGACCGCGTGATAGGTAATCCGCAGAGAAGATAAGGATCCAGAGAGTCAGGAGACGCTAGACCGTGAGCGAGAGGCAGGTAGATATCCTGCGCTGCTAGCTGTGGATTGCACTGACTCCTTCTCGACCTCGAAGGAGGAACTACCGAAGACGGTATTTGTGATTTGTGATTTTGTGATTCGATTATCACGTATCCGTCACTTTGGATTTCGGTATTTTGGGTGTTCTGTTTGCATGATTTAGTTTTGGTGACTGAGTTTCATGATATTGGTTTCATGCACCCACTGGATATTTATATATTTCGCGCAGAGTTTTCATGTATTTTAGTGTTATGCTTTGATTCGTGCACGCTGATGCACACGATTGTGAGATTTTCCTTTGAGGTACACCTGATTTTGGTTTGAGACGCATTTTATCGTTGATTTTGACCCGGATTTTGATGGTTGGTTTTGCACTCCGTGCTGGTGATGTGCTTTACACCTATTCGATGTTTGTTATTGGATTTTGTGATTCCGTGCATGTTGAGTGCGCAGGGTTTAGATTTTCATTCGTGCACGATGGATGCACAGATTTGGATTTTCGCGCGTGTTGGGCGCATGTTTTTTTTTTGATACGATTTTGGTGCGCACCCGATGCACTAAATCGAGATTTCTTCGTGCATGTTAGATGCACCGGACCTTGGCTGTCAGGCACATACGTTGCCCATGACAGAGGTTTTGTGCACACCCGTTGCACCTAGAGGTTGTTTTGTGCACCTGTTTAGCACATATTGGATTTTTGATTTCCGTGCGCACCAGACGCACAGGATTGTGTTACGTACATTTTTGAGATTTATTCCCTTTGGAGCAGTACCTTTTATGATGTTGGGTTTTTGCTTTCATGCTGTGCAGGACTAGTCAGTAGACGAAACCTGGATATACTTTTGCATGTTTTACATCAGCTTTTTACGTGTATAGATTGGGTGTCTACATGTGTAGTTTCGATCCATATCATATCGGTTTTGTATTGGATTTGATATTGTGTTTTTACATCGACTCCGATGATTGCGGGATGCTTGACGGAGTTTTGTTTTTGAGTTATCTGCTCAGTACCCTTGCGCATGCATTGCGCTGTGACGTTCTTGGTGTTGATGATTTCGGAGCCCCGACGACTTTGGTTTATTACTGAGATTGTTTTAGTAGTGGGGGTTTAAATTTAAATTCGGGGACCGAATTTCTTTAAGGGGGGTAGATTGTAACATTTTCAAAAATATAAAATATTAATTTTGGGAATTTTTATAATTTAATATTATTTTATTGATTATTTTAATATTTAATGCAAATAAATAGGAAAAATGTTAGAAAAATTATGAAAAATTAAGGAAAATTCTAAAATGGGTTAATTATTGAAATTATGACATTTTTAAGTTGTTGTGATCATCTTGACACTAATTTAGTGCTAATCGCGATTAAAATCGCTAATCGGGTTTTTTGGTAATTTTGTGCAAAACTTGCACATATCACATTTTCTACACTTGTGTATTTTCTTGCCATGGATTTCATTTGGGTTTACTATTCTTGTGAGAAGGTTTAGGGATTTAAAAGAAAAGGAAAAAAAAAAAGAAAAAGAGAGTGTGATGATGAGGGTAGGTGAGAGAGAGAGGTGGACCATTGACTTGAACCCTTATTCATTTCTCTTCCTCTCATTTCCCTCCCTCTTCCTCCTTGGTTGCTGCTGCTGCTGCCCTAGCCCTCTCTCCCCTCCACTAAATCCTCTCACTTCATCTCAAAAATATATCCAAAACCCCAAACTCCTTTCATTAAAATTGTGCAAAATCCCTAGATCTACACATGGAGCTAAAGAAGCATGGATTTGGCCACTAGAGGGCAACTCAAGAATTTTCTTGAGTTGCTAATGAAGGTAATTTCTGAACCATTTGCTTAATTATAGCCTTTCCTATAACCCCATGTCAAGATTTAATCGATATTGTGGATTTTAGTGAATTTGATGAAAACCTAGTTAGGGTTTAAGAGAATTGGCGTTGCATTATGAAATTGAGCTCAGTTAAGATTATACCAACACCCTAGTGTTTGAATTGAGACCCTAACCTGATGCTAGAACCACAGAATACGGATTTTAGAAACCGATATCGGGGAAATTGTGAAATCTGTGAGGGTTAAATGGAATCTGCTATCACCCCGAGACCCCTAAAATAATATTGAGTGGACAGTAGCATGTGCAGGCACCCAGGAAACTAACCCCAAAACCCTAGCCCCTAACTCTTCTTGCCGGCCGCCAAAACCTCCATTCTGGCCGCAAATTGCGGCCAGACCAGGGAGGAATCTCCTCGTTTTGCGTGCCTGGCCCCATTTCCTCAATTCTTGGCCCTGGGTACTTCTAGTTTTGACAGATTCTGTCTAGGGTGAAATCTGGGACATATATCCTATGTTGTCGTTTTGGATTCGTGTTTCCATATTCCGTATTTTTGGATTCTGAAATGGTGGAATGTGTTTTTCCTCGACCATTGTCGTTTATACGACGATATAGAGGATCATGGATGGTTTTGAAGGCGTGCCATAGGTTCTCACCTATAGGCCCCCTTATCGTATCGTTTTGGAGTTTATGCGCCGTTTTAGATTGGATTTGGTTTTAATGCGCATATACGATATTTTGATGTGTAGGTACCCATGAAGACTTCGGACGACAAGCAAATGCATGGTGACGTCCGCAATTGGTGATGCGAGGTGAGTAGATTATATCTACGGGGGAAAGTCGGGTGGATGGCGTATAGCACCCCCGCAGTCCGTAGATAGCTTATTATATGGTATTGTGTTATTAGGTGTATTTTGGTTATGTAGGGTTAGAAGTGACTAGTGTAGTTCATAGTCGCGAACCCTAGGATAGAATTACACCTATACATACACCCTTGCTTTTCACATGTACTTACACTGTGATTGATGATATGTGACGACTTTGGAGATGAGTCGATATTGTGGGCTTGGTGCCCTGGGATCGGTGATTTGATACGATCCATTTGTGGGATATGACTTGTGATTCTCGCGGGCTTGGGATGTGTGTTTACCCCCGCATGCATACTTTACCGATGTTACCGTTTGTACTAGAGATAGAGTAGTACATCCAGACTATATGATCTGATGATGGTGATATTTGTTATGTGATGAGACAGTGAGATGTTGACCCCTACCCAGCTTTTGGGAATGCCGTACGATGATTTACCGTACGAGCTGATATTGATGATAGATCCGTACTCATAGCTAGAGGATATCTTACGATATGACATTGAGGCGGGATCACCGACTATATATCTACATATATACTTAGACTCAGTTTTAGGTGGTTTCCACACCTACCCCTCCTGATTTGACAGGATACTTAGATGTAGCTTGCATAGTAGATACTTCACTGTGCTGCTGATTACTAGATTTCCGCATATTCATACTATTCGCATTGCTGGCATATGTTCATTATTATGCTATTATCATGCTGTTAGGACACCAGCACCATTATCGATGATGCGTATGTTTCACGTACACTATTTGCCGGCTCACACACTTCATCATCGATAATTGCCATGTCACTACACAGTAGTACTATTACATTCGTGATATGATGCTTCCTTTGACATATGCGCATTCCTATTCCATGTTGCATGATTTCCGATATGATTACTCTCTTTACATGTCGCATATATCATGAATTGATTGCATAGTACATCGCATTGGATTTACTGCTGGATGTTGGATTTTCATGTGATTTCTGGTTTTTGAGGACCGTGGGGTTATTTAAGAAAAGAGGCACTTTATGAAAAACCCGGTACCTCGTGATATGATATTTCGGTGCGTCCACCACGCGTTTTCTCGGTGCTGAGACGTGTGCTTGAAACCCGATTCGAGGAGGTGATGTACCGTTTGCGGGTTCGTGGTGGGCCCGGTATGGTTCCCCTCGGCGAGATGATCGATGAGTTATGCCGATTGAGCCTGGAGGCGGGCGAGTACCTACCGGTGATTTTACCTGAGCTCGGCGGATATCCGGGGGATACCGCCTGGAGCCGAGAGATGGGCATACTGCCGGGGCCGACGGGCCGATATCCGCAGACGGAGCCCAGAGATGGACATGGGTTGACTCATACTGCCGGGGCCGAGGGCCGATATCCACAGACGGAGCCCCATACGGATGAGGATTTACTTGTCGGTGTTTGGCACGGGTTTCATGATGAGTTTTCCATGATTTTGGTTATATCCTCACATTGCATACATGATGCTTACTGTCAGTGGGTGACAGGTGGACGGGTTCCACATATATACAGACTTGGTTCATATACAGACTGGATTTACACTTATCTTACACCAATATTAGTGGTATGGGACGCTAATATATGTGTATTGATATTGTTGATATTTCTTCATTGATACTTCATGCAGACATACCTTACACTGATGACATGTTGTTACCTGAGTACCTGGCACTATATACATGATTAGATGTTACCTTGCCACCTTATTACACTCAGATGTACTCTTGTGGATATTTTACTGATCGTTGACTTAGGATTATGTCTTGCATTCGATTTATCCTTGTAGATGTTTCTATTCACGAGTTGGCAACTCACCCCCGTTGTGCCACAGCTCTTGCAGGTTATGCCGTACAGGTTCTATTGCGGCATTTCTGGCACATTTCCTTCTTGCGGGTGATTTGCTTTGGTAGGTGGATTCTTTCGTATCAGGAATCACCTTTGTATTTATTTATTTCATTGTATCTAGAAATTGTCCATCAACCAAAACTTGTATATTCTTTCAGACTCAGAGACAGTGTTGTATTATTCGACCTTAGAGTCGCGCTTAGTAGTATTGCGGTTTTCTTGCTACTTTTGAGTTTTCTTTTGGTTTGATCCTCGCCACTTGGCGTTGTATATTATCATATCATTGCGTGGTTGTGACCGTCGATTGACGAAGAGCTAGCTCCCGCTTGGGGATGCCTTTATCATTTTATATATTGTTATTCATGTTGTACCCCATTCGGGGCCAGTTTTACAAGAGAAACTCTGCCGAAATTTTTAGAAAAGACTTATTGTTTTCAAAACATACCTTCGGCTTAGTTATTTAAAAACCTTGATTTCAAACCTGTATTTCTTCACTTCTTTAAACCAGTTTTCTTTATTTATTCTTCAAAATGGTTTTAGATTTCTGGGCTTTTGGCTTACTTGGATCAGATGGAGTCCTATAGGCTTCATATGGTTCAAGTGCCAGTCACGTGCTCTTTCGGGTCGTGACAGACAGTTATCATTTCAGGCTTCCAAGGTGACATGGATGGCAGAGTGGCTGTCAGAGTTATAGTTTTCCCTCTGAAGAGGGGCAGTATTTTGGACAGATGGTCCAGGTGGATACTGAGGGAAGGCATGACGCAGAATACTGATTAAGTTCAGTTGACGATACAGTCTAAGAAGTTTGGATTTGGAGTTCACTTTTGAGCTAGGTCCCATCAGGCATCCAGACACATTCTAAGACAGGTATTGCTCATTTCGGGAGATGGCTTTCTCTGCGAACTTGAGATTAAGAGAGACACAGAAAGAAACACCAGAGCGGATCCACTCACTGAGGCTATTCCTCGAACGCAATAGTTTCGCAAACGAGCTTTGTGAGACTGACTAGTAGAGGAGTTGGGTGTTCGGTATCACACGGGCTGTGAGTATACGACATCGCAATAATTAGCCTTGAGTGCAAGTGGGAGATTGTTGGAGATAGTGCCCTCAGAGTCAATTATTGGATCACAGGCACGTGATTGCAATGATTGAGGGAGGACCTATCCCGATAGGACAGTCTTACTCGAGATGATAGTATGCTATCTGGTTTACCTTTATCATCGTGTACTGCTTTAGGTGACCTTACGAGTCGCTATTGCACATTGATAGGGCCCCTAGGATTCTTGCTTGACTACCAGCAGTATGAGGGCGATCATATAAGTGAGAGCTGGAGTCTATAAGCACATCCTTAAAAGGTCCCTAGTCGTGGGAGTTTCGAGACAGGGCATCGATTCTCCAGAGTAGACTAGTGTATACAGTCGAGACCCCGACGAGGGGCGGTGGCCGGTCTCACAAGCCACTGGTGTCAGTTGGTTCACCTAAGATGTATACAGGTGCTCATTGGGTTATGAGTACACCGGACAGGACTCGCCGGGAACCTGCTAGTTGGGATTATACCAGACGTCAGATAGCAGTTCCCTGGTGACATATGTACAGGTTAGTTCATCGACCTGAGATCGTCATTTGTCTCATGTGAGTTCCCACTGTGCTTTGATTACTACCCTACCACGGCTCAAAGGAGTCGTGCAAACAGGTTTTAGTTGGGTACAGTCCCGAGCCACATGGAGGCAGTGAGCGGATCTGCAGGGGTTCGTCTCTCCCGGTATTGGGGGTGAGGTCGCGCTGTGTCGAGGAGAGCCAGAACATGAAAAGTCCTTGGCCACGGCAGGAGATTTGCTGGTAGGTATTCCAGTAGTATCTCAGGATGTTCTGGGCTGCACTCCGACACGATTTGTACCGTTTTGGGGGTTTGACTTTTACCAACCCCTTAGGCCCACCATGCGATGCTCATAGACGAACGGACCGGACTGTACGGATATTGTCACTGACAGGCTCAGTAGGGTATCAGGATGAGTGCGCTCATCGACGTCCCTTTTGGTCAATACCTGGTAGCCCGTCACGTATTGGCTTATACCTCTGACGTTCTAGTGGTTAAATCCACAGCCAAAGTATTGACGAGTCTTTAGAGTCCACCACACATACAGTTACTCAGGTTTCGGGCGAAACGCTGTAGAGGCCATATGGAGAATGGCAGGGTTCGATCAGATACGTGCGGTATTGCACGGATCGTGATCGGACGGTTTTTACTAGCCGGCTTTGGCATATGCCGGATCCTAGTATTAGATAGTGTAGATTTTGTCTCTTTGCATTTGTGTTCAGTGGGAATACAAATGCGGGCATGTATTTGCAGTAGCGGGGTTTTTCCTGTAATTTATTACGGGATCAGTTTTCTGAAGTTGCCAGTTTGCATTCCGTTCCGGCCGGTTTTCTTTTATTCCTTCACGACCGGACTTTCTGGTGGAGGGGGTTAATTGCAAGTTTGCAATTAACTTACTTGTGAGGGACTATCTTGCATTTGTGGCTTTATGATGAGACTAGCATCATGATGAGATTCTATTCTAGTCTTTCTCATTACTTTTCTTTTGATGGTTGTTTTGACTTGTTAAGATGAGAAATGAGAGTGACCATTTTCTATATTGTTTTTCCATTCTATTTTCTATATAATAGGAGAGGTTTTTTTCTCTCTCCAATCTTCTTCTTGAGGAGAGAGGGCCGACCACTTTGGGAGAAGAAGAGAGGGATCATTTTTGGGGTGGCAAAAATCTTCATCTTATTATTCCATTCATCCTATCATCATCCTATCATAAGAGTTCCCTTTCAAAGATCATCTTTTTTCTTCACCTCCATCATCAAGGCAACTTCATGAACCCTAAAGAGACATGGCTACTACACTATTCTATAGCAAGTCTTGGACGCGTCGGCTAGCCAACTTCGCGCCCGAGTTGCCTCGATCAAGAGGTGGGAGCCCGTAAAAGACTTTGGCGATGTGATGCCCGTTTCGACAAGGAGGTGACGGACGAAGTTTCCGCAGGAGATCGGAGTGGAGACGAAGACCGAAGGATACAGATCGCTTGGTATAGCTTCTCTACTCTTTTCTTGTTTGCTAGTTAGCTAGGTTAATGGCCCGATCCGGGTGAAAAGTGCGCGGTGGTGCCGGTTGCAAGTTTTGCAAAGATTTTGTTTCCGCGTTTCCGGCGTCGGATCGACGGCCGTGGCCCCCCCGCGGACTTACACAGTACTCCCAGCTCTGCCCCCTATTGCAGCCGGTATAGTAGACTCTGTTTTCGTGTATTTTCTTTATTTCCTGAACCGACATCTGACTATGATTTTTTTTGCAGCAATCACATCAACTCCAGCCCCGTTCGAGTCTCACATTATTATGCCGGCAGGGCCCTTTTCCAGACGTCCATCCTCGAAAGGCGCTGCGAATAGTCTACGCATGCTGAGCGACTACATTGAGGAGCTTGACGTGGAGACTCCCACATCTGCAGCGGATTTTTCCACGGAGGATAAACCTATGCTAGCAACGCTCGTGAACTTTCATGGTGAGGGCGTCGTTGAGTCTTGGGTTAATCGCTGCAGGGAAATTGAGGCTTGCCTGCACGAGCTTGAGCTTAGGCGTCCTGCTCCTGAGGTTCTGGCTGTGAGCACTCAACGGGCTGCATGGATCGAGCAGAGTACTTCTTACATCCGCCATCTTGAACTGGAAGTGGTTTTAAAGAGGAAGGAATGTAAAGAAACTTCAAGCGAATCTGCTCGACTGCATGCTCAGGTTGATGCGAATGCTGCCCAGTTGAAAGTTATCTTCGAAGGCCTTCTGTGATGCATTTCTGACGGGTTAACACTGAGGCAGAAGTTCGACGTCGTCGAGAGGGATGCACAAAATCGGGAAGCAGCTCAGCGGGTCGTCGAGGAACAACTTTCGTCTTACTTGCAGCAGCGAGCCCAGGTCAAACCAGAGCAGGCCGCGGCAGCTGATCAAGAAGAGGGGCTGAGGGAAGTGCACGAGCGGCTGATCGAATTATTGAAAGCGCTTTCCTCTCAATAATTTTTTGTATCATTTGTAATTTTGAATAAAATGTATTCATTCTTTTATTCTTTCATATGATGTATTTTGTACCCAATTTAATTCATGAATAAAAGATACATTTCTTTCGCAATGTCTTGTGTCATCTCTCTACTTTCTTCTTTCTTTTTTTATCAGCATGTCACCTTAGCAAGCATAACCGACAGATGATAGGGTGAGAATCTTGTTTTGTCTTCTTTGAGGGGCAGTGATGGCTTAATAAGCAGGTTCAGATCTGTTGCCTAAGACTTTTCAACTTCATGAGCCGTGAGGGTCTCATAAAGAATTTTTTCCCTACGAGCCGTGAGGATCCCGTAGGTGTATTTTCTCCTTAGGAATCGTGAGGATTCCTAAGCGTGTTTTCTCTTGAGAGTCGTAAGGATCTCACAAGAGAATTTTCCCTCCTACAAGTCGAAAGGACTTGTAAGCCGTTGTTTCCCTCCTTGTCGAGATTCGATTTTGGAGAGTGTGGCCCATGAATAGTATGCAAGAGTCCATTTTAGACTGACCTGCAGGGCCCCGGTGCTTAGGAAACAGGTCCTTATCCCCATTGCCTAAGGCTTTTCCCTACGAGTCGAGACGAATCGAGAAGTTCTCGCGAAGACACTAATTTCCTCACAAGTCGAGACGAATCGAGCAGTTCTCGCAGGAATTTCCTAACATCACAGTTAACTCCTGCTAATAGAAGTTCGTTAGGGCCTGTGGTACTAGGGTTTTTTTTACCTGTCGCACCGTCGCATTGGCTGATGTATTCTTCGATAGGAAATCTTGCTGTTCGAGTAGCCTTGCGACTGTCGTGTCTCTGATCCCTTCAGGGGCTGGACAAAACGTCTTCAAGCAATCCTCCTTGGCAGTTTGACCGTCGTAAGAGAAAGCGTTAGGAATTTTGCCATGTCGCTTTTTACTTGAGGTTAGGCTCATTTTAAAGAGCCCCGATGAGTCATAACCACTCCGCGCTGGTGTGGGATGATCTCCGATAGTCTTTCAGGTTTTATATGAGTTGCCGTCAAAACCCTGAAGCTAGGAATTTGGCCTTTGCTTCGTTTGCTGGCATTGCGTCTGCTGTATCGAGACGAATGTCGTGGTTGTCTCTAGGTTGTAGGTGAACCGTCGAGGTTTGGAACTAGCGATTTTGCCATGGCTCCGTTGTTTGATTGCCGCGTCTGAATCCTGCTGGAGGAAGAACGCTGTAGTGACATCTCGTCTATTGTATTGAGATGAACGTCGAGGTGGTGACCACTCCGCGCTGGTGTGGGATGATCTCCGATAGTCTTTCAGGTTTTATATGAGTTGTCGTCAAGACCCTGAAGCTAGGAATTTGGCCTTCGCTTCATTTGCTTCGGCGTGTCTGAATCCTATTGGAGGAAGGACGCTGTAATGACATTTCGTCTGCTATATCGAGATGAACGTCGAGGTGGTGACCACTCCGCGCTGGTTTGGGATGATCTACGATAGTCTTTCAGGTTCTATATGAGTGGCCGTCAAGACCATGAAGCTAGGAATATTGCCTCTGCTTCGTTTGCTGGCATTATGTCTGCTGTATCGAGACGAATGTCGCGGTTGTCTCTAGTTTGCCGGTGAACCGTCGAGGTTTGGAACTAGGGGTTTTGCCGTGGCTCCGTTTGGTGATGTTGCGTCTGAGTCCTGCTGGAATGTGGAGGAACGTTGTTGTGGGTCTCCAGGCTGTAGATGTGGCCATCGAGACTTGGAACTAGGTACTTTGCCATGGCTCCGTTGTTTTGACCGTGAGGTCTTTTGTTGACGTTGCATCTGCATCCTGCTAGACTGTGAAGGAACGCCGTTGTTGACATTGCATTTGGTGTAATGAAACGAATGCTGAGGTGGAATTGGGATTTTTCCCTCACTCCATCTTGCTGACGTTGCGTCTGCTGTAACGAGACGAATGTCGAGGTGGTCTCTAGGTTGTCTGGGAACCATCGAGATTTGGAGTAGGGGCTTTGCCGTAGCTCCAGGGTTGATTACAGCGTCTGAATCCTGCTGGAATAGGGAGAAACACTGTTGATGATCTCTAGGCTATCCCCGAACCGTCGAGATTTGGCTTCATTTTCTGATGAAGCCTGGGGAGGGAAGGTGTGATTCCTTCTTTGTTTGCGCCCCTGGATTGTATACAGGGATTGATGTGATATCAACTGTAAGGCAAAAAGTTTCACTTTTTTCATTTTTTTTTATTTCTTTCGGCGATGCTCTATCATTTCAGCTTTTTATATCGCTAAGGTCGCGATTGCCCAATCATTTCGACTATTTTTCGCGGTGCCCAATCATTTTGGCTATTTATTTTATTTTTACTCGCTGCTTTTTATTGCGAGTTGCCCAATCATTTCGGCTATTTTGCATGCATACAATTTTTTTACTTGCTGATTTTGTCGCAAGTTTCCCCATCATTTCGGCTATTTCGTATGCATGTGTGGCTCGCTAGCTTCTTTGCTGCAAGTTTGGAATTAGACACCGATTTCGGCATCAGCATCGCTACAACTGGGATATTGCCAGGAGCGAATCATCATTTGCCTCTGTCGATGTCGAACAAAGGTGGCTTAGCAAACATGGTTAAGATCCTGTAGACTAAGGCTTTTGACTTCATGAGCCGTAAGGGTCTCATAAAGGTTTTTCTCCCTACGAGTCGTGAGGATCTCGCAGGTGCGTTTTCTCCTTAGGAATCGTGAGGACTCCTAATTGTATGGCTTCTCGTAATTCATAAGGATCTTACAAGAGTATTTTCTCCTTATAAGTCGAGAGGACTCACAAGGCTTGTTCACCGTATAGACACATCCCTAGTCACGGATAGGACTTTGTTAGGGAAATGTTTATTCGCGCCCGAGGATTGTATACAAGGGGTCAGCGTTTAGCCACTTGTAGGGCATAATTAGAGGTTGTGGTGATCGTTTAAGAACAGGTTCAGATCCCTGTAGCTTAAGACTTTTGAATCTTATGAGCCGTGAGGGTCTCATAAGAGGGTTCTCCTTACGAGTCATGAGGATCTCGCAAGTGTAATTTCTCCTTAAGAATCGTGGGGACCCCTAAGTGTGTTGCTCCCTTGTGAGTCGTAAGGATCTCACGCAGGTGGTTTCTCTTCACAAGATCGAGAGGACCTTGCAAGTGTCTTTTAACGAGATTGCGCCCTTTCGGGTTTTCACAAAACTCGCTGGTAGCCCTGCTGTTTTTTCTCACGGAGCCCTTTCGGGTTTTCATCCGTGCCCATTTTGCTTATGGACATACCGTTTTCTTTTTTTTTCCTCTCTTTTTTTTATTCTAATGAGGTTGCGCCCTTTCGGGTTTTCAGAAAACTCGCCGGCAGCCCTGCTGTTTTTACTCACGGGGCTCTTTCGGGTTTTCATCCGTGCCCATTTCGCTTATGGACGTACCCCTTTTTCTTTTTTCTTTTACCACGTCAGCCTGAGAATGCCGCGGGTTGGTAGTAGTTTAACGACGTTTCGGTCATCAGCCAGTTTTAGGATATAGTGGTCCATCATTGCCGTATTTGAGGCGAATTTCTAGTTTACTGACTTTTCGGTCTGTAGGGCTTTCTCTATAAATGAGCATGATGCCCCCAGCATGTCCATCTTTTTAGGGGAATGAGGTTGCGGCAGTTTCACCTTCCAGTTTTCCGATAACGCGAACTTGCCTTGTTGGTATTGGTCTTCAACCCAGTTTTTGAAGACGTAGCAGTCTTCGATCGGATGGCTCAATACTTGGTGGTAGGGGAAGTAATTGAGATCGTTGATGTGGTTTGGCTGCAACGGATGTTTTGGATCTGGCAGATTGATGAATTTGTTGCGCACTGCCAGCTCAAACAGTCTCCTCGTTTTATCTTGGGGAAACGAGTAAGGACGTCCTAGTCTCTCCTCGAGGGATGGGCGTGGACGCATATTGTTTTGGCGAACAACCGGCTTTAAGTTGCTCGGCTGTTGTTGAGTGTTGGCGACGAAAGTCACTTTTCCTTTCCCCTTTTCATTCCGAGGATCCGCCTTTGGAGGAGACGGTCCATGACCCATCTGGTCCATTTAGGCCAACTTATCAATCAAGGCCTGGAAAGTAGTTGGCTTGAAGAACATCATGAATTGCGAGATGGTCGCTTGAGGGTTAAGAGTGCCCACGAACATGCCTACCGCCGGCGCTTCCTCGATGCGCTGCTCGCATTTCGACCACAAATTTCACCATCGTATTGCATATTGGACCCATGTTTCTCCAGGCTTCACCCTGGCATTAATCAATACTGTTATTGGGGCGTGCTCACTAGCACTCGCGAAACGCTGGGTGAATAGTAGCTCCATCTCTGTAAATGTTTTGATAGAGTCGTTAGGCAGTTCGGAGTACCACTCAAATGCCGTCTCCGACAAGCTGCCGACGAATTGGCGGAGTAGAAGTTTATCATCACCCCCAGTATTGCCACATAGAGCCCTGAACTGGGAGACATGTTGATGGGGATTTCCCGTCCCCTTGTACATATGGAATTTGGGGATTGTGTATCCCGGCGGGTACTTTATTTGGTCTTACCAACCTGGATACGGTCGCCCAGTTTTAACGACTTGGCCGGCCGCTTCATT
Source organism: Agapanthus africanus (assembly GCA_030015575.1). Lineage (NCBI taxonomy): Eukaryota > Viridiplantae > Streptophyta > Magnoliopsida > Asparagales > Amaryllidaceae > Agapanthus > Agapanthus africanus. Next base: position 122,452,361 of record JASDDO010000004.1, on the reverse strand, counting down.
CGCCTGGTGAGCTCGTATTTGTTGAGCAGTATAGTCATCCAAAGCGGCCTTGGAAATAGTTTCCACTTTGGCTGCTGAAAGATCTGGAGGAGGGTTCGATATCTCCCCTCTGTCGTCTTCAATAATGATCGGAGGGTCTTCAGCTGGAGGATCCAGCTGTAACAACATCCCGACCATGTCTTGGAAGAGAAGCGCCATTCGTTTTATGTTGGCAGCTTGTTCTGCAGCTTCTCTGTCCTTCTTTTCGATGACTCTGCGTAGGAAGTCAGCATCGGTTTCTTGTTCGTGACGCTGCTCTGATGATGTCTCCGGGCATTCTTTTGGCCCGGTGAGTGCGGCCATTTGCGTCAGCATTTCCTGAAGCTTCTGTTACTGCTTCTGGGCTTTTGTCACGGATCGGGTGAGCGGTCGGTGACCCGTCGAAGCACGGCTTTTCGGAAACCATATAAATAGTATGCACCGTTATGCCCCCAGACTTCGGGCGTTTGGGCTCAGCGTCTTTGTAGTCTGCCATAGTCACAGGGGCTTTTTCTGGCCTCCTTCTCTTCTGAGCAGTTGACGTTGAGGGGGCCGTCGCAGCGGGCATCCAGGTAGTTGTCGTCCTTTGTGGTTTGACAGGACGGTTCTCTTCCTGTCGAACCTTCACCTTTTTCTGTCGGCGATGGTAGTCTTGATCAATTACTGAGTTCTGAACCCGTCGCCAGACTTTGTAAATTTTGGAGGATAGCCGCTGAGGGGGCTGATCCGGCTTTATTTCTGTAACATTCTCCACCGGTGGAGGAGATCTTTTCAGTACGGCGGTAGGAGAGTTCCTGCGCACCTTGTTCAGCAGTTCAAAACTGTTCCCGGTTGGAACAACAGCATTGACTTCCACCGTTGGGGCTGGTGGAGTTAGCCCAGGGGGAGTTGCCCCCAGCCTTCCTTACTCGGCGCCAGTGGCGACGTCGAGCGCGTCGAGCTGTTGGGATGGTTTCAGCTTAAGGGGCGACTTCGTCTTGCCCTCTGTTCAGGTGAGGCACTGCCGGTACCAGTCTCTTGAAGACCGACGTCCGTGGAGTAGCGGTATCCAATCTGTCAAAGATAGACTTTTGAGAAGGAACGGGAGCCGGAATGGGAGCCGGAACAGTCAGTCTTGTGAAGACCGACCCTTTGGCAGGAGAAGCCGCCTTGACGATTTCGGGAGAAGGGATGGCTATCGTCTTCGGAATAACCTATTCTAGAATTGCAGGCTTTATCATGGGCCCACATGAACTTTGGCCCCATCTGTCGAAGACTGAGGCGCTGGCGCTGGACGACCCGTTGAGAGGGGCCGCTGTAGTTGCAAGCCGATCAAAGACCAACTTCTTGGGAGCTTCTTATGTTGGTATTGGATCGCTGAAGCTCGTTGGCGGGAGCATGGTCCCGAAAAACAATCCAGTGGTGGCCTGAGTGAACTATTCCACCGGCATCGTGAACAGGGAGGCCGCTTGGTGCCCGTAAGCTATGCCTCCAGATGAGGCGGAACGTGAGTTGCAATTGCATCTGAAACACTTCATGCAAGTAGACGCCATTGTTTTCTGCACCCAGCAAGACACCAAATCTTAGTACCTCGAACCCAAGGGAAACCATTAACAAACCGCGATCCGTTCACGAACGCGACACACGAAGTGTGGAGTGGAAAGAGGAAGAGGTCCCACCGGGCGTGCCAGAATCTGTTCCCCGTCGAAACACGCAGGAAGCGGCCGCGCAGGTCCGTCTTGCCTTAAATTCGGGGCAGATGCTAATTGGTGTTATCCGTCCACCTCTCCGAAGATGCCAAGTTGATTTATGGCACCATGTATCGAAGGTTTAAACGGATGCGGCCGATGTAGCAGACTTCGTCAGATTCCCCCTCGTTTGTGGTTTTTTTTTAATTGTGGGGACGCTCTTCCCTGCAGGTACAAGCACCTGCAGTTAATTACGCTACCGCATCGCGGTAACAACTTTCTCCTTCTCCAGATGGTCACTTCGTGTCGTGGGTGTTTATTTTGTTTGTGGTTTCCCGTGGATTGTATACGGAGACTAATGTATATTGTCGCCCGTAGGGCGTGGATTAGTCCAAATCCATATCTTCTTAGATTTGGGTTTAGGGGTTGGGTTTAAGGATACGTTAGCCTCATTTGAGACTAAGATCAACTTAAACGTTTGTTAAGGATACGTTAGTCTAATTTTTAGACTAAGATCAACTTAATAGGATCATTTAGATCCAACAAGAGAGCAATTGGGCTATATTGTTTAGTTTAGGGACATTGCGGTCAGTTACCAGTTTAAGGACATGGTGATCCAATGTTAGTTTAAGGATATCTCGGTCTGGGTTAAGGACATCGTAGTCCGTGAGTTTAACGACCTCACAGTCGAGGTTAAGGACATCGTAGTCCGTGGGTTTAAAGGGACCCTACAGTCCGAGGTTAAGGACATCGTAGTCCATGAGTTTAAGGACCCCTAAGTCCCTAGTTTAAAGACATCATAGTCTATGAAGTTTAAGGACATCGTAGTCCTTGAGTTTAAGGACCCCATAGTCCGTAGTTTAAAGACATCGTAGTCTATGAAGTTTAAGGACATCGTAGTCCATGAGTTTAAGGACCCCACAGTCCGTAGTTTAAAGACATCGTAGTCTATGAAGTTTAAGGACATCGTAGTCCATGAGTTTAAGGACCCCACAGTCCGTAGAAATGTGTGGTTGTCGGGACCCGTCACCTCTCTGAAGACGTTGAAGGATTACAACGACGAGTATCAGAGGAGTAAAGAGATGTACCCTTGAACCGGTGTGAATTGATTGGAATATCTGTAGCCCAGTTTGGGACTAAGATCTGTTGAATATTCATGAGCAGATGGGCTCAGTTCAATATAACTTGAGGACTTATGGCCAGAATTGGGCTAAGTCTAATAAGATTAAAATGTTTAACATTTTATTGTTCTGGGCTGTTGGGCCTTTATTTAGGCTTGGCCCTTTTAATAATGCTGAGCATTAGATCCTGACATTTTTTTTGTCTTGTATTGAATGCATAGCATTCATCAGAACAATGTGTGTTCTGACAGCGCGCCAGGTGGCGCGCCAGGCGCTTTGCGCTAATTAAAGAGCGCATTGCGCTTCTGCCAAGTAGCGCGCACGAAAATGACACGTGTCGCGCTTAGTGCTAAGCGCCAGTTTATTAGCGCATTGCGCTTTCAGTTTGTGAGCGCTTTGCGCTAGTTTAGTGGCGCACCAGTGAGTGACACGTGGCGTGCTTGGCGCTGAGTGCTATCCCATGAGCGCAGTGCTCTGTTTCAAAAGCGCAAAGCGCAAGTTGTGTCTACGGTTGACACGTGGCATGCTTTGGCGCCGAGCGCCGGTCCAAGGAGCGCAAAAGCGCAGTTCATGAGTGCAAGGCACTTTCCAATAGCGCAAAGCGCATTTGATCAAATTTATGATCAGAGAACAAGTTTATGTTCTTTTTAAAGGAGGCTTTGCCTCAAGATTCAAGAACAAAAGTTCTTATTTATAAAAAAGGCGCTGCCTTTGTAGATCAATGATCTGTGAATGAAGTAAATACTTCTTTTGTTTTTATGATGAGATCTTTTGATATCTTTTTTATCAAAGACCTTGGTCTTTTGTAGATCTATGATCTTTTTTAGAAGATAGTTCTTCTTTTCATGAGATGATTTCATCTCTGTGTTCAAGAATCATGTTCTTTACTTTGAAGAAGTGATCTTATTTTGCTAAAAGCTTGCTTTTCTTTCTTTGAGTTTTCTCAAAGTTTGTAGGGATTTTTTTTCCTATCAGACTTGAAGTCTTGGGGCCTTTATATAGGGCAAATTGATTTGTTAAATTAGTTAAAGAGATCTTTCTCTGATTGATTTGGGGATGTTCCCCACCGTTGGATCTTTGATCCTAGGGCTTCTGTTTTACAGAAGGTAATCTTCTTGTTTTTTTAACAAGATTGGAAAGATCTTTCCATAACAGAATTTTAATTCTGATTAATTAATAATTTATTATTAGATCTTTTGATCTAACGGCGGGGAATTCTTAATTCCAGCGCTGGCGCACCTATGTTTGACACGTGGCGCGCAGCGCAGGGCGCAACGCACCTTGCGATAGCGCACCTTCGTTTGACACGTGGCACGCAGTGCAGAGCGCGGCGCAGCCTGCGCCAGCGCGCCTGTGTTTGACACATGGCGCGCAGCGCAGAGTGCGGCGCAGCCTGCGCTAGCGCGCCTGTGTTTGATACGTGGCGCGCAGCGCAGAGCGCTGGATTTGAAGCATTCCTTCAATTTTTCAATTTTTAATTTCAAAACAGAGTTTTGCTCTGATTGGGGGAAACACTACTCTCACTTATATGATCGCCATTATACTGTTGGTAGTCAAGCAGGAATCCTATGGGCACTATCAACGTGCAATAGTGATACATATCATGTCACCTAAAGCAGTACACGATGATAAAGATAAACCAGATAGCATACTATCATCTCGAGTAAGACTGTCCTACCGGTATAGGTCCTCCCTCAATCATTGCAATCACGTGCCTGCGATCCAATAATTGACTTTGAGGGCACTATATCCAACAATCTCCTACTTGCACTTAAGGCTAGTTATTACGACGTCGCATACTCACAGCCCGTGTGATACTGAACACCCAACTCCTCTACTAATCAGTGTCACAAAGCTTGTTTGTGAAACTCTTGTGTTCGAGAAATAGCCTTAGTGAGTGGATCCGCTCAGATGTTTCTTTCTATGTCTCTCTATATCTCAAGTTCGCGGAGAAACCCATCTCCTGAAATGAGCAATACCTGTCTTAGAATATTTCTGGATATCTGATGGGACCTAGTTCACGAATGAACTCCAAATCCAAACTTCTTAGACTGTATCGACAACTGAACATAATCAGTATCCTGCACCATGCCTCCCTCAGAATCCGCTTGGACCACCTGTCCAAACTACTGCCCCTCATCTGAGGGAAAACTATAACTCTGACAGTCACTCTGTCATCCAGGTCACCTTGGAATCCCAGAATGATAACTGTCTCCCGAAGGAGGTTATCGTTATCATATCCCTAGAACATACACTTATGTTCTAAAACTGCTTCTGAACGTTTCTCCAGGATTGGATCAATATCAACTTATTGCAGCTAGTGCAAAAACAACATCTGGTGTGGTACTTGACATCTCATGATTGACTCAATTGCCTAAGCAAGTGATTTGCAAATCATGCACATCTCTCCCATCTTTAGTCTGTAAGACACCTTTAGAGAGGGTGACTCCATCACCTGCTGGTACACCACCATGCCAGGAGTCGTCCATTCTAAATACATTTAGAATGCAGTCTAAGTACCCAGATTGGGAAACTACCCAAATCTAGATCTAAAACCATAGATCTAGTAACCAGAATGTCTGATATAATATCCATATCTTATGTGGAGAAACTACTGTGTGACAACCAAAGTACAACCGATCATAGTATAGGAATTTTACTTCCTACTCTGTGTATGTCATCAAATACCAGGACATCACACCCTACTACCTTCTTAACAGATCCATCCCCTATTCTGATGAAGTCAAAGCCCATGTCTGTCACATAAAAATTAGATGATCTATCCCCGCTATATCTGCTTTAGTCTATAAATTGACACAAGCTACTTGTCCACTATGCTTACACTGCTGCCACTGACTACAACAACCCTCTGGCAGAATAATATACACGTGTACTTCTAAAACTATTTTTAGAACGACGCTATACTTATCCTCCTGCCGACTCTCATAATCTAGAACAGCAGTAATGGCAAGTCTGGGTAAACAAGAACCTCCTTGTCACCGTCCTTGAGGCTACCGGAGTACCTCTCGGGTGTCTGAGGTTACCCACCATATCTGCGGAGTGGCTAATGGAATGTCAAATCTGATTGAATCTTTTGGTCCTATTAAATTTTCCGTAATCGTTTGCGGTTATGGAATCTCTTCCAATTCTACCATACTCCCACTACTGTTTTCTGAAAAAAAAATTCCATTTTACTAAAACTGTGGCGAGTCAAGAACAATATCACTATTGATCTTCCAGATGGTAGAAAGTCAACCCTCGTCAAAACCCGGGTCAACGCATATACTGCCATTACAGAAACGTGCCTTGAGTTATCCAGAGTCTGGTTTTAAGCATAAGCCGGACAACTCCATATACCTTAACATCGTTAAGATACGATCCATTCTATATACAATATAGAAACAGAGGCACTGATTTAATTGGAACCAGATTCAAATCATGCATCTGTCTCCAGTGCATGTCAACTAAATGAAGAGAGGCAGATCAGCATTACTCAACTTAGGAGTTCATCCAATTATGAGTAACCTGAAAGAGAAGCAATTTCTCTAAACCATTACCATCAACTGAATACCAACCACAAGTATCTACATCTTCGATCACCTTGAAGAATCCCGATACTTGCTATACCTGGTTCTCTACTTTATTCTTTTACCTACAACTTCTCAAACTTGGACCTTGTATTTCTACGAAACACATGTCTAAAACTAGAGAAGTCACAAGTAAACAGAATATAGTATGAGGACCAACCCCTTTGTCCTAATGGACACTGGACAAAATACAATACTCTGTATGAGTCCCCTGAGTTGAATAACTCAAACCCTGTGCGTCGTAGGTTTAAAAACTGTACCCAGGAGATTTCCTCAAATATCACCAATTACAACGAATTCCGATATAATGAGGATAATCACCTAATTCCCAATAACTTACTCCCACCCATCATCTGTAAAACCATACAGATGTGAGAATCATACCTGGTAAATACATACCCTGGAGCAAGGACTAATTGGGAAATCAGTTTTCTATTAACAATACACAGTGAAATTGAAACATAAATATGTTTTGAAGGGGTATCCGGGTATTCCTAGTAATGCCTCTTCCATTATCCAGATTCATGACTATAACCGTGTATTTTCTTGCCATCTCTCCAAATCCCTTTATTTGTCTTTAGTCGTTACCTTCTGTACACCATCGTTAGGCTTAATAGTTTTCTTCCTTCAATACCGTTCGGCACCAGCCTATGATTTGGAAGAAGACTATCCAATAAGCATAATAGGTGTACTCTCCTAATCCTAGGAGTACTTGCATCCTGAGAGAAGGTGATGATAAAAGACAACTGAATAAACCTTATTCTATTTCTCCTGAACCAGAATCCATCCCTGAAATGGAACAAGTTCCATCGAGTTCGTATATAACCATACGATGGATTATCCAGATAACTGTGGATCTTCGTAGCGATACGGGATGTTCTTGAGAAATACAAAGGTGAAGTAAGAGTGGTAATGAAATACTTGGTTTGGTCGTGAATAGCAGTCGCAATTTACTATGCCCTCTTTCTAATCTCTTTATTTGTTTTTACTTATTACCTTTTGTACACCACACTTAGGCTAATAGGTTTTCTTCATCCCCTACTTTTCGGCACCTGCCTATGGTTTGGAAGAAGAATATCCAATAAGCGTAATAGGTGTACTGTCCCCTAATCCTAGGAGCCCTCATAACCTGAGAGAAGGTAAAAGGAAAAGACAACTGAATAGTCTTATAAAATCTCTGCAGAACCAGAATCCATTCTCGAATCTGGAACAAGTTTCTTCGAGTTCATATATAACCATACGATGGATTTATCAAATGGATGTGGATGTCCGTAGTAATAAGGGGTGTTCTGGAGAATTGCAAAGGGTAAAAGAAGAAGTGGCAATGATGTATGCAACTCAGACAATCCAAAAGCCAGTGTTTTAAGAAAGTTCGGTTAACTTGGTTACTGAGTCATAGTCTAGGGTCGGGTCATGGTCGCTGCCAAAGAGAGAGAGAGAGAAAAGAAACACTCTGCGTGCACTCTAACCTAGATAAAAATGGCTATTATCTAATTAGGAAACCTCCCATTGTATCCTCAAATTCTCCTCCAAACCTGAGAGAAGAATTAGTCGGGATCACCCGAGGAGTAAACCAACTGATCAGTGGGAATCGGGATCCAACTATCATCGCATGATAACGTGATGGAATCCACTCACGTTATCACACTCCAGAAGGTATGCGCATGCCTGGCAAGTTTCAGTTTCTTTATAAACTCCCGATGTGTTTTTACCCCTAGGACCCAAGTGACCTTGACGAATAGTCAACAAATCAAAAGGTCCTAGTCAAGTTCAACCCGTCATTATCTTGATTGCATTAAACCCACCCGCACGACCGTTGACGAATAATCAACAAAGTCGTACGACCGTCCTAACCAATCCACATATCCATGAGACAGAAAGCATTACAGAGCTACCGCACACTACGCCTCAGTGAATAGCAACGACAAACGTAGCGCGAATACTAAGCAATACTAATCTGAAATGACGGAGGGCTATGAATGGTTTTTGGCGAAAAACCTTTTACCGTAATGAACTTGATATCGTTGAAGGAACTGCATAGTTTTTACAAAAATATAGTGACGAAAACCTTTGCTAAAGAGGTCACTCCCGGTGGAAGGATCTCAGCTCTTTCCCCGTAGAATGAGGTGTAGGATATTCCAACTGAATACCACGATGCAAAGCAAAAGTAATCTGCTATAATGAAGTTATTACCCTGACGCAAACCTCTGTCCAAGGGGTCACTCCCGGTGAAGGGCTCTCGGCCCTTGCCTCGTCGAATGAGGTGCTGGATATTCACAACCGAATACCGCTATGCAAAACAAAAGAGAACGTCCTTGCAATAACAGCTTTTTGAAAATTTGTTCCAACAACATCTGTATAGGTCTGTTTTCCTTGCATTGATACGAATCAACGCAGTCCCATCAATTAATCACACCAACAAAGAACAAAAATAAAATGTACGTATTTGTGGCTGTGAAACTCGGGGCTCCCAGTATATCTGTATTGTTATGTGATGCTTATTACTTTTCTGTAATGTTGCATTTTATCACGCCTGGAGCGATTATTGAGGAACTGTTGGTTGGTACTGTACCTATCGTCAGTTATCAGTTCCCAGGTGACATGAGTACAACTTAGTCCGTTGACTTGACACTGTCACTTCGCCTCGAGTGTGTTCCCACTGTACTTTGATTACTACCCTACCACGGCTCAAAGGAGTCGTGCAAACAGGTAGTTTTTGGGTGCAGTCCCGAAGCACTTGGAGGCAGTGACGGTTAGACAGGATTCGTCTCTCCCGGTATTGGGGGTTGATATCGCGCTGTGTCTAGGAGAGCCATTACACAAAGTCCCTGTCCAGGGCAAGCGAGATAGACTGGTAGGTTTCCAGTGTTATCTCAGGTGTTCTGGGCTACACTCCGACACGACTTGTACCGCTAGTAGGGGACTGACGTTTACCGCCCCCTAGGCCCGCCATGCGATGTTCTCAGATGAACAGACCGGACTGTACGGAGATTGTCACATACAGGCTCAGTAGGAGTTCAGATGGGTTTACCTCGTCAGTCTTCTTGTCGGCATCTACCTGGGGACCGTTACGTACAGCTAGTGCCGCTTGCAGTCTATGGTTAAACCCACTGCCAGCGTAGTGTCGAGTCTTTAGAGTCCCACACAGAGGGTTATTCGCCTTTGGGCAAAACAGAGTAGAGGTCGCATGGTTTTGCGACAGGGTTCGTTCACATCCGCCCACTTGTGCACGTTTGGCGTCCGGACAGACATTACTAGCGGGCTCTGGTTTGAGCCAGATCCTAGTATATGTTTTGGGGTTAGTTTTATCTCATAGTATTCATGTTCCTCGGAACACGAATGCGGGTGTGTATGCACAGTTGATTGAGGCGGAGGAAGAGGATTTTCATTAGGGTTTCGGAACGGGTGTGTATGCACAGTTGACAGTTTTCTTTTTCCAAACCCTAATGGATATGTGAAATATCAATTAATAATATTAATTAAATGAAATTGTGTCATGGTTAGGGTTGTTGACTTGTTGACCAAGGTTGAAAGGTTGACCATCTTCATTTCAAGCAAAGATGCTCTTTGATCTTTGCAAAACTCATTTAATGTGAAATGATAAAGGTTATTTCAACATACCATCACCTTTTTCATTTTGATTAATTTTGTTAATTGATTAATTCACATATATTTGTTATGGTTGTAAAAAAACTATCTCATTCTATCATAACCATTCTCTCTCCTATCTTCATCTTCCTCCTCCTCTAGTTCAAGAAGAATCATTCTCATGAGTTGAGAAACCTCTCTTTAGAGGTAAAACGCCCTAAGCCACTCTCTACTCTTCCTAAGGTTGAAGGTCTAGCAAGCCGGAGACTTTAGTTTTCTCAAAGTTCGAGAAAGGAGTTCAAGGAAGAAACCCTCAGGTGGATCCATCTTCGACAAGAGAAGGCAACGAGGAAAGCATCATCCGACCACCATCAAGAGTCAAAGAGAAGGAGTTCAAGTTTAGGTATAACCCCTAACCGAGTAGATAACTCTCTTGTTGTTGCTAGTGTGTAGTTTAGCCAAGATCCGTTTTCGTAGTCCATGTTACCTAAACCCTAAAAATCATTTTTCACCATTTCCGCAAGCCCGAAAGAGCCAGGAGAGGTAACGTGGACTTACAGTGGTATCAGAGACTAACTAAACACACCCTACCATGTTAGCAAAGTATCTAGAATTTCGACCGGACAAAAAATCGCGAAACACCCCGGAAAATCCTAGTTTCTGCCGATTTTTATTTCTCATGTCTTAAAAATCGGCTCAGGCTTATTAATGAACATGCAAGAAAAACGATCCAGCAAACCGACCAACTCACCGCGGTTCCGCGGCAGAAGCTTGCTTCTGCCGCGGATCCGCGGCCGAGTTGACTCGGCCGTGGATCGTTTCTCCTGCAGTTTGTTTCTGGGGGTATTTTGTGATTTTTGAGATGGTTTGTTTCTGTCCAGAATTTCCAGAGAACAAATTTGTTTTTGGGGTGGTTACAAATCCGTATTTTGGTCGATTTTCTGTAGACTTTGGCTAATGGGTTATATCTGTAATGTTATATATGTATTGAATGTCTGCTAATCTCTATACGTCGATTAGTGGGGGTTATACATATCTGTGATCTGTAATGTTGATGGATTGTGTATATGAATTCGTTGGATTGTCGCGGATGAATAGCCGGGGGGAATTGTGAGATGAGAGTTTTGTTTATCTTTCAATTCTTGTAATATGTAAATTGATGTAATATTATTTGTATGGCCGCACAACCGGGTCGGGGTTGTAGCCGTCATTGTATAATTTCTTTTTACTGTGTTTGCTCCTAGGATAGACCCAAGGTGGGGTGCACAAACTACCGGGTACCTCGAAGTGCCGAGTGGCCTACTCACGTCGTTGGGGGAGGTTGCTTCACTTCAGATACTTGGCGGGTAGTTTGCCGCACCCGTAGGGGTCTAGGGTGGGGTTTGGCTATTCATCGCGACCGTGTAATCCGCTCTTCGTTACAGGCTCGTATGAATTGCGGATTCCTAGTATATCCAATGTATTCATCTGTGATTTGGAATGGCTATCATTGCATGTGACGAATGTTTATATATATCTATATGATATCTATTTAGGCGTTGCTTATGTTTTGCATCCTCGCTAGTCCAGCCCCCGCTCTGTCGTTAGTTAAGTAACCTAACGGGTGATGACGGGACCCCGTGGCGAATGCGGATGGCATAAGCGTACGTCATATTTTCGTTGTTTTCTGCAATGGTAGGATTAATTGATGGGACGCATTAAAATTAATGCAAGAAAAATAAACCAAAGTAAAAGTGGTTGGAACACTTTCAAAAACCACTCGGTTTCTTTTCAAAATAACTTTTAAACGCGGAGCTTAAACCACTCCTTTTAAAAGCTATCTCGTTCCATCGATTATATCAAGTTCACTACGTTCACTGTTTCGCCAAAACCATTCGTAGCCCTCCGTCATTTCACATGGATGGTCAATAGTATTCAAGCTATGTTTGTTGGCCAAAGTCAAGGCATAGTGATTGGTAGCTACTGGGTATTCATGTGCAGCATAGATAGATGTGTTGGTTTGGGACAGTCGTACTGCCTTGTTGGCCAAAGTCAAGGGTAGGTGCGGGTGAGTTCAAATTAACCTGGAGAATGACGGGTAGAACTTGACATGTGACTTATGATTTGTTGGCCAAAGTCAAGGTCATAAGAGCATGGGGCAAAAATCCACATCGGGAGTTTCAAAAGAACTGAAACTTCCTAGCGCTGCATACCATTTGGAGTGTGATGATTCTGGTAGGATTCCTTCAGTTTTGTCACGCATTGATATTTGGATCCCGATCCTACTGTGAGTATATGCTACTCCCCGGGAAAATTTTCGCTTAACGATCAATGCTATAAACCTAGTAGGTGTCTAGAAAGGTGTTAGCGGGGCTGCGCCCCCAGGGAAAAGAGGTTATTTAATTAAGGAACTTCGCGAAAGCGTTGGAAAACCTCCCTCGAAGTACCGACACTAGCCTGGCTGAACGGTTAAGCAAGTATTGTACGGTGAGATTGATCCTGACTAATTCTTCCTTTTTGGTTTGAGGAGGGATTCGAGAGACAGTGGGAGCCATCCTGTTTAGACAAATTAAAAACCACTCTAAACTTGCAAGAGCATCATGCTAAAGTGTATCTTCTCTCTCTCCTAATTGCAGCAACCAAACATCATGACTGGACTTAAGTTACTACTAGATAAAAACATACTGACAGGGCCAAACTACAAAGATTGGCTCAAGAATGTCAAAATGGCAATCACTTACGACAAGTTGGGGTATCTCCTTACCACCAAAGCTCCCCCTGCCCCAGGTCCCACCTCCAGCGTCGCGGATAAAGAAATCCGTAAGACTTAGGAGATTGATTGCACGAAGGCCAAGTGCCTCGTGCTTGCCTCTATGGACAATGAACACCAGAGGAGGCACGAGAATATCGACCTTGAATCCATATTTCTTCATACAAAAGAACTGTATGGGGAGCAATCCCGTATCGCCAGATACGAAGTCTCGAAAAAGCTGTTTTCGGCGAGATTGGCCATCGGATCACCGGTAGCGGAACACGTGCTTAAGATGATTGGCTTCATTGAGGAACTCGCGGACCTTGGGACCACGTTGGAGAATGAGCTCTATACGGACTTGATTCTTCAGTCCCTTCCTTCCACTTACGCCCAGTTCATCCTGAATTTCAACTTGCAAGAAAAGGAAGTTGAACTTTCAGAACTCCTCAACATGCTGAGGAGTGCAGAGGGCACCCTACAGAAAGGTAGGGAAACATCCACTTTGTTTGTAGGAGGATCTTCATCTTCTAGGTCCAAGGCGAAAGCCAAGGGAAGGAAGAAGAAAACCCCTGCCAAACCAAGGGGCGGTGTTAGTAAGGTGGATACGAAGGGAAAGGCAAAAGAAACAAAGGAAGCGGGAAAACTTCTGGGAAAGGAAGAATGCTTTTACTGTCACAAGAGTGGACACTGGAAGAAAGATTGCAAGGCTTGGAAGGCCAGAACACAGGATCTGAAGCGTGTTGCGGCTTCAGCTTCAGGTGTGTATGTTATTGAAAACTGTCTATCAATAAACTCTACTTCCTGGGTATTGGATAACGGATCAGGATCTCATATCTGTAATTCTTTGCAGGCGTTGAGAAACCGTAGGATTTTGAAGGCAGGTGATATGACCCTCAGAGTTGCAAACGGAGCTGGCATGGATGCTGAGTCTGTGGGGGACTATCACCTGGTGTTGTCAGATGGACACGTTTTGGTTTTGCGTAATTGTTATTTTGTACCCAATGCAACTTGTAATATCATTTCTGTATCTTTAGTTTCTAAAGAAGGATATGAATTTGCGTTTGTAAGTAATGTTGTAAACATTCGCCTTAATCAAGTTCTGATTGGGTCAGGTACATTAAACAATGGAATATACGTATTAAACCAACCACAGATTTTCAATGTCCAGAATACACACAAAAGAAAGTCACCGGAACCAAATCAGGCTTTCTTATGGCATTGTAGACTGGGTCACATCAATGAGAGAAGGTTGATGAAGTTACATACAGAAGGATATTTGGATCCGTTCGAATATCAATCATATGCAACTTGTCAATCCTGTCTCAAAGGAAAGATGACAAAGACTCCGTTCACTGGACACGGAGTAAGAGCGAGCGAGCTCTTGGGACTCGTACACATCGACGTGTGCGGTCCAATGTCTACACATGCACGAAGCGGTTATTCTTACTTCATTACTTTTACGGATGACTTTTCAAGGTACGGTTATGTCTTCTTAATGAAACATAAATCAGAAGCCTTTGGAAAATTCCAGGAATATAAGAATGAAGTGGAAAAACAAACAGGCAAAAGTACAAGACACTAAGATCTGATCGAGGTGGTGAATACTTAAGTGCCGAGTTCCTGGATTACTTAAAAGAGAATGGAATTCTCTTTCAGCTTACTCCTCTATACACTCCGCAACATAACGGTGTATCGGAGAGATGGACCTGGACCCTATTGGATATGGTACGTTCCATGATGAGTAACGCTGAGTTACCATGATCATTCTGGAGATATGCACTAGAATCAGCTGCATACCTTTTGAACCGAGTTCCAACTAAGACTGTGCCTACCACACCATATCAGATATGGTGTGGGAAGAAACCCTATCTTAAGCACATTAAGACATGGGGATGTCCAGCTTTTGTTAAAAAGCAGCATGCGGAAAAACTCGAGGCACGCTCAGTACAGTGCAAGTTTGTGGGATATCTAAAGAACTCCAAAGGATATTTCTTCTATTGCGAAGATGAACAAAAGGTTTTTGTTTCTCGTCATGCCCACTTCTTGGAAACCGAGTTTTTGGAAAATCAGATAAGTGGGAGCGCAATAGAACTGGAAGAAATTCCAGAACCACGAGCTATTACTGAAAGCTTAGTAGAACCAGAGGGTTCGAAAGATCAGGACATTCCTATGCCGCTCCGCAGAAGTAGTAGGCAGTCTCATCCGCCCGAGAGATACGGTTTTCTCATAGACGGGGATAGAAAGGATTGCATCATTGATAGTGATGAGCCGACTAGCTTCCAGTAGGCCATTCAGAGCGTTGACTAGGTAAAATGGCTGGATGCAATGCGGACCGAAATGGAGTCCATGTACACCAACAAAGTATGGACATTGGACGTTGCTCCAGATGGGGTAAAACCCGTAGGATGCAAGTGGATCTTCAAAAGGAAGATTGGTGTAGATGGACAGGTTGAGACCTATAAAACTGGACTTGTTGCAAAGGGTTTCCGTCAAAGACCTGGCTTGGACTATGACGAAACCTTTTCTCCAGTAGCTATGCTGAAATCCATTCGGATCCTTCTTGCCATTGCTGCCTTCCACGATTATGAGATTTGGCAGATGGACGTAAAGACCGCTTTTCTGAATGGAAATTTAGAGGAGTATGTCTATATGGACCAGCCAGAGGGTTTCATTCAGAGTGGGAGCAGCGGGAAGGTGTGCAAGTTGCTTAAGTCCATCTATGGACTAAAGCAGGCATCGCGGAGTTGGAACATCTGTTTTGATGAGACGGTCAAAGATTTTGGCTTTATCAAAAATCCAGATGAACCATGCATCTATAGTAGATTTGTAGAAAGAACTGTCGTATTCCTCGTTTTATACGTGGATGACATTCTCTTGATAGGAAATGACATTCCTATGCTACAATCTGTCAAAGGGTTCTTGTAACACAGGATCTCTATGAAAGACCTGGGTGATGCCTCTTACATTCTGGGGATCTGGATCTATCGTGACAGATCCAAGAGGATATTAGGACTTTCACAGTCCAGGTACATCGACACCATACTGAAAAGATTCAGAATGGAAGATTCCAAGCGCGGTAATCTACCGGCTTGTCACGGGATCACCCTCTCCAAAGAGATGTCTCCCAAGACTGATTTGGAAAGGGATCGCATGTCTATTATACCCTACGCTTCTGCAGTAGGCTCTATAATGTATGTGATGTTGTGTACCAGACCAGATGTAGCTTATGCACTAAGTGTGGTAAGCAGGTATCAGTCAAACCCTGGGGAGAAACACTGGATAGCGGTAAAGAACATTCTCAAGTACCTGAGAAGGACTAAGGAGATGTTCTTGGTGTATGGCGGAAAAGACCTCCAGATCAAGGCCTTTGCTGACTCCAGCTTCCAGAGTGACAAGGATGATTCCAAGTCCATGTTGGGTTATGTCTTTACCCTCAATGGAGGGGCGGTGTGTTGGAAGAATTCCAAACAGGAAACCGTTGCTGACTCGACGATAGAAGCGGAATATATCGCTGCATCTGATGCCGCAAAAGAAGCCGTCTGGATGAGGAAGTTCTTGATAGAACTTCAGGTGGTTCCGTCCATTGTTGATCCAGCACCTCTGTATTGCGACAACAACGGGGCTATAGCTTTAGCGAAAGAACCCAGGTCCCATCAGAATTCCAGGCACATCTTGAGGCGGTATCACCTGATCAGGGAGATCGTGGGTTGCCAGGAGATCGAGGTTCGGAGAGTTGCTACGGAAGATAACACTGCCGATCCATTCACAAAGGCCTTACCCCAGACTCAGTTCGAGCTGCTGATCGAGATGATAGGTCTTCGATACGCCAGTACATGGCCTTAGTGCAAGTGGGAGATTGTTAGTGTATATGCCCTAGAGGCCATTACTGTATCATACTAGTTTGTATATTACTTGATGGAAGCTTGGGATATTCACCTTGTATAGACAATCTTGCTCAATATAGTAGTATGCTACTTGGTTTGTTTCTGCTTTAATGTATGCATGTGTTTCTTTTAGCATATCGCCTTTACACATTAGTGGAGCCCTTAGGATCTTTGCTTGATTACCGGCGTTGTGATGGCAGTCACACTCGTGGGGGCTGGGTAATCCACAAGCACATCCTTATGCAGGTCCCTAGTCGTAGGACTATTGAGACAGGGCATCGATACTCCGGAGTATACTAGCGTATACGCTTCTCATCCCAGCTTGGGAGACGGTCTATCCCACAGCCGTCAGTACGCCGTACTTGAGATAGTATGCGGGTGCTCGTTAGGTTACGAGTACACTGGACAGGACTCGTCGGGAACTGTTGGTTGGTATTATACCTATCGTCAGTTATTAGTTCTCAGGTGACATGAGTACAACTTAGTCCGTTGACTTGACACTGTCACTTCGCCTCGAGTGTGTTCCCACTGTACTTTGATTACTACCCTACCACGGCTCAAAGGAGTCGTGCAAACAGGTAGTTTTTGGGTGCAGTCCCGAAGCACTTGGAGGCAGTGACGGTTAGATAGGATTCGTCTCTCCCGGTATTGGGGTTGATATCGCGCTGTGTCTAGGAGAGCCATTACACAAAGTCCCTGGCCTGGGCAAGCGAGATAGACTGGTAGGTTTCCAGTGTTATCTCAGGTGTTCTGGGCTACACTCCGACATGACTTGTACCGCTAGTAGGGGACTGACGTTTACCGCCCCCTAGGCCCGTCATGCGATGTTCTCAGACGAACAGACCGGACTGTACGAAGATTGTCACATTCAGGGTCAGTAGGAGTTCAGGTGGGTTTACCTCGTCAGTCTTCTTATCGCCATCTAACTGGGGACCGTTACGTACAGCTAGTGCCGCTTGCTGTCTGTGGTTAAACCCACTGCCAGCGTAGTGTCGAGTCTTTAGAGTCCTACACAGAGGGTTATTCGCCTTTGGGCAAAACAGAGTAGAGGTCGCAGGGTTTTGCGACAGGGTTCGTTCACATCCGCGCAGTTGTGCACGTTTGGCGTCCGGACAAACATTACTAGCGGGCTCTGGTTTGAGCCAGATCCTAGTATATGTTTTGGGGTTAGTTTTATCTCATAGTATTCATGTTCCTCGGAACACGAATGCGGGTGTGTATGCACAGTTGAATGAGGCGGAGGAAGAGGATTTTCATTAGGGTTTCGGAACGGGTGTGTATGCACAGTTGACAGTTGTCTTTTTCCAAACCCTAATGGATATGTGAAATATCAATTAATAATATTAATTAAATGAAATTGTGTCATTGTTAGGGTTGTTGACTTGTTGACCAAGGTTGACTAGTTGACCAAGGTTGAAAGGTTGACATCATTTCAAGCAAAGATGCTTTTTGATCTTTGCAAAACTCATTTAATGTGAAATGATAATGGTCATTTCAACATACCATCTCCTTTTTCATTTTTATTAATTTTGTTAATTGATTAATTCACATGTATTTGTTATGGTTGTAAAAACCATCTCATTCTATCATAACCATTCTCTCTCCTTTCTTCATCTTCCTCCTCCTCTAGTTCAAGGAGAATCATTCTAATGAGTTGAGAAACCTCTCCTTGGAGATAAAACGCCCTAAGCCACTCTCTACTCTTCCTAAGGTTGAAGTTCTAGCAAGCCGGAGACTTTAGTTTTCTCAAAGTTTGAGAAAGGAGCTCAAGGAAGAAACTCTCAGGTGGATCCATCTTCGACAAGAGAAGGCAACGAGGAAAGCATCATCCGACCACCATCAAGAGTCAAAGAGAAGGAGTTCAAGTTTAGGTATAACTCCTAACCGAGTAGATAACTCTCTTGTTGTTGCTAGTGTGTAGTTTAGCCAAGATCCGTTTTCGTAGTCCATGTTACCTAAACCCTAAAAATCATTTTTCACCATTTCCGCAAGCCCGAAAGAGCCGGGAGAGGTAACGTGGACTTACACTTTCCGAGGCCAAATGCTGAACAAAAACTTCTTACGAACTGGCGCTAACCGCATCTGAATCCCGGATCGTTCCATTAACCATAAACTAGAAAACTGTAAAAGGGGTTTTAGATATTATACCGATCGATCCGTGTCCTTCGGTATTTAAACTCTGCCCCTAGCTTGTTGCGTCTGAGCCGACGAAGCACGCTCTCCGATCTTGCTCGATCTACGGTCTCCTCCTCGCCGAAAGTTGCGCCACGTCAACGAATCTTTATACGGTCTCCCACCTCTAAACCGAGGCAAGTCAGACATGAAGTTTGCTAGCCGACATGTCCAAGGTTGCTGTAGAATAAGTATAGAACACTTTGTCTCGAGTCACCCAAGCGATTGGATGAGGGTTAATTGAAGTTGCCCAATTGGAGTAGTGGAGGAAATGAGCTTTTGAAATGAACTAAGGATTTTTGTGCAAATGAAATCAAGCACTCACTCACAAAAAAAATGGGCTCTGCTAATGGGTGCAGGAGATGTGCTCGGCCAAAGAATCAAGGGGGTGAGCACAAGGATAAAGAGAGAGGTGATCATATGCAAAAATCTCACAAAACATCACAACAATAATATCCTTAGCAAGCCAAAAAAAATTCAATGCAAAAGATAAAGCCATGTCCATCCTAGAACCATCAAGAGGGTGCTGGAAAGTCCCTGGGGCCCCGGCACCACACAAAACCCCCTCCATTTACAAAAGCAACATTTGCAGATGAGCCCCAGCACCACACAAAACCCCCTCTTTGCAAAAATCGGCCAAAGAAAGATAGAACGGAAATTTGGCCAAAAGAAGATACAAACTGGCAACTTCAAAAAGCGATCCCGTAACAGAATTACAGGATAACTCCGCAATAGTATATACATACCCACATTTGTATTATGATCGAATATAAATGCAACGAGACAAAATCTACACAGTATAATATCAGGATCCGGCTTAAACCAAAGCCCGCTAGTATTATACGTCCGAACCATGACACGTGCATAAGTGCACGCGTATGTTCGAACCCTGCCATAAAACCATACGGCCTCTACAACGTTTCGCCCAAACTAGGAAACTTTCTGTGAGGGACTCTAAAGACTCGTCAATACCCTGGCAGTGGGTTTAACCATAAGCCGTCAGTGGTACTAGCTGTACGTAACGGCTGCCCATGTACTGAGTGAAAGGGAGTCCGATGAGCGAACTCATCCTGGAACCTTATTGAGCCTATGCGTGACAATATCCGTACAGTCCGGTCTGTTCGTCTATGAGTATCGCATATCGGGCCTAGGGAGCTGGTAAACGTCAGACCCCTAAAAGCGGTATAAGTCGTGTCGGAGTGTAGCCAAGAACACCCTGAGATATTACTGGAATACCTACCAGTAAATCTCGCTTACCATGGCTATGGATTTTGTGTAATGTCTCTCCAGACACAGCACGATCTCATTCCCAATGTTGGGAGAGACGAATCC
Organism: Agapanthus africanus; assembly: GCA_030015575.1. Taxonomy (NCBI): domain Eukaryota; kingdom Viridiplantae; phylum Streptophyta; class Magnoliopsida; order Asparagales; family Amaryllidaceae; genus Agapanthus; species Agapanthus africanus. The sequence continues at coordinate 122,432,261 of JASDDO010000004.1, read as the reverse complement.
CCTGCCGATCCGCTCACTGCCTCCATGTGGCTCAGGACTGTACCCAACTAGAACCTGTAAGTCTATGTTACCCACCCCGGTACTTACGGGGAGGCGGAAAGAGTAAAAATCAAATTTTTATCACAAGAAAACATAGACTAACCATGAAGGATCTTTGCTAAACAAAAACTAACAAACATATAAGGAGCTTTAACTACTAGGTTAAGATGGTTATACCTAGTTCTTGAACTCCTTCTCTTCTTGCTGTGGTCCTCCTTGTTGCTAGCTCCTTGGAGTAGTGTAGATGGCTCCTACTCGTTGTCTTATCTACGTCAAAGATCGATCCACCCGAAGGCTTCTACCTTGAGCTTCTACCTCAACGATGAAGTAACTAGAGTGCTTGGCTTGCTACACTAAGAACCCTAGAGTGAGTAGAGAAGTATTTTGGTGGTTTAGTCTCAAGAGCTTTTGATTTTCAACACATGAAAGATTAAAGTTTTGAGAGAGAAAGAAGGAGAGCAAACCATGAGAGAGAAAGATAATGAGAGAATGAGAGAACCTAGCTCTCATATGATAAAAATATGATAATAATAATAATAATTAAGAAAATTGTGATGGTGAATTGATTTGACCATTGTCATTTCACATTTAATGCTAAGCATGCTTCAAGAAGCATCTTATGCAAAAGAAAAATATCTAGGTCAAAGTAAGTCAACAAGTCAAATGGCCAACCCAACTCAAAACAATTATCCTTAATTAATATTATTAATCATATTTCTCATTCTCATTAGGGTTTTGATCAAGTCAATGGTCAAAAACCCTAATGAGGTGTCTCCCTCTCCACCTCTATCAACTGTACATACGTACTCGCATTCGTGTTCCGAAGAAACACGAATAGAAAGAGACAAGACCAATCCCAAAACAAATACTAGGATCTGACTTAAACCAAAGCCCACTAGTAATAACTGCCCGGACACCAAACGTGCACAAGTGCGCGTATGTGAACGAACCCCGTCGTAAAACCATACGACCTCTACTCTGTTTTGCCAAAAGGTGAACAACCCTCTGTGTGGTACTCTAAAGATTCGACACTACGCTGGCAGTGGGTTTAACTATAGGCCGCAAGCGGTACTAGCTGTACGTAACGGTCCCCAGGTAGATGCCGATAAGAAGACCGATGAGGTGAACCCATCCGAACTCCTACTGAGCCTGAATGTGACAATCTCCGTACAGTCCGGTCTGTTCGTCTAAGAGTATCGCATGTCGGGCCTAGGGGGAGGTAAAGGTCAGTCCCCTAATAGCGGTACAAGTCGTGTCGGCCCTGAGAAACTACTGGAAACACCACCAGTAAATCTCGCTTGTCCTGGCCAGCGACTTTGTGTAATGGTTCACCTAGACACAGCGCGATATCAACTCCTAATACCTGGAGAGACGAATCCTGTCTAACCGTCACTGCCTCCAAGTGCTTCGGGACAGCACCCAACTACTACCTGTTTGCACGACTCAATAGAGTCGTGGTAGGGTAGTAATCTAAGAACAGTGGGACACACTCGAGGCGAAGTGACAGTGTCAAGTCAACGGACTAAGCTGTACTCATATCACCTTGGAACTAATAACTGACGATAGGTATAATACCAACCAACAGTTCCCAGCGAGTCATGTCCAGTGTACTCGTAACCTTACGAGCACCTGCGTACTATCTCCAGTACGACGTACTGATGGCTGTGGGACAGACCATCACCCCTCCTGGGATGAGAAGTGTATACACTAGTCTACTCTGGAGTATCGATGCCCTATCTCGATAATCCTACGACCAGGGACCTGTATAAGGATATGCTTATAGACTACCCAGCCCCCACTAGTGTGACTACCATTACAACGCTGGTAGTCAAGCAAAAGATCCTAAGGGCTCTATCAATATGTATTAGTAATATGTTAAAAAGAAACACATACACATATTAAGATTGATACAAACTAAGAAGCATACTACCATATTGAGCAAGAATGTCAATCCGTGTATATATCCCAAGCTTTCAAAATGTAATATACAAACTAGTACTATACAATAATGGTGTAATGTTTTAAAAGTAATTAAATAAATAATTAAATGAATAAAAGTGTTTAAGTGAATTTTAGGATTTTCGGTAAAGTAAAATGTAATTTTCGTAAAACCAAACCGGGATTGTTTTTCATTATAATTTTAAAAATATCTATTTTAATTATGAAATTACTAGTAAATGGTGTTTATTTAGCCACTTATAAATTTTTAGTTTAATAAAATATTTTTCCTAAATTAATTATTTTAAATATTAACATAAGCTTTATTTTTACACTAAATTAGTGTAAATTACAAATTTAAATGGTTTTAATTTGTAAAAATGAACCATGGCATATTAGAATTTAGTGTGTATCATGCAAAATTTATTTGCAAATTTTTCCTTGTTTCTAGTTCTTTCTTGAGTTATTTTAGAAAAGAATTAAAAGAAAATGAATAAAGCATGAAAAGACATTAAGATGATGACATTTTGGAGAAGTTTCTACACCATTTCTCATGTGTTTCTCCCTCTTCCCCTTATTGTGGCCGGCCTCCCCATCACCATGGCTGCCCCCCCCCCCCCATTTTCCACCTCATTTTTATTCAAAAATCATCAAAAATACAACAAAAATTCAATTAAAATTCCACAAAATCCTATATATTTTTCTACCCTTCTATTCTTGCTCATATTTACATGGATTTTGGAGTGGGATAGCATACATTTTGGAGGATCATTTCTTGTTTGGATTTCATATTTTTGGAGGTATAATTTCTTTCTTTTGATTTATTGTTATTAGATGTTCAATTAAGCTTAATTAGATTTAATGAATTAATTCTATGTTTTTTTTAAAAAATTCAAGTTAGGATTTGTAAATTCAAGTTATGATTTTTGTTAATTATTTAGGGTTATAATAGTTAGTTTAACACTTTTAGAATTGGAAAATATTGCATTGTTGTTGAATTGTAAATTTTTCATTGAAAATTGTTTAAATTAGGAATTTTTGCTAACTAGGTTTCTATAAAACCTAATTATTGGTGAAATAAATCTCAATTAATATTTGTAATACTATATTTTGGTCTTAATAAGAGTTTTAACTTGTTGGTGGAATGGAAAACTTAAATTGCTTGCTAGTTTCTATGGATAATTGATGAATTGTGATAAAAATTGTTATTTTTGTAAACTAGATTTTAGAAATTCCTAAATAAATGAGATTAAAAATATAATTATGGTTTCATTATATCATTATCATCATGAATTGTGGTTTAAGTCACTAATTTATGCAAAATCATGTTTTGTGGTGGAATTGTTGTGTTTTGCTTGAAAAATGTTGAAAATTGTTAAAGGGTGCAAACTAGAAATTTCAAATCTATATAAATTTGTGTAATAAAAATATAGTAATAGTTTGTATAGTCTAGTAATGCTATTTAATGAGTTTTATGACCATTAGTTTCATTTAAATGTCAAGTTTTGATGAAAAACGGTAAATTGGCATTTTCGGGATTTTGCGAAATTGGACGGTTTGATAGATTTTAGGGTTTCGATAGATTTAATCGTGTTTTATGGTATAATTAATGTGTTTTAAAACTACAAGTTGTTTGATGATGTTATCTCGATCCATCGGAGTTTGTACGCCGATATCGAGCGGTATTTGGTTCTTTTGCGTGAACGGGACATAGGTTTTAATCTGTGCTTGTTCCTGGTATCGTTTGACTTTTGTATGTGATTCGGTTTACGATGCTATTTATATGCTTGCGTTTAGGTACCCCTCATGTGGACTGCGGGCGATGAAGAGGAGGATGGCGACACCGTCTTCGGCAGACATGGACCAGGTGAGTAGATGTATATCTACGGGGGGAAGTCGGGTGGATGGCGTTTAGCACCCCCGCAACGTAGAATAGGAATGGTACTTATTGAAATTAGGAAATCAGTTGTGACCCTAGTAGGACCCTAGTATTGACCCTAGGCTGGACTAGACAGATTTAGGAAAACCATATCCGAGAATGAGTACCTTGGAAGAGGTTCGTAGGTTTCAGATAGAAACACATCCACGCACACACACTGAAACTCGACATGGGGTATACATGTATATGTATATATATAGAACGAGGTATAGGTATATACATATATATACAACACGTATATGTGATTCATTGATGTGATATGATATATGTATAACTTGATTACGACATTATATTGGTATGACCTGATGCCGATATCATATAAGTATGACTTAATCAATATGATACATATGACATGATATTTCTGAGGATAAACTAATGGTGCTATCATGATGGCAATGATATATGATTGATGTATGCGATCACAGTTTAGAACCTTGATCATGAGATGTGTTGATGATGACGCATTACGAATAATGAGACACCTAGGAGATACTTGACCCGTACCCCGATATAGGGATACCGTACGATGGATTTTACCGTACGAGGCTTAGATATAATAATTGATCCGCACTCTAGATTCGAGGAAGCCGTACTACGTACGCGACGCTATTGAGGCGGGATCGCCGACTATTAGAGATATTGGTTCAGACTTTAGGTAGATGCTTGTTTCTTACTGACTAGTTTCTTAGGTTAGTTCCTTAGGATATTAGATGGACACTGGTTTAGGTTCGACTCACATAGTGGTAGTTGTACTCGTATCTCGCAGAGGAGTGGATAATGCACACCTGTATTTGCATTCGTACTGTAATCATCATGGGCATGTTCTTTTATATGTTGCTATAATCAGTATAAACTTTACCTGCTAGGACACCAGCACTATTACCGATGATGCGCATATTCCACGCACACTTATTTGCCGGCTCACACACATCATCATCGGTAATTGCTATGTCACGTACACTCTAGATCATATTGTCTTTTATGGATAGAATCAGTTAGCAACTAGACAGATATAATATTGTGATTATTCTCTGACATTAGTATAAGACATGATATTTATTACTTAGACATTCATGCATTCATATTTCATGTTATCGCACAGTAGTATGGGAATATGCTGACACTTATCATATACTTACTCATGATTTTGAGATTTGGATTTCTATGAGATTTCTGGATTTTTGGGGAAAACCGCAAAAGTATATAAAAACTTCTCTCTCTCTCCTCTTCTCTTTTTAAATAAGATGCGGTTTTCTCGTGATGTATGGGTCGTCCACCATGAGTATTTCATGTTTTCTGTTGGATTTCGAGACCCGATTCGAGGAGTGGATGAACCGTCTCGGGTACATGGTGGGCCCGGTATGGTACCCCGGGGCAAGAAGATCGAGTTGTAGACGATGAGCCTGGCAGGGGAAGGCTACCTACCGGTGATGTCTGGCGCGGCGGATATCCGGAGGATACCGACCGTTGTCGTGAGATTTGATGATATGGGCCGATCCGGACTGACGGAGCCCGAGATATTGAGACTTGAGATTACATGTGTTGTGTCGATGCTTGACACGGATTTCCATGGGTTTCATTGTTGAGATTTCAGATTCTTATACATATTTTACTATGATAATAACTAAAGATTTCTTATACATATATATCTGGATTTCAGGATTTGTTACTTTACATTCATGGTGCATGCATTTCATTTCATATGACATAGTATTATATGAGGCACTGACACGAGCACGGAGTATCTGCACTTACACGTAGTTTTACCCTGCTATTACTGTTGATTGGAATATAATAGTGCATTATTATGACCTAGGATAGCGTCGTGCATTCGATTTCTTTTCGTAGATGTCTTCTACTCACGAGTTGGCAACTCACCCCCGTTGTGCCAAATTTTATTACAGGTTCGATGTACAGGTTTCCGTGGCAGCTTGTTGGCACATCTTTTCTTCAGGGTGATTTGCACGGTAGGTTGGTTCACTTGTATCCGAACCACCATTGTACTTTTATTCACTCATTTGTATCTAGTAAGCTCCATCAACCATATTTGTATTACTTGATAAGTTTATTGGACCAGTCTTTTATTTCGACCTTAGAGTCGCGCATGTATTATTCTGATCTGGTGGTTTTGTTTTCTTTTGAGTTTTGAGCCTCGCCCTTTGGCGTTGTATATTATTGTGTTTGTTGTGGTTGTTTCTGCCTGTTGGCGTTGAGCTAGCACCCGTTTGGGGATGCTTTTTATTGTTTATTCATATTATACTTGTTGTACCCGTTTGGGGGCCAGTTTTTACAGAGGAGACTCTGCCGAAATTTTTGGTAAAATTTGCTGATGTTTTTATACTTGTTTTCTTTTCTTTTCTTCTTTTTCTTCTTTTATGGTTTAGATCTCTGGGCTTCGGCTTACTTAGGTCACGTGGCGCCTCTAGACGCTTCGTAATCTAAGTGCCGGTCACGTTCCGTACTTTCGGGTCGTGACAAAGTTGGTATCAGAGCGCTAGGTTTAACCCTGTATAAGTCTAGGTGACCTTGGTTGATGGAGTAGGCGATTTAGGTAGAGTAACGTACCGTGGGTATGGTCCGCGGCATACTTACGATACGCTACTCTGCTTAAGGAGCCCTAGGATTTACATTGTTTGCACCGTATTTCATTCGTTCCTTTGATCTATCTCCGTCGATGTCGGAGGGTGATTCTGTTACCACGGGCGCACTGGCAGAGGGAGCTGCGGCTCGAATGCGATATCCATTAGAGTATTGGTTATTCTTGAGGATTGAAGCATTGCTTAGCGTGCGGACGAAGGGTATTCACATGCCGTCCGGATGAAATTAAAGGGTTCGAACGATTATCAGAAAACCATTTTCCCAAGTTTAAGGTATTCGGAAGAACATGGAGGTATTTCGATGGACCCTCTAGAAGAATGAAACCCTAACTCGACATAATGACCACGAGAACGCCCTTGAACCTTAGGGTTTACGGCAGTTCCGCTGTGCCATTAGTGAGGCTTAGGTTTGCCCTTCTACAGCTGGATCATCGATGCTGGGGTATGTACCGGATATTTTTAAACTGTACTTGAGTGTTGAGCTCTCGGGGAATTATGGGATTTTGATGGATCGATCGAAAAGTTTAATGTAGTCCGGACATCAAGTGAAGGGATCGACTATGTGGGAGACTCTAGATATGAGTGTTGCCGTTGGTAGCGTAGTCTGCATAGCTACGAAGAGACGAGTTCGAAGCAATCGACATCAGAGGAAAGGGGCGCGCATTGACGATAGTGTTTACGATTGTGATTTAGTGATTTGAATTTCATATTTTCATTGATTGGATTTTAGTATTTTGAGGATTTTGTGCTACGATTGGTATTTCATGTGTGTACCTTCATTCTATTTGTGTTTCATATATCAGTTGTATTGATGTTGTTGAGTACACACCCAGTACACTTGATTTGGTTTTACATATTTTGAGATTTTGAGTTGATTTCGTGTATAGGGGTTACACATGATTTTGACATATGTTTTGACCTAGTTTTCGTGCATTTTTGTACTGTGATTTCGATTTTGATGTTCGATGTATGTTTTCGTGCACCATGTGCACCTGATTAGGATTCTTGCGCATACTTGGCGCACTTGATACGATTTTGTGCACACCAGATGCACTAAATCGGGGTTTTGTGCAGATTAGATGCACCTGATATTGAGTCGTGCACGCCCGTTGCACATGACAGATGTTTTTGGTGCACAACTGTTGCACTTAGTTTTGTTTTATGAGTATTCGTGGTATTTGTATTTGGTTTCGATTTCAGTGCGCATCGGACGGACATGATATTTTTACGATGTGATTAGGATTGATTTCAGTTTGAGCAGTATGTTTTCATAACCATTACTATTTGATTTAGTAACCAGGCGGGACGTGTATGTTAAATAAAGGATATATATATATATATATAGCTTTTTTCTTTAAAAATAAACGTCCGCTACTTATGCCGTGACACGTGCATCACACGGCGATTTTCAAAAAGGGGTTTTTGCATATTTCCTTATTTAGATATTTGAACGGCTTTACTATGATGCGCACTATATATAAGTTATAGATTGAGGTATATTAAGATGGTTTTCATATTGGGTTTTGATATTTTATTCTCGCCATAACTCCGATGATTGCATTATGCTTGACGGAGTTGATTTTTGTTATGTATTGACAATTTCGGAGCCCCGACGATTTGAGTGTTTGCTAAACGTTTTAGTGTTTGGAGGGGGAGTTTTAATTTAAATTCGGGGACCGAATTTCTTAAAGGGGGGAAGATTGTAAAGTTTTAAAAGTAATTAAATAAATAATTAAATGAATAAAAGTGTTTAAGTGAATTTTAGGATTTTCGGTAAAGTAAAATGTAATTTTCGTAAAACCAAACCGGGATTGTTTTTCATTATAATTTTAAAAATATATATTTTAATTATGAAATTACTAGTAAATGGTGTTTATTTAGCCACTTATAAATTTTTAGTTTAATAAAATATTTTTCCTAAATTAATTATTTTAAATATTAACAAAAGCTTTATTTTTACACTAAATTAGTGTAAATTACAAATTTAAATGGTTTTAATTTGTAAAAATGAACCATGGAATATTAGAATTTAGTGTGTATCATGCAAAATTTATTTGCAAATTTTTCCTTGTTTCTAGATCTTTCTTGAGTTATTTTAGAAAAGAATTAAAAGAAAATGAATAAAGCATGAAAATACATTAAGATGATGACATTTTGGAGAAGTTTCTACACCATTTCTCATGTGTTTCTCCCTATTCCCCTTATTGTGGCCGGCCTCCCCATCACCATGGCTGCCCCCCCCCCCCCATTTTCCACCTCATTTTTATTCAAAAATCATCAAAAATTCAATTAAAATTCCACAAAATCCTATATATTTTTCTACCCTTCTATTCTTGCTCATATTTACATGGATTTTGGAGTGGGATAGCATACATTTTGGAGGATCATTTCTTGTTTGGATTTCATATTTTTGGAGGTATAATTTCTTTCTTTTGATTTATTGTTATTAGATGTTCAATTAAGCTTAATTAGATTTAATGAATTAATTCTATGTTTTTTTAAAAAAATTCAAGTTAGGATTTGTAAATTCAAGTTATGATTTTTGTTAATTATTTAGGGTTATAATAGTTAGTTTAACACTTTTAGAATTGGAAAATATTGCATGGTAGTTGAATTGTAAATTTTTCATTGAAAATTGTTTAAATTAGGAATTTTTGCTAACTAGGTTTCTATAAAACCTAATTATTGGTGAAATAAATCTCAATTAATATTTGTAATACTATATTTTGGTCTTAATAAGAGTTTTAACTTGTTGTTGGAATGGAAAACTTAAATTGATTGCTAGTTTCTATGGATAATTGATAAATTGTGATAAAAATTGTTATTTTTGTAAACTAGATTTTAGAAATTCCTAAATAAATGAGATTAAAAATATAATTATGGTTTCATTATATCATTATCATCATGAATTGTGGTTTAAGTCACTAATTTATGCAAAATCATGTTTTGTGGTGGAATTGTTGTGTTTTGCTTGAAAACTGTTGAAAATTGTTAAAGGGTGCAAACTAGAAATTTCAAATCTATATAAATTTGTGTAATAAAAATATAGTAATAGTTTGTATAGTCTAGTAATGCTATTTAATGAGTTTTATGACCATTAGTTTCATTTAAATGTCAAGTTTTGATGAAAAACGGTAAATTGGCATTTTCGGGTTTTTGCGAAATTGGACGGTTTGATAGATTTTAGGGTTTCGATAGATTTAATCGTGTTTTATGGTATAAGTAATGTGTTTTAAAACTACAAGTTGTTTGATGATGTTATCTCGATCCATCGGAGTTTGTACGCCGATATCGAGCGGTATTTGGTTCTTTTGCGTGGACGGGACATAGGTTTTAACCTGTGCTTGTTCCTGGTATCGTTTGACTTTTGTATGTGATTCGGTTTACGATGCTATTTATATGCTTGCGTTTAGGTACCCCTCATGTGGACTGCGGGCGATGAAGAGGAGGATGGCGACACCGTCTTCGGCAGACATGGACCAGGTGAGTAGATGTATATCTACGGGGGGAAGTCGGGTGGATGACGTTTAGCACCCCCGCAACGTAGAATAGGAATGGTACTTATTGACATTAGGAAATCAGATGTGACCCTAGTAGGACCCTAGTATTGACCCTAGGCTGGACTAGACTGATTTAGGAAAACCATATCCGAGAATGAGTACCTTGGAAGAGGTTCGTAGGTTTCAGATAGAAACACACCCACGCACACACACTGAAACTCGACATGGGGTATACATGTATATGTATTTATATAGAACGAGGTATAGGTATATACATATATATACAACACGTATATGTGATTCATTGATGTGATATGATATATGTATAACTTGATTACGACATTATATTGGTATGACCTGATGCCGATATCATATAAGTATGACTTAATCAATATGATACATATGACATGATATTTCTGAGGATAAACTAATGGTGCTATCATGATGGCAATGATATATGATTGATGTATGCGATCACAGTTTAGAACCTTGATCATGAGATGTGTTGATGATGACGCATTACGAATAATGAGACACCTAGGAGATACTTGACCTGTACCCCGATATAGGGATACCGTACGATGGATTTTACCGTACGAGGCTTAGATATAATAATTGATCCGCACTCTAGATTCGAGGAAGCCGTACTACGTACGCGACGCTATTGAGGCGGGATCGCCGACTATTAGAGATATTGGTTCAGACTTTAGGTAGATGCTTGTTTCTCACTGACTAGTTTCTTAGGTTAGTTCCTTAGGATATTAGATGGACACTGGTTTAGGTTCGACTCACATAGTGGTAGTTGTACTCGTATCTCGCAGAGGAGTGGATAATGCACACCTGTATTTGCATTCGTACTGTAATCATCATGGGCATGTTCTTTTATATATTGCTATAATCAGTATAAACTTTACCTGCTAGGACACCAGCACTATTACCGATGATGCGCATATTCCACGCACACTTATTTGCCGGCTCACACACATCATCATCGGTAATTGCTATGTCACGTACACTCTAGATCATATTGTCTTTTATGGATAGAATCAGTTAGCAACTAGACAGATATAATATTGTGATTATTCTCTGACATTAGTATAAGACATGATATTTATTACTTAGACATTCATGCATTCATATTTCATGTTATCGCACAGTAGTATGGGAATATGCTGACACTTATCATATACTTACTCATGATTTTGAGATTTGGATTTCTATGAGATTTCTGGATTTTTGGGGAAAACCGCAAAAGTATATAAAAACTTCTCTCTCTCTCCTCTTCTCTTTTTAAATAAGATGCGGTTTTCTCGTGATGTATGGGTCGTCCACCATGAGTATTTCATGTTTTCTGTTGGATTTCGAGACCCGATTCGAGGAGTGGATGAACCGTCTCGGGTACATGGTGGGCCCGGTATGGTACCCCGGGGCAAGAAGATCGAGTTGTAGACGATGAGCCTGGCAGGGGAAGGCTACCTACCGGTGATGTCTGGCGCGGCGGATATCCGGAGGATACCGACCGTTGTCGTGAGATTTGATGATATGGGCCGATCCGGACTGACGGAGCCCGAGATATTGAGACTTGAGATTACATGTGTTGTGTCGATGCTTGACATGGATTTCCATGGGTTTCATAGTTGAGATTTCAGATTCTTATACATATTTTACTATGATAATAACTAAAGATTTCTTATACATATATATCTGGATTTCAGGATTTGTTACTTTACATTCATGGTGCATGCATTTCATTTCATATGACATAGTATTATATGAGGCACTGACACGAGCACGGAGTATCTGCACTTACACGTAGTTTTACCCTGCTATTACTGTTGATTGGAATATAATAGTGCATTATTATGACCTAGGATAGCGTCGTGCATTCGATTTCTTTTCGTAGATGTCTTCTACTCACGAGTTGGCAACTCACCCCCGTTGTGCCAAATTTTATTACAGGTTCGATGTACAGGTTTCCGTGGCAGCTTGTTGGCACATCTTTTCTTCAGGATGATTTGCACGGTAGGTTGGTTCACTTGTATCCGAACCACCATTGTACTTTTATTCACTCATTTGTATCTAGTAAGCTCCATCAACCATATTTGTATTACTTGATAAGTTTATTGGACCAGTCTTTTATTTCGACCTTAGAGTCGCGCATGTATTATTCTGATCTGGTGGTTTTGTTTTCTTTTAAGTTTTGAGCCTCGCCCTTTGGCGTTGTATATTATTGTGTTTGTTGTGGTTGTTTCCGCCTGTTGGCGTTGAGCTAGCACCCGTTTGGGGATGCTTTTTATTGTTTATTCATATTATACTTGTTGTACCCGTTTGGGGGCCAGTTTTTACAGAGGAGACTCTGCCGAAATTTTTGGTAAAATTTGCTGATGTTTTTATACTTGTTTTCTTTTCTTTTCTTCTTTTTCTTCTTTTATGGTTTAGATCTCTGGGCTTCGGCTTACTTAGGCCACGTGGCGCCTCTAGACGCTTCGTAATCTAAGTGTCGGTCACGTTCCGTACTTTCGGGTCGTGACAAATGGCCTCTAGGGCATATCACACTAACAATCTCCCACTTGCACTAAGGCCATGTGCTGGCATATCGCAGACCTATCATCTCGAATAGCCTCTCGAACCGCGTTTGAGGAATGGCCTTTGTGAATGGATCTGCAGTGTTATCCTCTGTAGCAACCCTCCGAACCTCGATCTACCGGCGATCCATGATCTCCCTGATCAGGTGATACCGCCTCAAGATGTGTCTGGACTTCTGATGGGACCTGGGTTCCTTCGCTAAAGCTATAGCCCCGTTGTTGTCACAATACAGAGGTATTGGATCAACAATGGACGGAACCACCTGAAGTTCTGTTAAGAACTTCCTCATCCAGACGACTTCTTTTGCGGCATCAGATGCTGCGATATACTCCGCTTCCATCGTCGAGTCAGCAACGGTTTCCTGTTTGGAACTCTTCCAACACACTGCCCCTCCATTGAGAGTAAAGACATAACCCGACATGGATTTAGAGTCATCCTTGTCACTCTGGAAGCTGGAGTCAGCAAAGGCCTCGATCTGGAGGTCTTTTCTGCCGTAAACCAAAAACATATCCTTAGTCCTTCTCAGGTACTTCAGAATGTTCTTTACCGCTACCCAGTGCTTCTCCCCAGGGTTTGACTGATACCGGCTTACTACACTCAGTGCATAAGCCACATCTGGTCTGGTACACAACATCGCATACATTATAGATCCCACCGCAGAGGCGTAGGGTATAATAGACATGCGATCCCTTTCCAAATCAGTCTTGGGAGATATCTCTTTGGAGAGGGTGATCCCGTATCAAGCCGGTAAATTACCGCGCTTTGAATCTTCAATACTGAATCTTTTCAGTATGGTGTCGATGTACCTGGACTGCGAAAGTCCCAATATCCTCTTAGATCTATCACGATAGATCAGGATCCCCAGAATGTAAGAGGCATCACCTAAGACTTTTATAGAGAATCTTTGTGACAAGAACCCTTTGACAGATTGTAGCATAGGAATATCATTTCCTATCAAGAGAATGTCATCCACGTAAAAAACGAGGAATATGACAGTTCGTGCTACAATCTTACTATAAATGCATGGTTCATCTGGATTTTTGATAAAGCCAAATTCTTTGACCGTCTCATTAAAACAGATGTTCCAACTCCGCGATGCCTGCTTCAGTCCATATATGGACTTAAGCAATTTGCACACTTTCCCGCTGCACCCACTCTGAATGAAACCCTATGGCTGGTCCATATAGACACACTCCTATAAATTACCATTTAGAAAAGCGGTTTTTACGTCCATCTACCAAATCTCATAATCATGGAAGGAAGCAATGGCAAGAAGGATCCGAATGGATTTGAGTATAGACACCGGAGAAAAAGTTTTGTCATAGTCCAAACCAGGTCTTTGACGAAAACCCTTTGCAACAAGTCTAGCCTTATAGGTCTCAACCTGCCCATCTACACCAATCTTCCTTTTGATGATCCATTTGCAGCCTACGGGTTTTACCCCTTCTGGAGCAATGTCCAAAGTCCATACTTTGTTGGTGTACATGGACTCCATCTCGGTTCACATTGCATCCAGCCATTTTACCGAGCCAGTGCTCTGAATGGCCTGCTGGAAGCTAGTCGGCTCATCATTATCAATGATGCAATCCTCTCTATCCCCGTCTATTAGAAAACCGTAGTATCTCTCAGGTGGATGAGAAAGCCTACTACTCCTGCGGAGCGGTGCAGGAATGTCCTGTTCTCTTGAACCTTCTGGTTCTACTAAGCTTTCAGTAATAGCTTGTGGTTCTGGAATTTCGTCCAGTTCTATTGCGCTCCCACTTATCTGATTTTCCAAAAATTCAGTTTCCAAGAAGCAGGCACGACGAGAAACAAATACCTTTTGTTCCTCTGCGTAATAGAAGAAATATCCCTTGGAGTTCTTTGGATATCCCACAAACTTGCACTGTACTGAGCGTGCCTCGAGTTTGTCCGTATGCTGCTTTTTGATAAAAGATGGACATCCCCATGTCTTAATGTGTTCAAGATAAGGTTTCTTCCCACTCCACATCTGATATGGTGTGGTAGGCACTGACTTAGTTAGAACCCGGTTCAAAAGATATGCAGCTGATTCTAGTGCATATCCCCAGAAAGATCACGGTAACTCAGCGTTACTCATCATGGAACGTACCATATCCAATAGGGTTCGGTTCCGTCTCTCCGATACACCATTGTGTTATGGTGTGTATGGAGGAGTAAGTTGAGAGAGAATTCCATTCTCTTTTAGGTAATCCAGGAACTCGGCACTTAAGTATTCACCAGCTCGATCAGATCTCAGTGTCTTGATACTCTTGCTGTTTGTTTTTCTAACTCATTCTTGTATTCCTGGAATTTTTCAAAGCTTCAGATTTATGCTTCATTAAGAAGACATGTCCATACCTTGAAAAATCATCCGTAAAAGTAATAAAGTAAGAATAACCAATTCACGCATGTGTAGACATTGGACCACATACATCGTTGTGTATGAGTCCCAAGACCTCGCTCGCTCTTATTCCGTGTCCAGTGAACGGAGTCTTTGTCATCTTTCCCATGAGACAAGATTGACAAGTTGTATAAGACTGATATTCGAACGGATCCAAATATCCCTCTTTATGTAATTTAGACAATCGTGTTTCACTGATGTGACCTAGTCTATAATGCCATAAGAAAGCATGATTTAATTCTGGAGACATTCTTTTGTGTGTATTCTGGATGTTGAAAATCTGCGGTTGGTTTAATACGTATATTCCGTTGTTTAATGTACCCGACCCAATCAAAACATGATTAAGGTGAATGTTTACAACATTGCTTACAAATGCAAAATCATAACCTTCTTTAGACATTAAAGATACAGATATGATATCCAAGTCGAACTGGGTAAAAAATAACAGTTGCGCAAAACCAAAACATGTCCATCTGTCAATCCTAAGTGATAGTCCCCCACGGACTCAGCATCCATGCTTGCTCCGTTTGCAACTCTGAGGGTCATATCACATGCCTTCAAAACTCTACGCCTTCTCAGTGCCTGCAAAAAATTACAGATATGAGATCCTGATCCGGTATCCAATACCCAGGAAGTAGAGTTGATTGACAGACAGTTTTCAATAACATACACACCTGAAGCCGAAGCCACAACTTGCTTCGGGTCCTGGTTCTTGGCCTTCCAAGCCCTGCAATCTTTCTTCCAGTTTCCTTTCTTGTGACAATAAAAGCATTCTTCCTTCCCCACAATCTGTCCTTCTACCTTTGCTTTTCCCTTGGATTCCACCTTACTAACACCGCCCCTTGGTTTGGTGGGGGCCTTCTTCTTCTTTCCTTTGGCTTTCGCCTTGGACCTAGAAGAAGAAGCTCCTCTAACAAACAAAGCGGGTGTTTACCTGACTTTCTGGAGGGTGCCCTCTGCACTCCTCAACATGTTGAGGAGTTCCGGAAGTTTAACTTCTTTTCCTTGCATGTTGAAGTTCAGGATAAACTAGGCGTAGGTGGAAGGAAGGGACTGGAGAATCAAGTCAGTGTAGAGCCCGTTCTCCAATGTGGTCCTGAGGTCCGCGAGCTCCTCAATGTAGCCAATCATCTTAAGCACGTGTTCCGCTACAGATGATCCAACGGCCAACCTCGCTGAAAATAACTTTTTTGAGATTTCGTATCTGGCGATACGGGATTGCTCTCCATACAGTTCCTTAGTATGGAGAAATATGGATTCAAGGTCCATATTCTCGTGCCTCCTCTGATGTTCATTGTCCATAGAGGCAAGCACGAGACACTTGGCCTTCGCGCAGTCAATCTCCCAGGTCTTACGGATTTCGTTATCCGTGACGCTGGATTCTGGACCTGGGACGGCGGGGGCCTTAGTGGTAAGGAGATACCCCAACTTGTCATAAGTGATTGCCATTTTGACATTCCTGAACCAATCTTTGTAGTTTGGCCCTGTAAGTATATTTTTATCTAATAGTAACTTAAGGCCCGTCATGATGTTTGGTTGTTGCAATTAGGAGAGAGAGAAGAAACACTTTAGCATGATACTCTTGCAAGTTTAGAGTGGTTTTTAGTTTGTCTAAACAGGATGGCTCCCACTGTTTCTCGAATCCTTCCTCAAACCATAAAAGAAGAACTAGTCGGGATTGATCTCACCGTACAATACTTGCTTAACCGTTCAGCCAGGCCAGTGTCGGTACTTCGAGGGAGGTTTTACGATGCTTTCGTGAAGTTCCTTAATTAAATAACCTCTTTTCCCTGCTCTCCATACAGTTCCTTAGTATGGAGAAATATGGATTCAAGGTCCATATTCTCGTGCCTCCTCTGATGTTCATTGTCCATAGAGGCAAGCACGAGACACTTGGCCTTCGCGCAGTCAATCTCCCAGGTCTTACGGATTTCCTTATCCGCGACGCTGGATTCTGGACCTGGGACGGCGGGGGCCTTAGTGGTAA